>OX465295.1:122207741-123407741 GCA_949987735.1 Leucophora obtusa | reverse complement strand
TTTCGATTGTAACAAGCTTTTAATTACTTCATCGTACTTTGGAGTCAAAATTGCAAACGGTTCTCCAGTTATTACCTTTTTATGCATTGGAGATACAATAAAATTTTCTGAGTGTTATTTCCAAACCAAGAATATATCAATTCTAACAAATAAAAACTAAACAAGAATTGTGAAAAATCAAAAAATTTTATTTTTTAAATTAGTATATTTTTCTTCTAAATTTAGCACTCGGTTTTGACAAATTAGTGATATGTTTTGCTGAAATCAGCAGCGAAAATTAGTACAAAAATCCGTAATTTGTAATAACAGAATAGCAAAAATGATTACTAAAAAATAACATTGTACTAAAAATCAGTATAAAAATAGTAAAGTGCAATTGGAAACTGTTCACAATTTTTTTACTAACTCTTTTATCTGTGTGTACCCGCGGTTATGCGTCTATACGCTTTTGTAACGAAAAATGCTTTAGCTGCCTTCGAATTACTCAAGTACTTATTTGTAAGTGGCGAACGGTTAAAAGTATTCCGGTCTCAAGGTAAAAACCGTTTATTCATCAGTAGTATACCCCGATATATATTTATAATTTGTTTGGAAGATTCGTGTAAACAATGCTTTCCACAAATTCAAAGTTGCACAGCTTATTCAGCTTTAAAAAACAATAAATTTGTTGTGGGTCGGGAAGATGACCTAAATCGTGGTTTTGCTTTTATTGAATTTCGTGATCATGAAATGGCCTTGGCTGCTAAAAAGAAACCAACACCAGGTCGTATACGTATGTGGGGTATAGACTTGAAGGTACAATGGGCTAAACCAAAAGAAGAATTGCAAGTGGCTGTTGGTTTAAGAAAACTCTTTGGTCCTATGGGTCGCAGAATGTCATGATGCAACAGTAGGGCATTCAATTAATCGGCTTTTTATTTTAATCGATTAATCGTGCAAATAATTATTCGGGTTTTTTACTTAACCGGTTAATCGAACAAAATTTTAAAATTAACCGATTAATCAAAAAAATTTTCTGTAAAATAATATTCATACCCTTGTGTTTTTAATAATTTTATTTAAAAAAAGGAACAAAACTAAATTCAGTAACTCTTCTGAAATTTATAAAAAAAAGTGTAATAATTGAGATCAGGTTTTGTCAATATTTTTATTTTTTCTGTCCCCTCTTTCACATATTAAAATTTTATCCAAATCGGGGAGAACCACACCCAAAAGAAGAATATAAAACCCCATACATTAATTTGTATCTCTTTCGTATGCATTGTATACATAAATGTAGAGAGGAATTTAGTTGAGAAATTGTTTTCCCTCTACGTTTCCGTACCTCCATCCTTTTATTTTATTTTATTAATTCAGAGTGCTCACTTAACAAGCTTTGTTACATTGAGCATTAATTATAATTAATAGTTTTAATAATCATTAATTACAATAATTATTAATGCTTTCATTTAATATCAACGTTTAAAAAGTCGTAAAAAGTAATTAAAAATTTATTATACGTAAATAGATACCACTAATTTACTAGATAAGTCACAACAACAGGTTAGTAATTTGGAAGATGTCAAAGCAAACTCTGATAATTTTATATTGCTTTTTTTTGTGATTTAAGATGTTTATTAACGCTCCTACTTGAAAACATGAAATTCTCATTGAGTTGAAGCTAACAAATATTTCTAGAAATTCTAAATGGTCGTCCCTTAATTATTTTCTTAGGCCAGAATGAAATTCGGATATGTACAAGCCTAAAGCAAATTATTTGTCACAATTAAAAAAAAAAAAATTTGAGGTTTTAGCACATTTACTTTAATAAAAAATTGATATTTTTTAAACATTTTTGTAATTTTCTACTAATTTTGATTAATCGATTAATTGTACGAAATTATTAGAATTATTCGTTATTCAAAATTTGGACATTTTAAATTATTCGAACAATTTTTGAGAAAAATTGTTCGATTAATCGAATAACAATTAATCGATTGAATACCCTATGAAACAGCAACGTTACACAGATAAAAATAGCTTGTAAATACAATTAAACTTTTTGTAAATAATATTAAACTTTTAATTGAAATTGCGCTTATAATTGATTTTGTAAATACAAACAACATGTTTGTTACTTGATTGTTGAATTTATTTCAATTAAAGAGCCAACAACCACAATTATTGAAATTCAAAGCAAATTTTGACAAACGATGTTGCCATATCCAAAAAACAAGTTTGTTGAAATTTAAAGAAAATTTTAAATATCGAATTTGTTGATTTTAATTTATTTTTTAATTAAAAAATACCCTTTGAATAAAAAATACATATTTTTTACAATTTAATTTTATTTGAAGATATATTTAAACTAAACAGAGAAAACACTAATAAAAAATGTAACACATAAAAAAAAAACACAGAGAAGCTTTGCTTTGTTTTTGTCATCACCGTTCTTCTTAGTATTTCTGCCCGAAACTTTCTGAACTTTGGACGTTTTAATCCCAACGTTTGCTTTAACTATGTGCACAAAAGTTTCTGAAAATTGCACGCGCAGTGCCACTTCGCGGCCAGAAAGTTTTGCATTCGTCCTCAATAGCTTCTTATTTTTGGTCTCGTTCCTGTGTCCTTTTGCCCTTGTTGAACTTTTTAACCACTCTAGAAACACATATAAGTCCACAATGGATTGTTTTGAATAGCCTCAATTTTTTTTGTAAACTTTGATTCTCCATTACCACTCGAATTTGACAAGCCGATGTATTATGAAATCTAACATATTTCTCAAAGATATTTTCATCGGAAAAAATTATTTTAATTTATATTACACATGTGTACTTTTATTGAAGAGAATAAGGAACAATATCTCGCAGTGACAAAGTGGTGTTTTTATATCACTCAACTTTCATATCAAAGAATATCTTAGCGGTAAAGCGGTAGAGCGCTAGACTAGCAATCGTGAGGTCACAAGTGACGGCAATAAAAACTTTTGTAAAATAAAAAACATAATTTTTTGCAAAGAATGGAGTACTCCTCTCCTATGACAACTCAATGTTAAAATCATTAGTGTTTATGTTAAAAAAGGAGTACATCTAGATCATCAATTATAGTGGTTTTTCTACTGCTTCGGAATCTCTTTTTTTTGCTGGGGTTTTATTATAATTTTATAGATTATCGGAAAGGTTAAATATTAAAAGTAAATTACATCATTATTATTTTGATTTCCAATGGAGTGCACCATTCCAATATGATCTTAGACTACTTTCAAAGCGCAACAATAATCTCAAGCCCGATGGTCCCAACGCGAAATGAAAGTAAAATTCCAGAGGATTTTGCAAAGTTAGCTCGGTTTTTTAATTTATGACCTCTTGAAATATCTGTGTGGCACGAAAGCCCAAAAATTTTTATAAAAAAATGTACACCCAGAAAACAGTCTCAGTTGTGGCCACCGAATTTGTTGCCAATCGAATTCGTGCGGTTACGACAACTATCTTTATATTAAATTATATTTTTCGTCGTGAAAGCCAATATTCGGTTGTCTAATTCAATATTATGTTCCACATAAATATTATTATGTTCTACAAAATTTTATTGAAATTAAAAAACTTTTTTTGAATTTTCTGGTATTGAACCCGGCCCTTCAGGTTAATAGTTCACACTTTCACCCACTGCACCACAACTACTTTTAAATTTCTTAGCCATATTTACTGTTTATACATATGAATATTTTATTTTAAATAAAAAAAAACATCTAAATTTTTGTCTTTTCCGGGATTCGAACCCGGAAATCCGGCGTACTAGACCAACTCCTCAGCCACAACACCACAAACACTTAATAAATTTAATGACTAATTTTGAATTTATGTGTTTTATTAATACAGTATAAAATTCGTTTATCAATACCAATTAATAGTTGTGTGTGTTATCAATACAATCCACAATTCGGTTGGTTCTACAGAAACTTGAATTTAAGGTCATATTTGATTAGGATACCCGTATTTGTAGTTACCACTTTCGAATATTGAATTTTTTTTAAAAAAGGTTATAGATAACACCAATTTTCTTGTATATTCACTAAATAAATGGCTGCTTCTACCGCATAGAATTACTAAACTGATACTAATTTTAAAATTGATTGGAGATACCAATAATTTGTTAAAAGGATTGTTTTTTAGTTCATTTTCCCTATTTTTAATACCTAGTAAAATATTTTAGATGTAGTATTCAATTATAGGTAATTCCAAATAAAATAACATCCTGGCAAATTCATTTTAATGGTTTTGATCGAAAGCCAACCAATCTTTTTCCTGGGTGATACTATGACCAAAGAGGAACTAAAGGAAAGAGTTTTCTTCCCAAGAATTTATGTTAACTCGTGCTCAATTATTTGTATGGATGCTCTGGTCTGTTAATTTCAGTGAAGAATGAGAAAAACAAAAGAAAAGTGAAAAAGTTAATATTTTTTTTGCGATTAATGAAAAAACGGTAACAAAAACAACTTTAATAAGGAAATAAATAATAATTAATTAATTTAAATACATTTTGTTTTGCTTTTAACTTGTGTTTTTTTGTTGTAAAACGATTTTATTATTTTTTTGTTTTCCCGAATTCCCTGGGAAAATTTATAAAAATTTTAAATTTACAAACATGTGAAATATTTTTAAGGTGTGCAGAGAACACCTCCGCACATTAGAGGGAACGTCACTGAATCCAACCAATATTTTTCCTGGGTGTACGTATGTTCATACATGTACATTAGGCCGACTTATATGGACAGAAAAAAAGCAAAAAAGTGCCCCCTCAAAATAAACCTTAGTTTGTTTTATGATGATTCCCAAAATATTTCGGGTCTAGGAATGAGATCTCACGAGCTGGACCGTTTTTAAAAAAGGTATTTTTTTTTAGTTTTTGGCAGAATTTTGGTATTTAGCTAAAGACAATATACACAATATTAATATCATATGAAAGGTTTTTTTGAGGCGTGTCCAGCGGTATATATAACATCTTCAATCATTCCTAGAAATGTCCTGTTTG
Organism: Leucophora obtusa; assembly: GCA_949987735.1. Lineage (NCBI taxonomy): Eukaryota > Metazoa > Arthropoda > Insecta > Diptera > Anthomyiidae > Leucophora > Leucophora obtusa. The sequence goes on along the minus strand of OX465295.1, from coordinate 123,402,734 downwards.
TAAGGATATTCTGCAAAAAAAAACAAGTTTTTGACTCTTTTGTATGAAGAATTTTGTGATTTAAATGTCAATCTTACATATCTTAATCTCTAGTCGATTTAAGTGAACACGTGTTTCAGATTTTTTTGAAATTCACGATTGTTCGCGTTTTATCAGAAATTCAATATGGTGGAGAAAATATGTTTCAAATAGGGCAATATGGATATAAAAACTTTTATTTTGATAAGTAAATAATCGCTAAGTGGATATAGTTTAGAATTTTGCTAATTTAATACATTTTCGCGGTGCTCTGGACCAAATTTTGATAAAATTTTAAGTTACCCCAATTCAATAAAAAAAAATATGAAATTTTTTGTAGGTTTATTATTAAATAAAATATTTTATTAAAATACGCGTGTCTGTAATTTTTTTAAGAAAAATCTGAATATATGCTGACCCTAAATAAAATTTTATAATAATTTTTTTTCCCGAAAAAAAGATATTCCGCCAAAAAAAAAGCGCGTGTTGGGTTTTTTTCTGTTAAGTTGCATTTTTATCTTACATCAACTAGATACTGAATTCAAATGCAGATTGCAGTAACTCGAAAATTTTAACAAAATTTGGTCCACAGCATCACGCAAAATATATGAAGTTTGCAAAATTCGGAGCTATATTCACTTTGCGATGATTTACTTATCCAAAGAAAAGCTTGGGTATCCATATTGCCCTATTTAGAACACATTTTTTCCTCCACATTGAATTTCTGATAAAACACAAAAAATCGCGAATTTCAAAAAAATCTAAAACCCGTGTTCACTTATATCCACTACAGATTATGATTTGTAAGTTTGACATTTCAATAACAAACATCTCCGTACAAAAGACTCAAAAATTTGTTTTTTTTATAGAAAATCCTTGAAAATAGGACATGTCTGAATATATACCACTGGACGCGCCTCAAAAAAACCTTTCATATGATACCCCTATTAAGTATGTTGTCTACATCTAAAATGCAAATTTCTTATAAAAACTAAACAAAGACCTTTTTAAAAATGGTCCAGCTCGTGAGATCTCGTTGCTAGACCCCAAATATTTTGGGAATCGTCATAAAACAAACCAAGGTTTATTTTGATGGGGGGCACTTTTTTTTTTTTCGTGAGTCGGTCTAATGTACATACATGTAGATTAGAGCGACTCACCTTATGTGGACAGAAAAAAAGTAAAAAGACGTGCCCCTCTCAAAATAAACCTTGGTTTGTTTTATGATGATTTCCAAAAGATTTGCGGTCTCGGAGTGAGATCTTACGAGCTGGACCATTTTTAGAAAAGCCCCGCTCAAATATGTTCATATATGGTTTACGTATGGACACATATACACAAATATGGATTTTTTATGAACATATATTGATTTTATGTCAACATATATGGAAGTATATGTGATTCCATATATGGAAAAAGATTTCATAAACAGACATTTATGGAGGCATCTGTTATTTCATATATGGAAAAGGCACTCATATATGGACAAATATTGAGGTATATTTAATGCAATGGATAAAAAAAGGAACATATATAGCGCCTAATTTGACTAATTTCATACATAAACTTATATCTATAGTACAACGTTATAATAACCCTAGTAAAAATGATTTTTATATAATCATATATGATTTTTATATTATCATTTATGATTTTATACAATTATAACTTGGCGAGTATTGTGAAACATATATTTTTTATATGATTATAGAGCAATTCCATATGAAAGCGATCACCTTTTGGACGACCCCTCTCCGATTCTAAAATAAATAGTCTCAATCGATTGCCCAGCAAAAAATAATGTACCTACATATTTTTTTTTTTATAGTGACTGGTTTAGTGGTGGTGTACACCACTGTCATGTGACAAAATTGAAGAATTCTTCATAAGGGACCTCATTGAAAGTTGTTTTAAAAAAACTACTAAAGCGATCGCAACGAGTGATAGCTCGTTGGAAAGGTATTGAATCAGGCTTTAATTGAAAAATAAAATTTTCCTAATTTTTATCAGAAATTTACCTTTTTTCCCATGAAACTTAAATTTTTCCATGAAAATTAAATTTTCCGATTTTCCACAGAAGCTCCTAAATTTTCCGGCTAATTTTTTTTTTTTTGGATTCCTCATAATTTTTGCTTTAAGAATCAGCAATAAAAAAATGGGCCCCGACTCCTTGTTTGGACAGGAGAGGAGCATTTAAGAGACCACCTTGTTCTCATTGTTTTTATATTTTTTATAATTGAATTATTTGTAATTATTTAACATTGTTTTATTTTATTATTAAAAATACATTTTAAAAATTATTTTACAGTTAAAAATACATTTATGAAGAAAAAATCTTTCTTATTTTGCTGCTTATACTTAATTACAATATTTATTAAAAATTTCAATTGTCTTGGCATCATTATAAAATTAAAGTAACTTTAAATTTAGCACGTCGGCAGACGAAGAGTACCGCTTTACATTAATTGACATATCAGAAATATTTGGTATGAAGCAATGAAACTTTTGCGTTCCAGTTATAGTTTTGACATTATTATATCTGTTTTGAATTCGTCGCTCCATGGCATCGTGTTCTTTTTGAGTGCATAAAACTGTGTTAATGGCAATTTCCTTGCTTTGAATCCACGAAAACAAATGTTGTACATTTAAGATCTGGTCAGTATATGGCCTTTGCAAACTTGCCTTAGTCGCCATGCGTTTTAGGGTTCCCCCTAACGCATCGCATGGGCCCTTACCGTGGGACGTCGCAAAAAAGTGCCACTCGACCTTGCAGTTTTGTTCTTCTTCAATTATGCAAAGATTGTAAAAATTTTTTTTATTCTTGTACTGAGAAGCCGCGCCGTCTGAGAAAAACGTTACTTTGTCGATTGCATCGAATTTTGATCTTAAGAATTCAAACAGTTTCATTTGAAATAAATAAACGGACACATAATTATGAGCTAAACTCTCCGCGACAACAACAAGGCTTACGGTCTGTAGTTCGTTATCTTCGTTTTTGAAATAAATGCAAAAAGGATGCACCGTGCACTGGTCGTTTGCCCAGTGATAAGCCTGAATTTCATCCTGAACGAGAAAAGTGTAATTCTCGGCAAAGTCGCTTATCACAATGAATTCATTTTGGGCTAATTTCTCCTTACTTTCCTTAAGAAATTTCGATTGCATCTCGGATATGAAATGGTGCGCCTTCAGTTCATTCAACTTGAATCCGAATTCCTCGATGAATTCCGGAATCTGCTTTACCACGGTCTCAAGGGAACATCTGCCGCTGCTAATTACCCACTGTTTGAAATGCACCTCCTGAATTAACAGCTGTTCAAACTTTTCCGCCAAATATTGCTCTAGCTCGTCAATCTTCGGACAATTGTCGCATTTGGACAGATGACAATTTTCCGTGGGGTATGCGCACAACGACTTCGACAGGACTTCCCTATATGTTTCAATTTCACCGTGAAATACTTTCAATTTCTTGCATGGAAAGAACATTAATTTGATGTTTTGATGAAACATGCAAAAGCAGACTGAATGCGTTCCGCGCCTGTCTAATGCCAGCACGCATTCTTTTGGTCGTAGGATGGCAAACTTAGAAAATCCCACTTTTTCTGCTGGGTATTTCTCTTTGAACTGATGGTATGCTTCGGATAGATTACATAATAATAATCTGCGCTGCTTGTGTACTTTTTCTCCATCTTCACGTGTGATAACATAGTCACGTGTACCTGGGCAGGCGCGGCTGTTGTCATCATTGCAGTAAAAATCTTGAATCAATTTCACCGTTGCTTCGCTGAGGGTCCTTGAGCCAAATTTCTTGGCGGGAGTCGCCAATATGCCCTTCTGTCGAACTAATTCTTTGCTTCTTCTCGCGATGTAAAAAGATGTTTGAAACTGTTCAGAAATCTTGCGTATAGACCATGATTGAGGCAGCACAGATAAAATGAGATATTTCTCCGGAAAAGTGGTCGCTAAATTGAATTTTCTTTTCAACTGCTCAATCATTTGTTTGCCGTCATCAACGTCATCTGCTTGACTGCATTCGTTATCAGAGCCTTCATCAAATATTGTCGCGATTGCACTCATAACCTTGCCTTTTTTCTCTTTCCTGCATTTTTCACTTCGCAACTTTCTTTTTGTAATAGGCGATTCACCTAAAGTGGTAATAGCCTCATTCAAAGGACTCAAAGACATATTGACCATCGGAATGTCTGCCTCACTATCAGATGAAACATTTTGTTCAATTGTCATTTCACTCTCGGATTGTGGTTGCATTTGTTTCAATGCATTTGCTTGTTGAGACAAATCGATTTTACACTTGGGGCAAATGAATTCTGCTTCTTCACCGTATTGTATATTTAATTCATTCATGTATCGCTTCGAAACACCAGTTAATTTTAATACTTTTATCTTTTTCGAACGATGTCCACTCTTGTTAAACGGATTGCAGCAAAATTTATTCATTTTACTTTAAATTGTCTTTACAGCTTCACTCTTTACTTTACAAAAAAAACACTTTAACACTTTCACGTCTAGTATTCAACTAAAATTTGACTCAGAGTGTGTGAAGTATTTATATTTATTTTTTGGTAAAAAATAGGTTAAAAAAAATAAGCGATATTTGCTTTTCTTTAATAGGAAAATTTGCGTGAACTACTCGTCATAAAATGTTTTTTAAAGAGGGACTTAATTGGTTACTGCCAATAAGCCGACCACAGGTCATAAAATGTTTTGTAAATTTTTTAAATTACCAGGTAATAAATATTTCGCCATATTTATGGAAAATCCGTGTTTTATGACTTGTTTCTGCACGTGTCATTTTAGGCGAAATATTTATTACCTGGTAATTTAAAAAATTTACAAAACATTTTATGACCTGTAGCCTCAGTCGGGTTTGGTGTGCCATTACATGCCACTGCTGCTATTATCCATGGATTTATGGCCGATCTTGTGAAGGCAGGCAGACCATATTCACTACACACTCAACTTGGGGCTCTTAAAAAAAATTGATTTTTTCTTCATAAATGTATTTTTAACTGTAAAATAATTTTTAAAATGTATTTTTAATAATAAAATAAAATAATGTTAAATAATTACAAATAATTCAATTATAAAAAATATAAAAACAATGAGAACAAGGTGGTCTCTTAAATGCTTCTCTCCTGTCCAAACAAGGAGTCGGGGCCCATTTTTTTATTGCTGATTCTTAAAGCAAAAATTATGAGGAATACAAAAAAAAAATTAGCCGGAAAATTTAGGAGCTTCTGTGGAAAATCGGAAAAATTTTTTTGTTTTCGAACTCCTTTTTGTAGGAAAATCGATCTGAAAAAATCAACATTTTCAAAGTTTCAACAAAAAAACACTATTTTTACATTTTTAATTCAATTTATTTTTAAATATTATTCTCGACCTACAATTTAATGTTTTAACGTGGTAATATTATTTTTTTAAGGTCCTTTTTACTTTCCATTCGAGGAGTTTTCTTACGACTTTCTAATGTGACTGCCATAACTCCTTCACGATTCTTTTCTATAACTCGTTTTGAAACACTCGTTAATAATTGTACATGTCTTTCTGTTCCTTGTATGTGCATTGGAATTTGTGGATCAGCCAGTGGTGGTTCATCGAAATCTAAGTATTCTACCAAGTGATCATATGGAATCTGTCGAGTAAATGCTGGTTCAAATAATATATCGTCGTTATTCATATCAACCATATTGACATAATCGGTAGCATCGAAATTTAATATATATTTTTTGTAAACTCTGAGTTTAGTTGGATCGTACAATTTTTCTCGATAGTGTAAAATCTTTTTGATAGCTCTATCCCGTATTGCTTTTCGATCATCAAATAACATTGTTAATAAGATATTTTCTGGATATGCGTAATATGAGTTGTTTTGAATTACACCATCTACAATATTACGTAAGTTTGGTTGTAAGTATCGTGTCCAACGTATAAATTTTAATAAAAGTGCACTGCCATACACAACAGAGTTATAAAACTTCACATTTAAGTATATTGGCACATAAACTGTAATAATATAAACTGCCAAAGTTTTTAAATTGGTCGATGGTGTATTAGTTGTTACATATAATCGTAGTAATCTACTTGCTTTGGTTAACCAACGAGAATGTGCAATTGGTCCTGGTTTAATGTTAGCTAAATCAACTGTAATAAATATTAAATAAATATAAATATTTAACATCTGTTGATAGTTCGAGCTCATGTTCATGATCCATCATTGCAGGCATATTCTCCAGTGGTATTGGATCAAAATCAGCTACTACCTGAAAAATGAAATGTTTAGATCAATTTAAATGCAATTATTTTATTTTAACTTTATTCCAATCGAAAAACTAAAATAATGATAATAAATGATGATATTAAATAAAATAAAGTGTTACATACCTGCAATTTCTCACATTCTTGAATAGCTTTGAATAACTTTCCACTTGCTGCTCGTGGTGCACTGGTGACTGTTTTGTCCAATGCTTCATATAAATGATGAAATGGCAGTTCATTGAAATGAAGCAGACATATAAACCAGTGAATTGGTCTATTTAATTGTTTTTCAAATAATCGTAAAACACCATTTTCTGTTCCAGTATTTGCTGGCTCACCATCACTGCATATGCCAATTAATTGATCAACTGTTAATGTTTTATTGTTGAAAAATTCATTCAGTTTTCTGTGTTTGGTTTTTGAATCTTCTTGACTACCCAAATGTACATATCCAAGTAACTCATTATAGGGCTCTTTTAGAACAACTAAATGCGGTTCTTTTACCATAGTGGTATGAAATTTGTCATTAATTTTCTCTGTAGTTAATGAGTCATCTTTTCTACCATCGAAAGAGAATGCAGTTATGGAAGAATTTGTATGTCGTGTACGAAGCACTGCATCTCTAGATTTAACTTTTTCTCTAGCCACTTTTGATTTATCCATAATAACAAGATTACCATGAACATCTCTAAAATTTATATCTTCGAATAAAGCTGTTGCTAAACATGAAGCGACTCTATCTGAAACACCGAATCTATCACACATAGGGTTTTTCTTTTCCCGGACTTTATCATTTCCCGGGATCCCAGGAATTCCCACTTGTTAGAAAATAAATAAATCCGACATATATAGTACTTGAAAAACTCGATTTCTATTAAAACACCGTCCGACAAAGTTCATCTTTTGGTTATACCCATGATAAATTCTATTTACTTCCTGTTTTTATAAAAAGAATATCACGAATTCGTTAAAGCATTTGTGTGAAAAACACAAACTTAGATACATTTTTCTTTACAATTTTTTGGCCGCATCTGTTCTACATAGTAGTCCTAAGGAATTTGTGCAAAAATTTTTAACCAAAAACGTTTTTAACTTAGTGTTTTTGACACAAATTTTTTAACGAATTCGTCCGATTCTTTTTACAAAAACATCCAGTTAATATATTCTGAAAGGAGGGCTAAATATAAAATATGCATGAGTTCCACGTTCTCTAGATCAATTCGTTTAACAGTTTAAATCGCGAATTACTATTTAGGTAATAAATTTATATGGAAGGCCGTCTTAATTTTATAATGAAATATATTAACTAAATATTAATTGTCGGTTGGAACGGTTAAACGAATTGATATAGAAAAAAGTGAAAGGCACGGGTATTTTAATTTCTTCCCTTCTTTCAGGATATATTGAAATTGTTAATGGATGCAAACTTGTGACGGATTAGTTTTATAGTCAGAACTAAGATAGATTTTTTGCTTAAATATTTCTTAAATATGGAATCCAAAAATTTGTATTTCTAAAGATTTTGTTTCTATACAGATTTTCAGAAGTATTCGTATAGAATTATTTTATAAAAAAGTTTAAAAGTGAGTATTCTTCACACAAATTGTTAGGCAAATACCTATTCTATTCTGCTGGCGTTACCGAATTTTTTTAAATTTTTATTCTGTGTAATTTACTTTTAAAAATTTTATCATCGCTTTTAATTTGAAGATAATTTAAAGGAAAATGTGATAATATTTTATCTCAAATAGAACGAAAGACATCCATTAAATAGTTTTTTAACTTTAATTGGTATCTTTTAAATAGAAATTTTTTATGCCACAATTATTTAAAAATAAATTATTTAATTTGCATTGTTGCATTTTAAATTAACATATAAAAAAATCCAAAATAATTTGAAAAAAATCCGCATAATATTTAAAAAAATACAATTGAAATAAAGGAATAGCAGTTGAAATTTAGATAAAATTATTTCAAGTGAAAAAACCTCAAAATCTTCAATTGAAAATACGAAAATATTACTAAAGTTTTAATGCCTTGTTTTTGGAATTGAGATACGCATTCTGAATTGCTTTATTTGAACAAAGATCACAATTTTAAAGAAAAAAAGAATTCTGAAGTTCGAGTATTTGTTTTCGGTTTAACTTAACCAAATTCAACTGACATCCAAAAACAATTTGGCCTAAATAATATTTTTTTATACTAAATTAGTTTATTATATTTTAAATCGCATTTTTTATTTTCAAATATTTCATATTTAAATTAATTTCAAATCAATGCTTTAAATTTAAATTTATTTAGGTTCCAAAATTGCAATATATAATAGCTAAAACTTCTGTAAAAGAATAAAAAAAAATCCCGGGAAATCCCGCACAAAATTCCCGGGATTGCGGGATTGAAAAAAAGGCGGGATTCCCGGGAATCTCGTCCCGAGAATTCCCGGGACATAAACCCTAATCACACATCATTGCAAAATTTAAGGCATCGTATCTTTGAGTATAACGACCTCGTGTCATTTGAACAGCTGCTTCTGGAACTTCTGTTGTTGCTTCATTTTCATCCATGTGTAATTCAGGTGGTTCGTATGTTGGATCATCGGTACCAGTTGTAAGTTTTGGTATTGTTGTAGCTACTTCTTCAACGTCTTCCATATATTCAGGTATTGTGAATTTTCTATCATTATGCTGGTCCATCAAAATTCTTTTAGATGTTCTGGAATCAATCCACACGAGCATTCTGTTGTTTTTAATTTGCAATTACATTTGCCAATATAAAATAATTCGTTTATTGAATCAACAAATGCTTTAAATTCATCTCTTGTTTTTATGTTGTACATGTTTCTGGTATTTATCAAGCAAACCAGATATGTGGTTATGTAACTACATACTTGGTAATGGTAGCTAGTTACTTTTGTTATTACATTTCTTATTACCTTTATATGGCGATGTCGCGAAAAATAATGAGTTGTCGTTACACACCAGCATACGAAAAATCAAAAAATATATCGTTACCTATGTGCTTACCAGTACTGACAAAAATAATGAGTCTAAAAATAGATTTTCAAAAAAATAAATTGTATGAAAAAAAATATTTTTTATTGTATTCTTTTTTTAAATAAAATTTGCTGGTGCGGGAATCGAACCTGGTTCTACAGACTGCCAGTCAACTGCTCTACCATCTGAGCTATATCGACATGTAATATTTAAAAGATAAAAACATAAGTCACCTGCTGCACACAAGTAAGCTTACTCGCCAACATACAAAAAATCAAAAAATATGTGGTTACATATATCCTTACCAGTGTTTAAAAAATATTGAGTCTAAAAATAGATTTCAAAAAATTTTCAAAAAAATCTAAAAAATTATTTTCTATTTGAAATAATGATAAAAATAAGTTATTATCAGTAACTCATTATTATATGTTTTAAAATAATGCAGAAGGTAAGTGGGTGTCATTACTGGTACTCCAAAAAATAATGATATGTTATGACCGTTTCTACACTGGGTAATGATTTCAATATATAATTTACACCAAATTTGGATCAATTTATCTGTTACGTTAGGAGTAAAAGTTTTATACGAGAACATTTTGTTTTCAAATTTAGCACGATCACTTAAAAAAAATAATATTTTAAAATGTCACATTTAGTAGGCAAAGTAAGATCATTTAAATCACTTGATAAACCAAAAACAACAATATCTTGCTGAGGCATGTTAGTCAATCTAGAGTCAAAACTTGTTGATATTGTTGCTTCCATTTGCGAAGACAACGCATACGATGTTGATGGTTCTTGATTATCCATAATAACTTTGATATTATCACTGCACTCTTTGATTGTGTCACACTAAATTTAAAAATTAAAAAAAAATATTGGTATTGTGATAACCGAGTTTTTATTTAAGTATTTTGGCAAACTGCGTGCGCATTGCACGATGAACGATTAAGGAAAAGCAAGCTTGGCAACGTTTAGTGTTGGTAAACGTCATTATTTTGTAACGTCATTATTCAGTGTTACAAAGTTGTTCAATTGAACAATGCTGCAATTGGGTGCGTTCGGCAGATACAATTTGACAGTCAACAGTTCTACAACAGTTGTGCAACTATCTGCTGAACGACCTGATCACTAACCGCTCAGTCTGAGCGCTGTCATATTTTGGTAGCGTAAACAATGTTTGCTACTTTTGATCAAATAGTGATACATTTGTTGTTGTTGATTTTAAAAAATTTTTGTTTTGTATGATTGACAAATAAAAACATACAAATATAATTCAAAAACAAAAAATTTATAAAATCAAAGGAAAATATAGAAAAAATGTATTTAAAAACAAAACAAAGAAAACATCGTTCAGCAGAGTAAGTAATCACAAAGCACTACAAGTCACCGGTATCATTTTAAGGTTTCTCTGCCGAATGCTACCATTGACGACTTATTCTACAGGTACACCCAGAAAACAGTCTCAGTTGTGGCCACCGAATTTGTTGCCAATTGAATTTATGCGTGTTTATGTCACGGCGGCGGCACCACCAATTGTTTAAAGTGTGTGTCTAGCCAAGTGGTGGTGCAGCTCGTAGTTATGCTCTGTGATGTGTTAAATATTTGACACTACCATCCCTGCATTCAATCATCAGGTTAATGCAGTGTTGGGCAGTGTCAAATTTGGTTTTTTATTTCGACTCTCGAAACAAAAGAAGAAAAAGATCACGGCACGAAGCAGGTAGCCAGACATATTTTTTTCTTCGTCGCGAATGATTTTGGTTTTTTAAGAACAACCACCAAAGGCAGCTTCAAGTAAAAACAAAAGGAAAACCCAAGAAAGTGCAAACCTATAAACGTTAACAAATAAAAAAAAGGAGTAGAATCATTTTATATATAAAAAAAGAATAAGAAAAAAAAACAAAGAATTTAAAGTGAATAAAAACAAAGGAAAACATAAAATTAAATAACCCAAGACAGTGTTTGTTTTTTTTTGAAAAGAGGGAATCAATCTGTTGACCATAAGGTTTCTCGAGTTGTTATTACTGAAAAGTGTTGGTTCCAAGCAATTGTGACTAAGGAAGCAGTTGTTATTGGGCCCTTGCCGCTGATATTACACATCTTAAAATCCGTTTATCATAAAGATTCTTGAGTTCTTATTGTTGGAAAGTGAAGCCTTAGCGCCCAACCGACATCAAGTCTACCACCCCGGAGCCCAGGTAAACGACGCAACAATGCGGTTACGACAACTATCTTTATATAATTATATTTTTCATCCTGAAAGCCAATATTCGGTTGTCTAATTCAATATTATGTTCCACATAAATATTATTATGTTCCACAAAATTTTATTGAAATTACAAAACTTTTTTTGAATTTTCTGGTATTGAACGCGGCTATTCAGGTTAATAGTCCACACTCTTACACACTGCACCACAACTACTTTTAATTTTCTTAGCCATATTTACTATTTATACATATGAATATTTTATTTTAACTAAAAAAAATATATATAAATTTTTGTCTTTTCTGGGATTTGAACTCGGAAATCCGGCGTACTAGGCCAACTCTCTACCGACTACACCACAAACACTTATTAATTTTGAAGTCTAATTTTGAATTTATATGTTTTGCTTGGAAAACAAATATAATAAAAAATTCGTTTACCAATACCAATCAATAGTTGTGTGTGTTATCAGTACAATCCACAATTCGGTTGGTTCTACAGAAACTCGACTTTATGGTCATATTTGATTAGGATACCCGTATTTGTAGTTACCACTTTCGAATATTGAAATTTTTTTAATAAAGGTTATCGGTAACACCAATTTTCTTGTATATACACTAAATAAATGGCTGCTTCTACTGCATAGAATTACTAAACTGATACTAATTTTAAAATTGATTGGAGAAACCAATAATTTGTTAAAAGGATTGTTTTTTAGTTCATTTTCCCTACTTTTAATACCTAGTAAAATATTTTTGGTGTAGTATTCAATTATAGGCAACTGCAAATAAAATAACGTCTTGGCAAATTCATTTTAATGGTTTTGATCGAATTCCAACCAATCTTTTTCTTGGGTGTATCAATACAGATTCTGAAAGGTGATAAAAATTCCTTTCAAACAAGCCCAGATTGAGAAATCTACTATAATTCTATCCGATTTTATGACGGATTTAATTAAATTATTCTATGTATATATGTATGGGTGATATCAAAAAATGTGATAAAAACCGTGTAACCACCGAATTTCTAATGCATGGATTACATTTGAGTTACATATTTCGATATATATCAGCGCATTGTCACCTGTTTTACAAAATTTATAACAATCTGACCAATTTTTGGTTAATACATAAAATTTGTGACCAATTTTATAGGCCAAATGTAAACTCCGTAACAAGTAACTCATAAGGTTTTTTAACTTTAATAGCTTATATTTTAATAACCAATAAATCTAAACACTAACTGTAAGAATTTTTATGCAGAGGAAAAGTGCCGTTTTTAATAAAAATTAATACATTTTACAAACTTTTTCGTATATCTTTGCTATCACGACTTCAACTCTGTAACGATTTTTCGTCATAATTTTTGATAAAAATGCATATACCAGATTTTTGGAGTTATCTATTATTTATATTCCGAAAAGTATAATGTTATTTATACTCAAATGATCGTTGGACTATAAGTAATCATCCAGTATAACAGACTTGAACCTTTTCTGCAGCATGTAACATTCTCGAGATGAAAAAATGTCTTTAATAAGATTTGAAAAAATGTTGTAAACTCCGTTCCTAATTTTTACACCAAACTATTTAACGAGTAAGAAAAACAATGTCATATTTGGATTCACCTTGTAGGCATCATGCAATTTTGTTTCGGAAAAAAAATTCTGACAAAGTGTTTCTGAAAGAAAACGAAAAAAGTAACCAAATGTAAACTCCGTAACTGTAAACTCCGTAACCACAATTGTTTGCATCAGGTTTCATTCAAATAAATGTAGATAAATGTTTAAAATATTTTAAAATAACCATAAACAGAGGTGATTCAACTAATATTTATGCGTGAAAAGACGATTCAACTAATAATTTTGCGTCAAATCAAAAAAAGTTATCAGTTTTTTACCCTAAACTGCTGGAGCGCAAAACGATTGATTTTGCATTTCATTGGTTTTGAATCGATATTTCGAGTCATTACTGACATTAGTTTGACAAATTAAATTTGTTTCACACAATTAAAGAATTTTTTGATCGTGAAATGTTATGTTTTTAATATATTATTTTTTAATTGCGCAACCGCTGTTTGGATTTTAAAAAATTTTATATTTTTGAAAAGCATTTAAAAGGACCAAAAATACGAAATTAAAAAAAATAAAAATATTTTCGCGGAATGAATTGTATTTTTATTCGCGAAACCGCCAATTTGATAAACACAAATTATATACCATTGGAAAGCAAGTTGAAAACCCAAATACGAAAAACTAATAAATTGAAGAAAATTCGTACGCAATTTTTTTTGTTATATCTTTTGCTTGCAGAAATGTAAATTCCGTTACAACAAAAAAAATTAAAATTGTGCAAAAAAAGTTATTGCGACAACTTGTAGAAGAGATTTTTTGCAATTAGGTTTATAATGACTAAACTTACTGATTCCATTAAGAAAAAACTGAAATATTAACACTTTTTGCTTCTCACAAATTTGGCCCAAAAATTTATCACATTTTTTGATTTCACCCATATGGAAAAATATCTATTTATCTATAGCTATGGTCTCTTGAGCAAAATTTCTCAGAATCACCTATAGATTACGTTTTTGCCATACGCTTCATCAAAAATATCGTTCCATACAATTTGACCCGCCCTAATATATATATATATATATATATATATTAGGCCGGGTCGATTTGTGGGGAGGCAAAAAAATCGCCCATGGCTCAGGGAAAATCGTATTCTAGGGATCAAAATAAGAAACTTTGCCGAAGGAACCATACCTCTAAAACGGAACCATACCCCCAACTGTTGACTTTTGTCCCGTAGGGTCAAGTTTTGAAAAATCACACTTTGACCCATTTAGAGTGCCCCAATCGAGTCCAAATGTATGACCGACCCCCACTAACTTTGGAGGGCCGATCCACCCATGCCAGTGGCACACCCCCTGGAACTCCCCTGGGGGGTTCCCCATACAAACATTTTAAAAAATCACCATTTTTGGCAATTTATTTTATTATTTTTTATTTATTTTATTTATTTTTATTATTTTATTTATTTTTTCTCCTTAGAAATTTATTTAGTCAGAACATATGTAAATGAAAAAATTAATTTAACTTAGTAATAGAAAAGAAAAAATAAAAAATTACTGTTTGAAGTCTTTATTGCTTTCAAGTCTGGGCAATTTCGCACGGCTCTCTAATGTCGTCGCCATAACAGCCTCTACATTTTCCGGTATAACTCGTTTGGAAACGCTAGCTAGCAATTGAACGTGTCGTTCTGTTTCTTGTATGTGTGATGGAATTTTTGGATCATTAAACGGTGGATCATCTTGATTTAAATATTCTTTCAAAGTATCGTATGGAATGCTTCGCGTGAATGGTGGTTCAAATACGTCATTTATGTCATTCATATTGATCATTTCCGTGTAACTTGTGCAATAAAAGTTTATATCTGGTTTTTTATATAGCGTAGAATTATCTTGATAGCACAGTCGCGCTTTTCTTTGCTATCATCAAACAACATTGATAACAAGATATTTTCCGAATGCGCATAATATGAATTATCTGTAATTACTTTATTGACAATTTTGCGTAAACGAGGTTCTAGAAATCTTGACCAACTAATGAATTTGAAAAATAATCTACTACCGTACACGACAGAGCTGTAATACTTGATATTGAAGTACATTGGCACATAACATCTAATTATAAATTCAACCAGTATTCTTAAATTTGCATCTGGATTTTCCGTTGTCACATATAATCGTAATAGTCTAGCGGCCTTGGTGAGCCACCGAGAATGTACAATTTTCCCTGGTTTGATGTTTGCCAGATCCACTGAAACCACGCCGCTAGAAATTGCATGGGCCATGTCGTATAAGTACTTGGAATCGGTGGAAAATTCAATTTTTTCTGGAGCAGGGGGCATATTTTTCAACTCAATTTTCTGAAAGCCGTCCACCACCTGAAAATATATAAAAATAAAACAATTAAAAACGGTTGACAATTATAATAAATGAGTGATAGCAATAACTTACCGGAAGAGTTTCACAAGTTTCGATTTGACGGCTCAATTTTCCGGTTGCCGATCTTGGTCCAGTGCTGGTTGATTTATCCAAAGCTTCAAACAAATGCCGAAACGGAAGTTCGTTGAAGTGTAGAAGGCAAACGAACCAATGCAATGGTCTTTTTAACAGCAATTCGAATCGTCGTATAATTCCACCGTTTGGGCCAGTGTTTGTTGGCTCACCGTCAGTGCATATGCCAATTAATGCATCCAGTGATATATTTTTATCGTTGAAAAAATCATTTAATTTGGTTGTTTTGTATTCAGCGGTTTCATGTTCCAGTCTTACGTAACCAATCAATTCAGAATTCGGTTCTCTCAAAATAACAAGATGAGGTTCTTTTACCATTCTAGTATGATACTTCTCATCAATTGTATCTCTCGTTAAAGTATCATCTTTTCTGCCATCGAATGAAAATGCTAACAAATTGGTATCATCTAACCATTTGCGAAGCACTTCTTGTCTGCATTTCTCTTTTTCTCGGCGAACTGTCGATTTATCCATGATGAGAGGTTTGCCATGGATATCTTTCATTTTAAAATCTTGGAAAAGAGCTGTTCCCATTGCTGATGCTACTCTATCAGGCACGCCAAATCTGTCACATACCAAGGCAAAGTTAAAACAATCGTATCTCTGTGTGTATTGTGAACTTGTGCTTATATCCAAATCTTCTTGAACCGGTGGCGGTGCGTATGTTGAATCATCGGGATCTTGGTATGTTGGCATTGATGACATAGACGTTGCTCCTTGCTCTTCAATTTCCATCGCAAATCCATCCATTGTTAGACTTCTCTGATTATGTTGATCGTGCATAAACTCTTTGAGGCGTTCGGGAACCAAACCGCATGCACATGGAGCTGCCTTCAAATCGCATTTACATGTTCCAATGAAAAAAATTGTTTCCAGAGATTTTACATACTCTGTAAATTGTTGGGGTTTGTTTCTTCTCTTGATTTGCTCTTGATATTTGTCAAGCAATCTATTCAATTTATTACATACACTTTTTTTCAGCATTATTTCCATACCAAGTTTTTCCCAAATTCCAATCAACTTATCTTGTACTTGAATAGTGAATGCTTTATAGGACAACTTTTTTTGTTCGCTCAAGTAAAAATAATATCTCAAGATATCCAGATGGGTTGGTAAATTAAGATCAGTCAAATCAGTAGACACACCAAAAACAGTAACATCATGCCTGGGTATATGACTCATTGGGTTTTCGATAGTTGTTGATGTTGTTATTGCTTCATCTTGCGGTGTAGAGGATGGTGGATTCATTGTAAACTTTTTGATTTGGAATGATTTTATTTTAAATATTTTTTTATCTCAAATTAGCACTTCACACTTCGAGTTCTTCACAACGACTTAATGCATTCACAAAAACTGTTGCGTTATATATGGTCTAGGAGACGAGGTAATAAGAATGAAATGATAATTTCAATTCTACCTGTAACCGATTTTGTTGTCAAAACTGCCCATAAAGTACTTACATGTAAATTAAACGTTAATCTGACTACAAATTCTGTTAAGCAAGTGCGCCTTTTATTACTTCTGGAAAATCCTTTATGATAATTTTATGCTCAATTCTACCTGTAACCGATTTTGTTGTCAAAACTGCCCATAAAGTACTTACATGTAAATTAAACGTTAATCTGACTACAAATTCTGTTAAGCAAGTGCGCCTTTTATTACTTCTGGAAAATCCTTTATGATAATTTTATGCTCAATTCTACCTGTAACCGATTTAGCTTAAGTAAGTTTACGACATGCAGCTGTGTCTTGTGGTGGCTTAAAAAACCCACACAACCTATTTTACGACCTGCAACAGAACGACACGTTCAATTGCTAGCTAGCGTTTCCAAACGAGTTATACCGGAAAATGTAGAGGCTGTTATGGTGACGACATTAGAGAGCCGTGCGAAATTGCCCAGACTTGAAAGCAAAAAAGACTTCAAACAGTAATTTTTTTTATTTTCTTTTCTATTACTAAGTTAAATTAATTTTTTCATTTACATATGTTCTGACTAAATAAATTTCTAAAGAGAAAAAATAAATAAAATAATAAAAATAAATAAAATAAATAAAAAATAATAAAATAAAGTGCCAAAAATGGTGATTTTTTAAAATGTTTGTATGGGGAACCCCCCAGGGGAGTTCCAGGGGGTGTGCCACTGGCATGGGTGGATCGGCCCTCCAAAGTTAGTGGGTCATACATTTGGACTCGATTGGGGCACTCTAAATGGGTCAAAGTGGGATTTTTCAAAACTTGACCCTACGGGACAAAAGTCAACACTCAGTAGTAGAATTCGTTTTAGAGGTATGGTTCCTTCGGCAAAGTTTCTTATTTTGATCCCTAGAATACGATTTTCACTGAGCCATGGGCGATTATTAAATCGACCCGCCCTAATATATATGTATAAATTTATATAATTATATATAACTCAGTAACACGAACAATGTTGTCTCATATAATCAGTCACTTTGTATAGCAGTGTGTGGCTGAGTTAAGTGACAGACTACAACACCAGCAATCTTTGTTTGAATCCTGCCGACGGCGTTTTTGTTTTCATGAAATAAATATTTTTTAAATAATAAAGTTATTTGATTTAACTATAGATCATAAATTAATATCACTTTCTGTTTAAATTATTTTCAAATTAAAGAAAGATGATACAATTTTCACAAGTAAATTACAAAGAATAAAATTTTTTTAAAGAATTCGATAAATTTTCGGCTATCGCGACAAAGTCATCATCAGTGTCATTTGCCTTGAATGTGTTAATAATTGATAATTGTCTACTTATGTCACAGTTACCATTAGTTGCCACTAATTACAATGAAAAAAATTTCATTATCATTGAATGATATTGAAATATTTTGCATTAGAAAAAACATTATTAATGGTAATGAAATCACACTAAAAAAAAAATAAATACTATTTGTTTACAAAAATCCTGATATAAAAAATAAGCTACAATTAGGGATGGAAAAAGCCCTCAAGCGAGCCAAAAATATAAACATTTTTCTAAAAAGCTAAAATGCGGAATGCGAAAAAACTCTTTGTGGTATAAAAAATTAATTAAAAAACTTAGTCAGCGATTTACATTCTGCAAACAAATATGCTGATGCAAAAATATTCCTTATTGCTAAATTTTTATTTCTCGATTATTTTTGCAATTTAACCACCAAACTTTGGTATGATATATAGAGTAAATAGAGTCCCTAGATTATGAATTAAAAACAAAAACGGCTCGCAAAAATTTGCAAAATAATGGCGGAATGCGAAATAGGACTTTGTGGTACAAAAAGTTAATTAGAAAACTTAATTATCGATTTTCATTTTGCGAACGAAAAATGGAAAAAATGATGGAAAAAATTTCCTTTTGGCAAAAACTTTTTTCGCGATATTTTTTTTGCAAACTAACCACCAAACAAACTTTGGTGAAATGGATATTATAGTCCCTAGATTATAAATTTAAAACAACCGTACTTAAAAAATGGCAAAATAATGGTGGAACGCGAAAAAAGACATTATGGTACAAAAAATTAGTTTAAAAACTTAATCAGCGATTCAAATTCTGCAAACGAATATATTGATGAAAGATCTTCTTTTTAAGCAAAATTTTTTTACAAACTTTGGCACAAGAAATGGATATTATAGCCCTTGGAATAATAATTTTCCTATTTACATACAATTTTTTAATGAGCATCTGCCTAAGTTAGCAATTTCCAACCCTGATTGGAGCGACTTTTCTGCATTTTTACGTTTTTCGAAAAGCTTATCTGTCAATGGTAATTATTTTTTTAGTTGATACATTATCAATGGTAATGAAATTAAAAACCATTGTCATTATTCAATGAAATCAAATTCCGAAATCATTAACATTAATTTGAAACAATGGTAACGAAAATAATTTCATTACCATTGATATCAATCAATATTAATGAAATCGTCAATTAATTAGTCCACCTAATTCATTAGTCCCAAGTATGATATATATACAGTGTACAAAAAAAAAAGTTGGACACTATATAAAATAAAATGGAAAACCTTGTTTTTTGAATTTCTTTTTATAACAACATAAGCACATTGTACGTAAAATCTAGTGTTTCCAATTATTCGACATAGGCGGTTAATCGGTTAAAGCATTAATCGAAAAATCACAAAAATTAATTAACCGGTTATTCGGGTCGGTTAATCGAGAAAATTGGCGATTAATCGATTAATCGTTTAATGCAAAATTAATGTATTTTCTTAAATTTTTATCAAAAAAACATAAAGGGAGTCTGCTTTCGACTGCGATCTAGTACAAACGTACAAAATTCTGAGTTCTCTAAAGTGTATAGTGTTAAACAAAAATAAAAACAATTGTCTTGTTACAAGATCATAAAAATATTCATTAAAATTTAAAAAGAAAAACAGCATCAGTAAAAAAAAGAACATAAAATTCTTTTGAACAATAACAATTTATAGTAGTAGTAGTAGTAGTAGTAGTAGTAGTAGTAGTAGTAGTAGTAGTAGTAGTATAGTAGTAGTAGCAGGTTGTAACTTCGACCAAAGCACATAAACGTGATCTAAGTGAATCCCCAAAAATAGTTTTGAATAAAAGAAGAAAAATAAACAATAATCAAAACTTGTTTTCTCAAAACAAAAATAGTTCCTTAGCAATAAGTAATAACAATGCACGATCACTAGATACACATAACACTAACAATATTGGATATATCCGTATGCAAAAGAATGTCAACAACAACGCTAGTATGTACATCGAAAAATACCAAAAATGCTGGTACTTCTCAACACATAGCTTTTACAAACAATAAAGTAAGTCATAATAGATTTTCTGTTTTTGTTAATAATAATGAAGAATGTGATGATGAAAGCGAACCAGATGAAGAACAAGTCTCGAAAATTAATACACCAAAGCCCCCACCAATAATTATACCAAATGTTGCCGATATTAGAGCAATGATAAAAAGTTTTTCAAAAATAATTAGCTCTTCATCGTTTAATTACAAAACTATAAGAGATGGTCAAATAAGGTTACTGGTTAAAGATGTTCAACCTTATAGAACACTTGTTTCATTCTTAACTGAGAAAAAAATTTTATTCCATACATATCAGTTGAAACAAGAAAGAGCCTATAGAGCTGTAATAAAAAATCTGCACCCTTCTACACAAAAAGAAGAAATCAAATACGCCATAGAATCTTATGGTCACAAAGTTCGAAATGTTTCAAATATACATAGTAGAATATCGAAAGAACACCTTCCAATGTTCTATATTGATTTAGAACCAAACCCAAATAACAAAAGTATATTTGAAATCACCAAGATTAATAATGCTATTGTCAACATTGTCCCACCAAAGAAAACAAATGATATTGTACAATGCCATCGATGCCAAGAATATGGCCACACAAAAACCTACTGCAGGAAACAAGTTAACTGCGTCAAATGTGGATTAGGTCATTTAACGGCCAATTGCACTAAATATACCCCTCCTCGATGTGTAAATTGTTTAAAAAGCCACCCAGCTAGCTATAAAGGCTGTGAAATTTACAAGCAACTTTTAAAAAGAAAATTAAAAAACAATATCGATAATAGACGTAATTATGCTGGGTTTAATTTTAATAACGAAGATTATCCCCATTTAAACAACAATGCAGATAATGCAAACTTTAGTGAAAATATTAATAACAACTTTTCTTATTCTGATGCTTTAAGAAATAACCAACATACTTCTCAGCAAAATTCTTTTGAAAAGCTTGAAACCTTAATACAAAATCAAATTGAGTTAACAAACAAGCTTTTAAGCATGATGACAGTATTAGTTAGGGTTTGGGATTTCCCGGACTTTTTTATTTCCCGGGAAACGGGATTGAAAAAATTTGATTCCCGGGATTCCCGGGAATTTTTTGAACAAAATTGTTAATGAAAACCACCTATATAAGTAATTTTTGTTAAAAAAAACACTATTTCAGTACAAAAGCAGTCTGTGTAGTGAGAATTCAAAGTAAAAAATATCAGAATGTTGAACATTTGATTTCACATAAATTACTCGCAGCACTGCCAGATGAATTGCATGATTCCAGCAGAAAGCACCTACTACTGGACTGTTGGAAACAAACCGTTTCATCACACTTGGCCCATTAGATATGGTGGCCACAATGTTATTTTCCAAAGACAAATAAAACTATTGTAGTCTTATTTTTACAATTCTTCTTATTTCATCAGCATTACATCTTCCTGATATATAAACCAACCCCAGGTTATAAAATTAATTATTTCCGTTTATACATATGTTCAAATATTTTTTTTGTGATATTCTTGTCCATTCATCTAAGATTATAGTAAATCTCCTATTGTTAGAAATATTGCTCGATATTTCTTTTATCATGATATCTTTTACATGATTGTAGTAATTTAATATAATGTTCTTTACATCGGTTTCACTTTTTTGCAATGCCAGGTTTTTATTATAAAAACTTTCTCGAATAAACGAAGATCTAGTTATGGTGCGGATTGACTGCGGCTAATTTGGATACCATTTCAGCAAATGTTTGCCCTACCATAAAACCTTTAATGCCTAATCAGTTTACACTTTTTTCCTCGGGTACTTTGCTAATTTTACCTAAAACGTTATTCTTGTTGTTGTTTTCTTCAAGAGAAGTTGCATGACAATCAATTGTTTTTTTTTTTTTTTTTTTTGGGAACCAAATTTAGATGTCGGATAACCAAATTTAGATACCACCGTTAACCATTAGTCTTTTCTTTTCACATTTATTAATGAAAACGTTACTTATAAAATTATTGACCCTTAATATAAAGAAGGATTTTAAATTTAAAGTCGACTTCATTTTGTGTATGAAAACCTTACAAAAATATTTATATTTTCAAATATCTTGATTGGTTGAAAATAAATTAACCAATCAGAATGCTCCAAAAATAAACCAAGTCAAGGTTTACTGCCACCCAATATTTTAACTAAAGTCGACTTTACCTAAATTATACATTTGAAAAATTTAGGCGGTTATTTGTAAGAAACAAAGCTTTTTTTCATATTTCTTTTAAACATTTTTCCAAGTTTTTAGGTTTTACTACTTAAATTTTGAATAAATTATGCGAAAAATCTTTATTAGTTTAAATGCTCCTAATTACTTGGCAAAGATTTTATTTGTGTGTCAAATAAATGTATTCCCTTTTAAAAGATTTTAACAATGACATTTTTGTTTTGGCATTTAAAATGTTTTTTATGACGAAAATTAAAAACTCCTATTCGAAACAAAAACAATTTAAAAAATTTAATATTTTTAAAATTTCCCGTTTTCCCGGGAAAAATATATTATTTTCCCGGGAATTCCCGGCAAACTTTTCCCGAAAATTCCCGCCCGGGAATTCCCGAACCCCAAACCCTAGTATTAGTAGCAAAACTATGCAACTAAATTTTAATATTGCAATATGGAATGCTAACGGGCTTTCCAATCACACACAGGAACTGGAGTTATTTCTTAAATTACATTATATTGATATTTTATTAGTGTCAGAAACGCATTTTACCAGTAGAACTTTTTTTAAAATAAAAGGATATGAACTGGTAGCGGCAAACCATCCAGATGATAGAGCTCATGCTGGTGCTGCAATACTGATTAAATCAACAATAAAATTTGAAACTGTTGATGAAATAAGTAAATCTTATCTGCAAGCTGCTTGTATCAAAGTTAAATGCGATTCACACAGCATAACTTTCTCTGCCATCTATTTTCCCCCTTGATTTTCAGTTAAATGCCAAGAATTTCAAAGCTTTTTTAATAGTTTGGGGCCAAGATTTTTCGCTGCGGGTGACTACAATGCTAAACATCCATGGTGGGGGTCAAGATTAATAAATCCTAAGGGAAGCGAACTGTATAAGTGCATAATTAACAATAAATATTCAGTTTTATCAACAGGCAACCCAACGTATTGGCCAACGGATCCAAGAAAGATTCCTGATCTGCTTGATTTTGCCGTCTACTCTGGAATTTCTAGTCAATTGTTAAATATAATTGATGTGGATCAACTCAGTTCTGACCACACTCCCGTTATAGTTTGTTTTAACCTAATCTTGCAGTCAAAGTCACAAAAACAAAAAATTCTTACGGCCAAAACTGATATTCAATCGTTTGAAACTTGGATTGAAAGAGATGTGAATCTTAACATCCCAATAACATCCCCAACAGAATTAGATGACGCTGTTGAAACCTTTAATCATTTAATTCATGAAGCTGGTTTTCTCTCAACTCCAAATTTACCAACAAACCGTAACCCAAACCAAGTTTTTATAACGTCAGAAATCAGAGACATGTTAAGAAATAAAAGAAGACTTAGAAAAGTTTGGCAAAACGGCAGAAATCCAAATGATAAGCGGATCTTTAATAAAGCGGCTAAAGATCTTAAAATAGCTCTATTTAAAATGAAAAATGTACAGCTTGGAAACTTTCTTAGTAATCTAAATCCGATAAATACTAGGAACGATGAGTTTAGCTTGGGGAAGGCAACAATATACATAAAAAGACCTATAAAAGAAATATACCAATAAAAGATTTAAACGGTGTATGGTGTAAAACAAATAAATCTAAGGCTGAAACATTTGCTCTTCATCTTCAAACGACGTTCCAGCCTCATACATATTACAACCCTTATGCTGATGAAATACTTGAGTATTTAGATAGCCCTTGTCCGGTCGATTGGCCTATTAAACATATTCCTCCTCGTGAAGTAGAAGAAGAAATAAAAAATCTTAATTGTAAAAAATATCCTGGTTACGACAGCATAGATGGCAAAGTAGCCAAAGCCCTGCCCAAGAGGGGTATACTATTTCTCACATTGTTGTATAACTCTATATTGAGATTAAATTACTTTCCCTCACAATGGAAGTGTGCAGAGATTGTAATAGTAAATAAACCAAACAAACAAGAGAATATTGTAACATCCTACAGACCAATAAGTTTACTGGTTGTATTCTCCAAAATATTCGAAAGAATATTATTGAAAAGCTTATTACCATTTTTATAAAAATTTAATATTATACCTGAATATCAATTTGGTTTTAGACACAAGCATGGTACTCCAGAGCAATGCCATCGTATCGTTGCTTTTATAAGAGATACATTGGAAACTAAAAAATATTGCTCAGGTGTATTTCTGGATGTACAACAAGCGTTTGATAAAGTTTGGCACAGTGGGTTATACTACAAATTAAAAAACTACTTCCAACTCCATTTTACTTACTGCTAAAGTCATATTTAACTGACAGACAGTTTTACGTTAAAGTTAATGGTGAAATCTATGACATTAAAGCAGGCGTTCCACAAGGCAGTGTCTTAGGACCAATTCTTTACACTATTTTCACATCAGATATGCCAGTAACCGAAAACGTACTTGTTGCAACATATGCAGATGACACTGCAGTTCTAGCATCTGACGTATGTCCAAACAATGCGTCAAATTTAATACAAAGTCAACTTAATACAATAGAAGCTTGGTTAAACAAATGGAATATTAAAGTCAACACTGAAAAATCGTTACATATCACTTTCTCGTTAAGACATGGAAATTGTAGCAATGTGTATATGAATAATATACAAATTCCTCAAAGTGACTCCGTTAAATACTTAGGATTGCATATCGACAGAAGATTGACATGGAAAACGCATATCAAAGTAAAAAAGCAGCAATTAAATATCAAAACAAAGCGACTCTTCTGGTTATTGGGCCCAAATTCGCAGTTAAACTTGGAAAATAAAGTTCTAATTTATAAAACCATTTTAAAGCCTGTCTGGGCATATGGAATACAGCTTTGGGGAACAGCCAGTAATTCCAACATTGAAATCTTGCAAAGATATCAGTCAAAAACTCTAAGGTCAATTGTAAATGCTCCATGGTTTGTATCAAATAAACCGATTCATGACGACCTCCTTATTCCAAAGATTATAGATGAAGTCAGAAGATACAGTGAGAACTACTTAGAAAGGTTAAGTAACCACATTAATCCGTTAGCTATAGCTCTACTCGATGACAAAGAGGAAGTAAGAAGACTTAAAAGGTTCCATATCCTGGATCTGCCGTTCCGCAGCTAATCAGTTATTCTCAAGAATATATGTACAAGTTTGTAAATATTGTTTAGAAGTTATACTATCTTTTTGATTATATCCTATTGTTGTTCTCAATGGAGTTCAACAATTAATGTTATTTTTATTGTTATAAGATTTACTTATTATCCTTAAATGGATAGACTGTAAATAAAGAGAAAAGATAAAAAAAAAACACAAAGGGCTGACTTTTTTTAATATTAAAAACTAGAAGAGCCTTTTACATTGAGCCATTAATATAAAAAATGTTAAGCTCTATTTAAAAATACCAATTTGCAAAAATCAGCAAAAAATTTTACTGAATATTTGTAGTCTGAGAATATCATAAATAATTGTTAAATTCTCAGTCTTCTCGGTTTTAAGGGCCATTAACAATAAACAAATTTTGAGCTAATTTACGCAGAGAGAATTTAATTGGACGAGTTTTAATGAAAATTTTCACTAAATAATGAATTTTCTTCACAAAGTTACTGCAAAATAAATTTTACGAAAAAGGTTTTTCATTGGGTGTATGTTATTTTCAATAAATAATACGAAATTTCTCATAAAAAAATTCAATGAAAAGTTTAGTACTGTGTTGTTTTAACGTCATATAGACAGCTGCAATTAATATTGTAATTAATATGCAATTTAATCAATTTTAATAGAATTGAGGCTGAGAAGAAGAATAAACCTTTTTCTCTAAAAATTGTAATCAGTTTATAATTTCCAAATCAGACTAGATCTAGTTTTTGATTTTTGATTAAATTGTATTAATTTTTTTATATGTTTTTATTGTCAGATTGTCTCAATATGAAAATTTTTTTCAACAACCCGTCGAACACATGCTCCCACATTACAAACGTAACTATACTAAAGTGCGACAGCTTAACCTTTTCAGCCAAGTAAGGCCTTGAATGCAATGTAACTAATTCGTTGTTTTCTTTCCTATTCAGCTCTATTATAGTTTTTACTCAGAAGTGATCAACGCAGACACATACAAACATTAAATTTTTAGATTTTTGTTTATCTTCCAATCTCCTCCGTGTTTCAATAGACGAATTCCAGCGAAATTTCATTGAATCAATATAAAAATTCATAAAAATCATGTAGAAAATTGCCTCAGTGTTAAGTAACAGATGTCAAATCCCAAACAGATTTGTTTGTTCGAACTTTATCACAGATTTTCGAAAGTGAGAGCAGTTTTCCAGCTTTTCAAAATTCTATGTTTGCAATAATAAAATTTTAAAAATAAATACGCACTTTTTTTGTTAAAATAAATATAAATAAAATCATCGACTAGAGGCTGAAAAATTGCTCTCACTTTTGAAAATTAATTTTACATTTTAAAGAATTAAAATAAAAATAAAAAAAAATGTCTATTGTATTTCCTAAAGCCTTCTCAAGCCAGACACATAGTGTTCAAGCATTTTTTTTAGAAATAGAAACTTTGTTATATTGTTGAAAAAATTAAAAAAAATTTTATTAAAAATGAATTGCGATAATGAAAAACAAATCCGTTTTAAGGGTCTCTTAAAACCCATGACATGTCTCTCTGTTTCAATGTCGACTTACTTGGAGTTGCTCAAAAATTGTATTTAAAGGCTTCTCTTTCAATCGACTTTAAAACAATTTGAACGTGTTTTAGTTAGTATTAGTTTTTTCTAAGCGTTTCTTGCAATTTTTTAGCCAAAGTTAAGAAAATTATGAAGTTTTTGGGAAAAATAAAGCAACAAATTACATATTAAAAATGTAACCGGTTAATCGACCAATTTTAACCGATTATTCGGGTCGAATAATTATTTGGGTTTTAAATTATTTGTTTCGACATCAACCGAATTAGAGGCGATTAATCGAGGAATCGGTTAATCGATTAACCGAATTGGAAACACTAGTAAAATCAAAGGCTATTAATAGGACAGAAGTCGCTCCGCTCGTTTCTTTCTACACACGTTGCAATTTACCGTAGGATATCCCAAACACCCCTCGTAGTTTTTCTGGATAATTACCAAACGGCCCTCGATACACGCAAGGGTATATAAAGCGCAGCATCACAGAACTCGAGATCAGTTGCTGGCAGCCGCCAAAGGGTTCACAAGGTATCATATTTTCTATTTCTAGCTCTCGGATACTCATCCTGACAAGGACGTATGCCACATCCTGCGAATATCCTTCGAGGTCCTGCAAACATTCTTCGAGGTCCTGCGAATATCCTTCGAGGTCCTGTGAATATCCTTCGAGGTCCTGCGAAGATCCTTCGAGGTCCTGCAAACATCCTTCGAGGTCCTGCGAATATCCCTCGAGGTCCTGCGAATATCCTTCGAGGTCCTGCGAATATCCTTCGAAGTCCTGCGAATATCCTTCGAGGTCCTGCAAATATCCTTAGAGGTCCTGCGAATATCCTTCGAGGTCCTGCAAATATCCTTCGAGGTACTGCGAAGATCCTTCGAGGTCCTGCGAATGTCTTTCGAGGTCCTGTGAATATCCTTCGAGATCCTGCGAATATCCTTCGAGGTCCTGCGAAGGTCCTTCGAGGTCCTGCGAAGGTCCTTCGAGGCCCTGCAAAGATCCTTCGAGGTCCTGCTAATATCCTTCGAGGTCCTGCGCATATCCAGCGAGAATCCTTCAAGGTCCTGAGAACATTTGCTAGCAGGAAGCGTGCCGTTCGTTGGTCACTTCCCACCGTATTCTTGTACATTCACTAGCAGGAGGCGTGCCGTTCGTTTGTCACTTCCCACCGTATCTTTGAACATTTGCTAGAAGGAAGCGTGCCGTTCCTTGGTCACTTCCCACCGTATCTTTAAACATTTGCTAGAAGGAAGCGTGCCGTTCGTTGGTCGTTAGAAGTGACCTAGCAGGAGGCGTACCGTTCGTTGGTCACTTCCCACCGTATCTTTGAACATTTTCTAGAAGGAGGCGTGTCGTTCGTTGGTCACTTCCCACCGTATTCTTGAACATTTACTAGCAGGAGGCGTGCCGTTCGTTGGTCACTTCCCACCGTATCCTTGAACATTTACTAGCAGGAGGCGTGCCGTTCGTTGGTCACTTCCCACCATATCTTTGAACATTTGCTAGAAGGAAGCGTGCCGTTCGTTGGTCACTTCCCACCGTATCTTGGAACATTTGCTAGAAGGAAGCGTGCCGTTCGTTGGTCACTTCCCACCGTATTCTTGAACATTTGCCAGCAGGAAGCTTGCCGTTCGTTGGTCACTTCCCACCGTATCCGTAAACATTTGCATGCAGGAAGTCTGCCGTTCTTAAGAAGGACGTAGAATCCCCGTACACCCGGCAACATTAGATCCAACGAGAGGCGAACCACGCCTCTCTCTTTCCACTTTATTAAATTTAGCATTTGGTGTTTCGTAATTAGTTATAAGTGAATCAATAAATTGAATTTTTATAAAGTTTTAACAACGCCTTTTCTCTCTGTCACTGAACAAAATAAATTTCTGTGACGAACCCTACCCCAGCGAGCTTACTGCAGCAAACGGAGGAAAACTCGTCGTTACAAACTGACACTACTCACAGGTAGAGTAATATAGAGTAATAGAGTGGCCCGGTATTGGAGACGGTAGTACATGTACGGGCAATGCGTCCGATTTTCAACTTTCACTGTATTGGCATGTTGTCGAAATGATAACACCAATAAACACTTGGCCGTAGTTATTTACCAACATTGGCGCAGGCTTGTAATTTTATTTTTTTTGGTATTATCCCAGTACATTTAATAACCAATTTAGTATTTTGCTAGTACTTTACTGTCCTCTTAGTGTACATCACAGATTTTGAATTTATTCTTTCAAAACTTCACAAGAAAAGAATGGATATGTTCTCTTACATAAATAATTGTGTAATATATGTATGTAAAAATATGTAAAATTTATAAAATTGTTAATTTTAATAAATTAAAAAAGCTCGTTAATTTTCATAAAAAAGTACTGGCAAAGTACGTTTTAAGTAGTACCGGCATTTCGTAAAAAAACAGTGCTGTCCCAGTACAATTTTTGTTGTAATGTCGGCAATTTCTACCTGGGTATATTTAAAAACTCAAAAACTGTTGAAAACTGTATAAAATAAGGAAAAAACAAACGCGGAATACATTCAAATAATAAAATTTGAGATATCCGTTTGTTTTCTTGCTTTGTTGTTTGCTATTATTTAAATTAAAATAATCAAAGAAAATTGTCAGTTTTTTTGTGCCATCTAGTGATAACGACGTTTTTATAACTTTTTTTTGGTGATGCCATACTCATGCGTAAAATTAACTTAATTTTATGATCTTCAATATCTATTTTCGTTTTTTATATTTTATATTGATTACAGCTTGTTTCCTTTTTTTTGTTCACTGTATATGATATAAGCCAGATTTCCATCATTAACTCTTTATCTGCTATGTTGGAATTTTAGGGTATTGTGAAGCGAAAAGTGATGTAAAGCCCATAAAAATCCGATCTGTTTAGCACTTTCACATAGTGATAGTTATGTTGACATCTACCGCTCCAGATACTTTGGACTCCATGATTCTTAAAACTGTAGATGCGGCTTCAATTTGAATTTAACCTTTTAGCGATTTTTGTAGAAAGATATGTTGTAGAGAATACAAAATTAATCTGAGCCATTTAGTACTTTCAGATAATAATATTAATGAAGATATGTACCATTCAAGACATATTTTGTGCTGCAATTTTGGGGGAAACTTTATATGGGCACTAGGTGCAAACTTAGACCGATTTAAACCAAAATCAACGAATTTCGTCCTTATGCCGATATAAGTCGGTCTACCAAATTTCAGCAAAATATCTTAATATTTGCGATCTGTAGCGTGCGCACAAAAATAAATGGACAGACAGACGGACCGACGGAAAAATTAAAAAAAACAACACTACCCGAGTAAAAAAAATTATATATAATCATTTGTGGCATATATTACAATATATCATTAGACATGTCGTTATGTATATCCATATATAATTATTTATTTATTTATTTACATATTATACTTATAACTAAATTATTAGTATAATAGAGGGAAAAAAGCTATGACAACGATGGTCGTAAGCTCAATGGATTTGGAAGATTTTAAATGGAGTTGTAAAGGTTACTTTGTTTTAAGAAGCTTATTATTAATTGGATGTTGTCAGTAGTCAAAGTGTCAATTAGTTGAAAAAAGTCATTGTTTTTTAATATTGTATTTTTAAAATGTTCTATGTGAGTGCAATTTGAAAACAGATGGTTAAGGCTTATAGGATTGAATCCGCAGAAGGGACATAGTTTTGATAAGTTTTTATCAATAATGTGTGAGTGTGAAATAAGTGTGTGTCCTAATCTTAAACGGCTTATTTTTATTTGGTCTTTTCTTGAAAGAAGGTTGTAGTTAACATTTTTAAATAGTTTGTAAGCGTTGAGTTTATTGGGATTATTTCTCTTATACCAATCAGTGGTTTGGTCCCAATTGTCAATTTTCTCCGATTGAAATTTAGATTTTAAAAAGTTTTTAATGTCCTCTGGTGACAGATTTTGTGTAGTTATGAGGGGAGCGGAAAGTGCCAATTTTGCACAGTTATCCGCAGCCTCATTACCTTTAATTCCTGAGTGACCTGCGATCCAAATTAGTTTGATGTTCGGTTGTTTATCGATTATAGTCTCCCGAATCAAGCTGGGATATAATTGGTCATTGTTTGGATTTCCGATTGCCTCTAAAGCCGAGAGCGAGTCAGTACAAATTGCGTAACTACTTTTTGAGTGTTTGATTAGTTTAATAGCCTCGTAGATAGCAATAATTTCAGCGGAAAAATTGGTGCTGTATTCGGGCAAAATGGAAGATATTAAAATTTTTTCGTTATCTACAATGCCAAAACTAACATTCCCTTTTGTCTTGGAGCCATCTGTATAAATGAATTTATAATTACCTAATTTAAACCTAATTTCATTGAATCTATGTTGGTATATTTCCTTATTAGTTGAAGCTTTCTTCTCGTTATTGAGTGAAGTATCAATCGTAGATATGTCCATTTTCCATTTTGGGTTTTTAATGGTGAGTGGTTGATTGACATTAAATGGAATGTTGTGATTACTGCACAATTGAGTAATCCGGGTAAGTGTTGATGGAATCTCTGAGAATTTTTTTTGATGAATAGTTTT
Source organism: Leucophora obtusa (assembly GCA_949987735.1). NCBI lineage: Eukaryota > Metazoa > Arthropoda > Insecta > Diptera > Anthomyiidae > Leucophora > Leucophora obtusa. Next base: position 123,370,941 of record OX465295.1, on the reverse strand, counting down.
TTTTAAAGTATTGGAAAGTGTCTTTGAACATTATTGATTTAAATAGTTTTGAAGTGGCTAGATCTCGGTATTGCTCAATTGACATTGCGTCTGCTTCGAATACAATATTTTTTATAGGAGATGTTCTAAAAGCTCCTAATGCGAGACGTAAGGCTGAATTAAAATTTGTTTTTAATTTGTTTAAAGTGCTTTTTGCCGAAAATCCATATAGGTAAATTCCATAGTTAATCTTAGAGATTATGGTGGACTTTACGATATGTATGAGGGAGGATGTATTGCAGCCGAATTTTTTGGATGAAAGGCATTTGATAATGCTAAGTCTTTTGGATAAAGATGAGTTAAGATATTCGACATGAGAGTTCCATCTATAGCGGTTATTAAAAACTATTCCAAGAATCCTTAAACTGCTGACTGATTCGATTAGTGTATTATTGAAGAGAAGGTGTGCAATTGTGCCTTCTGCATAAATGGAGGTGTTTACATTTATCCAAAGATAGTTGGGCACCTGAATAGTTGCACCAATTTTCAATGTCGGTAATAATACCATTGAAGTCTATGTTCTGATCCTTGGCCTTATTTAGTTTTTTTATTATGACATAATCGTCAGCGTATGCTACAAAGTCGAGTTCTTTGTGCTTAGTTATTGTCTGTGAAAGTTTGTTATAAGCAATCAAAAATAAAATAACAGAGAGTGGAGATCCCTGTGGGATTCCGTTTGATAGGGGATATGATTTAGAGTAGAAAGAATTATTTCTAACTATTATTTTCCTATTTGTTAGGTAGTTCCTTATATAATTGTATATTTTTGGGCCTATTTTCCATTCCTCAAGTTGATTTAAAATCGTATGTATCCCAATTTTGTCAAACGCTTTGGCAAAATCAAGAGAGATTATTGATAAATGATTCTTATTTTGGAGAGATTGACTAATTTTGAAATCTAAATATAGTAGTGGGTCTGAAATTGATTTTCCTTTTACAAAACCGTATTGATGATTGCTGATGAGTTTGTTTGTTGTAACAAACCACCATAGTCTGTTGGCTATGATTTTGTCCAAGACTTTAGAACAACAAGGGTTAAGTGAAATGGGCCTATATGAAGAAACCTGCGTTTTATCACCTTTAGGTTTAAGTATAGGGACAATTAAACTTGTTTTGTAAATTTGAGGGACATAGTTTTCAAGAATATGGTTATATAAACGAAGTAGTCTTAGTTTTACTTGATCCGATAGATTCTTGATCATGGGGTATGAAATGCGGTCCAATCCGGGAGTTTTACCCTTTAATTTATTAAGTGCAATAGAGAGTTCAATCCTATTGATATTTTCCTCTATTATTGAGGCATTCTTTCCAGGAATTAGGTGTTTGACATTTGATGTTGCCGAATATTTGGAGTTTTGAAACTCCAATGAAAAGTGTTCATCGTTGGATTCTTCCGACCAATGTTTGCAGAAGACATTTGCAATATCTCCTGAATCTGTGATTTTATGCAGTGGATTACTGGCATCCTGAATGCAATGTATTGGAGTTTTCTGTTTTAGGCCACAAAATGTCCTAATATTACACCACATTTTATCTGGAGGGGTTGAGGGATTAATTTGCGATGTAAAGGCTTGGAGAGAATTTCTTTTTGATGTTTTTATTTCCCTTTTGTATAGGGCATTAGCCTTTTTGTAATTTAACTCATTTTCGGTTGAGATATTCCTTTTGAAAATGTTCCATAGATGGTTTTTTCGAGTTTTAAGTTCATCCAATGATATATAATTATATATGACGTCTTTTTCCAAAAATTTTCCTTATATTATGCCATATATAATTTCATCTAATTAGATACCGGCCTTTATAATATTGGATATGGTATATATGATTATATATTACATATAGGGTTTGGGGTTCGGGAATTCCCGGGAAAATAATATATTTTTCCCGGGAAAACGGGAAATTTTAAAAATATTAAATTTTTTAAATTGTTTTTGTTTCGAATATAATTTTTTAATTTTAGTCATAAAAAACATTTTAAATACCAAAACAAAAATGTCATTGTTAAAATCTTTTAAAAGGGAATCCATTTATTTGAAACACAAAAAAAATCTTTGCCAAGTAATTAGGAGCATTTCAACTAATAACGATTTTTCGCATAACTTATTCAAAATTTAAGTAGTAAAACCTAAAAACTTGGTAAAATGTTTAAAAGAAATATGAAAAAAACTTTGTTTCTTACTAATAATCGCTCTTACTATCTAAATTTTTCAAATGTAAAATTTAGGTAAAGTCGACTTTAGTTAAAATATTGGGTGGCAGTATACCTTGACTTGGTTTATTTTTGGAGCATTCTGATTGGTTAATTTATTTTCAAACCAATCAAAATATTTGAAAATATAAATATTTTTTTAAGATTTTCATACACAAAATGAACAAAACCGTTTGATTAAAAATAAAGTCGACTTTAAATTTAAAATACGCCTTTATATTAAGGGTCAATAATTTTATAAGTGACGTTTTCTTTAATAAATGTGAAAAGAAAAGACTAATGGTTAACGGTGGTATTTAAATTTGGTTATCCGACATCTAAATTTGGTTCACAAAAAAAAAAAAACAAAATTGATAGTCATGCAACTTCTCTTGAAGAAAACAACAAGAATAACGTTTCAGCTAAAATTAGCAAAGTACCTGAAGAAAAAAGCGTAAGCTGAATAGGCATTAAAGGTTTTATGGTAGGGCAAACATTTCCTGAAATGGTATCCAAATTAGTTGCAGTCAATCCGCACCATAACTAGATCTTCGTTTATTCGAGAAAGTTTTTATAATAAAAACCTGGCATTGCAAAAAAATGAAACCGATGTAAAGAATATAATATTAAATTACTACAATCATGTAAAAGATATCATGATAAAAGAAATATCGAGCAATATTTCTAACAATAGGAGATTTACTATAATCTTAGATGAATGGACAAGAATATCACAAAAGAGATATTTGAACATATGTATAAACGGAAATAATTCATTTTATAACCTGGGGTTGGTTTATAATTATAATGCTGATGAAATAAGAAGAATTGTAGAAATAAGACTAGAAGAGTTTTATTTGTCTTTGGAAAATAATATTGTGGCCACCATATCTAATGGGCCAAGTGTGATGAAACGGTTTGTTTCCGACAGTCCAGTAGTAGGTGCCTGCTGGAATCATGCAATTCATTTAGCAGTGCTGCGAGTAATTTATGTGAAATCAAATGTTCAACATTCTGATATTTTTTACTTTGAATTCTCACTACACAGACTGCATTTGTACTGAAATAGTGTTTTTTGTTAACAAAAATTACTTATATAGGTGGTTTTCGTTAACAATTTTGTTCAAAAATATTTCCCGGGAATCCCGGGAATCAAATTTTTTCATTCCCGTTTCCCGGGAAATAAAAAAGTCCGGGAAATCCCAAACCCTAATTACATATCATGGCTGATCTTATTGCATATATAGTTGTATATAGAGCTATATCCTAATATATATGGTGGCATTTTAGAAATACATAATTATATATGCCCGGGTAAAAATAGTTATATATTGTTATATATAATGTGATTGGGTTATATCTGACGGTGAATGGATTCACATTAAGACACATATCATTATATACAAAAAAATCTGATATTATTTTTTCAATGAATTTTTTGTACGGTAATTGGTGTTATTACATATCCCCAAATCTGACCCCATATATAACTATATAAGCCATATAAAACTAATCAAAATATATGTTGTGACCGATATGATTATATGGTTCGATACTAAGTTATATAACACTGTATGTATCGTCATACTAAAAATATATTCTTGTAATTTTATATAACTTTCTATATGATCTCGTACAAATTAATATAAATTAAGAGTTAATTTCTCCACAGCCAAATAATTTCCACGTGATTTTTTTGCATATTAAATTAAAAAATGATGCAAACGATTTAGATTAGATTTTTATTTTATGTTATAAAATTTGGGCCTTTAAAATAGTTCAAGCTATAGAAATTTCAATATCAATTTAAAGCCGGTATGCATAAAAAGTATACCTACTATTAGACAAAATTTATAAAATCAGATATTTTTATATCGAGTTAGATGTAATTTGATGTCCTGGATATGGACAAATCTCGGATCAAACTGTATCAAATTATATTTAATTTGATATAGTTAGACACAAGTAGATGACCCATTTTTCGGATCAAGTTGTATGTCGTTGTATATGGGGACTTATCAAATAAGATATAATTATATATGACACCGTATTAAGATTTTTTACCCGGGTGGTATCATTTAAACAATATATAACTATATATGGTGCCAGTTAACCTCATGAACAAAATCTTTAATACAGTTGCAGATATGATAATATATGCTACTATATATTGTGCAATATATATTTATATATGGTGTTATTTAAGCAATATATTTGCATATATTGTGCCATTTAAACAATATATGATCATATATGGTACCTCATGATCAAAATTTTTAATACAGTTCCAAATATGATAATATATGATACTATATATAGTTCCATATATATTTATATATGGTGTTATTTAAGCAATATATTACCATATATGGTGACATTTAAACCATATATTATGAATATATGGTGCCATTTCAACAATATATGGTCATATATGGTACCTCATGAACAACATTTTTTATACAATTCCAGATATGATAATATAAGCTACTATATATTGTATAGTACCATATACTTTGATATATCGTATCATTTAAACAACATACCATGTATGGTACCATTTAAACAATATATTGTCATATATGGTACCATTTAAACAATGTATTCTCATATATGATAACTCATAAGCAACTACAATATTAACTGTATTTCAGAAGCTACTAATTGTATTTCAGAAATTATAATTGTATTTCAGAAATTATCGAATGTATTTCAGAAATTATTAATTGCATTTCAGAAATAATCAAATATATTTCAGAATTTGTTGATTGTATTTCATAGTTAAGAGAGAAAAATTTCTGAAATACATTTCATAATTTCTGAAATACAATTGATAATTTCTGAAATACAGTTTGATAATTTATGAAATACAGTTGTGAATTTCGGAAATACAATTAATAATTTCTGAAATACAATTGATAAAACTGAAATTCAATTGACTAGTTCTGAAAAACAATTCATAAATCTGAAAAATAATTGATAGGTTCTGAAATACAATTGATTATTTCTGAAATACAATTGATAAATCTTAAAAACAATTGATACATTTGGAAATGGAGTAGAGCGTCAAAAAGATGTAAATAAAATTATTTTATTAAAAAAATTCTCTTTAATAAAAAAAAATATAATTTTATAAAAAAATGTATACCCAAGTAAAAAAAAATGATATGGAGCCATATAAAGTTATATTTAATTATATATAATCTTCTATGTAATTAGATATAATTATATCCGAAAAATGAGAACGTCTTATTGTATCATATTGTATCGAATTGTATACAATTGTATACAATTTAGTACAATTTGATACAATTCGATACAATATGATACAATTGTATCCGAATTTTGTCCTCATCCAATTTCATAAAATAATATCTTTTTGTATAAAATTATATAAAATGTTATAAAAGTGGACATAGTTTGATACAATTATACCTAAATATTAACCCTATATTTTTACCATAATATATATGACCATATCTAACAATATACAAAATTATATTTTTAAATAAAAAAGATATACAATATCTGGAGATCAGACCTGAGGGATTTCAATTACAATTACTTGTAATTTGTAATTGAAATTACAAGTAATTGTAATTGAAAATTTTCGATTACAAATTACTAGTAATTGTAATTGAAAGTGATTTCAATTACATTTAGAATTAAAAAGTGTTTTTTGTTAAAATTTTGTAGAAAAATATGACTGGGATAGGTTCATAGGCATGGATGGATGCGTATAAAAAGAATACGTCATGTTGGGCTTACCCCTAACTTGTGCTTTTTGTCATTATTTATTTTCCCAAAAAATGTAATTGACATTTTTCAAATTACAAATTACTTGTAATTGTTCTTTTTTGAATTACAATTACAAATAATTTGTAATTGTAATTGAGTTTTTTTCAATTACAATTACATGTAATTGTGTAAATGAATGTGTAATTATTTACAAAATGTAATGATTAACCCCAGGTCTACTGGATATCCTATAATTTCGATAAATCTTCCATTACTTTTATCCAGATTTACCATGACAGTGCATTAAACATGAACAAATTTTTCTTTGTTTTTAGTAATTTTAAAATAAGGTTAACAACACTGAAATTTTTAACTTAATAGGATTGTGATATACAACCAAGATATAAGAGATCAGTCAAGTGTGCGTTATAGTATAGAGAATTCCATATTAAAGCTTCAGTATTGTTAATTTTATGGGCGCGTTATCCATTTTGACTTACGCTCCTAAACAAAAACAAATTACTCACGCACGAGTATTTCGTGTCTTACTCACGCAGACATGAGTATATTAAAAATTTACTCACAATCAGAAAATTCTCACGCAAAACAGTAAAAATTACTAAAAACATATGATGCAAAAAATAAACTCACACACGAATCATGCACGGGTTATATATTCTTACTCACGCTCACGTACGAATTATATATTCTCACGCTCACGGGCGAATTACTTTGGTATAGTAATTATTACTCACGATCACTTGTGAATAACTTCACTCACGATCGTGTCATGCGCCAATCCCTAGTAATTACTAAATCTAAAACTAGTTCAAAATCATTTTTTTATATGGAACCACATTTAATACAATACGATTTTAAAAGGACCTTATACATATATTTTTATATAAAATCACTTTGAAAAAATTGCTAATGTGGGATGATATATAATTAAAAATGATTTTATAAAGAACGTTATATCGTTATATATAAAAGAAATCATGAAATATTGTAGATATGAAACCATACTAAGTTATATATGGGTTCTTATGCGTCAATATATAACCATATATAACACCTATTATATAATATTTCTTAAATGGCTCCATATATAGTTTTATATTATTATGTATAGTGTCATACTAAATTATATATAAACGTATATCTAATTATATCTTTTATATATTACATTGTGTACTTATATATAGCACATACACTTATATGTAGGCCAGTATGTAATAATATAAAATCACATATGTCTCAATATTAAAACCTTTGAGGAAAAAATATTTAATATAGGATTATATAAAAGTCTATATGCTTCAATTTAAAAGCATATGTGGCCATATCTAACTATAAGTTACTATATGTAATTACATAAAATAATATATGATTATATCAAAACTTTTTTACTCGGGTAGAAAAAAAATTATAATTTTATAAAAAGAAATTAATTTTGAAGTAAAAAAATAATTAGCCGTGAACGGTATCGAATTCGAGACCTTCTGCGTTTAAACCTTATTTAACAAAATATTGTAATTTTTATAAAATCAGTGCTCTGCCAGTGTATTATTTTTTGAATAGTTGGCAATATGTGGCTGGGATCTTATTTAATCCCAAATAAATGAAGATCTTACGTAGCACCCAAATATAATGCGGGATCTATTTTTATCTGTCATTAAAAAAATTAATGAGGTACAACATACAATCATATCTTTTTTTGATGCCGGCCAAAATAAAATTTTATCCGAAAAATGGTGGATCGTACTGTAGTTATTTAGATCCACCGATCTGCCACTTTTTCGGATCAAATTAGATCTAAGTTTATCCACAAATATATTGCTGGATGTAATTCGATCTGCCAAAATTGAGATCAAATTAGATTTAAGTTTATCCACAAATATATAGCTGGATCTAATTCGATCCGCCATTTTTCGGATCAAATTAGATCTAAGTTTATCCGCAAATATATAGCTGGATCCGCCATTTTTCGGATCAAATTAGTTCTAGGTTTATCCCCAAAGATATCATTGGACCTCCCAATTTTGAGATATAACTTGCTCTTAGTTTATCCCCATATATACAATGGGATCTAATACGATAAGATTGGATACACCCAATTTTGAGATCTAATTGGATCCGTTATGTATTACAGCAGATCTTAAACAATATCAAATTGGATATAATTAGATATTGCGCGAGATCAATTTTTTTTACTCGGGTACTTTAAATCGATAATTGAAATATGGCACGACTATGCGTTTTTGAATAAACTTACCGTGATGATTGCAAAACTTGTATCATCTTTTTTCATTAACTGAAGGTAAAAGTGTGTAAAAACAACTCAAAAATAGCCACAAAAGGTTTTTGTTAACTTTGACCTAAATTTAATCAAAAACCAGATGTGTTGGAAAAATTTGGAGACCAAATTCGGACTCAGCACGGAAAGGTTACTGGAAAACGTGTAGTCATATGCCCGAAAAATCCAAAAGTTTAAAAATATTTATTAGCGAAAATGTTTGCGGTTTTTTGTTTATAACTATTTCGGCACTCAAAAAAATTGATTCACGCAAACAGATTATTTCTTTTTATTGTATTTTAAATAAGTAATCTAGAAGAAAAATGTGTGCCACCAATTTTTTTTTTTTTTTTTTTACTATACACTCTAATTAAATTCTGTTGAAATTTACCCAACTTATAGTAGGAAACTGAACTCCTACTATAAATTGGATAAATTTACTTTATGTGCGTAATTGAAAAAAATAGGCACATTGTGTTTAAGATTGTGCACAAATGATTTGTAATTTTACATTGAAAGTGCGTAAAAATTAAATGAAATTTTGAAATTAGTGTGTTAATTTACTGAATTTGTGTGTAAAAAAGCACGTTTCACGTGTAAATGTACGCTTAAAATGCGTAAAAATCTACTAAAATTCGCAAAAATCCACAGAAAGTGCGTAAAAATCCAATAAAATGCATGCATTTACAAAAGTTGTGCTAACTTTAAGCACCATACAAAATTTTTTTTTAAATAAAATAACAAATTAATTTTTAGTACGTATTTTATTAATAATAATATCCAAGTCATTCTCTCATAATCGTTTATGTCCAAATTAATCGTTTTCGGATCTTAAGGCATTTGTATAAAATTCAGGCATTAACCGTCAACAATAACGGGAGAAAACGCAGAGATATGGCCTACGCAGGAACAACTTAGTTCAATGACTCCTGATCAACAAAATGCTTTCTTTGCAAGTTAGACAGTACTCAATGAATACTGACTTTGTTGAGCAGGAGTCATTGCACCGAGTTGTTTTGCCTAGGCCGTATCTCTCTTTCGGCGTATTCTCCCGTTATTGTTGACGGTTGTTGGTTGACTGCCTCCCTTGCAAAGAAGGCATTTTGTTGAGCAGAAGTCATTGCACCCAGTTGTTCCTGCGTAGGCCATATCTCTCTTACGGCGTTTTCAATTTTGAAATGAGGTTTAGACTACCACCAAAAACAATTTCATGCTTATGTTACTATTTCCAGACTCTAATGTGTTTGTGGAAATGTTGTAATTCACAAAATATAATCCGTTTTCGCTTTTTCTTTTTATAATTTTTTTTTAATTTTTTTCAATTTGAAATGTCAGAGTATTTATTACTATTATAGGATAGTATATTTACCAACTTTGTGCGTAAAAATTTTATTTAACAAAACACTAGTAATTTTAGGCACAATGTGTTTATTTATAAACATAATGTCTAAAAATACTTTGTGTGTGTATTATAGTGTATGGAAGTGTGTATGAAAAAAGTTTACGCATTTTTTGTTTATATTTACCGAATTTTCGTAAAATTAAACAAAATTTTACCCATTTTATAATAGTAAATTTACAAAAATTTTTTAGAGTGTAGACCAACACAATGCATTAGTATTCCTACTAATGCATTGTGTTGATATCAGGAAAATAGGTTATGGGAAGGAGGAAAGAGGGAGTAGTGTTTGTGAACGTTTGACTTGAATTTCCCTAAATTGTAAGTATCAAGAAAGACATCTGCGGGGAGTTTATTCCACATACGGGCGGTTCGACTAATGAACGAATTCTCTCTATAATGCGTTGTGCGACTAACTGGACAATCAACCACAAACGGATAAGATCTACTGTACAAGCGCGTGTTACGGCCAAAACCACGGGGCATCGGGATAAGTGCACTTATCTCAGCAGAACACCTCCCATGGTAGTAACGATAGAACAGTGTTACACAAGCCACATTCCGACGATGCTCCAACGAGTCAATAGAGCTAGATACCCTACTGTCATTAATGAGCGCCGACGCCCTCCTTTGTACACGGTCCAAAAGCTCCAAAATAGACTTCGAAACCCCTGCTCATATATGGGAGTTGTATTCCATCTTCGGTCGGATATAGGTGGTATAAATAGAAAGGAGATCAGAAGAAGTGAAGTAGTTCTTACACCGGTTAAGAAAGCCAAGACACTTGAATGCCTCTTTCGACACTTGAATGACGTGATCTTTCCAACGGACATCACACTGGATTCTCATGCCCAGAACATAAAGAGCTTCTGATTCCTTAATATTGATACCACCCATGTATACAGATGACAATGATGGCTCCGCGGTTTTATGAGTCAGCAAACAACATTGGGTTTTACGTGGATTAAAATCGACCCTATTCACGCGACCCCACTCAGAGATTGTAATAAGGTCTTGATTGAGTGTGTCATTCATAATCTGCCTCCTGCCCCCAATCTCTGCAAGCCTTGGCCTATGATCGAAGGAATATGAATGGCAAATGTTGATGTCATCTGCAAAAGAGTAGATAGGATTGGAAGTCTGACAGAGGAAGTCATTTAGAAAGATAAGAAATAGAGAAGGAGAAAGAACAGAGCCTTGCGGTACCCCTGCATTCAACTGAAACTCATTAGATGAGACCCCATCTATAACAACTCTTATAGTGCGATCCCTGAGAAAACTCGATATAAATCGAGAGAAGTCATCACCAACACCAAAAGCAATGAGCTTTGACACGAGTGCTTTATGCCACACACGATCAAACGCCTTGGAAATATCCAGCGCAACCACTTTGCTTTCACCAAATCTGTGAATTGACCGACTCCAACGTTCCGAAAGAAACGCCATCAGGTCTCCCGTAGAACGACCTCTACGAAAGCCATACTGTCGATCATTAAGAAGCAAATTGGATTCCAGATAATTAACAAGATGGTAGTTTACCATGCTCTCCATGACCTTCGAGAGCGCAGAGCAGATTGCGATTGGGCGGTAGTTTTCAGGGTTGGTAGCCGCACCCTTTTTGGGGATTGGCTGAACATTGGCAACCTTCCAGCACGATGGAAAGATTCCCATGCGATACGATGTGCTAAAGAGGGTTGCCAATGGACGCGATAGCGTTGAAGAGCACTGTTTCAGTACCAGTGCTGGTATACCATCCGGGCCCGCTGACTTATCTACGTCAAGATCCGCAAGAACCCTTTTAACGGCTCGTGGACGAAAAAATATCTTGGGCATAGTATGTGATACTCTTTCGAGCACGGGCAGTGGTTGATCGCTTTCCGGCAGAAAAGAATTTTCCGCGAACAGTTCAGCCAGCAGGTTGGCTTTATCAACCGGGTCAGTGAATATTAGGTCATCCTTTATAAGAGTTGGGATAGATGAACTAGCATTGTACTTTACTCTTTTAACGAATGATCAAAAGGTCTTACTGCCCCGTGGAGCAGCAAGAACTTTAGCACGCATACGTTGTTCGTGAAGAAACTTTTCACGTCTTAGTACTTTGGCACACTCAGTTCTCGCCTGTTTACGCAGCATCTCAGTATTGATGTTCTTATTCGCACGCCAATTACTAAAGGCTTCCTCTCTGGATCTGACTGCATTTCAGCACGTCTGGTTAAACCAACTCTTATGTTTGGACTTAACCGGCATGTACTTTGAAGGAATAAAAAATTTCATTCCAAGCTAAATCACGCATTCTACCATTTTCGCAGCGGCATCAACATCGTCATCCAAGAAACATAGAAATTTAAAATTTTTCATTTTCAAAATCTGAAATCGACCTGTTTCATAGATTTTCCCATATGCATATATGCTAGATATAATGTTTTTTTGATCGGGTATTCACAAGATTTTTTAATTTGAAATCATTTTTATTATTCAACATAACGAGCTTGATGTGTAATACACTTCTTTCAAATGTTGTGTAGCTTTTCCCTAGCCTAAGAATATTACAATTTGTCGAACTCTTCAAAATTTGACTCCCGTATAAAGTATATTTCCCTCGACCCGTCTTTTCAATTTGGGGAAAAATAATAGTTCCTGGATATATTAGAAAAAATTAGGGGTATTAAATTAATCGACTTTTTATTTTAATCAATTAATTGAGTATATTAAGTGATTAATGTTTTTTTTTTATTAATCAATCATTTAATCGAACAAAATTTCATACAAAATGATATGAAATTTTCTTGTTTTTTCAATGGTATTATTTAAAAAATGGAATAAAAATAATTCCATAACTCTTTAAAATTTATAAAAGTGCGTTCACAGTGAAAACGTAATCCAAATTGTAGCAAATTCAGTTGTTTTCTCTTTTATACTAATACACTTTTTTATTTTGCTGTGTTTTTATTGCACAGATTTGTTCTACTCTACACTCTAAAAAATGTTTGTAAATTCGGTAAATATAAAAAAAAATTCGTAAACTGTTTTTGTACACACTTCCATATACAATAATACACACACAAAGCATTTTTAGACATTATGTGTTTACAAATAAACACATTGTGCCTTAAATTACTATTCTTTTGTTAAATAAAATGTTTACGCACAAAGTTGGAAAATATACTAACTAAATGGAAAACTAAAACTGAATGGACAACCGCCAAACTTTAAAGACATTTAGCGAAAAATCTATACCATTGACTAATCAGTATATAGAATTGAGTTCTATTAATTTTTAAAAGTCAAGATTTTGTCGTGTAGTGTATTCCAAGGAATTAATACGAGTATCTTACACCAAAGTGCAAAAAAAAAAGTTGCGAAAAAAATTTGTAAAAAGGAAAATTTTTCAAACAATATATTTGATTGCGGAATATCAATGGTTAATTAGCTATTTTAATTCATTTTCTGCACCATAAACCCTTTTTCGAATTCCGCCGTTATTTTTCAACTTTTTAAGTGCGTTTTTTTAAATATATAACCTAGGGACTCTAATACCCATTTATACAATACAGTTTGTTGGTTGATTGCAAAAAAAAGAAAATCGGGAAAAAAATTTCAAAAAGGAAATGTTTTGCATTAATGTACTTCGCTGATTAAGTTTTTTAATTAAATTTTTGTACCATAAAGCCTTTTTTCACATTCGGCTATTATTTTGCAATTCATTAAGTGCGTTTTTTTTAATTTATGATCTTGGGACTTAATACACATTCATACAACAAAGTTTGGTGTCTAGTTGCAAAAAAAAAATCGCGAAAAATAAATTTTGCAAAAGGGAACATTTTTCCATCAATATATTTGTTTTCAGTATCTAAATCGCTGATTACGTTTTTTAATTAATTTTTTATACCATAAAGTCTTTTTTCACGTTCCGCTATTATTTTGCAATTTTTTAAATTGTAATCTAGGGACTATAATACGTATTACATACAACAAAGTTTGGTGGCTAGTTGCAAAAAAAAAATCGCCAAAAACAAAATTGGAAAAAATGAAAAATTTTTCCGTCAATATATTTGTTTACAGAATGTAAATCGCTGATTAAAATTTTTAATGCATTTTTTGTCCCACAAAGCCTTTTTTCACTTTCCGCGATTATTTTGCAATTTTTTAAGTGTGATTTTTTAAAATTCATAATCTAGGGACTATAAGGTCCAATTTTAAATATACACTAAAGTTTCGTGCTTAGTTTGCAAAAAAAGATAGCAAAAAAAAAATTTTTTCAATTTATAATCTAAGAATGCCCATTTCATAAAACAAAGTTTGGTGGCTAGTAGCAAAAAAAAAAAAAAATTTTGGCATCGATATACTCGTTTGCAGAATGTAAATAGCTTTTTAAGTCTTTTATTATTACGTATGGTTTTTTAAAATTCATTATCTAGGCCTATAATAGGGGAAAGTCGTGTACCTTGGAACTTTGCATTTTTCTCCTATTTGTTAATGTTTTACTGTAAAGTCTTCTTCTATGAAGTTTTTTATTTTGCCTAATGATCATTTTAAACTACTCAAAGTTTCAGAAAAGTCTATAGGAGACCCTAAAATTGGGTGCGTGCACCTTGCATCGACAAAAGTAAATTTTTGAAAAAAATGTAAACTAATTTTTTTTTTAATAATCAAGATATTTCAAGTTACGGGCTTAAATCAATATAAAGTTTGTCGTTTTCTAAGTACAGTAACCAGAAAATTTCTTAACTATATTGTACAAATAAGAAAAAAAATTATCTTTTTGCTAAAATTAAAATGCGAGTACCTTGGAACTTTTTGAATATTTCCTCTTCTGTACATCCAACAAATTTCAATACATGATTAATTCAAGCTCCACAGGCTAACTGTACTTTTTGAATTTGATTCCCTTCAAAATAACCTTTGATTTAAGATTTTCGCCATTTTTTCAAAATTATGTTTTCATGCAAATATTAAATCGCATTGTCGCATTTCAAGTAGATATTAACTCTACTGCAAATAATGCAATAAATTTCATTATGGGGCAGTATTTATTTTTAAGAAGTTCGCTTTATTTTTTAATAGTTCCAAGGTACACGCCAATTTGTAATTTGGAATACTTTTTCGATTTTCTAAAAAAATTTAAATTTCTTAAAATGCATAAAAATTATTAAAGTTTTTATTATTTGCAATCTATAACAACACCAACACTAATATTCTGCATTAAAAGATTTTTCGCATCTATCTTAATGTTAGAGATATTGACACAGGATTTTCAAAAGTACCAAGGTACACGACTCTCCCCTACTGTTGGAATAGTATAATTAAGTTTCCATTCTTGATTTTTAGTATAACTTATTTATTTTTGATGGCTCATTCGTGATTTTTTCCCATCCCTGGTTATAATTGATGTTTTGAGTCATACAAATAGGGCACATAATGACCCTGCAAATATTTGAAAGATATCTTCCAAGAAGATATGAAAGCGATATCTTCTATTTTTCATTTGAATGAAAATAGTCAAGTAGTATTTGCTTTGAAATTGTCTTCCTTTTATCATTTGGAAGATAATTCGGCGATATTTAAAAAAAATAATTCAAAAATTTTATCTTTTGTCATAATTTTTTATGATAATATTGCGGCTATATCATCTTTGTATCATCTGGCAGATAAAGCAAGTTTGTTTGAAATCTTTTGTCATTTTGGGAAAAATTAAAACTAAATTTGTACAAAAACAATCAAAAGATATATAGGAAATAAACCCGTGAAAAGTCAAGATTAATTACGCGGGAAAAATCGACTAAGATGAAATCAAGGTAATTTATAAGTTGGTCATTGGATTATGTATGCAGATATTCTTTTTCAGGCTTAAATTTAATAATGAAAAAAGTAAATCGTTTATTTTGTAACGGGGAGTTTATTTAGCGATATCGCATTTTATCTTCCACATGGGTTATTGCTTCCGTATTGCCTGAAGGTATTGTTTTCGGGTAACAGTTTTTTTCCGACGGAAGAAACTTCTGGAATACGAAATTGATATTGCCGGCAATAAATGTTTTCTTCCTGGCGATATGATCGGAGGATCTTATTCGTATTGCCATGCTTGCTGGGTGATGTTTGATATAATTATTTGGTTTTTATTAGTATTGGTTTGAGTATGTTCCTGTTCCAAGGCACATAAGTAATAGAATAAACGCCTTTTCAGCGATAGAGAGTCCTCCAATCTCTTTATTCTGTATACTCTTTGGTTTAGTATTTTGTAATAAAATAAAAAATTATTTTAAAATTAAGGCAGATGGAACGAAGCATACGAATTCGCAAAATTATATATAAATACCCGAGTAAAAACATTGTATATAATATTATCTTAATTTATATTCTCATATATGTTTTTTACGCCAGTGTATATAACCGGACATAATTATATGAATCCGTATATCATTTTTCTTTCTCAAAAAATTGTAATACGATGTCAAATTTAGTTGCATCTTATTAAATATCGATCAATATATAATTGTATATTGAGTTTATAATTTGATGTATGTAGTTAATCCAGTAATATATGAAGTTATATATATCTATTTATTACATAATCCAAAATAATCGGCCTGATTACGAGCGTCGAATTTGTAGTCGAAATTTTCGACTTCATATAAAATGATTTTGTATATAATGGACATTATAAAGAAATGAAACTCTGCTACTGGATTTTTTTTTAAATCTGAGTGTTATATATGCTAAATCCAATTGAAAAATTGTTCAAAAGTTGTGTTTTTAGCGAAATTTCAGCAAATTCGACTTAGTTTCGACTACGACTACAACACTCGTAATAAGGCCGAATATGTATTTGTATATGATGTCATATTAAAAAAAACACATAATTTCGTTTTGGACAAAATTATTGTATGCCCAAGTAAAAAAGTTTTGATATAGTCATATATTATCATATAAAATTTTTTATAATTATATATTGGAACAAGGGTTGGCACGGATTTTTTACCGAAGGCCATATTGTGGTTTTTCATAAATTATAAAGGGCCACACTATACATTAAAAAAAGTAAAACTACAAATCTTTACCTTAAATGAAAGCCAACGGAACTAATGTTTTATTTTATTTTTCATGTAAGAAAAAAATCTGTTATGGTTCCACAAGAACTCATTGTAAACTCAACTTTTTTCAAATTCTGTTTTGATAAAAATATAATTGACCTGATGCACACAAGTAAGCTTACTCGCCAACATACAAAAAAATCAAAAAATATGTGGTTACAAATATACTTACCAGTGTTTAAAAAATTTTGAGTCTAAAAATAGATTTCAAAAAATTTTCAAAAAAATCTAGAAAATTATTTTCTATTTAAAATAATGATAAAAATAAATCATTATTAGTAACTCATTATTATATGTTTTAAAATAATGCAGAAGGTAAGTGGGTGATTACTGGTAGTCCAAAAAATAATGATATGTCATTACCGTTTCTACACTGGGCTGCGGTGTCGCGGAATCGGTCAACGGAAATTTGAAAACTTAACGAGTTATAAAAGACTGAATATCAATTTCGACAACAAAATCATGTATAAAGAATTATATCCTTGATTCGGGTTTTAATTTAATAATTTCTTTGCTCACAACAAAAAAAAATCTCGCCCCTTTAAAGGGACACTATGCACTAAAGGGTAAATTTAAACAACGATTACAAACTTAAAGATTTAGTCAGTAATTTGAGTGCATTTTGATGAATTAAAACACCATTTTTTCATCCAGTTCTAAATTTAAGACCAATGCGGTGCAGTATTATAATCAGTACAAAGTACGAATTTTAATAACTTTACTTTTGTAAGAAATTTTCAAACAAAGTTTCTTACTACACTCATAAAAAAAAAGTTAGTACAAAAGTCTGTTAAACGCGTTCTAATTCAATTGAACTGATTTTTCCTGTTGTTTTCGTTTAAATCCGTTGTTTAGCTAAAGTTGTTAGTTATCAATTTCACCACAAAAACATATTTCTGCTGTACTTGAACTAATTTTTCCTCCTGATATTTAGTTATTTTTTTATAAATGATTTTGATAATGTTATCAGCTAATATAGATAAATTTATTGGCAACTTTTTAATATTTATGTTTTCAAAAGAAAACGATAGGGGCGCTAGTGTATAGTGATTGATGGTGCTTGATGGTGCAGTGTGTATTGGTGAGTTTGCCGACCAATACAAATTAGTAAATTTCTAGTAAGTGTATTTTAATGTGTGTGATGAGTCATCACTGATGACGCTTACCAATGCAAATAAAAATAATATGCGCTTGTTTAGAAAGTTCTAGTAAATAAAATAATATGATAAGAGCATGTTTTCTTTTGTTTTTGTTAGTCAGCAAAGGAACGCAAAAGAAAACGGAGGTATACTGGACATTAACATTTCGCAGTTAAAATTGTATTTAAAAAATAAAATAATAGAGGTTTGTTTTATAATATAAACTATATTTAAGGGAATACTATTAAATGTGTTATTTTTTTTTCTTTTATTTCAGCCCTTTAACATTTTAATCTAAATTCGACCCGCAGGTAGACGAAAAAAAGGAACCAAATAATACAACTCCAGCGGAAGTTTAACATATTGGCAAGAAAA
Source organism: Leucophora obtusa (assembly GCA_949987735.1). NCBI lineage: Eukaryota > Metazoa > Arthropoda > Insecta > Diptera > Anthomyiidae > Leucophora > Leucophora obtusa. The sequence continues at coordinate 123,352,679 of OX465295.1, read as the reverse complement.
TAAAAGTGCAAATAGTGTTTTTGGATTGTGTAATTTGTTTGAAAATAAAATTAACAATATTTACATTAATTTGTTTTTATTCAATTAATAACAAAAAGTGACTGTAATTTTAGCAGCATGTTTGCAGATTTCAACTGACCCACTTTCATTTCTATTAAACGAAAATTCTTCTAAATTTTTGAATGTTAACTAAATTTTTTACCTGTTTATAACCAACTAAAATTTAGCAGAAAACATGTGCTGATTTCAGCTGAGTAATTTTCATTTCCATTAAACAAGATTTCTTGTAAATTATTGTATTTGAACTAACTTTTTTACCTAAAATTTAGGTCACCTAAATTTAGCAGACCATTCTGCTGGCGCAAATTCAGGTACTATTTCCTATTATTTTAGCAGAATTTTTAACTATTTGTACGGGCTGTTTTTTATGAGTGTAAAGTAAAATCTGAGTTTAAAATCGAGCTTTGTGCTGACAATAAAACTCGTCCACCCAACAAAAAAGTCTGAAATGGCTACTGAAAATTGTGATGTTATTACTTGAAACTTAACTATTTTGAGCCGTGCGGTATATTCTGTAATTTTAGCAACGCAATTTACTGATTTGTAGTATAAAGAAATTACTAGAAAAAATTAGTAAATTTTAGTAAAATTGTTTTAAACTGTAATCTAGAAATTATTGTTGAAATTACAAAAAAATTTTGCTGAATATTAGTATCACCCGAAGAAAAACCTCCATCATATTTATAAAAAGCTTCATAGATGTGATGAAAACAAAAATAAAACTTGAAAAATGTGACAATTTTTTTTTAAATACAAAATTACATGTTTTTTAAATTTGTGACAAAGTACTTGTCAATGTTGACAGTAGCGTAAAAGATGTTGAATTTATTTTGTAAAGAATTAATTGCCAGTTTCATAGTCAGAACTAAGATAGATTTTTGTCTTAAATACTTTTTAGGTAAGAAATTTCATACTAAACTGGCCCTAAGAGTAATATCAATTGTTCCTTTAAATATCTCTTAAGTAAGAAATTTTCAAATCGATCATAGCCCTGACAATAAAACTGGCCCTAATTTTTAAAAAAATTTTAAAACATTTAAATTTCAACAAGGGCCGCACAAAAGTCAGCAAAGGGCCGCATGCTGCCCAATGGGCCGCATTTGCCCACCGTACAGTGGTGGAAAATTTAATAGGAACGATTCAAGATTTTTCTAATTTTTTTTCGTTGCCTTTATTTTTAAAAACTAAAATAGTGGCTAAATTCGCCCCGGGAGGGAAATATGCGGTTTAGAATATTGTTCAGAATTTTAACATAATGTCTGTTTTTTATTTTGTCACTTGTTCTAAGTAGGCGTGGCTTTCAATGAAAAATGAGCGATATCGACCTGATATCAAATAACAGAGTAAAATTTAGCGAGTACTGATCGGATCTATACAAACTGTATATTTTTGGAAATTCTACAAAATTTCCTTAAGTCTTGCATTATTTTTATCCAGAAATGTTCGCCAGACAGACAAAATGACAGTGTCTTAAACATGAAAAAAAAATTTATTTGTTTTTAGCAATTTTAAAATAAAGTTAACAAGAACGGTGAAAATGAATTATATATTATTTGTATAATAAAATAAATTATTTAAAAAAATTTTAAAATAATATTAACAAAAATTATTAAAAACAGTAGTTGAAAAAAATTTACTACATTCATTAAAAAACCCCTAAATGGAAAATCAAACTTGACAACACTGATCAAAGAAGTTTTTTTCAAAAGCAAAAAACGAAAAAATGTTTCTCAAAATGCTCTTCCGACTCATGTTATCTCTTAACAACATTACCAACATGTTTTCTTAGCCTTTGCCAAGTTCGCCACACAACAACAAAATTTGGTGAGGACGGTAGTCTCTTTATAGGTTTATACTTGTTGCTCATATACAGCATAGTTTGGGCACATTTTTGGTATGTCTCCGAACTATGCGCACCACAACAATATATAAATATGTGAACCATCTAAAATCAATATTTTCGAAATCTTATTAATTTTCGTTTAACAAAAGAACCTATTTCTTTTGTAGCATTAGGAATTTTCTCCATAGGGATATTTTCCATACACAATTTTGAAGAGACATTTATTTTCTGTATTTGTACAATCAGTGTTGAAGGCGAATACTTAAGGGCTCGTTAGCCATACGTAGACGTACCCTAACATAACGGGACTGGGCAGAAAATCTGCTGTTATAAATAAACGAAAACGTATCATATGTTTTTAACAAAAACTTTTAATTTTCATTGTTATTCATTATTAGTTTTGTAGAATTTTTAATTTTGTCACTTAATATTGTTTGCAGATCGACTCAGAATCACTTTTTGTTTCGATTTAACGATGTCCGCATACTTGTGCGCACTCTACAGTTCGCAAATATTAAGATATTTTGATGAAATTTCATTACACCGACATTTGATTTTGGTTGAAATCGATTCATGTTTAGACTTAGTGCCCATTAGGGCACGGGAAAACGGGAAATTTTAAAAGTATTGAATTGTTTTTGTTTAGAACAGGATTTTTTAATTTTATTCATAAAAGACATTTTAAATACCAAAACAAAAATGTTATTGTTAAAATCTTTTAAATGGGAATCAATTTCTTTGACACAAAAAAAATTGTTTCCAAGTACTTAGGATCATTTCAACTAATAAAGATTTTTCGCATAACTTATTTAAAATTTAAGTAGTAAAACCTAAAAACTTGGTAAAATGTTTAAAAGATATATGAACAAAAAGTTTTGTTTCTTACAAATAATCGCCCTTACTATCTAAATTTTGCAAATGTATATTTTAGTTAAATTCGACTTTGTTAAAATATTGGGTGGCAGTACCTGTACCTTGACTTGGTTTATATTTGGAGCATTCTGATTGGTTCATTTATTTTCAACCAATCAAAATGTTTGAAAATATAAATATTTTTGTAGGGTTTTCATACACAAAATGAACAAAACCGTATGATTAAAAATAAAGTCGACATTAAATTTAAAGTAACCCGTTATATTAAGGGACAATAATTTTATAAGTTACGTTTTCATTAATAATTGTGATATTTTCAAGTAAGTGTACTAATATATTATTTTATATTAAAGAATAAAATGTCAGGAGTATGGAAATAGTTTACAAAAAAGGACAATACAGCGCAGTGCAATGTTTGCCCTAAAAGACTAATAGTTAACGGAGGTAGCTTATCCGACATCTTAGCCTTATCCGACATATAAATTTGGTTCACAAAAAAAAAAAATGATAGTCATGCAACTTTTCTTGAAGAAAACAACAACAAGAATAACGTTCCAGCTAACATTAGCAAAGTACCCGAAGAAAAAAGTGTAAGCTGTATAGGCATTGAACGTTTTATGGTAGGGCATACATTTCCTGAAATGGTATCCAAATACCGGCGGAATATCAATCCGCACCATAACTAGATTTTCGTTTATTCCAGAAACTTTTTATAATAAAAACATGGCTTTGCCAAAAAATGAAAAAATGTAAAGAATATTATATTAAATTACTACAATCTTGTAAAAGATATCATGATAATAGAAATATCGAACCTTATTTCTAACAATAGGAGATTTACTATAATCTTAGATGAATGGACAAGAATATTACAAAAGAGATATTTGAACATATGTATAAATGTAAATAATTCATTTTATAACCTGGGGTTGGTATGTATCAGGAAGATGTAATGCTGATGAAATAAGAATTGTAGAAATAAGACTAGAAGAGTTTTATTTGTCTTTGGAAAATAACATTGTGGCCACCATATCTAATGGGCCAAGTGTGATGAAACGGTTTGTTTACGACAGTCCAGTAGTAGGTGCTTTCTGCTGGAATCATGCAATTCATTTGGCAGTGCTGCGAGTAATTTATGTGAAATCAAATGTTCAACATTCTGATATTTTTTACTTTGAATTCTCACTACACAGACTGCTTTTGTAGGTGGTTTTCATTAACAATTTAGTTTAAAAACAAACAAATTTTTTCATTCCCGTTTCCCGGGAAATAAAAAAGTCCGGGAAATCCCAAACCCTTGTGCCCATATAAAGGTCCCCCAAAATTGGCTTGTTTACACGCTGCAGGTCGCAAATACGAAAATATTTCAATGGAATTTAGTATCGCTGACTCACATGATCCCAAGGGCAAAGTCTATTGATTCTAGATAGGATAGGTCCATATTTGCACCTATCGCCCGTATGGGCTACATTTCCGATTTTCTCTTATTTAATAATTGTATAGAAAATTTTGACACAGGTATATTTTAACCCATTAGAGTATCGCATCCAAACTTTAGTTGGCTTTTAACCATACTGGTGTAGGCTATTATATAGTCGGCATGCCAGACATAAACTTTTTACTCGTTTTCTATATGTTTGTACCAGTTTCGCTATAATTTTATACCATTATATAAAATGTGATCAAATTGTATCGCGCCATTATTCGGATACATTTAGTATATACAATAAGTAATAACTTTCTTCGGAAAAAGTTAGTTAGAAAGATCTAAGATTTCATACAACTACACAGAGAAAATAGATTCGTGGCTACAAGTGAATTTGTTGCCAATCGAATGGTTCGCTTGTGGTAACCGAATTTTTCTGTTGTATTTGTAGTAGTGTTTCCAAACCAGTTAACCGAAAACCGGTTTATTTTCAATGGCTAACTGGTTTTTTATTTTATTATTTTTAGCTTAAAATCCCTTCAAAAATTAAGAAACATAAGTTGCGAATTGCTAAAAATGTTGGTTAATACAAATTCCAACCCAAAATCTTGCAGATGTCAAAATTAAATTTTATTAATTAATGAAATTTTGATATGAAAATAAGAAAATTTATGTTTTTGAAGACCCATTCTCATGTTAAATGGTTAAAATAGAGTGCTAAAAACTACACCTTTTTTCGTTTCTTGGATTTTTTCATGTTTCTTAAAAAGAAATATTGTCTATTAAATGAAAGGTAGAGTGAATTACAAGAAATATAAAAATATTTTCAAATAAAAAAAATTTAAGCAGCATTCAAACTTTTTTACTTCCTAAATATCAACTTCGGCCGACAAGATTATTATCGAAAGTTTCATAATTTTGTCCTTCCAAATCATATACAAAAAGTTCCTCATAATCTACCGAAACTCCCAAACCTTGTTAACAGTGATTTTCTAAAAATATAAAAAAAAGCCCGCTACGTTGTTAGCATGCCTTAGGCCTAGTTTTTGGGACATTTTTACATTATTGCTCATAACTTTTTTATTCATTATTTTAATGGAATCGTATAAAGCCTATCCAGCGAAAAAAGAGATGCCGAAGCAGTAGAAAAACCACTACAATTGATGATCTAGATGTACTTCTTTTTTAACATAAACACTAATGATTTTAACATTGAGTTGTCATAGGAGAAGAGTACTCCTTCTTTAACACTTTTTCGGTACTTTTTGAACGAGTGCAAAGGAAGCTCTTTTTCACCAATTAAAAGTTAAAAAAAAATTCTTCACAAAAAAAATTATATTTTTTTTTATTTTACAAAAGTTTTATTATTACCGCCACCGGGTATCGAACTTGCGACCTCACGCTTGCTAGTCGCTGAGCTCTACCGCTGAGCTATTCTTTGATATGAAAGTTGACTGGCATAAAAACACCACTTTGTTAATGCGAGATATTGTTCCTTATTCTCTTCAATAAAAGAACTTATTAAACAAGTGTAAAGGTTCACTCCAATTCAATATTGGTTTCAGTACTATTTTTACAGGTACATAAAAATCAATTTCTCACCATTTTTTTATATGTATATATTTTTAAAAATTTTTAATTAAAAAAATATTGAATTTAAACAAATTAATTATAAAAAAATTAATAGAATAAAACAAATTAAAGAAAAAAAAATATTGGTCGCGCCGGAAATCGAACCCGGGACCCTCTGTATGGAAATGCCAATTGATACCAAAATCACTTTTTACGATCACATTTAGAGCAATTACTCTTTAGAAGCAATACTTAAGTGATTTTTTGAAGTTGTTCGGAAGCAATTCTAAAAAAGCTGTAAAAATGTAATAACGGATACTTGGGCAGCAATGAAAGAAGTGATTTTTTGAAGTTGTTCAGAATAACTTATAAAAAGCAGTAAAAATACACTAACCGATACTTGTGAAGTATTAAAAGAAGTAGTTTGTAAAGCCCTACTTGCAATTTTTTTGCTGGGTATGTCCATTAAGGTTATGACTCATTTTTAACAAAAATTTTACCTATCACCACGTAATAGGAAATACTAAATTAATAATAAAAATCGTATTTTTTGGTCATTTCGGCAAAAAAACCTTCCGCACCAAATGCAATTTCTAAAAATAATTTTTGCTCGGGGATTTTGTTTAATTTACATAACGAATTATTACAAAAATTATTGTAAACGACAAAAAATGTATCCAAAAGTCCATCCAAAAAGGTTTCGTAATTTTTACCGTAAATATTTTTTAATAAGCATCGTTTGAGTCTCATTTGTTTAAAACTTCGGAGAAATGTTTTAATTAAACTAAAACCATATATACCAATGGAATTAAATATGCTAAAAATCCCAAACGTATTTAACAAATTGTGAAAAATAATCCGCTGCAGGCATGTCCCTATCCGGATTTCATTCTTGCCTAAGGAAATCGTCAGAGGACGACGTTTTTAGAATTTCTGGAAATATTTGTTAAGTTAAATTACAAACTCAATGAGAATTTTTTGTTCTCGTCTAGGAGCGTTATTAAACATTTAAAATATCAAAGAAAAAACAAAAACAACAACAGAAAATTTTCCACAATTTGCTTTGTCATCTTCCAATGTACTACTCTGTTGTTTTGACAGATCTAGCAATGTAGTGACATCCATTCATGTAGAAACAACAATAGAGAACAATGTTTTCTAAAGTGTCAGTAACATTTAAATTTGCACAAGCACTTGCATATTAGTTTTTTAATTTTACTTTATCGGGATATACATTAATTGCATCAAAGGAATTAAATATGCTAAAAATCCCAAACGTATTTAACAAATTGTGAAAAATAATCCGCTGCAGGCATGTCCCTATCCGGATTTCATTCTTGCCTAAGGAAATCGTCAGGGGACGACTTTTTTAGAATTTCTGGAAATATTTGTTAAGTTAAATTACAGACTCAATGAGAATTTTTTGTTCTCGTCTAGGAGCGTTATTAAACATTTAAAATATCAAAGAAAAAACAAAAACAACAACAGACCAAATTTTAACCCTTTTAGTGCGGGAACTTTTTTGACAGCAGCGAAAAAGTAATATTGCGATTCGTAATATTCTTTTATGGCCTTTTTGGCTAGGGCATGTAAAATTTTATATTTGCAAAAAAAGTCAAAGAGTCATAACCCTAATATCCATCCTTAAGGACCATTCTAAATACTGGAAAAATATTTTTGAAATTAAATGTGTATTTACGGAGTTTACCTCCTACAAACAAACATACACACATTACCTCTTTATTATATTAGTATAGATTGATCCTGAAGAATAACGATCAGATTTTAATAAATTCAGCATAAAACCTCTCTTGAAAAATTCTGAGAATATATTTGTCACGCTTGCGGTTTTTTAAACTATATTTTTCCCTTTTTTTTAATTTTTGGTGTTTTTTACTGTTTTATATTTTTAGTCGGTTAACCCGATTAACCGGTTTTTTAAAATAGTTAGTTTTCGGTTACATTATAAAGGGTTCTTCAACAGGGACGCTACAAAAGTAGAAAGACAGGGACAGCAAACAACGCCATATTTCTTGCGGCTCTTTTGACATTTCTCTTCAGTAAGGTTTGCCATTTCATGATGGAAAGATATACGAGCCAACAACGAGTCGAAATTATTAAAATTTACTACCGACATTCGGAGTCAGTGGCCTCAACGTTAAGAGCGCTACGTCCAATTTATGGTCGTCATAATGAATGGCTTCGTCAATAAACAAAATATGCGTTATTGGTCAGACAGCAATCCACACGTACTCCATGAGTCATCATTGCATCCCGCAAAAATTACGGTTTGGTGCGGTTTATGGGCCGGCGGCTTCATTGGGTTGTACTTCTTGCGTGATGATCAAGACCGGCACGTTACTGTGAATGGAAATCGCTACCGTTCAATGATAACCGAATATTTTTGGCCCCAATTGGATGATATGGACTGTGAGAACGATTTTGATTACGATCCCTGAAACGTTTGGTGAAAATACAAACCTGAATTTGAAAACTGGGTTTTTAAAAAAAAAAAAAAAATAAAAAAAATTGAAAATTTTAATATTGAGGAGAGGTATTTTGTTTTCTTGCCAGAATTTTTTAAAAATTTTTTTTGGAAAATTAAAACATTTTGCCGGAGAAGAAAAATATTAAGGAAAAGAGAATATATCTATGGAATAGAATATCCTTGACGGAAATATATTGAAAGGAAAGAATTTTGACGAGAAAGCCGAAAACCAAAATTTTCCAATAAAAATAAAATATCAAAGTGTGAGTAGACGTGAAACAACATCATCATCATCGACTGATCTACAAATGAAGATACAAGTTGCCTCTGAATAATTCGAATAGCTATGAGACAAAAATTAAAGCTCCGAACCAAGAACGAGGTCTATAAAATGAATTCAATTGAAATACCTGAGAAAACCCATTGAATCAGCATCGCAAAATCCTGATAACAGGTCGATCATGGGACACTGTTATTAATTTTAAACAAACGTAAAAAAATCCTAAAATAACCGCTACAATCAAGGACTAGAAGTTTTTTTTTTTTTGGTGCTAATGACATTCAGTTTTTACGATATTGAGCAATGCTCACTTTAGATCTCCTTTAAAGAATAGTATAATCAATTTCTAAAGTTAAACTATAATAATACAGATATTTTGCAAATTCGTCGAATTTTGGTGGCACATAAATTACTGTCACTTATATTTTTTTTTATCATTGATAGTAATTTTGATTTTTAATTTTATTGTTTGTATTTCAGACCATTCAAAGTTTTTTTTTTATTATTTTTTTTTGTAAATGCATATTTTCTTGTCCAGTGATCTTTTTAAATTTCTTTGAAAGCATTTTTTTTAAATTAAGAAAAATCTCAATTACACACACATACACACAACGTAAACTTTTATTTTCCCTACGATTAAGAGAGATTGACAAATAATCATGTTCATACTACATATCATCAAGCGCTTGTCGACGTAGCAGAATATGAAACGTGAGTAAAAAGATTAAAATTTATATAATTCTAACTTTTAAATAAAAAAAAAAAAAAAAATAAATAAAAATTTACAACTACACTCACAAGAAAATATTAATTCAAATACATAAATTTTATTTGTGTAAATAAAATATTAACTTAAATTCGTTAAATTTATTTACACATACACTCATAAAAAAATATTAATTCAAATACATAAATTTTATTTGTGTAAATAAAATATTAACTCAAATTCGCTAATTTTATTTCCCAATACACTCATAGAAAAAAATAATAGTTAAAATTCTTAAATTAAATCTAAATGTTGTTTGCAATTACTTAATTTAAAATTAATTTTCTTAATATTTTCTCTATTGATCTTTTACTTTGTGTTATATTCAATATTCAATTTTTTTGTTTAACTTTCAATATATTTTTTTTTTAATCATATTCCAAGATTTCTTTACACTAACATTACATTGTTAATTGTAATAACTTATTAATATAATTATAACTAAAAATTGTTTTTAACATTTTTTTTTTTTAAATAAAACCTTATGTTGGTAAAAATGATATTTTAAATCTTCGTAAACTTTAATTCGTGAAAGGTATGGTAGGAAGTTAAACCAACCAACGGGATGGCAAGACAAATTTTTTTTGCTATCATTGGAGGGAGGGTTCTGACTTTGACTTATTTCCATCGGAAGTCTATAGAGTGCATCACAATTTCGTTTCCTATTCCTTTCCTTGTTTAATATTTTTTTTTGAGCTATCTTATTTTTTTTATGTATACGATCATTTACTTGTCTTCAAGGGAAAAAGGACCACCCCCAGACTGAGCATGGCCGGGGACAGAAGATAGCACTCTTTCCGTGAAGGCAGGGTCTTAAGGCAGGTATCGTTACAGGACTTGGAGGACATGTGGTTCCAACAGGACGCCGCCACAAGCCACACAGCGAATATGACAATCAATTTATTGCAAACCAAGTTTGGAGGACGTGTTATCTCACGAAATGGTCCAGTCGATTGGACGCCTCGGTCGTGCGATTTGACGCCGTTGGACTATTTTCTGAGGGGCTACGTCAAATCTATGGTCTATGCCAACAAGCCAGCGACGATTGATGAACTTCGTACGAATATCGGCCGATTTATGCTTGAAAACCGTCGAAAATTGGGTTCAGCGTCTGGACTTCTGCAAGCGTGTCCCTGGTGGCCATGCAAGAGAGATCGATATCCATACACCCAGGAAAAAGATTGGTTGGCTTTCGATCAAAACCATTAAAATGAATTTGCCAGAACTTTATTTTATTTGGAATTACCTATAATTGAATACTACATCAAAAATATTTTACTAGGTATTAAAAATAGGGAAAATGAACTAAAAAACAATCCTTTTAACAAATTATTGGTATCTCCAATCAATTTTAAAATTAGTATCAGTTTAGTAATTCTATGCAGTAGAAGCAGCCATTTATTTAGTGAATATACAAGAAAATTGGTGTTATCTATAACCTTTTTTAAAAAAATTTCAATATTCGAAAGTGGTAACTACAATTACGGGTATCCTAATCAAATATGACCTTAAATTCTAGTTTCTGTAGAACCAACCGAATTGTGGATTGTATTGATAACACACACAACTATTAATTGGTATTGATAAACGAATTTTATACTGTATTAATAAAACACATAAATTCAAAATTAGTCATTAAAATTATTAAGTGTTTGTGGTGTAGTGGTTGAGGAGTTGGCCTAGTACGCCGGATTTCCGGGTTCGAATCCCGGAAAAGACAAAAATTTAGATGTTTTTTTTTTTTAATTAAAATAAAATATTCATATGTATAAACAGTAAATATGGCTAAGAAATTTGAAAGTAGTTGTGGTGCAGTTGGTAAAAGTGTGAACTATTAACCTGAAGGGCCGGGTTCAATACCAGAAAATTCAAAAAAAGTTTTTTAATTTCAATAAAATTTTGTAGAACATAATAATATTTATGTGGAACATAATATTGAATTAGACAACCGAATATTGGCTTTCACGACGAAAAATATAATTTAATATAAAGATAGTTGTCGTAATCGCACGAATTCGATTGGCAACAAATTCGGTGGCCACAACTGAGACTGTTTTCTGTGTGTACATAATGGCATCGAACGTACTTTCACAGGAATAAAGAATTTCATTGATATCCAAAACCGTTTTTGTTTTATTTAAAAAAACTTTTGTAGCGCTCTTATTGAAGAACCCTTTATCATTATATAGATCGACATTTAATCTTATCCAAGTTTATCCCAAAATTGGGGTATCCAGTAATATCCAATAATATCCCTGAAATATATTACAGCCCAAGTAAAAAAGTTTTGATATAGTCATATATTATCATATATACCAAGATATAATTATATAAAATTTTATGAAATTATATCCTAAATATATAACTATGTCTTGTTATATATTGCACAATATATAGTACAACACAGGCACGTAACTAGCCCCCCCCCCCCGCCCCCGATATGATTTGACAAATTTAAAACTTAACAAAATACTTCGAAAATAACAATATTTTTAAAAAAAATTTAATAAAACATATTTATTTTTAGTTGAAATCAAATAGCAAGTGGCTAAGTTTCTGAAGTTTTCATAAATAAAATGGACTCGAAATTCAATTGTGAAAACTGTTTTCTAAAAAAATTTTTTGATAAAGGTGTTTTTGTAAAAATCCTTAATAGTTATGTGTGCTAGACATAATCAAAGAGGTTAGAAAATAAAGAGAATGCAATCCTGCAATGCAATTACTGAAAAAAACTTTATAAAATGTGTTTAATTGATAAGTGGCTATTTTTTATAGTTACTACTAATAGTTTTCGTCATATTTGTTATAATTTAAGCATAAAATTGATGAATTAACCTTTGGTTTTTCTTAAAAATTACAGGTTTCCTACTTGTAGGCACAAGCTATTACACTCAACCAAAAAGATCTGTAATGGCTGCTGAAAATTTTGCTATTATGGGAAATTTAACTGTTTTGAGTCCAGCGGTATTTTTTTTGTTAATTTTAGCAACATACATCTAATAAAGTTTGATGTATGTCTACTGATTTTAAATAAATTTTAGAAAAATTGATGTAAACTGCAATTCATAATCGATTTGCTAAAATAAGTTAAAAAATTTACTAAATATCAATAATTTTAGTTCAATGAAATTGGTATACATAATTAGTATACGCTACTAAATTTCAGTAAATTGTTGTAAAATGCAATTTAAAATCAATCTGCTGAAATTTCCAAAAAGGGTACTAAAAATAAACAAACTGTAAAATCTAAAAAAAAAATAATTAAAATCAAATTTAAAAAAAAATATTTTTTTTTCTTTTTTTTAATTTTATTTTATCGGGATATACATTAATTGCATTAAAGGAATTAAATATGCTAATATCCCAAACGTATTTAACAAATTGTGAAAAATTATCCGTCATGTCCCTATTCGGTTTCATTCTTGCCTAAGGAAATCGTCAGGGGACCCAGAGTACATTTAACAAAAATAGACTCTGCGGTTTTAGAAGAACTTGCAAAATAATCATCGCGGTCAGCTTGTTGCTAAAACAAAATCCTCAAAGGGTTTTGCAAATATAGCTCGGATTTTAATTTGATATCCTCTTGAAATTTTAATCACGTCTACATAACAAAGACGTACTATCAGCTGCTTATTTTTATTCAAATTGTTTGTTATAACTAGTTTTGTGTTAAAAATTGTCGAAATCGGTTTAGAAATTGTGAATAAAAATATCAGGGCACCCGGAAATTTACATACAAAATTAAACATTTTGTACAAACAAACAATCGGAATAAAAATGACTACCCAAGTAAAAAAAATTATATGGAGCCATATGAAGTTATATTTAATTATATTTAATCGTTTATGTAATTAGATATAATTATATCCGAAAAATGAGAACGTCTTATTATATCATATTGTATCGAATTGTATACAATTTGGTACAATTTGATACAATTTGATACAATTTTATGCAATTCGATACAATTGTATCCGAATTTTGTCCTCATCCAATTACATCAAATTATATCTTTTTGTATAAAATTATATAAAATGTTATAAAAGTGGACATATTTTCATACAATTATATCTAAATATTGACCTTATACTTATTCTATATGACCATATCTAACAATATACAAAAATTATTTTTTAAATAAAAAAGATATGCAATATCTGGAGATCAGACCTGGGGGATTTTCAATTACAATTACAAATAAATGTAATTTAAATTAAAAAAAACTCGGTTACATTTCATGTAACTGTAATGGAAAATTTTCAATTACAAACTACAAGTAGTTGTAATTGAAAGTGATTTCAATTACAAATTTCAATTACATTTAGAATTAAAGTGTTTTTTGTTAAAATTTTGTAGAAAAAACTGACTGGGATAGGTTGGATAGGCGTGGATAAGTATAAAAAGAATACGTCATGCTGGGCTGACCCCCCAACTTGTGCTTTTTGTCATTATTTCTTTTCCGAAAAAATGTAATTGTAATTGACATTTTTTCAATTACAGTTATAAGTAATGTGTAATCATTGGCGGACTTAGGCCGGTCTGGAATACGCAAAGCTCACCCTAGACTGCTTTTTGCCCACCCCAGAATTTAAAAAACCTACCTGTATTTCTTGTTATTATGACTTTGATGGTAAAAAGTATTACAATATTATTATTTTTTATTAAATATCAATTAATCCTATGTTTTTGGTTGGGAAAATGTCTACTGGTTTCCTAGGAAGATAACACTGTGAGACAAATGGTAGGGGTCAGTGATCGGGAAGGGTTCAAACTACCGGGGAAAGTTATATCGGTAAAACCCGGCGTTTCGCTGGGTCACCCCTAGGAATCGAGATATATCGATTTGACCTTTGGTGGTCTTTTTTTTTGACATAACTCGAGAACCACTAGTCCGATTTTGCTCAAACAATTTTAAAAAAATTAAAAATTACAATTCCTTTAATCTGTTCATATAACGTTTTTCTATATACTCAACAGTTTTGCCGGTAAAAATAAATGTATGAAGAAAAAAATATTTTTTGCCTAAAATATTAAAAAAAAGTAATAAACAAAAGGTTATTGATTTTTATGGTAGCGGTAACAAACATTTATTTTTACCGGCAAAACTGTTGAGTATATAGAAAAACGTTATATGAACAGATTAAAGGAATTGTAATTTTTAATTTTTTTAAAATTGTTTGAGCAAAATCGGACTAGTGGTTCTCGAGTTATGTCAAAAAAAAGATATATCTCGATTCCTAGGGGTAACCCAGCGAAACGCCGGGACACGTATAACTTGTTTTTGACCGATATAACATTTCCCGTTGGTTTCATCCCATCCCGATTTTGACTGTCGCATAGTGTAATTTGTTGGAATTTAAGGGTCAGTTTTATAGTCAGAAGTAAGATCGATTTTTGTCTTAAATATTTCTTAAATAATAAATGTTGTTTGAAAATTTCTTCTTTAAGAAACTAAATCGATCTTAGTCCTGATTATAAAATTGGGCCTAAGAGTTTTGTTTTTAAGAAAAATTAGAATCACAGAGTTGTTCAATAAGCATCATAGGAAAATGGAAAAGAACTTTTAAAAGGCGAATATAGCAGAATCTATTTTGATGAGATATATACATATACAAGACTTTATAGTTTTTTAAAGGAATAATTAGTTGATAGCTAACAATCGAGTTACTTCAACTAAACACTATTACTTTGATGAAATTTCAATACGTTGTAGAAATAAAATTTCTAAGTTGAACATTTCACGGTTTTTTAAACACCTCGGTTATTTAAATAGTTAAAATAAAGGATTAGAATGGGTTCGAAATGGGACGAAAATAATGAGACAGTTTTCTTTTCTCTATCAAATATCCAAATTTCATACTACACTGCTTGGAATACATTCCTTGTACGAGGGTTTCTTCAAAAAAATAGATGCACTTTTAAGAGTTTTCTATATAAATATTATTGAATTATGAAAATTTTATCAGAAGCGAGGGAGTAATTTTTAAGTTTTTTTTTTGGTTAGAAATATTTGTAAGTATAATTTCAAAAGTCAAAGGGTCATATGCATAATCACTTTTAAAACTTATAAGTGACTTTTATTTTTCATACAAAATTCGTTTTATAAATATGTTATAAGGTAGATACTTAACAATGGGTAAATAAACAGCCGAAGTTAAATTGGTCCCTTGCCCACCCTTTAAAATTTACAATTACAAATTACTTGTAATTGTTCTTTTTTGAATTACAATTATTACGTGTGAATAACGTGACTCACGAACATTTCGTGTCACGCGCCAATCCCTAGTAATTATTAAAACTAGTTTAAAATCATTGTTAACATGGAACCACATATAACATAATTCCGTTTTATATGGACCTTATATATGTTTATATAAAATCACTTTGAAAAAATTGCTTATGTGGGATGATATATAATTATAGATGATTTTATAAAGAACGTTATATTGTTATTAATATGGTTCAATATTGTAGATATGGAACCATATTAAGTTATATATGGGTTCATATTCGTCAATATATAATCATAACTAGCACAAATTATAAAATATTTCTTATATGGCTCCACATATAGTTTTATATTATTATGTATAGTGACATACTAAATTATATATAAACGTATACGCAGTTATATCTTTTATATGTTACTTTATGTACTTATATATAGCACATACAATTATATGTAGGCCAGTATGTAATAATATAAAATCACATATGTCTCCTTATTAAAACCTTTAAGGAAAAAATATCTAATATATGACTATAATAAAAGTATATGCTTGAATTTAAAAGCATATGTGGCCATATGTAACTATAAGTTACTATATGCAATTACATAAAATAATATATGATTATATCAAATCTTTTGTACTCGGGTAGAACTGGGGATAATAGTTCACAGTTCATTTCTATCAATTTTATTTTTGATCTAGTGTGTTCTTTTAGTTCACTCGTTCATTCGAAAAATTTTTTCAATTGGTCATACACTAATATAAAAGTCTAAAATGAGTTCGCCGTGAGTCGCCGAAGAAGAAGGTTATCTCGAGACCTGTATTATATTATTTAATAAGGAATAACGGTTAATCGTTTCTCAGCATGCCGTTAGACTCTGTAGTCTGACCACATGCAAACCGGGCGAATTCCCTTGGAGACATCGTGCACGCTTCTATTGCAATGGTAATGGTCGTTTGTGCGCGTGTTAAGTCCATCGGCATTTGTTCTTTTAGTGGCGTGTTGGGGCCTCATCTCGCTGAACCTCCATTGTTAAGGCAATGGTTGCTTTGTCACGTGTTGCTGTTGTTCCAACACGTCTGTTATCTATAAGTTATTATAATTTACGCGCATTATGGTCCAGTTACCCCACGCTTTTGTTTTATATATTTTGTAAATTTATTTATAAAGTATATTTCAAGAAATAAATAAAAAAATAAAAGTCTAAAAAAAATTTTGCTAAAAAAACAGCTGAACTCGGCGGAACATTTGATAAATATTAGAAAAGTACAAACAGCAAGAAAAAATCTGTTAAATTTACAAAATTTCAGCTAAATTTAAGTTAGTCGAAAATAAGAATTTACACTGCTAAGATCGGCAAAAATTTTCCTGGATATTAGTCGACCAAAGCATCACAAACAATTTTAAGTTTTTAGTTTTTTTTTTTAATTTCTTAATGCGAATAAAAATATACACTGCAGAAAGCAGTCTACTATTTTCTAGCAAATATTTCTGTTTCTTGTCAACTAAATTTAAAGATAAATCAACTTTTGAATATATAACAATTTCTACTATGAATATTAGTATATATCGTTTCTTTGCCGGTAATAGCAAGGTAAATTTGCAATTCGCTTAAACAAAATTTAGCTCAAATAATACTAAAATTTCGTACACTTAACAGTTGCATTTTTGCTGTTCTTATCTCACTAATATTTAGCAAAAAGGATTTACTAATTTTAAAAACTTTATTAGCAGGGCCACTTTTAACTAATTTTGAGTACCTTTTTTTTTTTGCTATTTTACAGGATTTCTTCTATCAGTATAAGATTATATTATGGCAATGGTTTGTTTGATAATTCCGGATCAAATAAAAGAACAGAAAGGAACAGTTGAAATTTAACTTATTCGTGAACGCGAGAGAGTTCCTAACTATAAAATTGAACAATATTTTTGGGGTTTCGCACCACACAGATATTTCAAGAGGCCATAAAATAAAAAACCAAGCTAACTTTGCAAAATCCTCTGGAAATCTTGAAAATTCCCACAGAGTCGATGTCGACGGGAAAAATTAACCAAAAAAATTTTAGTTATATAAATTTATATATAAGAAAAAATAAATTAATAACATTATTGCAAAAAAACAAAAATTAAAAATCTTAAATGTTTTTCACTCACGGAATTTTTTTGGCGAAGAAGATACAAAAAGAGTCTAAAGTCAAAAGTCTAAATATCAACAGTCTGTATTTGCGAAATTAGTAATGGGATAGGAAGAATATACATGTTGTTGAAAAGGTAATATAAATGTCTTTTACATAAAGTATGACATGTATAAGCTTAGAAATCCTTTGGAAAAAAATACTCTTATCCAACACTTTTTCACAAGTCGTTTTGTTGGTATTAAAAGTAGGAGTAAAAAATAAGAATATTGCCAAAATTTTATGCAGAAATATTACAATAAAAAAATCATTTTCACTCTGGAAGAACTCAAATTCAAAACTTTAACGAAATTATTATACATTACGATATCTTTATAATTATATATTTAAAATACTATTTATTGAAAACATAATTTGCAGATGCTGTTCACAAAAAATGGTATAGTCTTTTTAAGATCTGTTAAAAAAGTATTTATAAGTAAATCAAATTGAGTTAAAAACGTAAAAAAACATTTTTTTTGTGCCCGAGGTGGGATTCGATAATAGGACCTCAGTCACATATATAATTATGTGTGGGGTTATATATGACAATATATAATTACACATTAAAATATTATTATTGCAGGTGCTGTTGGCAGAAAATGGATTAATTTTTTTAAGATCTGTAAAAAAATATTTACAAGTAAATTAAATTGAGTTAAAAAAGTAAAAAAAAATATTTTTTTTTGTGCCCGAGCTGGGATTTGATTGTAGGGTCTCTCAGGTTATATGTGACTATATATAAATATATATAAAACAAATATTAAATATTATTGATGTGGGACCATACATAATCATATCTCAAACTATATTGTTAATCTTGCACCATAATATATAACTATATCTTTTGGCCCTTTGTTCCTAATGGAACCATAGGACATAATATATCTTAGAGACTTTAATATAATATATAATCATATATAAAAATATCTTACATCATACAACCAAAAAATTTTTATAGGAGGACGTATATCGTTATATCTCAAAATATATGGCTTATATGCCACCATATGTGATCCTACATTATGTTATATATGATCATTTATTATTACACGTGACAATAGATCTGTCATATCTCATTATGTATAGCATACATGGTTGGTATTAGGGATACCGAACGAGACTGGTTTTTATAAATCCCGGGATTCGGGATTTTGAAAAATGAAATCCGGGGATTCCGAGATTTTTCGGGATCCCGGGATTTCGGGATTTTTCGGGGTTTCGGGATTTTCTTGTTTCATCATATTTTTAATTTTAAAAATAAATAGCTGAAATAAATACTACAAATTAAAATAATTCATTATAAATGTACTTATTATTTCTTGTAGAATGAAGAAATAAACAAATTAAGCCGGATTCACAATGCTGGAGTATTCCACGCTGCAAAGTGCAATGTGTAATATAGAGACAGCATGATACAAATAATATGTAAGTGCAAAAAAGAAAGGAACAAAATCCACTCAGAGTGGAGTACTACAGCATTGTGAATCTGGCTTTAAACAGAAACTGCACTCATAGAAATAAGTATGTAAAAATAGCAAAAAAACATACTACAAATTAGCAAAAAAGTTGCCGCGATTAAAACTATACTTATATGATAAATTTAAGCAAATTGCAAATTACAATTTACCTCTGAAAAAACTTTTTAACTAAAAGTTTTGCTAAAACACTGCAAATTTTTAGTTATATTTGGCTAAAATTAATTAAATGCAAATACAAACTACTCTGCTGAAATCATCAGAAATATTTAGTGACTATTAGTTTTTTTAAATCAACTAACATAAAATATTAAGCACATACGCCTGCTGATTTCAGAAAGGCAGATTGTTAGATTTTTCTAATTTAACAAGAATTTGCTGTTTTTAGTCGGCAAAATTATTTTGCATTAAGTTATGATTTTAACAAATCATCAATAAAATAAATAAAAACATGTCCGTTAAAAGTAACAATTAAATACAAAAAGAAATAAAATATGGCAAAATAATGAAATCGGAAATCCCGGGATTTTTTCAAGACCAATACCGGGTTTTCGGGATCGGGATTTCGAGATCGGTATCGCTAGTTGGTATCTAATTATATAAAAGACAATATACAAAAATATATGGTTTTATAAGGTACAACATAAGAAACATATAATTATATGTGGCTATTGATGACAACATATATATTCACATATTATAAGATAAAACAAGATATATATGTATGTGGTGCGCATAGTTTGGGACATAGCCAAAAATATGCCCAAACTATGCTGTATATCAGTCACAATTGTCTTCGTACTATGCGCAAGGCCTAGGAAGAGTTTGAGGACAGTCCCCAAACTAACCAAATGTCTCCATACTAAACACTTGATCGAAAAACTGTCCCCGTACCATTCGCTGTGCATACATATTACTATATATGACTATATATGAATTTTTTTGATCGGGTAATCTTTATAGTCAATAGTCATTATATAATGGCAGTAGAATTACTCTTGCCTCAACAGTAATTCGGTAGTCCCAACTGAAAAATTATCTTGTCAGAACCGAAGCATTTGATTGGCAATAAATTCGGTTGTAAGCACGAATCTGTTTTCCGTATGTAAGACTTACAAAAATCAGATAATTAGTTCGTAAGTTAGAAAAGTCCCAACATGAGATATTGCTCTCACACCCAGGAAAAAGATTGGTTGGAATTCGATCAAAACCATTAAAATGAATTTGCCAGGACGGTATTTTATTTGGAGTTAGCTATAATTGAATACTACACCAAAAATATTTTACTAGGTATCAAAAATAGGGAAAATGAACTAAAAAAAATTCTTTAAACAATTTATTGGTATCTCCAATCAATTTTAAAATTAGTATCAGTTTAGTAATTCTTTGCAGTAGAAGCAGCCATTTATCTAGTGAATATACAAGAAAATTGGTGTTATCTATAACCTTTATTAAAAAAAATTTCAATATTAGAAAGTGGTAACTACACATACGAGTATCCTAATCAAATATGACCTTAAAGTTGAGTTTCTGTAGAACCAACCGAATTGTGGATTTTATTGATAACGAATTTTATACCGTATTTGTATTCCAAATAAAACACATAAATTCAAAATTAGAGATTAGAACTTATAAGTGTTTGTGGTTTAGTGGGTGAGGAGTTGGCCTAGTATGCCGAATTTCCGGGTTCGAATCCCGGAAAATACAAAAATTAAGATGCTTTTTTTAATTAAAATAAAATATTCATATGTATAAGGGTGAAATCAAAAAATGTGATAAAAACCATGTAACCAGCTAATTTCTAATGCATGGATTACATTTGAGTTATATATTTTGATATACACTCCGTTTCATAACTATAGCTGCACTATAAAACAGCTGATATTTTAGGTTCTAAATAATTTAGACATATAAAAGACCTTATAACTAAAAGTTACATCTAAAAGACATATACTTACAAAAAAAAAAAATTATTTTTATACCCTACACCACTACGTGGTCAGGGTATACAGTTTGTGCTGATGTTTGTAACACCAAAAAATATTGGTCCTAGACCCACCTTATAGTATGCCGATCGGCTCAGAATCGCAAATATTAAAATATTTTGATGAAATTTGGTACACCGACCTATATCAGCCCAAGGACGAAGCCTATTGATTTTAGTTAACAGCGGTCCATGTTTAGACCTAGTGCCCATATACGGGTCCCCCCAAAATTATATTGTTTATACGCAGCAGGTCGCAAATATTAAGATATTTTGATGAAATTTGGTACACAGACCTATGTTGGCCCAAGGAGGAAGCCTATTGATTTTCGTGAACATCGGTCCATGTTTAGACCTAGTGCCCATATAAGGCTCCCCTCAAAATTATATTGTTTATACGCTACAGGTACACCGACCTATATCAGCCCAAAGACGAAGCCTATTGATTTTGGTTAACACCGCTCTATGTTTAGACCCAGTGCCCATATAAGGGTCCCCCCAAAATTGGCTTGGTTAAAAACTGCAGGTCGCAAATATTAAGATATTTTAATGAAATTTCGTTCGCTTTTAACCAATTCGAATTTCGGATCCAAACATTAGTTGGCTTTTAACCAGACTGGTGTAGGGTATTGTATAGTCGGCATGCCCGACTTTAACCTTTTTACTCGTTTTAACGTAGATTAATTTAAACCGCCATTTTTATTTTTACTAGTGTTTCATAACATAGCCGCACTTTCAGAAAAATGGATTTGGAAATTAAAAGCATTTTTTCATTTTTCTTTATCAAAAAATCGTAATTTTTCACAAATTACGATTTTTTGATCATTTTATTAAACGAAATTCTTCATTGAACTTACGAAAAAATTTCTATGAAATTGTTCATCATGAAGGATAATTCTATCAGTGTACTGGAAACCGACCAATTATGGGCGCTGTGGTGTAATGGTTAGCGCGTTGGACCGTTACACGTGAGGTTGCGGGTCCGATCCCCAACCAAGGCAACATCAATTTATGAAAAATATAAATATGTATACGTTTTTCTATCCCTCATACATATCGCAGCGTCCTCCTTCGGTGTTCCCATAGCACTTAACCCCACCGCAGTAAAATAATATAACAGGGCTATGAACTAAAAAGCTTCAACAAAGTTCGCCAAATCACCATCAGATGGAGCGCAACAACTGTTCTAAAATTCAACATCTCGCGCAATTACAGTGTTGCCATAGGAAGAATTTCCTGAGTTTTGCTTCTCTTTAAAAAAAAATAAAGTCTTACTTGTGGATTTTTTTATAACACACTTATCCAGTTAAGTGGTATGTCCTCTTTGCACCAGTCTTGGGGCCAGTCCTTTAAGTATAATTGACAGAGCTTAACCCATAGAAATAATAAATTATACAAGTCCTGCGACAAGACCATCTTTAACCACTCACGGGATAGGTACTTTGAGGATAATTCAGTGGTATGTCATCATTTCACCAGTCACGAAACCAGTCCTTTAAGTATAATTGACACTGCTTAATCCACAGCAATAGTAAATTATTTCAGTCCTGCTGCAAGTCCTTCTTTAACCAGTTACGAGATACGTACTTTGAGGGCAATTTAGTGGTATGTCCTCTTTTTACCAGTCACGGGATAGGTACTTTGAGGACGATTAAATTGTATGCCACCGTTTCACCAGTCATGGGACTAGTCCTTTAAGTATAATTGTCACTGCTTAACCCACAGCAATGTAACATTATACCAATCCTGTGACAAGTCTTGATTTAATCACTCACAGGATAGGTACTTTCAGGGCAATTGACCCCTCATTCCCCGTAGGACAGCGATCGACATTCTGCAAGCGAATATATTGTTGCAAAAATTTCGCTTTTTGAAAATGTTTTTTTTCCCAATTTGTGCTAATATTTGCTAATATCTAAATATTTAATTTTTATATGTTTTAACGAGCCAAAGAGGAAGCTATTTTTTAGTTACTTACATTTTTAAATATGTAAGAGCCCGATTAAGTGAGCCTTTTCCATCCCTGATTAACCAGTCGGAGTTCGTTGCTGTTCCAAGCCGCCTAATATTTTTTCAAATAAAAAATATTGAGAGAGTTGCAAGGCCATTGTTTATAAGCACTTACGCCAGTCGTGGAAAATGAAACTGAAACTGAACTGCAGCATATTTAAATTACCTAAGCGATTTTTTAGGGGGCAACTTGTATAGCTTTTCAGATGATGCAATTGAAGACCCTAATTATACAATTCCTTCAAATATAACTGAAGATGAAACAGATGAATCTAAAGTAGAAATGGAACATGAACCTTCAGTGCAAAAGGACCATAATTCTATAAAATTTCCAAATAAACATGAAACATTAGGTGAATCGAATAAATTAGTTGAAAACGCAGTCGAAATGGAACATTCTTATGTGGATATGGATACAGTACAGAGAAAAAAATATTATACAACAAAATAAATCCAAAACAGCAGAAACCGAGGAGAAGCGTATATAACCAAAACTAGAAAAGCTGTAGCAAACCGAAAATGTGAACCATTGAAAACTGTCGTAAAAAATGTAAAGAGAAGGTCTCTTGTGAGGAACAGAAAGATATATTTAACACATACTGGGGATTGGGATCATATAATCAACGATTTATATATATATCTTCTTTAATTGAAACAGAAGAGAAAGCTTCACAAAAATTAAAGAAAAACACCATTCGCCCAAAAAATCTACAAAATACATCATTTTACTATATTGGAACAAAGGGTGTAAAAGTACAAGTTTGCAAAAACTGCTTTTAACTACTTTCGGTGAAACTAATGGTTTCATTAGAAGCATTATAAGTAAAAAATTGCATAATCCAACCTCGGTAAAAGACAATCGTGGCAAGACAGAGGTTCGTAACAAGTTTAGTGAAGAAAAAATTACTTCAATAAAAAATCATATATTAAGTTTCCCAGCAGTGTTGCCAACTCTTGAAGGCAGGAAAGCACCGTGAGCATTTGAAAACGGGTAAAAAGGGTAAAAATTTACCAAAAATGGGGTAAAAAAGCACGATAATATTTTTTTTTTAAATTTAAGTCAAGATTTTAAAAACATATTTTACGTTTGTAAAATCGTGTAAAAGAGGTTCAAAAAATAACCAAAAAAGGGGTAAAAAGCACCAAACTAATATTTCAAAATTTTGAAGTTTAAATATAACGAAGTTGCTATTTAAAATTGTACTACAAACATTGTGAAAAAATGTATTTTTTGTATATTTCGTATTATTTTTTCAACTTTGACATAAAATTTAAGAAAAATTGAAAAAAGGAGAACAAATACCAAAAATATAAACTGTACAAAAAGCACTAAAAGCACTACCAGAAATCTGAAAAAGCACTGCAAATACCCGCTTTTTATAAACGGGTATTTGTAAAAAATCACCGGGTACGGGAAGGAAAAAAGCACCAAAAAATACCCGAAAAGCACTGAAATGGCAACACTATTTCCCAGCATATGAAAGTCATTACTCTAGAAGCCAATCATCAAAAAAGTACTTGAATTCCAATTTGTCGATTAGTAAAATGCATAAGTTATATTGCGAAGAAAACGAAGTAGTAAGTATCACCAAATATTCAGAAATATTTCATAGTTTTAATTTAAGATTTTAACATCCAAAAATAGACACATGTAATAAATGTGATACATTCAAAGCAAAATTGGAATACATGGATATTAATGATCCAGAATACGCCAAATTGAAAGATAATCAGAAAATACATCATGAAAAAGCCGACCTAGCCTATAAAGCTAAAGCGAATGATAAAACACTGTCTAAAGACAAAGCGAATATTAAAATATATACATTTGATTTACAGCAATGTCTACCCACCCCGTATTTAACCACTTCCATATCTTATTATAAAAGACAACTGAATACGTATAATTTAACTATATGACTGTGAAACTAATATACCACATTGCTTTATGTGGCATGATGGTGAAGGGAGACGAGGTGCTAACGAAATATCATCCTGCATTTTTAATCACCTAAATTCAATATCTTTAAATACAAGTATTGATTCACTTATTTTTTACAGCGACTCATGTGCTGGGCAAAATAAAAATTCATACGTAAGCACAATGTTTACACACTTCTTGCAGAGTAATAAAAACATTAAAACTATTGATCACAAATTCTTTGAGCCAGGACATACTCATATGGAATGTGATGTAGACCATGATCTTATTGAAAGAAAGAAAAAATCAACGAATATGAAAATTCATCATTCCCGAGATTGGTGCCAGTTTGTACGTTTAGTTGGTAAAAAGTTTAAATTTATTGTTGAAGATATGGATCATAATTAGGGTTTTTCTTTTCCCGGACTTTTTCATTTCCCGGGACAGCGGGATTTGTTTCTGAATTTCCCGGGATCCCGGGAATTCCCGCTCGTTACAAAATAAATAAATCCGACATATGTTGTACTTGAAAAACTCGATTTCTATTAAAACACCGTTCGTCTTTTGGTTGTACCCATGATAAAAGCTACTTAATATATTCTAAAAGGTGAGCTAAATATAAAATATGCATGACTTCCACTTTTTCTAGATCAATTCGTTTAATAGTTTAAATCGCGAATTACTATTTTGGTAATATATTTATATAGAAAGCGGTCTTAATTTTAAAATGAAATATATTAACTAAATATTAATTCGCGGTTGGAACGGTTAAACGAATTGATATAGAAAAAGTGAAAGACACGGGTATTTTAATTTCTTCCCTTCTTTTAGGATATATTGGAATTGTTAATGGGTGCAAACTTGTGTCGGACCAGTTTTATAGTCAGAGATAAGATAGATTTTTTGCTTAAGTATTTCTTAAATATGGAATCCAAAAATGTGTATTTCTAAAGATTTCATTTCTGTGCAGATTTTCAGAAGTATTCGAATTATTTTATAAAAAAGTTTAAAATTGAATATTCTTCACACAAATTATTACGCAAATTCTCTTAAAGATTTTTATAAAAATCGACACTTCATAGAATATTATTAAATAATATTTTATTCATCTTAACACACTAGATATAGTGAAAAATATAATTTAATACGTATGCCTAATTGTTTACTATCAATATGGATTTATGTTGTAGGTTAAAAAATAATTAGAATATGAATTTAAAATTAATAGTTCGTTGTCGTAAATCTGTGCTTCATAAGTTGTCGATCAGAGTTGAATTCCAAGCAGCTGGATAAAAATAACATTGTGAGAATTTCGTTGATGTTAGTCTAATTGAGTTGTTTCAATTTGCTTATTTGTTTCAATTCAATAAATAGTTCATCATTAATTATTAACCCATAAAAGCATAGAATATAGAGGATGGGTTTGTAGCAGGATCCGAAAATACGTATTCTATCCTGCTGGCCTTATCGAATTTTTTAAATTTTTATTCTATGTATGTAATTTACTTGTAAACATTTTATCACCTCTCTTTTAATTTCAAAATAATTTAAAGGAAAATGTGATAATATTTGATCTCAAATTGAACGAAAAACATTCATTAAATAGTTCCTTAACTTTAATTGGTATCTTTTGAATAGAAATTTTTTATCCGCAACTATTTAAAAAGAAATTATTAAATTTGGATAGTTGTATTTTAAATTAACTTATAAAGAAATCCAAAATAATTTGAAAATGCATCTGCATAATATTTAAAAAATACAATTGAAATAAAGGAATAGCAGTTGAAATTTAAATAAACTTATTTGAAGTGAAAAAACCTCAAAATACTCAATCGAAAATACAAAAATATTCCTAACTTTTAAAAGCCTGGTGTTTTTGGAGGTATTTGGAACTGAGATACGAATGTTGAAGTGTTGATTATATTGCTTTATTTGAACAAAGATCACCATTTTAAAGAAACAAAATTTTTCTGAAGTTTGAGTATTTGTTTTCGGTTTTACTTATCCAAATTCAACTCACATCCAAAATCAATTTAGCCTAAATAATATGTTTTTTTATACTAATTCAGTTTATTAAATTTTAAATCGCATTTTTTAATATCAAATATTTCTTGTTTAATTAATTTCAATTCAATGCTTTAAATTTAAATTTATTTAGCTTCAAAAATTGCAATATTAATATCTAAAACTTCTGTAAAAAAATAAAAAAAAATCCCGGGAAATCCCGCACAAAATTCCCGGGATTGCGGGATTGAAAAAAGGGCGGGATTAACCCTAATCATAATAAATTTTTCGATTTCTGCGCAATGTCGAAAAACTACTTTTCTTTTAAAAAAAAATGATAAAAACGGATTTGCTTGGCAAGATGCGAAGTGGTTAAGATATTCAAATACAAAAATTGGCACCATTCAATATAAAAATTCTCTATTAGATGAAGAATCATTTAAAACAGTAAATATCATTTAAAACAGTAAATATTCTTAAACCTTCTGACACAATGACATTAGAAATTGTTAAACCCCTACCAAAAATCTCAAAAGAAAAGAAAAAGGGTCTGTTAAGCTTACTTCATCTAATTGATCCATGTTTTCACGATTTTTATAAGAATTTTAATGAAGACAATATTCCGGATATAGAGCCAGACATTATTTCTGAATTCTCTAAGGAAGAGTAAAAAAAAATTGTATTTATAAAACTAAAAAATATTCATATCAATAATATTTACAAGGACATATTTTTTTTTCTTAATTTGACTGATAATTTTATATGTAACTTGAAATCGATTAAAGCTTTAATTTATCAATTGCGTCTATGTATTTTTAAGTAAAATTAATACTTTTTTGAGTTAATAAATGAATTAAACAATTTCCAAAACAACATAAGTCTGCATTTTTCTATTGTTTAAAAAAAGGGAAAGACACATAACTCAAAATATGCTTATAATTTTCCAAAAGAAGAAAATGGAAAAAACACTTATTTTAACATAAGGAACGAAAATTTCATTAAATAATTTTGAAAAAACACCATAAGTCGATATATATTTCACATAATCACATTTTTCCAAAATAGAAAAACAATATCAATTGCTTTTCGTCCGATTTATCCTTAGTTCTGATATATACGAACTCGAAAAAATACTAAATTCTTTGAATAATAATGGTTGAGATATTTACATTAACAAAAGCTTCACATCTTTTAAACCTGATTTGGTATTTCAATTCAAAGCTTAAAAATGCTCTCCTGAAAACTAGTAAAAAATTACTTATGTTGTTTTTCCTTGCTGCCAAAGATTTTATTGTGATGTTTTGCAAAAAAAATGGATCGTACAAAATTAAACAAATATTCCTCAGCTATTATTTTAGAAGCACAGACCAAAAAAGATTAATATTTATCAAAACGTCAAATTTTTAGGATCATCTGTTTACTATGTCGCTGTCGTTTTCAAAAAAATTAAGTAGCTGACTACACTCTAAAAACTGTTTGTAAATTCACTACTATAAAATGGGTAAAATTTTGTTTAATTTTACAAAAATTCGGTAAATATAAACAAAAAATGAGTAAATTATTTTTGTACACACTTCCATACACAATAATACCCACACAAAGTATTTTTAGACATTATATATTTACAAATAAACACGTTATGCCTAAAATTACTATTCTTTTGTTAAATAAAATTTTTACGCACAAAGTTGGTAGATATACTAACTTATAATAGTAATAAATAATCTGACATTTAAATTGGAAAAAATTTAAAAAGATATTAAATAATAAAAAAAAAAATTTTAAATGGATTGTTTTTTTGAATTACCATATTTCTATTAACACATTTGTATCTAGAAATAGCAACAGAAGAATGAAATAATTTTTGGTTTGCAAGCAGCAGGATTCATCCAAAAGCAAGGAAATTGGTTTGGGACGATTTTGCATTTCGGAAATGCTGCTGGAACGCCATAAAAAGAAAGAAATGTTTGAATCGAATCATTACTGGCGATGAAAAATGGATCCATTATGATAACCCAAAGCGCAAGAAACCGTATTTAAAGCCAAATAAACGATAAAGCCAACTATCCATAGCGCCAAGGTAATGCTCTGTATTTGGTTGCTCATAATATTCAATCAGAACAACGCTCGGCCATATGTTGCAAGAACTAAAACTATTTATAAAATAGTGAATAAGAAGTTTTGCTTTACTCGCCTTCTACACTCTAAAAAATGTTTGTAAATTTACTACTATAAAATGGGTAAAATTTTGTTTAATTTTACGAAAATTCGGTAAATATAAACAAAAAATGCGTAAACTTTTTCCATACACACTTCCATACACAATAATACACACAAAAAGTATTTTTAGACATTATGTGTTTATAAATAAACACATTGTGCCTAAAATTACTGTTGTTTTGTTAAATAAAATTTTTACGCACAAAGTTGGTAAATATACTATCCTATAATAGTAATAAATACTCTGACATTTCAAATTTGAAAAATTGAAAAAAAAATTATAAATAATAAAAAGAAAAAGCGAAAATGGGTTATTTTTTGTGAATTACAACATTTCCACAAACACATTAGAGTCTGGAAATAAGCATGAAATTGTTTTTGGTAATTATTGTTAACGCATGTGGTAGCCTAACCCTCATTTCAAAATTGAAAACGCCGTAAGAGAGATACGGCCTACGCAGGAACAACTGGGTGCAATGACTCCTGCTCAACAAAATGCCTTCTTTACAAGGGAGGCAGTCAACCAACAACCGTCAACAATAACGGAGAAAACGCCGTAAGAGAGTTACGGCCTAGGCAAAACAACTGTGTGCAATGACTCCTGCTCAACAAAGTCAGTATTCATTGAGTACTGCCTAACTTGCAAAGAAAGCATTTTATTGAGCAGGAGTCATTGCACTCAGTTCTTCCTGCGTAGGCCATATCTCTCTTAAAACGTTTTCTCCCGTTATTGTTGACGGTTACTGCCTCCCTTTCAAATAAGTCATTTTGTTGAGCAGGAGTCATTGCACCCATTCAATAGTTATAACAAAATTTTATATGAATTTTATACAAATGCCTTAAGATGCCAAAATGACTAATTGGGACATAAACGATTATGAGAGAAGGACTCGGATATTATTATTAATAAAATACTTACCAAAAATTAATTTGTTATTTAAAAAAATTTTTTGGGAGGTGCTTAAAGTTAGCACAACTCTTGTAAATGTACGCATTTTATTGGATTTTTACGCACTTTCTGTGGATTTTTGCGCATTTGTTGTGGATTTTTACGCATTTTATGCGTAAATTTACACGTGAAACGTGCTTTTTTACACACTAATTTCAAAATTTCATTTAATTTTTACGCACTTTCAATGTAAAATTACAAATTATTTGTGCATCAACTTAAACACAATGTGCGTATTTTTTTCAATTACGCACATAGAGTAAATTTACCCAATTTATAGTAGGAGTTTCCTACTATAAGTTGGGTAAATTTCAACAGAATTTAATTAGAGTGTACTTAAAATTAGTTTTTTATTTAAAAAAATGTTTTTGTGTGGTTTAACTAAAGCACAGCTGTTTTGGGGGATTTTTACCAACTTTGTGTGGATTTTTGCGCATTTTTTGTGGATTTTTACACACTTTATGCGTACATTTACACGTGAAACATGATTTTTTACGCACAAATTTAGTGCATTAGCACACTAATTTCAAAATGTCATTTAATTTTTACGCACTTTCAATGTAAAATTACAAATTATTTGTGCACCAACTTAAACACAATGTGCGTACTTTTTTTCAATTACCCACGTAGAGCAAATTTACCCAATTTATGGTAGGAGTACAGTTTCCTACTATAAGTTGGGTAAATTTCAACAGATTTTAATTAGAGTGTACACGACTACAATTGCAGACAGCAGCATTTGTAGTCGTGTAGTCGTGTAGCCGCAGTCGTCTATGTGTTTAATGCATAACTCTAAAAGTTTTTATGAAGAGGAAAAGTAACGTTTTTAACAGAAATTAATACATTTTACAAAGTTTTTCGTGTATCTATGCTAACACCACTTCAACTCTGTAACGATTTTTCGTCATAATTTTTGATAAAAATGCATACACTAGAATTTTGGAGTTATCTGTTAATTATATTGCGAAAAGTATAATATTATTTATACTCAAATGATCGATGGACTGTAAGCAGGGATGATAAAGTTAGTACTATAGTACTTTTTCTGGTACTATTTGAACCTCAAAAGTACTATGGTACTCCTCTGACTCATTTAGTACTATTTACACATTTTCCGATTTTTAAATTTTTTGTGCTTTTTTAATTTTCAGAGATATTATTGTCTATATAGCGAACACATCAAATATCGGAGTTTTAGATAAAAAATACTTATGTTGAAAACATTTACCCCTAAATTCATAAACGCTTTGTAAAATTATAGGAGGTTTATTGAACAAATTTTGTATGAAAATGACGTTTAGTAAACCTGTTATAACTTTACAAAGCATTTATGAATTGAGGGGTTAAAATATTAGATGTTACTATTGAAAACTCAAGTTAAACACATAAAAAATGTTCTTTCGCATTTTTTTTTATTAAAATACGTATGTATACAAACAAAAATATTAAAAATTAGGAGAATTTAGAAAACTAGAATTTTTTGTATTTTTTGAAACCAGCAAAATGTTTGCCCCATCAGAGCTCCTAAAGAATTCACTCATTCGATATTCATTTCTGAATAATTAAATACCTAAACCTATTTCGAAGAATCGAATGAATTCTTAATGCTCCTAATGCAATCATTAAATTCATTTGATTCAATTGTCAATCAATTTGTTCATTCGAAAATATTCTTATGACATTAAAATTATATTCGCTATAAAACGAAGTCGAATACGATCTTCAGGGACTTTAAATTCTGAACCCTACACTCACAGAAATAAACCTGTAAAAATAGCAGAAAAAGCTACTAAAAATTAAGCCAAAATGGCCTTACCCGGTGTCTTCAAATGCAATAAATTATATGATATGAAATGTCAAAACCATTGCAGCGAAACGTCAAAATGATATCAATTGCAGAGTGGTGGAGAACACTTGACCATTTCATGGATAAGAAATATTATAGATTTTTCTTCGAAAAACACCAAATTTTATGAAACATTAATGTTTACCGACAAATAATAAAAAACTAAACACTTTTCCATTCGTTTTTATCAAATGTTTTGTTGTTTTTCTATTACAAAATTAAAATGAAAACTAAAAGTGACATTTGATCTCTGGCATCATTGCAAGATCCGATGGCATGTCAGCGATATCATGATATTGCAATAAAATTGAAATTGAGTGTCTTCACTTGAGATGAGAGCATTTTGACAATTGCTTGCTATCATTTTATTGCATGTCAAGACACTATGTTACAAAAGAAACTGCTGAGATTAGCAGATTTTTTTAATATATTATATATATTTTTTATATTTAATATTTAGTTCATTGCTAAAAATAGTAAACTGCTGATTTCAGAAGACTAGATTTTTATTCGTATTAAAAAAATAAAAAAAAAGATTTCTAGATTTTAAATTTTTGCTGATTTTTAGTCTACTAATTATTATTTGTTACTAATTTTAGCAGGTTAAGTTGTTATTTTCTGTTAACTAAATTTTATTCAAATATAACTTAAATTTTATATATATACTGATTAGCGGTATGCCTTAGGGATGTCAGTAACACCAAAAACGAATTTTGTCGTATCGGGCAAGCCCGCTACGTTGTTAGCGTACCTTTAAAATGTAATTTGTTTTGTATAGGAATTAAATATTTTTATGAAAATAAAGTACAATGGTCCTTACTATAAAAGATTATTTTAAATTTAAAGTCGACTTAATTTTTAATCATATGGTTTTGTTCATTTTCAAGTCAAGGCATACTGCCACCCAATATTTTAACTAAAGTCGATAAAAGTCCCCTTCGATGCGAATGCTTATTAGGAGCTTATAAAAAAATTGATAATGGTGAAAATTATTATTCAGATGAAGC
The DNA here is from genome assembly GCA_949987735.1 of Leucophora obtusa. Lineage (NCBI taxonomy): Eukaryota > Metazoa > Arthropoda > Insecta > Diptera > Anthomyiidae > Leucophora > Leucophora obtusa. The sequence continues at coordinate 123,319,547 of OX465295.1, read as the reverse complement.
CTAGGTTAAAACAAATTTTCTACTTTTAAGTAAAAATAAAATCAAATAGACACACTTAATAATTAACAATAAATAACGATGACGATGTGAGGGCTGTGGTGTAATGGTTAGCGCGATGAACTGTTACACATGTGGTTGCGGGTTCGATCCCCAGCTGCCGCAACAACAATTTGGAAAAATCATGTGTATGATTTTATTATGAAAATTTTACATGTGTCCACACTACTTGCTGCAAGTTCATTTTTAAAATGTCGTCGAAGGCATAGGTTGTCACTAAATAGCACTCCAGTATTGCCAAGTATTCAATATGCTAACAAAGCTGGGAAAAAATTTCTTCTTTACATTTTTTTTTAAAAACTTTTAAAAATTATATTTTAAATTACCATTAAGATATGCCGTTGTGTTCTTTTTTACTTTTTTTTACAAATAAATACAAAATCAGTTGCATTACAACTTTTATTTTACCAAATACTAGTAAATTAATAGAAAACAATACTAGGAAACACTGTTTTCTTTATTCTGTCATTTCACTTACCGCAAGTATCAAAAATCCACTGTCTTCAAAATTTACTTGCAAGTTAAGCTGCAAGTATAAATTTATAATGATAAAAAAATTATATAAAAAAATTTTGGTACTATAGAGGTCGAAAAAGTACTATTTTTTAAGCTGGTTAGTACTATTTTAGAAATCCCAGTTATCATCCCTGACTGTAAGTAATCATCTAGTTTAATCAACGACGATATAGTCTAAAGACAAACCACCCGCCTCAACTGCTGTTAAAAAGTCTTTTTAATTTTATATGCAAACTGGTTTTAAGAGAAACAGTTTATAAAACTAATGCAGAGAACATATTAAACAATATAAGTCAGGGATGGAAATGAGTTTTTACATTTTGTACCAACCACATAAAAAAATTGTACTTTTTCGACACTCACGGTACCAAAATTTTTCATATATAGAAAATTTGTCCGAGTAATGTCAAGCTTGCAGAAAATATTCTTCTTCAAAAATTGTACCTACTATTCCAGCCCTCTCCAATTTTTTTGATATAAAAAGTATGTGCGATCGAGGTCAAGCTTGCAGGAAATACTATTTAATACACTTATATAAAAAAGTTAGTACAAAAGTCTGTTAAACGCGTTCTGATGCCACTTAACTAATTTTTTTGTTATTTTGTCTTAAAATTTAGTATTGAACTAATATTTTTTGTAAATCCAATTAAGCATAACAATTAATTCCATCCGTATTTGAACTAACTTTGCATGGTAATTTTTAGTAATTCGTGTTTCTTAATTTTACAAACTTTTCAGCTTAGTTAAATCACAATTATTATATTTTTGTGTCTCTGCTATCAATATCACATAGAGATGGCGCTATATTTTCATATTTTTTATTGGATAATCATAAAATGGCTTATATCTCGGAAACTAAGCGAGGTAGATCAAAATGAACATAAATTCGTTAATGTGTACTTATTAATCCTTATCAGCCACCTATACTCCCAATAATAAATATGTATGTACCTCTCTCGGGGCAGATCCTTAGAGTTCAGAAACCTATATTGTAAGCGACATTTTCAGAAAATTTCGGTTAAATAAGGTAAAGTTTCTGTTGAATTTAGCTCAATTTTCTTAGCTAAATTAACTAAAATTATCTGTGTATTAAGCAGTATATAAAATTTAGCTTACCTAAATTTAGCAGACCATAATTGTTAACTTCATTGAAAATTCTGCTGGCGCAAATACAGGTACTATTTCCTGTTATTTTAGCAGAATTTTGAATAATTTGTACAGGCTTTTTTTATGAGTGTACGACACAAAGACCTGCTAACTTTTCTTAAAATAACCAATATGTAGTTGTGTATATCAAATATATGTATATGAAAATATATGTTGTTAATGTTTTGTTTTGGTTATATTTTAGATAAGTTACCTGTCCTAAGAAAACTATGTAATATATTTTCACTTTTCAAAAAATATACGAAAGAGGAGGGTTAAATTCCCGAATTTTATGTAGTAGCAGCACTCAATCGATGCGTATTGATGAGCTGATTACAGTAAAATAATAATATATTTTTTGCAACTTTGGGCCCAAAAGTTGTCAGTTACAAGTTATTGTTAGAATGATTTTCATCCACGTCTGCAATATTTGTTGACAGCTTATAAGTCCAACAAGTTCATTTAATACAAAAATTTTAAACTTGAAAATTTTTGAAATTGTACCAAATGGGTCGCGGTAGTACCACGGTACCAATGGAGGTCAAAATGTACCAAAAAAGTACAATTGTACCATGTTTTCCATCCCTGATATAAGTGCACTTTACAATTTAATTAAAATAAAATACAATTAAAATTGCCTAAAAACAATAAAAATAATTAATTAAGAACAACACATTTTTCATGTTTTTTGTTATTTTACACTGAAACTCTCTTAAAACCAGTTCAGTTTTTCAGATGAGAGCCGTGGATAGTGCCTAATTTAATAGACTTGAAGTTTTTCTGCAGCATGTAACATTCTCGAGATGAAAAAGGATGTAATAAAATTTGAAAAAATGTTGTAAACTCCGTTCCTAATTTTTACACCAAACTTTTTAACAAGTAAGAAACACAATGTCATATTTGGATTCACCTTTTAGGCATCATACGATTTTGTTTCGGAAAGAAAATTCGGACAAAGCGTTTCTGAAAGAAAACGAAAAAAGTAACCAAATGTAAACTCCGTTACTGTAAACTCCGTAACCAAAATTGTTTGCATCAGATTGCATTCAAAAAAATGTAGGTAAATATTTAAAATATTTTAAAATAACCATAAACAGAGGTCATTCAACTAATATTTATGCGTCAAAAGATGATTCAACTAATAATTTTGCGTCAAATCAAAAAAATTTATCAGTTTTTTTTAAACTTCTGGAGCGAAAAACGATAGATTTTGCATTTCATTGATTTGGAGTCGATATTTAGAGCCATAACTGACATTAATTTGACAAATTAAATCTGTTTCGCAAAATTTAAGAATTTTTTGATCGCGAAATGTTATGTTTCCAATATATTATTTTATAACTTCGCAACCGCTGATTGGATTTTAAAAAAATTTATATTTTTGAAAAGCATTTAAAAGGACCAAAAATACAAAATTAAAAAAATAAGATTTTTTTTTCGCGGAATGAATTGTATTTTTATTCGCGAAACCGCCAATTTGATAAACACAAATTGTATATTATTGAAAAGCATGTTGAAAACCCAAATACTGAAAACTAATAAATTGAAGAAAATTCGTACGCAATTTGTTTTGTTATATCTTTTACTTGTGCAAACGTAAACTCCGTTACTACAAAAAAAATTAAAATTGTGCAAAAACAGTTATTGTGACATCTTGTAGAAGAGATTTTTGCAATTATGTTTATAATGACTAAACTTACTGATTCCATTCAGAAAAAACCGAAATATTAACACTTATTGCTTCTCACAAATTTGGCCCAAAAACTTATCACATTTTTTGATTTCACCCATAAGCAGTAAATATGGCTAAGAAAATTAAAAGTAGTTGTGGTGTAGTGGGTAAGAGTGTGAACTATTAACCAGAGTGGCCGGGTTCAATACCAGAAAACTCAAAAAAAGTTTTTCATTTCAATAAAATTTTTTGGAACATAATAATATTTATGTGGAACATAATATTGAATCAGACAACCGAATATTGGCTTTCACGACGAAAAATATAATTTAATATAAAGATAGTTGTCGCGACCGCACTAATTCGATTGGCAACAAATTCGGTGACCAAAACTGAGACTGTTTTCTAGGTGCACTTTTGCTAAAAACACGGAAGTTTAAGCCGCGAACAACGTGGAGTAACCAGAATTTTAACAAACTTACAGCACAGATAATATATAAATGTGCAATATCCATGAGATTTTTGAATTTATTTTTATCGGGATATACATTAATTGCATTAAAGGCATTAAATGTGCTAAAATCCCAAAACTTAGTTAACAAATTGTGAAAAATAATCTGTTGAAGGCATGTCCCTCTCCGGATTCCATTCTTGTTTTCAAAAAAGGGTGTTGTTTTTCAACAACATCATAAATTTCAGAAATGAATAAAATTTCTTCATAAAATAATTAAATTTCAATAGGTGTTCCTTTTTCTCTTGATAATAAAGAATAAATATTATGAATTTTAAAAAGCAATTTTACTTTCAGATTATGGAATGGCTCTGTGAAATGCAATTAAAAACCAGTTGTCGAAGTCGAAATTATTCAGATAATGGTTTCATTTTTGCCAGGCAGCACTTCGGCAAATTACAACGCATAATTAAAAAAAACTTATAGCATTCCGTTTTTGAGTTTAGTAAATAAGTAAGGAAGTTTTTGAGACTTATTTAATTTTTTTGAGATTATTTCATTGAGGGTTATTTAATTTTTCTCTTTGGGAGATATTTTTTATGAAACAATTTCCAAACTTCGCAAATCGTTTACATTTTCTAAAGAAGCGATTTAAATTTTGTTGCGATTTCCGCGATCCTTGAACTTAAAGTAGTTATGTCAAGACAAATTGGATACATTTTGCTAAATGATGACCATGCAATTTCTGACGAGGGCATTTTTAGTTTCATTTTCGGGATCTGCAGCTAATAGCTATGCTACAAAAATTGGTACTCAGACCCACCCCTCGTTGCCGTTTATTTTGCTTGTCAAAAGATGTAATTTTTACTGCTTAAGTAAAGACTTCTGTTTAATTAATTTTGAGGACTCACAAGGGGAAATGTGGACCAGTTAGGGAGTTACAATTACTACATTTTTATTATCCAATCAAGGCGACTATTGTCACTCGATTGGACACAGGGTAACCTTCGGACCCTGACGGGTTACTTAATTGGGCACTGTGGGCAATTTGCCAAAAACTCATGGGCAGGCGTATTTGCATGTGGTTCTGAAAAAGTTCAATACCAAGAGAAAATTTTTTCACAATTTGTCCCAACCGGTTTTATTTTCATTTAGTCCCTGATTTCACAACAACTGTAAATCTGCCTTTTGTGTTTACAAATATTGATCTATCCACTATTCAGTTAATGCGGTATATAGAATGATAAATTAAGGGAAAATAAAATAAAAATTACACTAACTTTATTGAAGTTTATTTAAACATACTGGCTGGTATTAAAACTACTTGACTCAAAGATAAATCGAGCGGAACTAAAATGTAAAATAAACCTTGCAATACTACAATTCCAGAAAAACATCCAAACATATATAAAACTGTAGAGAAATATATATACATATATGTATCTTAGTAAAGGATACAGGATTCAAACGGAAACCACAGAAAGTGATTCATATTCTTTACTTTAACACCCCATCAAAAAGGAAAAAACCACACAACTTTTATATTCCTTTATCATACCTTTATATAATAAAATACTTTTTCTTTTTTCTCTATCATTACAATTTTAGACAAACGAACCGAAAAACTCCATACAAAACCAACTACATAATTCTTTTGCGGATTTTGAAAAAAAATTTTTTTTTTTTCTTACTTGTTTTAATCTGTATCGACGTTGTTAATAAATAACGAGATTATATGCCAATAGAAAAGAAAAAAATTATATTTCCTTATAAAAATACAAAATTGTATTGAATTATATATTATTAAGATCTGCTAACTTATCCAAAAGAATACTTATTTTAATACTATTTAAAGTTGTTTTGATAAAAAATTTTACTTTTGATTAAGATAGTGAAGTTGGATTTTAACCCTGATCATGAAGAAAATCGGCATTAAAATGACTCTGGATAGTCTTAAATTGAGCTTAATCTTAGATTAGTTAACCGACCTAGGTCGCAGCGCTGCCAACTTTGACGATTTGTCTCCATTTTGACGATTTTTGAAGCAAAATTTGAGCAAATGACGATGGACGATTTTTCAAAATTTCATATATGAAAAATGACAATTTTTTAAAATGGCATGATTTTTAATAATTTTTGTTAAAAAAAATTGCATTTTTATTAAAAACTACAGAAATAAAAATACCCGTGTAAAAGAGATCATTAAGTAGATCTTACCATATCTAGGGATATCTGGCGCAATTGTCCAAATCACTTTAGATTTGAACAGATTTGGCACTAGATCTGATCAGATCATGCCACAAGGTATTATCACATATGCCATATCTGATCATATCTGATGAGATCTGCTACAGGATCTAATTAGATTCAATCATATCTATTTATATTCAAAAAGATCTGATCAGATCTAAACTTTTTTACACGGGATTCAAAATACATAATTTTTTACGTAATTGCAGAAATATTCTTAAATATTTACCCCTAAATTCATAAACGCTTTGTAAAATTATAGGAGGTTTATTGAACAAATTTTGTATGAAAATGACGTTTTGTAAACCTTCTATAACTTTACAAAGCATTTATGAATTCAGGGGTTAAAATAAATACAATTTTTATTAAACTTCGTAAAACGAGATACCAAAAGTGAAAACAGATTTTTAACAATTTATCATGAAATTAGTTTGATAAATTTTTTCTAATAAAATAAATGGATTTTGCTAAAAAATTGGAAAACTAATTTGAAACTTATGTATTTGTATAATTATGGATTTCCCACTACATTCTCTCCAATCTTAATAAGATTCGGATATGTGACACAATTTTCCGCTTTTTAATTTATTTCTTATAATTTCATAGTCAAATTGGTTAACAATTGTAGCCTTTTTTGGAGACCTATCTAAAGGTATACAAAATATACTCGAGCAGTTCCAATTTTTTTTATTCAGTTATTATTTTTTTCGAATAGCAGATTTCTATGGGAAATTGTTGTTGGTTTTAGCTCAAATGTACACATTTTTATGTCTATTCAATTTTTTCTAGGAGGTGTCGGTATTCGTTGTCGTTCCTTTTTCAACATTTCAAATAAGTGGCAACTCTGGACTCACAATACGGGCAATAAGGGTATTAAATCTTTGTTTTCTCGATTACATTAACTCTGTATATAAACATATCTAAATTTCGTGAATTTCAGACATATTTTCATAGAAATATAGGTTAGTTTTTGATCCAACTTTTTAACTCTTAAATTTTTTCCTCCTCTATCATATATCTGAATTTCATTAAAATTGGATACCTTTCCTGTTAGTTAACGTTTTCCCTGGTTCTTTTCTGTGTATATTATTTGTAGGACTGTTTTACCAAACTTGGTGAACTTATTCTTTTTTATTGATATATAAGGAATTTTTGGATTGACGATTGTTTGAAGATTTCTCATTCCCAAAATGACGATTTTTTCTCCTACAATTGACGATTTTTCAACAAAATGGGTTGGCAGCACTGCTAGGTGGTAAGCGTGCCTTAAAGTTTATTTAAATGGAATTTATATGTACTTAGAATGGCATTTAATGAATTTAAAACTTGAGTTCAGGGCAGGGATGATAAAGTTAGTACTGTTGTAATTTTATGGTACTATTGTAACCTCAAAAGTATTATGGTATTCCTATGACTCATTTATTACTATTTACACATTTTCATATTTTTTTTTTTTTTTAATTTTCTTACCAAATATTCTGTTTGAAATGAAGAAATTAACTATCGGAGTTTAAAATAAAAAATTGTTGAAAAACCCAAGTAAGAGATTTTAAAATTTATGGAAACTTAATTCTGTGAAACAAATTATTAAAATATAAACACAAAAATATCAAAAATAAAGCGAGTTTAAATTTTTCGAAAATTTCGTGTTTTTTATTTAAAAAGTCCTTAATAATCGCAACTTTAAAGTGTTGTGATAACCAAGAAGTTGGTTCATCGAGGGTTATGTTAATTGAGGTGGTACTTAATTTAATGGTTGAATAAATCAAACGAGCTAACTTGATTAAATCCCTTTAAAATAATTTTCGCTTTCAAACGAAATTGAATAAGACTTTCAACTTCATTCAAATAAAAATCTGAAACAAACGGCAGCACAAAGTTATTATATTCCATACCACATAATTCATGGTATAATTCCATAGTTTCCGTGCTTATGCTATCTATTACGTCTGATATTCTAGTTTCTGAATTGTAAATTTCGGCCCGACAGTTTGCGGGAAAAAGCCGAAATGATGATCTTGATTTTTTCGGGTTTTTTTTTTTTTTTAAACTTTACATAGATTTTAACCGAATCGTTCGGTTGCTGCAATTGATACTTTGTAACGGCTCGCAAGGACCCTACCTTTTAGGGAGACAGTGCTACCTGTAAAACCGACCGTGCTCAGTGAAAGTGGGGGGTGTTCGCTCTCCTTAAAGGTAGGCCTAGCACACTACTATAATATATTAAAGTAGGTAGCTAATTAAATTATTCCAATGTCAACCAAAAAAAAAAAAAAAGAATCCACCAAAATTTATTTAGATAAATTAAATAAAATCAAAACTAAATGAACACACAAAAAAAATTAAAAGAAATAAACAAAACAAAAAAAATATATGTGTGAATATATAATACGAAGAAGCAAGATGAAATTAGCCCTTCGGTGTCTGTTACCCTCCCAACCAATGCTAACTACTTGAAGTTTCAAGTTAGCCCACTTAACCCTATACCTATCTGTTAAGCCTAAACTTTTCGTGGAATAAAAGGAAATTTAGATATCCATATTCAATTTAAACGCCATTTATTTAACAAAAAGATTATTACGACTAAAAATATTAAAAAAAAAACAATCATTGTAAACAAAAAAAAAAATTCACTTAAAAATTGCAAAAAAAAAAAAAAAAATCAATATGCCCTATTTATGAAATGTATATTAAAGAAAATAATGTAACGACTTAATTAAAAGCAAAATTCTTATTTTTCTATTTGAAAATAAACGTCATATATAGATTAACTATTAAGTGTATAAATATTTCAATTACTAATTTGAATTGTACAATGATAAACGAGAATACCTTTTATTTCATTTACAAAGGTTCAATGCTAACCCTGTTTTATGCAATTGAGTCTATAAAAAAAATCTTATTCTTGGTTATCATTCCATTCAATATGAGAAACCATGTAAGGTTGGGTATTGAGTATAAATAAAATACAATTTAACTTACATGCAACTCTTCTCGTGAACAGCAGGCGCCTGATGATTAGAGACTTTTCTTGCAGTTACTATTTTTAAATATTACTGGATGTATACAAATAAGTGAGTAGGATATGGTGAGAATAATTTGAAGTATAAGTTGTGGGAAAGGGAGTGAATCATCAGTGAAGAGAGGGAGTGAATGTGTGAATTTTAATTATTATTAGTTGAGTATTTAGAATTTTTAGATAATAAAATTTACGATAAGAAAATTATAAATTAAAATAAAAAAAAATTAATACCGAATATGCTCAAAATTTTAAGAAAATAGAAATTTTTAAGAGTGTAGATATTTTAAGAGTTGAAATTTTAAGAGATTAGAAATTTGAAGAAAGTTGAAATTTAAAGAAAATTGAACTTTGAAGAGAGTTGACATTTAAAGAAAATTGAAATTTGAAGAGAGTTGACATTTTGCGATTAACTTTAAACAATTTTTTTTTATGTGGTGGTAATTTTCCTAATATCGACATCTTCAAATAAATATAGCTCCCCCTATTGTTTGCACAATAAGGGTGGTTAACAATGCTCGTAGTTAATAAAAAAATTTTTCTTCTTTTCTTTTTCCTTTTGTGCCAAGTTATTTTGAACAACTTTTCAATGTTCTTTAAAATTTTCCTGATTGTGAGGGTTATTTTGACGTTGGACTTAATAAAACTTTATACAAATGTATTGATGATTTGGTTACTATTTGTCTCGAAGTCTCATATGCAAATTTTCGATTTTCGAAATAGAGCAGTTGATGACAGATTCCGCTAGAAATGATTTATTATACAATAATATACCCTTTTAACACGTAATATCAATATCCAAACTGAGGATGAAATCCCCCAAAAAGACTTCTAAAAAAAATACAATAGCCTTATTTATTTTCCAAAACACATTTATCGTAATAAAACCTTACTGATTAATTGGAAGAATCAGTATTCTTTAAAATAAATCTTTCCTTTTATAAAAACCGACAAAAGCAACGCACAAATCACACAAGCCAATCTGTATCTTTTTACACAATTTTATTTTTCCGAATGAAGGAAAATTTTTATGTCTATGACATGTACTGAAAAGCCTGATTAAATTTTAAATTGAAATTTGAAATTCAAACAAATTTTAAAACGATAAACTTTAGTGATGACAAAATATTTACTCCCAAACAAAAATGTGTGTAAAAAAAATTGTCCTCACAAAATAGTTACAGCGACAAAGAACATGTACTGAAGGTCTGGAACTGTAAAAGGGCAGCGGAGTATAAAATAATAAAATAATAATGACAGTTATATAGTTCATATTTAAAACTTACGTCCAAATATCCTTTGAGTGATATATACCTGTACTGTTGCTGTCTAAATCCCTTAGTTCAAAATTTACCTGTCCGATTTTCCGTAAAACCTTGGACCTTATTCCCACTGGAGCCAGTTTTGAATTGAAATTATCAACTTTCGAGCTCTGTGTGAAATTCCTTCTTATAACTTCCTGTCCTATTTTAAAATACTATTCCTTAATGAACAATTTATGCCATCGATGTACAAGTCCCACTCACGCTGGTCCCTGCGAATGTAAGAACGCAACGCCTCGTTTATCGACCGGTTGACTCGTTCGCTGGCGTTCGCCTGTGGACTATATACTACGGTCAACATATGTTCAACACCATTCTTTTTTAAGAAATTTACGGAATCTTTGCTCTTAAACTGGGATCCATTATCCGTCACTATGGTTTCAGGAACTCCATAACATGCAAAAATATCTGCCCGTAAGTACTCTATGATGTTCCTCGCAACTAATTTCCTAAGTGGTTTGAGAAAAGTAAATTTTGAAAAGTGGTCCAAAACTATCAGTATTCCAGTATGGCCTGTTTTTGTCCTAGGTAATGGTCCAATTAAATCAATATAAAGTCGCTGAAAGGGTCGTTCTGACTTTACCATTTGTCCCATGGGTGGTCGTTGTATATTATTTGGTGGTTTAGATGTTTTACACAAAGTATAATTTTGAATGTAGTCTCGTACGTCCGTCGCTAGTCGTGGCCAATAAAAATATCGTCTAATCTTCTCAATGGTCTTTGCAATTCCGCCGTGCGATGAATTTGGGATGTCATGAGCCGAATATATCACATCATGTCGAAGTGCTGTTGGTACAAACAGTTTCCAAGAATTTGATTCGTCAGTTAGTCCTGAAGAAAAATCAGTTCGTTTGTAGATAAACTTATCCATAATTTTGAAGTCCGGTAATCCAGATTTTGTCAAGTCCGTCCGTAATTTTGAATAGTCCTTACTATCGAAAGCGTTAAAATTTAAGTCAATAACAGGTAATGTCTCTAGTTCAATGGTCTCCACGAATTCTTCGCCCTCATGCCTTCCTTTGCGATGTTCAATGGTGAAGTTGAATCCTTGCAACTTCAAGGACCATCTTGCCAATCATCCTGCTAAGTCTCTTTGACCCATCAGCCATTTTAAACTAGCGTGGTCTGTTATCACTTTAAATTCTTGGCCTTCAATATACGCCCTAAATTTATTTATGGCCATCACAACAGCCAAGCATTCCAGCTCAGTGATAGTATAGTTGCGCTGTGCCTTGTTTATTTTATGGGACATATATGCAATCGGGCGTTCCGTGCCTTCCCCGTCTTCCTGCGCCAATACTGCACCCACGCCACACGTGCTCGCATCGCACTGCAATATGAACGGCTTTTCATAATTCGGGTGAATTAGTAGAGCTGCAGACGTCAGTTTTGTCTTCAAAGTATCAAATGCAATCTGTGCGTCGTTTGTCCAAACAAAAATCTTTTTCTTCGTCAGTAGTTCTGTCAGTGGAAATGTTGTTGTCGAGTAATCATGTATAAATCTTCTGTACCATCCGGTCATTCCTAAAAATCGCCTTAAATGCCTAATATATTTTGGTTGTGGAAAGTCTTGTATTGCCTTAACCTTATCCGTGTCAACTTGCAATGTACCGTTTCCAACAACGAAACCAAGGTACTTCACCCTACTCAAGGCAAAACTGCTCTTAGGCACATTAATTGTCAAACCAGCTTTTCTTAATTGTGTCGCTACTTCCATAAGATGTGTCAAGTGTTCGTCAAAATTTTGTGATACAATCAAAAGGTCATCTAAATATACAAAAACTCGAGATTTCAAATTATACGGAATGACTATGTCCATCAGTCTGCACAATGTTTGCGGTGCGTTGCACAGTCCAAACGGCATTCTTGTAAACTGATACAATGGCCGATTAGGGACTGTGAAAGCGGTCTTTTATTTTGAACTTTCCTCCAGCTTAATTTGCCAAAAGGCATCTTTCAAATCTATCTTTGAAATACAGTAAACCGGAGGAAGTCTTGCAATAAGTCCATCAACGTTCGGTATGGGGTAAGCGTCCTTTTCAGTTACTGAATTTAATTTTCTACTGTCTACACACATCCGTATTTTCCCTGGTTTGACCACGACTACTGTAGGTGAAGACCAAGGAGAATTAGGTGCCTCTTCTATTACTCCGAGTGAAATCATTCGGTCCAATTCTCCGCAAAGTTGTTTCTCGACTGCTGGAGAAATTGGATAATAGCGCTGCTTGATAGGTTTCGCATTACCCGTGTCAATGATATGCTCTATTAGAGGAGTGCAACCTAAACTTTCAGTTTCCGAATTAGGAAAGGCAGCAATTACATTGTCCAATCTTCGACTCTGTTCAGCAGTAAGTTTAATTTTTTCGGGATCCATCTGATCACAGTCAAGCTCCCCAATCATTGGTAAAGAAATTTTGAGACCGAATAATGTCCAAAAGTCGTATCCACAAATTAAATCCTGTTGAATAGTAGGCACTACCAAAAATTCAAGTATTTTTGTCTGTCCCTGAAAAGTAATTTCCAATCTCACTGTACCTAAAACATCTTGTCTCTGACCGTCTGCTGTTCGGACATTGCCCACACATTTTCTAAAACCTTTATTTCCACGAACCTGTGTTGACAACTGACCTCCAATAACACTCCTATTAGCTCCACTGTCCAGTAAAGCCAAATAAAAGGAGTCCTGAACTTTCAAATTTATAAAAGGTCTACTGTCAAGTTCCTTGCTAATAATTGGTGATATAACACATCGTCTATAAGATATTAACTTTTGGTAGTATTCCCGAATACCTTTCGAAGATCTCAATTTCCGTTTTGGTTGTCCAAAAATTCTTTCGATAGCCTTCTGGTATTCTGCCAAACATGTGTGGTATGGTCGCATTAATGGGTGTAGATCCGGTATTGTATGTGTTCGTCTGATATTCAAGTGTTTGTCTTCAGTTGTCACTGTTAATCCTGAATCTTGCTTTTTACGAATCTCGGATGTCCGAACTATTTTCGTCGTACATCCCTCTGTCCGTTTCCCTGTCTTTCTATCTTCAACATACAATTTGGACAGGTGGGTTTATATATGTCCTTTGCTCCACATCCGTAGCAGAAGATACGTCTAGTCTCCATACACTAAACGTAGTTGTGTCCAATTTTATCGCAGTTCCAGCATTTAACAATATGCTGAATTGCGCAAACGTCAATATCAGCATCAGTTGAAACGGTACTATCTCCGTCATCCTCTTGTCTAGTCAATCGTTCATTTAACTCCGCAATCCTACCATTTGTCATTCTCCGTTGATCGAATAACCGAAGATCATTGCAAAATTTCTCATGCTTCAGTACTTCACGACGTAGTTGTGAAACACTAGAAATTTGAAGATATAGTAGTTCATGTCTGAAGTTTTCAACTTGTTTGTCATTGTCGAAATAACATCGAAATAGTCGTCTATGTTTTCGTTTGTCTTCTGTTTACGACGCCGTATATCCTCTAAAATATCAAAATCACTATAGTCCTCTTTATATTGTTGTTTCAATGCTCCTGTCAATGTAAACCAGTCATTATCTTCGTTTCGTCTGTGGTACCGCCAGTACCAATCCAAAGCCTTGCCTTCGAATAGACAATGCGCATGTCTAGCTAACAAATCAAAGTCTCCATTCAAATGATTTGTCGTCAGTATATTCACCCGGTACACAAATTCCTCTATTGACATTTGGTTGTCATGACTGGTGAATTTCAGCCGCCAGTTTCGTATGATGTTCGAAACTTTCTCCGCAAATAAAGTTTCATGAGAGGAGTTCGATCGTGGAGATGCATTTTGAGCATCATCGGTATGCTCGATGTGATTTGTACTATTATTGAAATTTGTAGTTTCAGTCAAATTATTAGATGTAATCCTATTATCAGTCAAGCTCATATTCTGAACCATTGAACGTAGTTCATTTGAAATGAAACCCTGTATTTCCTGACGAAATGATTGCAAAGATTCCGTAATCATCTGCCTAAATCTGTTGTCATTATTTGGTCTACCTTGCTGTCTGTCAGGCCTTGCCGTAGCATCACCCTCATTACGTCCCTGCGTTTCTCGAGCCCTTGTGGTCTCCTGATTCGCGTTATTGGTTGTCATATCAATGTAAAGCTCACATTAGCTGGTTGATCGATATTCGACAAATTTTCTTGGCTTCTTGTCAAAACCATATTCATAAAATTCAAAAAAAAAATCTGGCAATATTAAGATAAAATTCCACTACTTCGTTTAAGTATTACAGATAGGTAAATATAAAAAAAAAATATTATACATCACACAAAAAAAATAAATAAATAAAACTCAAAGACGCGATATGCATTATAACCGAGCTTACAATAAACAAAACTTATTAAGAGCTCAATCTCAAATTATAATGTCATATCAAAGATAAACTATTCAATTTCTAAGTCCATTGTGAGATCAAACATATCCGATAATGACCAGATCATAAATCTCCATACCACTAAACAACATAGAACCCAAAATTTAGAAAAAAAAAAATTTAATAAAAGATATAGCGGTTAGATTTTCGTGAGTATAAACATAAGAAATTTCGATACACACCATAATTAAAATCTCTACCAAAGAAACTAACCTAATAAGAATAATCTCTGTTCCTACAAACAAACGGATCCGAATCCTTTCAATGATATTCCGAAAATCCAAAATCTGTAGTAGAAACAAAATGAAAATAAATAATAAAGAGAACGAATTTGAATAAAGTTGTAATAGTCGACACCACGGAAAGATGAAAACGAAATGTTTGTGCAGCAATAGTAAAGATGGTAAAATAGGCGATAGTTGTTAACTCTACCTTAGTTCATTCGGACGAAACCGAAAGATTCAGCTATGCCCCACGTTTGGCGCCAAACAATTATATAACGGCTCGCAAGGACCCTACCTTTTAGGGAGACAGTGCTACCTGTAAAACCGACCGTGCTCAGTGAAAGTGGGGGGTGTTCGCTCTCCTTAAAGGTAGGCCGAGCACACTACTATAATATATTAAAGTAGGTAGCTAATTAAATTATTCCAATGTCAACCAAAAAAAAAAAAAAAAGAATCCACCAAAATTTATTTAGATAAATTAAATAAAATCAAAACTAAATGAACACACAAAAAAAATTAAAGGAAATAAACAAAACAAAAAAAATATATGTGTGAATATATAATACGAAGAAGCAAGATGAAATTAGCCCTTCGGTGTCTGTTACCCTCCCAACCAATGCTAACTACTTGAAGTTTCAAGTTAGCCCACTTAACCCTATACCTATCTGTTAAGCCTAAACTTTTCGTGGAATAAAAGGAAATTTAGATATCCATATTCAATTTAAACGCCATTTATTTAACAAAAAGATTATTACGACTAAAAATATTAAAAAAAAAAACAATCATTGTAAACAAAAAAAAATTCACTTATAAATTGCAAAAAAAAAAAAAAAAATCAATATGCCCTATTTATGAAATGTATATTAAAGAAAATAATGTAACGACTTAATTAAAAGCAAAATTCTTATTTTTCTATTTGAAAATAAACGTCATATATAGATTAACTATTAAGTGTATAAATATTTCAATTACTAATTTGAATTGTACAATGATAAACGAGAATACCTTTTATTTCATTTACAAAGGTTCAATGCTAACCCTGTTTTATGCAATTGAGTCTATAAAAAAAATCTTATTCTTGGTTATCATTCCATTCAATATGAGAAACCATGTAAGGTTGGGTATTGAGTATAAATAAAATACAATTTAACTTACATGCAACTCTTCTCGTGAACAGCAGGCGCCTGATGATTAGAGACTTTTCTTGCAGTTACTATTTTTAAATATTACTGGATGTATACAAATAAGTGAGTAGGATATGGTGAGAATAATTTGAAGTATAAGTTGTGGGAAAGGGAGTGAATCATCAGTGAAGAGAGGGAGTGAATGTGTGAATTTTAATTATTATTAGTTGAGTATTTAGAATTTTTAGATAATAAAATTTACGATAAGAAAATTATAAATTAAAATAAAAAAAAATTAATACCGAATATGCTCAAAATTTTAAGAAAATAGAAATTTTTAAGAGTTTAGATATTTTAAGAGTTGAAATTTTAAGAGATTAGAAATTTGAAGAGAGTTGAAATTTAAAGAAAATTGAACTTTGAAGAGAGTTGAAATTTAAAGAAAATTGAAATTTGAAGAGAGTTGACATTTTGCGATTAACTTTAAACAATTTTTTTTTTATGTGGTGGTAATTTTCCTAATATCGACATCTTCAAATAAATATAGCTCCCCCTATTGTTTGCACAATAAGGGTGGTTAACAATGCTCGTAGTTTATAAAAAAATTTTTATTCTTTTCTTTTTCCTTTTGTGCCAAGTTATTTTGAACAACTTTTCAATGTTCTTTAAAATTTTCCTGATTGTGAGGGTTATTTTTACGTTGGACTTAATAAAACTTTATACAAATGCATTGATGATTTGGTTACTGTTTGTCTCGAAGTCTCATATGCAAATTTTCGATTTTCGAAATAGAGCAATTGATGACAGATTCCGCTAGAAATGATTTATTATACAATAATATACCCTTTTAACACGTAATATCAATATCCAAACTGAGGATGAAATCCCCCAAAACGACTTCTAAAAAAAATACAATAGCCTTATTTATTTTCCAAAACACATTTATCGTAATAAAACCTTACCGATTAATTGGAAGAATCAGTATTCTTTAAAATAAATCTTTCCTTTTATAAAAACCGACAAAAGCAACGCACAAATCACAAATCACACAAGCCAATCTGTATCTTTTTACACAATTTTATTTTGCCGAATGAAGGAAAATTTTTATGTCTATGACACGTACTGAAAAGCCTGATTAAATTTTAAATTGAAATTTGAAATTCAAACAAATTTTAAAACGATAAACTTTAGTGATGACAAATTATTTACTCCTCAACAAAAATGTGTGTAAAAAAAATCGTACTCACAACTTCGGTTGTCACAACCCTATTTCTGTTGTTCCAACTGAAATATGGTTGTGGCAACCGGAATATGGTTGCGACAACACCCCAGGCACGTAGCTAGGGGGAGGGCGGGGGGCTTGGCGCTCGAGCCCCCCCGAAATGATTTGACAAATTTTGAAACGAAACAAAATACGTCGAAAGCAACAACATTTTTTAAAAAATGTAATAAAAAATATTTATTTTTTGTTGAAATCAAATACCATATTGCCAAGTTTATTAAGTTTTCATAAATAAAATAGGCTCTAAATCCAATTGCGAAAACTGCTTTCTAAAAATTTTTCTAAGCTTTTTCGTGGCCATAGAAACTGATTTTTATGGTTTTTTTTTTGGAAAAATCTTGAATAGTGCTAGGCTTAATCAAAGAGGTTAGAAAATAAATAGAATGCAATCCTCTTTTTTACTGAGAAAAAATTTATAAAATGTGACTGCACACAGGAAACAGTCTCAGTTGTGGCCACCGAATTTGTTGCCAATCGAATTCGTGCGGTTACGACAACTATCTTTATATTAAATTATATTTTTCGTCGTGAAAGCCAATATTCAGTTGTCTAATTCAATATTATGTTCCACATAAATATTATTATGTTCTACAAAATTTTATTGAAATTAAAAATCTTTTTTTTTGAATTTTCTGGTATTGATCCCGGCCATTCAGGTTAATAGTTCACACTTTTACCCACTGCACCACAACTACTTTTAAATTTCTTAGCCATATTTACTGTTTATACATATGAATATTTTATTTTAATTAAAAAAAAAACATCTAAATTTTTGTCTTTTCCGGGATTCGAACCCGGAAATCCGGCGTACTAGGCCAACTCCTCACCCACTACACCACAAACACTTAATAATTTTAATGACTAATTTTGAATTTATGTGTTTTATTAATACAGTATAAAATTCGTTTATCAATACTAATTAATAGTTGTGTGTGTTATCAATACAATCCACAATTCGGTTGGTTCTACAGAAACTTGAATTTAAGGTGATATTTGATTAGGATACTCGTATTTGTAGTTACCACTTTCGAATATTGAATTTTTTTTAAAAAAGGTTATAGATAACACCAATTTTCTTGTATATTCACTAAATAAATGGCTGCTTCTACCGCATAGAATTACTAAACTGATACTAATTTTAAAATTGATTGGAAATACCAATAATTTGTTAAAAGGATTGTTTTTTAGTTCATTTTCCCTATTTTTAATACCTAGTAAAATATTTTTGATGTAGTATTCAATTACACTATGGAACATTTTTGGGATTATTGTCTGGGGGGTGAGAAATTCCAAGTCAGGGTGATGGTACTAGGTCAGTATAGTAAAACCCTCAAAGGGTTTGGCGTTCGTATGTGTCATTTTTTTTTATGACCTTTTAAATTTTTTCCTTATCTTGATGTTTTTTCGCTTAGTTGTAACTCGAGAACCACTTGTTCGATTTTGATGAAACAAATTTAGAAAAATTTAGAATTACAATTTCTTTAATCCGTTCATATAACATTTTTCTTTATAATCAACAGTTTTGCCGGTAAAAATAAATTTGTGGAGAAAAAAAAATATTTTTTTGCCTAAAAATTATAATTTTTTATGAATTTAAAAAAAAATTTTTTAATTTTTAGGCAAAAAAATATTTTTTTTTCTCCACAAATTTATTTTTACCGGCAAAACTGTTGATTATAAAGAAAAATGTTATATGAACGGATTAAAGAAATTGTAATTCTAAATTTTTCTAAATTTGTTTCATCAAAATCGGACAAGTGGTTCTCGAGTTACAACTAAGCGAAAAAACATCAAGATAAGGAAAAAATTTAAAAGGTCATAAAAAAAAATGACACATACGAACGCCAAACCCTTTGAGGGTTTTACTATACTGACCTAGTACCATCACCCTGACTTGGAATTTCTCACCCCCCAGATTGGCTGTTGTACTGTGTTATAGGTATTTCCAAATAAAATAACATCCTGGCAAATTCATTTTAATGGTATTGATCGAAAGCCAACCAATCTTTTTCCTGGGTGTGCAAATAGGAAACAGAACTTTTTTTTCGCAACTTTTAATTGATAAGTGGCTATTTTGTATTATTACTTCTGATACCTTTCGTCATATTTATTATAAGATAAACATAAAATTGATAAATTAACCTTCGGTTTTCCTTAAAAATTCCAGGTTTCCTGCTTGCAGGCACAAGCTGTTACTATAGGGTGATAATTTGATACTTGATTTTACCATGGAAATTATATATTAACACTTTTTGGAAAAACATTTAATTTATTTCGATATTAGTTTTAAAAGATTTAAAATATAAAAATAATATGCAAGTGCTATCCGATATCCCGATAAAAATAAATTTACAAAGAAAAAACTAATATGCAAGTGCTTGTGCAAATTTAAATGTTACTGACACTTTAGAAAACATTGTTTTCTATTGGAGTTTATACATTAATGGATGTCACTACATTGATATATCTGTCAAAACAACAGAGTAGTATATTGGAAGATGACAAAGAAAATTGTGGTAAATTCTTTGTTGTTGTTTTTGGTTTTCTTTGATATTTTGAATGTTTAACAACGCTCCTAGACGAGAACAAGAAATTCTCATTGAGTTATTTAACTTAACAAATATTTCCAGAAATTCTAAAATTATTTTGATTTCCAATGGAGTGCGCCATTTCAATATGATCTTAGACTAATTTGAAAGCGCAATAATAATTTCAAGCCCGAAGGTTCCAACGCGAAATGAAAGTAAAATTCCAGAGGATTTTGCAAAGTTGTCCGGTTTTTTATTTTATGGCCTCTTGAAATATCTGTGTCGCGCAGTGTTGCCAGGAGATTTTTTTTTAAATCCCTACATTAATGGAAAAAAATCGCTCTTTTTCCATACAAACAAAAAAATATTCCCTACATTTTTCCCTACACATTTTTATACCCTACACCACTACGTGGAGAGGCTATAATAAGTATGTGCTAATGTTTGTAACACCAAAAAACATCGGACATCAAACATACTCATCCCTTAGTATACCGATCGATCCAAAATCACTTTTTGTTTCGATTTATCGATGTCCGTCTGTCTGTCTGTCCATGCATTCTTGTGCGCACTCTACAGGTCGCAAATATTAAGGTATTTTGATGAAATTTGGTACAAAGGCCTATGTCGTCCCAAGGACGATGCCTATTGATTTTGGTTAATATCGGTCCATGTTTAGACTTACTTTTTTAATAAATGCAAAAAAATTATCTTTTTAGCAGTAAATTATATTTACTCTTATTATAAATTTGTACAGTTATTCATTCAGGTACAAAAGATTTTCATTTAACAAAAATAATAGAAAGTAAAAAATTAAAAAACTAAAAATAAACAGTAAACGGATAAAAAAAATTCCATTTATCAGAAATATATATACACTTATGCCCGATTACTGAATGTCCAGTTAAAATTTAGCTGATAGTTAAATTAAAATGTTATATAAGAAACAAAAGCAAATGTGTCAGTTAAAGTCCCAGTTAGTAGCTAACTGAACATTCAGTAATCGGCCCTAAGGGTCATATGCATAATCACTTTAAAAATTTATAAGTGACTTGTAAAACAAATTTTTCATACAAAATTTATTTTATAAGAGTGTTATAAGGTTTTCAAATTATCATGCATAAGCACTTTAAAGTATTTAGGCATACAGTTCCTTATAATTCAGTTTTTTGATATGACTAGACGCACAGCTAAAACTAACAGAATTAATTACATTAGCTGCAAATGAGATCTAATAATACATAAATATTAAGTTTGAAATTCCATGGCTTGATTTATTCCTTTTTTTTTTGTACGTACATCAGTAACAATGGAAAAAATTCATTCTGCGTCTGCATTTGCATGTGGGAGGCTTAATAACATTTTTCTTAGTTTTGCAAAATTTAGTAATACTAAATTATCGTTAAAATTTTTAAGTTTGATTATATTGGACCAAAATTCGTCAACATCTAATTTTAAAAAAAATTTTTTTTAATAAAAAACCAAAAAGCCATGCCATCGAAATCTTAGTATATATACATACGACAGGGTGTTCACATATGTATGTACTATTTTCCGTGTTGTATTATTTTAGTACTTATGACATTAGAACACCTTATGAATTGTAATAGAACATTTTTTTAATTTAAAAAATCCCTACAGTATGACTGAATAAACAAAATCTGTCCCTTTTTCCCTACAGATGAAATTTTTGCAAAAAATCCCTACGAAAAGGGAAAAATCCCTACACTTGGCAACACTGGTGTCGCGCGAAAGCCCAAAAATGTTGTACATTTTTAGAGTTAGGAACTCCCTCGCGTTCACGAATAAGTTAAATTTCAACTGTTCTTTTGGTTCTCTTATTTTATTCGGAGTTATCAAACAAACCACTGATATAATATAATATTATACTGATAGAAAAATCCTGAAAACATAGCAAAAAAAGGTACTCAAAATTTGTTAAAAGGGGCCCTGCACAGAAAGATTTTAAATTAGTAAATGCATTTCGCTAAATATTGGTAAGATAAATACAACAAAAATTAATTGAATTGCAAATTTACCTTGCTAATATTGGCTAAAAAATATTGCTAAATATTAGTAGACACAAAGCAGTAAGGAAATTGTTATATATTCAAAAGTTAATTTATCTTTAAATTTAATTGATTTGAATACAAATAACGGTCTCTCCTGCTACAATAAACAGAAATATTTGCTATAAAATAGTAGATTGCTTTCTGAAGTGTAGATTTTTATTCGCATTAAGAAAATAAAAAAAAAATAATTTAAAATTCGTTGTGATGGTTTAAGGTTCGTTACTATAACGTACATATATGTAACGAGAACGAGTCGTAACGTGGTATTTTATTTTTGCTAAGTTACTCAAAATATGTAACGTGCTATTAGGGAATGATAAATTTGTTTTTCAGAATAGTACCAACCAGGTTAAAAATAGTACATTTTCGACCCCTATAGTACCAAAACTTAAATTTTTTTTATAAAATAACAAGCAAGAACTTTCATAAAAATTCATTTTAAATTCAACCGATTTTTTTTACTTAATTTGTTTACTTTTAAAATATAATAAAGGTATTCATTTATAGTATTTACGCCTCGTATAACTGTGTATATGTTGTAAGTTACTCGATTAATGTCAAAACTACACTGATAGAATTTTCGTTCATAGCATTAATGAATCAATTTCATTAAAATGGATTCATTGCTTTAATGAAAAAATCATTAACTGAATGAAAATTCATTGTTGTTATGAATTTTTTCATTAGATTTTTTTTTTTTTAATTTTTCATAATTTCATAAAAAAATTCATTAAATTAATGAAAATTTCATAAACATAAAATTAAATTTATAAAATTGATTTCAGGTACAATGTTACCTCTTTTTGTGTTTCCCTATATACCGGAAGTTATATCGGCATATCATCTTTAAGGCAACAAGTTGATATTTTCCCCCAGATAGTACTTTTTGGGCTGAATAGGAAAAAAAAATTTTTTTGTCGGAGAGTCTTATTTTGGGTCAAAGTTAAAACATGGACTTGCCCGTATCTCTGCTATTTATTACACTGTGGTACAAATGGTAGGGGTCAGTGATCGGGAAGGGTTCAAACTACCGGGGAAAGTTATATCGGTAAAAAAGAAGTTATACGTGTCCCGGCGTTTCGCTGGGTCACCCCTAGGAATCGAGATATATTGATTTGACCTTTGGTGGTCTTTTTTTTGACATCACTCGAGAACCACTAGTCCGATTTTGCTCAAACAATTTTAAAAAAATTAAAAATTACAATTCCTTAAATCTGTTCATATAACGTTTTTCTATATACTCAACAGTTTTGCCGGTAAAAATAAATGTATGAAGAAAAAAATATTTTTTGCCTAAAATATTAAAAAAAAGTAATAAACAAAAGGTTATTGATTTTTATGGTAGCGGTAACAAACATTTATTTTTACCGGCAAAACTGTTTAGTATATAGAAAAACGTTATATGATCACATTAAAGGAATTGTAATTTTTAATTTTTTTAAAATTGTTTGAGCAAAATCGGACTAGTGGTTCTCGAGTTATGTCAAAAAAAAGATATATCTCGATTCCTAGGGGTGACCCAGCGAAACGCCGGGACACGTATAACTTGTTTTTGACCGATATAACATTTCCCGTTGGTTTCATCCCATCCCGATTTTGACTGTCGCATAGTGTTATCGGATCAATATATAAAATATGTATGCACAGCGCATGTTACGGGGACAGTTTTTCGATCAAGTGTTTAGTATGGAGACATTTGGTTAGTTTGGGGACTGTCCTCAAACTCTTCCTAGGTCTAGCGCATAGTATCAAGATGTTTGTGACTCATATACAGCATAGTTTGGGCACATTTTTGGCCATGTCTCCGAACTATGCGCACCACATACATATTAAAGTGTCCCTTAAAAATAGATTTGTCATTACACCCACAATTTTATTGGAAATGGTCCCAAATGGAAGAAATCGATTTTTTTTTTGGAAAACGTTAACCCGTGCCGAAAGTTAAAAGAAAATTGCCCCTTTTGGAAAAAAAGTGTATTCCTATTAAAAATTCCCAAAATTCGAAATTTAGAAAAAAATTATTTTTTATTTCATTTATTCATTTAATATAGTCAAAATGATTCATACATGGAATTTTGACTTCATCGTATATCATTAACCCACTTTAGCCTGGAATATAAAATGACCCACGAATTTGATAAAAATGCAAAAACGTATTTTTCTTTTAATTAATTTTAAAGATTTTTTAAAATGCCTAATTTGGAGATGTCGATTGCTATTTGTACCATATAATAGTTGATATTAAAGAAAAAAAATAAATTGGAAAAATGATGATTCGAGTTTGTGTTTGGAGCGTGTTATTCTGTAAATTTCCTAGTGGGGCATTTTTGGACAAAAGTATAAAAATTAACCCCATATGGATCACGTTACACAAAATAATTATTTTTATCCAGTTGAGATTTTTTTTTTATAAATTTAATGGCTTCACAATCTCGTAGTCATAATTAATATTAAGTTTCATGGGTCTTTTCTGACCCCAGGCCACTAAGGGTTAATTTTTTTTTAAAGAAATGAAAAGATAATTATAATCTAACCAAATTTTAGTCCTGTTTTTCTGAAAACCGTGTAAAATTTGATAAAAACATTAAAATTTTTGACAAAATAAGCAATTTTTGTAAAATGTCCTGTAAAGCAGTCGCTCCAAACACAAACTCGAATTATCATTTTTCCAATTTATTTTTTTTCTTTAATATTAACTATTATGTGGTAAAAATAGCAATCGACATCTCCAAATTAGGCATTTTAAAAAATCTTTAAAATAAATATAAAAAAAAAAATACGTTTTTCATTTTTATCAAATTCGTGGGTCATTTTGGATTCCAGGCTAAAGTGGGTTAGTAATATTTGATGAAGTCAAAATTCCATGTATGAATCATTTTGACTATATTAAATGAATAAATGGAATAAAAAATATATTTTTTCGAAATTTCGAATTTTGTGAATTTTTAATAATAATACAATTTTTTCCAAAAGGGGCCATTTTCGTCCAACTTTCGGCACGGGTTAACGTTGTGCAAAAAAAAATCGATATCTTCCATTTGGGACCGTTTCCAATAAAACTGGGGGGTGTAATGAACGAAAATCAACAAATCGCTATTTTAAGGGACAGTCTAATATACCCGAGTAAAAAAAATTGATCGCGCGGAATATCTAACATATCCAATTTGATATTGTTTAAGATCTGCTGTAATATCTAGCTGATCCAATTAGATCTCAAAATTGGGTGTATCCAATGATATCGTATTAGATCCCATTGTATATATGGGGATAAACTAAGATCAAGTTATATGTATCTCAAAATTGGGAGGTCCAATGATATCTTTGGGGATAAACCTAGATCTAATTTGATCCGAAAAATGGCGGATCGAATTATATCCAGTTATATATTTGTGGATAAACTTAGATCTAATTTGATCCGAAAAATGGCGGATCGAATTAGATAGAGCTATATATTTGTGGATAAACTTAGATCTAATTTGATCTCAATTTTGGCAGATCGTTTTAGATCTAGCAATATATTTGTGGATAAACTTAGATCTAATTTGATCCGAAAAAGTGGCAGATCGAATTAGATCCAGCAATATATTTGGGGATAAACTTAGATCTAAATTGATCCGAAAAATGGCAGATGGAATTAGATCCAGCAATATATTTGTGGATAAACTTAGATCTAATTTGATCAGAAAAATGGCAGATCGAATTAGATCCAGCAATATATTTGGGGATTAAGTAAGATCTAAATATATCCAAAAAATGACAGATCAAAAATTAGATCCAGTAATATATTTCGGGATTGCGTAAGATCTTAACTTTTCCCATAAATTGCAGATCGAATTAAATCCAGTTATATATTTGGGGATTTGGTAAGATCTTAATTTATCCCATAAATTGCAGATTGAATTAGATCTAGCAATTTATTTCAGTATTAAAATGGCAGATCGAATTAGAAACAGCAATATATTTGGGTATTGACATCTAAAACTATCCAGAAAAATGACAGATAAAATTAGATCCCGCATTATGTTTGGGTACTACGTAAGATCTCCATTTATTTGGGATTAAATAAAATCCCAGACAGATATTAGCAACAGTTCAAAAAATAATACACTGGCAGAGCACTGATTTTATAAAAATTACAATATTTTGTTAAAATAAGGTTTAATTAAACTCAGAAAGTCTCGAGTTCGATACCGTTCACGGCTATGCATTTTTTTTATAAAAAAATGGCACCATATATAATAATATATGGTTTAAATGGCACCATATATGCTAATATATTGCTTAAATAACACCATATATAAATATATATGACACTATATTTAATAGCATATATTATCATATCTGCAACTGTATTAAAGATTTTGTTCATGAGGTACCATATATGACCATATATTGTTTAAATGCCACCATATATGGTAATATATAGTTTAACTGGCACCATATATAGTTATATATTGTTTGAATGATACCATATATAATTATATATTCCTAAAATGCCGCCATATATATTAAGATATAGCTCTATATACAACTATATATGCAATAAGATCAGCCATTTTATGTAATATATAATCATATATACCATATCTAATATTATAAAGGCCGATATCTAATTAGATGAAATTATATATGGCATAATATAAGGAACAATTTTGGAAAAAGACGTCATATATAATTATATATGGATATACATAACGACATGTCTAATTATATATTGTAATATATGCCACATATGATTATATATAATTTTTTTTACTCGGGTATATATTTTTTCATACATGTTAAAATAACCACAATGTAGCTATTTGGCAAAAACCATATTTTTCAATAAAAAACCTCTTTTTTAAATAATTTTTTTTATGTCATTTTTCAGAGCCTACGGTCAGTACCGGTATTCCCGGTTCTCGGTATTCCCGGGTAACGGTACCGGTTTCCCGGTTCTTCGCCTATTCCCGGTTTTCCCGGGAATACCGGTATTCCCGGTACCTGAGTGTTCCCGGTTCTAACTTTATTCCCGGTTCTTGCGGTATTCCCGGGAAAACTGGTATATCCGGTCATCACATTAGGAATTTTATTTATTTTTCAGTGCATTTTTATATAAGGTATTATATTATTAAAATAAGATATATATATATATGTAAATGCATATAATTTTTTAAAATTTATTTCATGTTTTTATACATATAAGCATAATTTTTTACACAGATGGCCCGGTATCATATCTCAGCCCATTTTCATATCTCAGCTCCAAATTAGTCAATATTTCGTACACTTATTACTAATGCGTGTGAAAATATTTTTGCGAAATTTCAGTTCGCTTGGTGGAAAGATGTAGAATTTTTGGTTCGGTACCGGAATAAATTAATAATTTAATTTTAAAAAAACTTCGGTACCGGACTCGTATTTCCACATGGTAGATCCGAATGAATCCAAACTTAGTAAAGTTTTATTTATTTATTTATTTATTTGTCATTCCATACACAAGACTTAAGTCTTATATTACAGTATGGAACTGAGTATGCGTAAAAACAATAATTTAGTAAATACTTATAAATATAATCACAATTACATTAATGACATAGAATAGATAAATATTTTTGAACGAAACAATTTTAAAATTACTGTAAACTAAACAATTTTAGAATTTAATGTAACATAAACATAATTCAAAATTATTAACAAATAAAAATTCAAAATTAAAAATTCGAAATTAGAATCAAACATTAGAATCAAAACACACACTCAAAAAAGTTCACCGGTAGAAACCTATTGCAAATGGCAGGTAAAACAAAAGGCGACAAAATAAAATAACAACAAAAAAAAAAGTAGTTATTTTTAATTGCTGAAAGAGAAAAAAAAATATAACTAACAAAAAAAAAATAAAAATATAACTAACAAATGCATCGAAAATTACTAAGAATGTAAAATTGTCAGTTAAGTTTGCTAAAAATATTTTTAAATAATTGACAAAACAGGCAAAAAGTACTGCTATTTTCAGTTAATTAACTCTCATAATAGTTGTTTTGTATTTTTATATAAAAAACAACTATATATACAATTAAAACAATAACTATGGATTACTACACTGTCAAACTTTTTTGAGTGTATATAATTCAATTAGAGAAATAACTAATAATATTTTTTCTGAATTGTTGTGCGTTACTAATAATTTGAGTGCTATGTGGAATTCTGTTCCAGAGACCTATTGCATTAATATAGAATTGGTATTTCGAAATCTGAGTACGATGATTAAAAGTTAATAGTCTTTTGCCTCTATCAAGTGTTGAGAATTTTAATCGCAAATGTAGATGTTCAGGTTGGCGGGTATATATTATTTTATGCATAAAAATTAAAATCCTTGTTTTAACATAATCATCAAAACTAATGCCATAAAGTAGATTTGCAAACGATGAAATATGATCAAATCTTTTCAGGCCATATACATAGCGGACAATACTATTAAAAGCTACGTTCAGTTTTCTTTTGCTTTCGTTGTCACAGCTGGCAAAAAGTTCGATACCATATAATAAGATCGGCATCAAATAAGTTTTGGCAAGAAGGATTCTAATCTTAGTTGGAGTACAATACTGAGTTTGCCAAAGATTTCTTAACATTGAGAATGATCTACCGCAAGCATAATTAATATAGTTCGACCAAGTGAGAGTATTATTGAAGTAAATACCAAGATTTTTAGCATACTCAACGATTTCTAGGGATTGATTTTCAAGAGTTATAGTAGGTACATGATCAAATTTTAGTAATCTTTTTTTAATAATAAGGCATTTGGACTTGCTAGGATTTATTCAAAGACCATTAGCGGTAGCCCACTCATAAATTCGATGCAACTCCTGGTTCAGGGTTCTGACGCATTCTTCAATCGCTGTAACTTTGCAAATTATGTAAAGTTGGACATCATCAGCATACATTCTAGCCTTGCAGTTTCTAGTTTGTTTGGAAGATCATTTGCGTATAATCAGAAAAGAAGTGGGCCTACGATCGATCCTTGAGGAACACCTCGGATTACAGGCAAAAAGTTAGATTTTGTGGTTGTTGTTTCAACATACTGATATCTCTCTGTTAGATATGATGATATCAGATGTGTTGCGGTTGATGAAAAATTAAACATATGTTTTAATTTATAACATAAAATGTTATGGTCAACCGTATCAAAAGCCTTAGAATGATCTAAAAGAACTAAAAACGTAACATTTCCACGATCTGATTTCCTCGGCAACATCTACGTGAGCTGTTATGCAACTGTGTTTTTTATGAAAACCAGATTGTCTATCAGTTAGCAAATTATTGGTATCCAAATATTGAGTAACTTGATTGTGAATTAATCTTTCAAAGACTTTAGAAAGAAATGGTAATATTGCTATCGGCCTGTAATCAGATTTAGATTTTGGTATGGGGATAATTTTAGCAAGTTTCCAAATTTTTGGATAACTACAGGTAGTAAGTATCTTATTGAAAAGAAATGTAATGAGAGGAAGAAGGTGTGGCAAAAGTATTTTGAGAAACCTTGGATCTATCCCATCCACACCAACTGCATTGGACTTAATTGACAAGACACTGGATAGCACATTACATTGGTTAACATTAGTAAAATAAAAATTTTCATTTGAAGTTTCATCAGAGTAATGGTAGTAATTCTGATCAGGTTGTCCAATTGGAATGTTTAAAAATTTTTCATTGAGAGTATCTGCATCGACAACACATGGTTCTTGGCTATCAACCTTGCCGATACCAATTTCGCGAATCGTTTTCCATGTTTTTTTCGAACCTATGGCAGTAGAGAACTTTGAAGCATAAAAGTCTGATTTGGCTTTTTTAATTAGTTGATTGGTTTTATTTCGCGCTATTCGATATTCTTCATGTAATTCCGTGGTTTTAAAACGCTTCCATCGCGAATATAAAAAATCTCTATGATTAATTGATTGTCTTATATTAAAAGTAAACCAGGGTTTCTTCTGTTGACTTATAATTTTAGTTTTCAGGGGTACAGCAAGATTATATAAATAGTTCAGGTTTTGTTGCAAAAAAGATAGTTGATCATCTACCGAAGTCATGGTATATAATAATCTCCAATTAATATTGAAAAATTCATCTTCTAAACCCCTATAATTAATGTTTTTGTAGTCGCGATAAGTTATTATTTGTTCAGGTACTAGTAACTGAAATTTATACGTAATGAAGATGAGATCATGTCGCGAAAAACAGGAAGCAGATAGTTGATCATAGAGCAATACATTCCTATCATCACTAACAAAGAAAAGATCCAGAAATGTATTATTTGTTTTTGTAAAATGTGTTGCATTGCTTGTGTTTGGAGAATTAAGCCCGAGAGTGAACATGTTATTAGTTAGATAGGAATCAACTAAAATATTTGAATTAAAGTCACCTGCAATTACAACATCATCGTATAAGACCGTGAATGTTTCCAGAGTTCTAATAAACTTTTCCATACTTATTCGATTATTTGGTCTGTATACACTACCAACAAGTAATTTTCCTCCCTCGCTGCTCACTTCAAGAAATATATATTCTACCAAGTTTCTCGAATTACCACCTTCAGAAACCTCAACGTTATTGGCATCCGTAGATTTACAAAGTACTCTAAATGCAATACCTTTTTTCACATAGATTGCTAACATCCATAACCATTTCTATCAACCCTCCGAATATTATACCCATTTAGAGAAATTGATAAATCTGTGAACTCTGGCTTAAACCAAGTTTCAGATACGCATATGAAATCAATACCAGAATCCTCAAAAATAAATCTAAATTCATCGATTTTAGTTCTCAAGCTTTGGGCATTGATGTGACAGATTTTGATACCTTTTCTCTGAGTGGCCAAAATTTTTATCATATTCGCAATTCCATCTCTGGAACGAGCTCTATTATTATTCAAATTGTTCATTATCATACACAGCTAAATCTGATAAAGTAACGCACAAACTATATATTATTTTAGTTTCATTTGTAGATAAAAACATTATTTGATTAATAATTGAATTGAATTTGTGGTAAATATAAAAAAGATTTAAAAATATTATTATTTTGTAAATATAAAAAAATATTATGACAATAAAAAAATGTAAAGGATTTTGTAATAAAAAACTTAAAAGATGAAATAATATTGAAATTATTACTGATTAATAATGGCATCAGTATGATGTTCACCGACCTCAGAAATATATCCTTCAGGAACACGAAATAAATTGTTAAGCTGTTCCAAATCATCAATTTGCATGAGTTGGTCATCGGCGGTTTTTTTATTATAAACCAATCCACGTATAGTAAAAGCACTACGAATGCGATTATCCTTTTTAAGACGAACAGCAGCGCGTAAGATATTAAAGTTTGTAGCTGTCAGGTTTTCATTAACAAAGAGTTTATTCTCAGAATTTTCCCCGATATGTCTCAAGCAAAAGAAAAAACCTTTATTGATTTTTCGGAAATTTTCAAGTGATTTTAGAAAAAAGTTTTTATCGTATGGGGACCACATTTTAACAATTATTACTGCATCTCTCGAATTGGATTTATGTTTATTATTATGGTTTTGTAACCGGTAAATTGTTTTCACTGCAGGAACACAAATATTAATTGTTTTGCAAATTTTGTCGAAAATTTCATATAAATTTTCTTCTTCTTTGAAAGGAATTTCATTTAAACGCAACTCACAAGCAACATTTTTATTTTCTTGCTGTTTAACTTTAGATTTTAAGGATTTAATTTCATCTTGCATACTTTTTATATTCACCGCGACTGTTTCCAATTGTTTAACCCGCTCAGTCACACTATGCAATTCAGTTTTTATAATGTTAAAACTCTTTTCAAAATTAATTAAGAGATCTTGTTTACACTCATTAAATTAATCCTCTATCACTGTCTGTAGTAGTTGTGTGAGTTTATCAAAGCGCTTGTCCATTATAGTTATAAATTTAAGCGGGGATTCTGTACTAGTCAAACGTGGAGTTTTACAGGCATTACCCATAAGAGAGTTTTGCAATACATCTCTTAATCTTTTTTGCGCGGGAGTATTATTAACGTTTGTTATTGTAGGACTAATATCTTGTGTATTAGTTATTTCTGGTGTTGTATCAACAAGTATAAACCTATAGAGAAACTACCGTCCTCACCAAATTTTGTTGTTGTGTGGCGAACTTGGGAAAGGCTAAGAAAACATGTTGATAATGTTGTTAAGAGAAAAAATGAGTTGGAAGAGCATTTTGAGAAACATTTTTTCGTTTTTTTCTTTTAAAAAAAATTCTTTGATCAATGTTGTCAATTTTGATTTTCCATTTAGGGGTTTTTTAATGAGTGTAGTAAATTTTGTTCAACTACTGTTTTCAATAGTTTTTGTTAATATTATTTTAAAAATTTTTAAATAATTTATTTTATTATACAAATAATATATAACTCAACTTATGTTTTTAATAATTTTTGTTAATATTATTTGAAAATTTTGTAAATAATTTATTTTATTATACAAATAATATATAATTCATTTTCACCGTTCTTGTTAATTTAAATGTATATTGTTTTTGTTAAAATAAACTATATTTTAAAAAATAAAACTATATTAACTATCAGTATTAGTTTTAAAAAACCCAAAATTGACACTATTGACAAATGTTTGTTGGCACGGGAATTTTTTGAATGTTGAGGAAACATTGGAATCTCTTAAATCCTCTTAAAAATCTGAAAATTCTCTTAAAAATCTAAAAAAACTCACTCAACCTCAATGCTTCTTATATAGGGAAATGTGTGAAAAAACACTCAATCTCTCATTTTTTTTACAATGTTTACCAACATGTTTTAGTTTTCTTTCCCGACTTCACGAACAAAAATAAAGAGTAAAGGTTAACAGAGCAAGAGTTGTATAGATACCCACTGGTTGTATCCATATTATTTGTTGTATTTATTTTTTGCGTGTTGTTATTTTTGTTTTTATTCCTTCTTGTTGTTGGTTTGTTTTTTCTCATTAATTTTAAGCTAGGCATTAGCAGTGGGTATCTATACAACTGTTGCTCTGTTAACCTTTACTCCTTATTTTTGTTCGTGAAGTCGGGAAAGAAAACTAAAACATGTTGGTAAACATTGTAAAAAAATGAGAGATTGAGTGTTTTTTTACACATTTCCCTATATAAGAAGCATTGAGGTTGAGTGAGTTTTTTTAGATTTTTAAGAGAATTTTCAGATTTTTAAGAGATTCCAATGTTGCCTCAACATTCAAAAAATTCCCATGCCAACAAACATTTGTCAATAGTGTCAATTTTGGGTTTTTTAAAACTAATACTGATAGTTAATATAGTTTTATTTTTTAAAATATAGTTTATTTTAACAAAAACAATATACATTTAAATTAACAAGAACGGTGAAAATGAATTATATTGTTACGTTTTTACTTTTTAAAAACGTTGGTTTATTTCCCTTAAATAAACCGGATTCTTTTCTATTGCGATCAAAATAACCAGTTCCAACGCTGACACCAATTATTACGTTTTACCTTACAAAACGTTCGTTTATCTCCCTTAGATAAACCGTCCAGGTCCTGTCACAGCGATATTAACAACCAATTAGCCAATAACCAAAACACGAACACACTTAAGTTTGAAATAGCTTAGATACTCGTATTTATTTACACACTATTACTTATTTACAAAGTCTCTCTATTATGACGATTACTAAAGCGCTACTAACTTTAACACGATACTAACTCGCGGTCTTAACAACACAAATGTTAATAATCAACTTCTTCACTAATGTCAACGCGCGCCTTATATAGTAACAGCCATATTTCTACAACACACTGGATAATTCTAGCATGCTATACTTAACTCTACATACGCTTACAGACTATACATACAACCATTTATACATACAGTATTACTCTACATTAGTCTTAACACTATACACAAACACAAACTGTTATAATAAACACTTATCATTAACCAACTATACAATATAACTCTACATTAGACTTAACGCTATACAAACACACAAACACTTATAATAAGTCTACATCACGCTTAGAGACTATACAGACACACAAACATTTATCATTAACCAACTATACAATATAACTCTACATTAGGCTTAACGCTATACAAACACACAAACACTTATAATAAGTCTACATCACGCTTAGAGACTATACAGACACACAAACATTTATCATTAACCAACTATACAATATAACTCTACATTAGGCTTGACATTATACATACACACAAACACTTATTATTAACCAACTATACAATTCTAATGCGTAATTAATCATAGCATATTCTTAGGTGTATAATTAAATGTACTACTATGTTGCCAGTTTGATGTATTTTGTCCATCCCGTCTCTTAGGCTATTTTCTTCTAGAAAAGTCCAGAGTTTTCTATACTAGGCCAAGCCATTTTCGTAACACTGCCGCCCACTTAAGCCTCTTCGTCCCGAATAGGCACATATGTTCCCTTTCCGTAATTGGCTAGTCTCTCCAGGTGTACCACCTTCATTTTAGATCTTGGGCTGTTGTACTTTTGGATTCTATAAACCACGTCATTTAGCCTCTTGACTACTTTATAGGGGCCGTCCCAATGGGTTTGCAGTTTCGGTGACAATCCTTTCTTTCGTTGTGGGTTAAAAAGTAGTACCAATTGCCCTTCGTTGAAACCTTCCGAGTTTGCAGCTCGGTCGTATCTGGCTTTCATTTTATCACTGGTCATTTTGATTCGGTTACGCACGAATTCATGAAGTTCTTCAAGGTCATTCATGGAGGGGTCTCTACCGTTTTCCTCTGTTGGTGTAGGCTTAACGCCAAACTCTAAGTCTCCAGGCAGTCTTAACTCAGTTCCAAATATAATCTTTGCAGGTGCTCGTGAGGTGGAGTCATGCACGGCTGACCTATATGCCAACAGAAATTTTGGTATGTGCTCATCCCAGTCCTTTTGATGTCTGCTGACCACTTTTCTCAAATGTTCCTCCAGGGTGCGATTGAATCTTTCAACCATGCCCTCAGATTGCGGATGTAGTGGCGTTGTTCTTGTCTTTCTTATTCCATATTTTTCACACATTTCCTTAAATATTGCAGACTCAAAATTCCTACCTTGGTCGGAATGCAGTTCTAAAGGAGCTCCATAACGGCACACCCAATTGTTAACAAATACGTCTGCTACCGTTCCAGCTTCCTGGTTCGGTATCGGATACACTTCTGGCCATTTGCTGAAATAATCTATGACCACTAGTATATATCGGTTTCCAGCCTCACTGACAGGAAAAGGACCGGCTATATCCATTGCTACGCGCTCAAATGGGGCACCCGAATTGTATTGCTGAAGCTGCCCGCGGCTTCTTCTTATTGGACCTTTGGCTATAATGCATTGCGGGCAGTTGGCTATCCAATCGGCCACAGCTTGTCGACATCCAACCCAATAAAACCTTAGTTTCAACTTTTCTAGCGTTTTTGTCACACCAAGATGACCGCCACTAGGACCATTATGAAATTCTTTTATTACTTCGTTTATTTTGGAGGATGGTACAACAATTAAATCAGTTGCCACTTTTCCGTCTGCATCTTCCCATGTCCGGTATAAGCAGCCATTTATCAGCATAAGACTGTCCCATTGTGTCCAATATGATTTCATTATTGGGCTTTCTGAAGATATTTCGAGCCGAGCTGGTCTTCTGTCCCGTTCTTTAGCAGATATTATTTTTGACAACATGGGATCATTTCTCTGCGCCGTTGCCCAGTCCACACTGGAGTCTATATGCGTTAGCCGAATATCAATAACGCATTCTTTCCTCTCCGCCCTGCTACAATGTTTGCACTCCAGGTTGCAGGGCCGTCTTGAGAGAGCATCTGCATTATTATGCTTACCACCTTTCCTGTGCTCAATGCTGAAGTCGTAGCTTTGAAGGCGTTCAATCCAACGAGCAAGTTGTCCTTCAGGGTTTTTAAATTGTAGTAACCACCTGAGTGCGGAATGGTCTGTTCTTAAGGTGAAATGCTGACCATATAGATACTTGTGGTAATGTTTTACGCACTCTAATACTGCCAGAAGTTCCCGTCGAGTTACGCAGTAGTTCCTCTCAGGCTTTGAGAGTGTTCGGCTATAGTAGCCTATGACTTTTTCTGCCCCATTGACTATCTGCGAGAGCACACCTCCTATTCCGTAACCGCTCGCATCACTATCTAGTACAAATTTCTCTCCAGAAATTGGATATGCCAGGACTGGTGCTGTACATAATAACCCTTTTAGCTCCTGGAATGCATGTTCTTGTGATTCACCCCATTGGTATGGCGGTGACTTAGCGGCCGGGACTTTTGGGTCAGTTCATGTAAACTTGCAGCAACTCTGGCAAAATTCGGTACAAATCGTCTATAGTATGTGCAAAGACCTAAAAAACTGCGCAATTCATGAAGATTTTTCGGACGAGGCCAGTCTTTTACTGCTACTATTTTATCTTCATCGGTCGATACACCCTCTGTTGTTACGCGATGTCCTAAGTACTTAACTTCTTTCTGGAATAGTACACATTTCTTTGCATTTAGCTTTAGCCCAGCCGCTGATATACGATTAAGCACGTCTTCTAGGTTTTTCAGATGTTCGTCAAAAGTCTTTCCCGTGACTATAATGTCATCAAGGTACATCAAACAAGTCTTCCAGTGAAGTCCTTTTAACATCCGTTCCATCAAGCGCTCGAATGTAGCCGGAGCGTTGCAAAGCCCAAATGGCATCACGTTAAACTGCCATAAACCATCGCCCGCACTGAAGGCAGTTTTCTCTTTCTCTTTGTCTGCTATTTCAACCTGCCAGTATCCGTTTTGCAAATCTAATGTGGAGAACCATTTTGTTCCGGCTAGCGTGTCCAAAGTGTCGTCAATTCTGGGTAGCGGATAACTGTCTTTCTTGGTGACGTCGTTTAGCTTTCTATAATCGACACAAAATCTGGTGCTGCCATCTTTCTTCTTAACCAAAACCACTGGCGAGCTCCACGGACTTGTAGATGGTTCTATTATCCCATTTTGCTCCATTTCATTGATTAGATCTTTAACCTCACCTCGCTTTGCTAAGGGGATACTTCTAGGTACTTGTTTAATTGGCCTCGCTTCGCCAGTATTTATTTCGTGTTTAACAATAGCCGTTCTCCCATGGTTTTGGCCCTCAAGGGCGAAGACGGAGGCATATTTCTTAAGCAGCTGTTTGGCTTTATTTCTATCAGGCGCCGCTAATCCTTCTACCCATTTCCTTGCATGTTCGGTTAACAACTCATGTTCTTTTGCTGACATATTAGCAGGTTCCGGTCTTCGTTTACAATTTATTATTGCCTCTGCTGGAGCACATTGGCCTATGTCGGTGTTTTGTTTAACTAATTTTTCGCTGCTGGATAGATTTAACACTCTTACCGGGACTCTTCCATCGTTACAGGCTCTTACGAGGGCTTTTGCTGTTATAAGGTCACTCTTTACTTCTATGGGTTCTACTACCCACAGCCGATTGTCCACACAATTTCCCTCCATACGTGCCCACACTACGGTTTCTGACTGCGGTGGTAGTTTCTGGCGTCCAACAGTAGCTAGCTTTCTTATTTGAGCTTTACTTTCATAACCAACATCAAGAGGTATTTCAACGTTGTGCCAAATCATTATTTGTTGCCCCATATGCAGTTTAACGTTATGGCTAATCATAAAATCTGCACCGATTATTACTTCGTCCACAATATCAGCAACAATAAATACATGATCTACGTTGATGTTGGCTATAGTTAATTTAGTTTTAACTTTACCGTAGACAGTAGCAGAATCCCCAGTAGCTGTTCGCAGACTTACGTGGCTTAATGGTTCAATTGCCCCTTTCACTACATCGGGCCTAATAATTGACTGTGACGCCCCTGTGTCTATCGTAAAGATGTGCTTTTTGCCGTAGACGAACCCACAAATTGTAAGATTGCTATTTTTCTGCTGTATCACTGATATGGAAATTGTGGGGCCCTCGTTTGTGGGAGCTAGCTCACGCCCCGTAGTGCTAGCCCGTTTTAACGGTGACCTCTGTGATGATTGTTGGTGGACTCTCTTATTGTTTCGCGGTGGCGAAGAAGATCTAGATCGTTTTCTTGGTGCTTTACAATTTCGTTGAAAATGGCCGGCTCTACTGCAGTTATAACATTTAGCTTGTGGCTTGTTTTGTTTCTCTTCTAGTGCTTGCATAACTGCCTCTCTTAAGTCGTTAACTATGTCTCTCTCCTTTTCAGCGATAACCTCCAAATTTCGCACCTTGTATGTTTGCGGCTTAGAAATTACTTTAGCCGTCTCTTGTGCCAGAGCAAATGAAACAGTTTCTGCAAAAGTTAATTTCTGTGTAGCGCATACCGCATATTTCACATCGGTATCACGAATGCCATTTACAAACGCCTCAATCTTGAACTGATCCAAGAATGGATGGTTTTCACCGGGGTATGTCATCTGCACCAATCTTTCAACCTCCATCGCGAAATCTTGCAGTGTTTCATTGACCTTCTGCACTCTGCCTCGCAATTCCATTCTGTAGATTTCCTTTTTATGTTCACCACCATACTTTCGTTGCAGTGCAGCCATAATGTCGTCATAATTATTCCTGCAGCTCATTGGTATGCTTTCAAGGACTTCTGCTGCGGTTCCTTTTAAGGCCAAAATCAACTCAATGTCTTTTTCTTCATTTGTCCACAAATTTCTGCCAGCCACAGTTTCAAACTGGAATTTGAATACGTTAAACGGTGTACTGCCATCGAAACATGGTGTCTTTATTTTACTAGAGATTTCTGGAATAACACGAACTGGCCCACCTTGGCATTGAAGATTGTTAATTTTCGCCTCTAGGTCAATTTCCAGATTATTCATCTTACTTTCCAAATCGACAAGCTTCTCATCAAATTTGCTGACTTGTACCTCCACGCGATCCATTCTTTGGTTTATGGCCTCTGTCATTTCTGTCAGTTTCTCATTTGTGGCTCTAGTTTCTCTAGAGTTTTCTTCCATTTTCTCCATCATTTTTCTAGAATTTTCTTCCATTTTTATAGAATTCTCTTCCATTTTGCTAGAGTTTCTTTCTTCCATTTCTCTAGAGCTTTCTTCCATTTTCTCCATTATTTTTCTAGAATTTTCTTCCATCATTTTTCTAGAATTTTCTTCCATTTTTCTAGAATTTTCTTCCATATTCCTACAATTTTCTTCCATCATTTTTCTAGAGTTTTCGTCCATTTTCTCCATCATGACTGTCAACGCTGCATTAATGTCCATACTGCTTGCCGCTGAACGGGTACATACCTCCATTTCTTCTTTTCCATCAAATACGTAAGTATTGATGTCAATGCCAAGCCGCATGAATTCATCTTTTAGCCTTTTTTGAAGTTCTGCCTTATTGCCTGTTGTCGGCAGCTCCAACTTACTCAATTCCTGCTTGAGCTGTTCCACTTTAAGCTCTTCAAACTTCATTGCTTTTAGTTATGTTTATTTGGCAATCTCCTGGTTACTTATTTTTCGCAATCCCACTTCTGACACCAATTGTTACGTTTTTACTTTTTAAAAACGTTGGCTTATTTCCCTTAAATAAACCGGATTCTTTTCTATTGCGATCAAAATAACCAGTTCCAACGCTGACACCAATTATTACGTTTTACCTTACAAAACGTTCGTTTATCTCCCTTAGATAAACCGTCCAGGTGCTGTCACAGCGATATTAACAACCAATTAGCCAATAACCAAAACACGAACACACTTAAGTTTGAAATAGCTTAGATACTCGTATTTATTTACACACTATTACTTATTTACAAAGTCTCTCTATTATGACGATTACTAAAGCGCTACTAACTTTAACACGATACTAACTCGCGGTCTTAACAACACAAATGTTAATAATCAACTTCTTCACTAATGTCAACGCGCGCCTTATATAGTAACAGCCATATTTCTACAACACACTGGATAATTCTAGCATGCTATACTTAACTCTACATACGCTTACAGACTATACATACAACCATTTATACATACAGTATTACTCTACATTAGTCTTAACACTATACACAAACACAAACTGTTATAATAAACACTTATCATTAACCAACTATACAATATAACTCTACATTAGACTTAACGCTATACAAACACACAAACACTTATAATAAGTCTACATCACGCTTAGAGACTATACAGACACACAAACATTTATCATTAACCAACTATACAATATAACTCTACATTAGGCTTAACGCTATACAAACACACAAACACTTATAATAAGTCTACATCACGCTTAGAGACTATACAGACACACAAACATTTATCATTAACCAACTATACAATATAACTCTACATTAGGCTTGACATTATACATACACACAAACACTTATTATTAACCAACTATACAATTCTAATGCGTAATTAATCATAGCATATTCTTAGGTGTATAATTAAATGTACTACTATGTTGCCAGTTTGATGTATTTTGTCCATCCCGTCTCTTAGGCTATTTTCTTCTAGAAAAGTCCAGAGTTTTCTATACTAGGCCAAGCCATTTTCGTAACAATATATTATTTGTATAATAAAATAAATTATTTACAAAATTTTCAAATAATATTAACAAAAATTATTAAAAACATAAGTTGAGTTATATATTATTTGTATAATAAAATAAATTATTTAAAAATTTTTAAAATAATATTAACAAAAACTATTGAAAACAGTAGTTGAACAAAATTTACTACACTCATTAAAAAACCCCTAAATGGAAAATCAAACTTGACAACATTGATCAAAGAATTTTTTTTAAAGAAAAAAACGAAAAAATGTTTCTCAAAATGCTCTTCCAACTTATTTTTTCTCTTAACAACATTATCAACATGTTTTCTTAGCCTTTCCCAAGTTCGCCACACAACAACAAAATTTGGTGAGGACGGTAGTTTCTCTATAGGTTTATACTTGTTGGCATTAGTTATATTGAGCTTTGTTTATAGTAGCTCTCTTAAAAAAGAAAAAATATATACAATGCACTTTTTTATTATGGTTGTTTATTTTGTGTTTAATTTTAGTTTTAAACTTTGAGTTTTGTTATTAGATGTTTATTTATGTTCATAAACACTGATTGTAGTTACAAAATACTTTGAATTTCCAGTTGGATTTATAATTGCAATTTAAATTTTAATTTATGTTTTAAAA
Source organism: Leucophora obtusa (assembly GCA_949987735.1). Classification (NCBI taxonomy): domain Eukaryota; kingdom Metazoa; phylum Arthropoda; class Insecta; order Diptera; family Anthomyiidae; genus Leucophora; species Leucophora obtusa. The sequence goes on along the minus strand of OX465295.1, from coordinate 123,278,292 downwards.
AAACAATTTACTGAAAATTATTTGCTTAAAAAATGCGGAGCTAATAAAAAACACGTCCGTTCTCAACAACAGTTTTTTTATTTCGTCCGGAATAAATTAATAATTTAATTTTAAAAAAACATCGGTACCGGACTCGTATTTCCACATGGTAGATCCGAATGAATCCAAACTTAGTAAAGTTATTACATATACAGTCAAGATTATTCGTGCCAAATTCCAGTTCATTCGGTTCAACTCTGTCGATATTTTTGGTCCGGTACCGGTTAATAATAATAATAATAATTTTATTTAAAAAAAACTTGGGTACCGGACTAGTATCTCCACATGGTAGATTCGAATGAGTCCAAACTTCGTAAATTTATTACATATATGGCCAAGATTATTCGTGCCAAATTTCAGTTCATTTGGTTCAACTATATGGATATTTTTGGTCCGGTACAGGAAAAAACTAATAATTTTATTTTAAAAAAACTTAGATACCGGACTTGTATTTCCACATGGTAGATCCGAATGAGTCCAAACTTAGTAAAGTTATTACATATACAGCCAAGATTATTCGTGCCAAATTTCAGGACATTCGGTTCAACTATGTGGATATTTTTGGTCCGGTACCGGAAAAAATTCATAATTTTATTTAAAAAAAACTTCGGTAGCGGACTCGTATTTCCACATGCTAGCTCCGAATGAGACCAAACTTAGTAAAGTTATTACATATACAGCCAAGATTATTCGTGCCAAATTTCAGTTAATTTGGCTTAACTACGTGGATATCTCTGGTCCGGTACCGGAAGTAATTAATAATTTTATTTAAAAAAAACTTCGGTACCGGACTCGTATTTCCACATGGTAGATCCGAATGGGTCCAAACTTAGCAAACGTATTACATGTACAGCTAAGATTATTTGTGCCAAATTTCAGTTCATTTGGTTGAACTATGGGGATATTTTTGGTCCGGTACCGGAAAAAATTAATAATTTTATTTAAAAAAAACTCTGGTACCGGACTCGTATTTCCACATGGTAGCTCGTAATGGGTCCAAACTTCGTAAAGTTATTACATATATAGCCGAGGTTATTCGTGCCAAATTTCAGTTCATTTGGTTCAACTATGTGGATATCTTTGGTCCGGTACAGTAAAAAACTAATAATTTTATTTAAAAAAAACTTCGGTACCGGACTCGTATTTCCACATGGTAGATCCGAATGAGTCTAAACTTAGTAAAGTTATTAAATATACAGCCATGATTATTCGTGCCAAATTACAGTTCATTCGTTCATTCACGTGGATATGTTTGGTCCGGTACCTGAAAAAATTAATAATTTTATTTAAAAAAAACTTAGGTACCGGACTCGCATTTCCGCATGGTAGATCCGAATCAGTCCAAACTTAGAAAACGTATTACATGTACATCCAAGATTATTCGTGCCAATTTTCAGTTCATTCGGTTCAACTATGTGGATATTTTTGGTCCGGTACCGGAAAAATTAATAATTTTATTTAAAAAAAAACTTCGGTACCGGACTCGTATTTCCACATTGTAGATCCGCATGGGTCCAAACTTAGTAAAGTAATTACATATATAGCCTAGATTATTAGCGCAAAATCTCAGTTCATTTGGTTCAACTGTGTGGATATTTTTGGTCCGGTACCGAAAAAAATGAATTATTTTATTTTAAAAAAAACTTCGGTACCGGACTCGCATTTCCACATGGTAAACTCAAATAAGCCCAAACTTAGTAAATTTATTACATATACAGCCGAGTTTATTCGTGCCAAATTTCAGTTCGTTTGGTTGAACCCTGTGGATATTTTTGGTCCGGTACCGGAAAAAATTAATAATTTTATTTAAAACGAGTAAAAACGTTACAGTCGGGCCAACTAATGTTTGGATCCGAAATTCGAATGGGTTAAAATGGGCCTTGCGTAAAAATTTTCTATAATGTGAGTCAGCGCACCAAATTTCATTAAAATATTTTAATATTTGCGATCTGCAGTTTGTAACCAAGCCAATTTTGTGGGGACCCTTATATGGGCACTAGGTCTAAACATGGACCGCTGTTAACCAAAATCAATAGGCTTTATCCTTGGGCTGATATAGGTCGGTGTACCAAATTTCATCAAAATATCTTAATATTTTCGACCTGTAGCGTATAAACAATATAATTTTGAGGGGAGCCTTATATGGGCACTAGGTCTAAACATGGACCGATGTTCACCTAAATCAATAGGCTTCGTCCTTGGGCCAACATAGGTCTGTGTACCAAATTTCATCAAAATATCTTAATATTTGCGACCTGCAGCGTATAAACAATATAATTTTGGTAGGACCCTTATATATGCACAAGGTCTAAACATGGACCGATGTTCACGAAAATCAATAGGCTCCGTCCTTGGGCCAACATAGGTCTGTGTATCAAATTTCATCAAAATATCTTAATATTTGCGACCTGCAGCGTATAAACAATATAATTATGGGGGGACCATTATATGGGCACTAGGTCTAAACATGGACCGATTTTAACCGAAATCAATAGGTGTCGTCCTTGGGCCGACTCGGTGTACCAAGTTTCATCAAAATATCTTAATATTTGCGACCTGTAGAGCGCGCACAAGAATGCATGGACAGACAGACAGACGGACGGACAGACAGACAGACGGACGGACGGACAGACGGACATCGTTAAATCGAAATAAAAAAAAATTCTGAGCCGATCGGTATTGTAACGCTGCTTTTTGGCACGTGGCTGGGGCAAACTCGTCGGTGCCCAGGGTTCGTTACAAAAATTTATTTTTGTAGGGACAGAAAGAGCGAAGAGAACAGAAACACAAATTGTTCAGGAAACGTTATAATATTTATTTAAATCTATTCACTACGTCACTTAATAGCCGAAAGCCCTCGTGGTGGCGTATTGTGACGGAATCCCAGCAGTTTCCTCCACCAGATTTAACCGTCGTCAATATTCCTACGCAAGAAGTCCCTGTGGTACAATGGTAGTTCCGACCTCCACTCTCACCACAGAAATTCTCTTCGTCACACCCAAAGAAAGGAATTATTAAATAGCAAAGGGAGTTAGTAGTACCAACAACTATTCACTCTTTACTACCCAAGTTACTCCAAATAAACTTTAATAATTGTTAGCAGTGCCAACCACGACAATTATTTAAGTCTTACCTTTACGGTAGCCACAGGCAGACTGTTTTTCTTTACACAGTACACCTCCTTTTATACTAAATTCTTAAGCCTAGCTTAGCATAGTTCTTAGTTGTAACATTTACATTGCTGTTTACTCAAGTAGTATTGACTGTATTATATAGTAGTATTTAATTTTTAGTTACACAACTCACATTTAGGTGGCGCTATTCTTTCCGTTATATTCAAATTTAAACAAATAATTATACAATCCAAATATATAATTTTTAATTAATTAATTAATCAATTAGTAAAAAAAACAATTAATAAAATAAAAAGAAAATAATCAATTTTAAGTAAATTTCTACAGTAAATAACAATTGAATTCAACAAAAACAAAATAGGTATAGTTCATTAACAAAATCATTCATGATGGCGAAAACGAGCCTCGACTTTCGTCATTATATTTCCCCCTCTCTTCGGGATAACGATGACGCCGCTTCTTCTGCCTTGAATTTCAAAAATACAGCCTTAGCAGCTCCACTTTTTGCAATAGTGACGTCAAAGACTTTTCTTCCATAATCGTATAAAAATTTGATCCGTTTTCCAGGCTTTTTATTTTTGAGTCGATTGGCTATTTGTTGCTGTAGATCCAGGGGCATATACACAATGTCATCCCAGCCCTTTTGAGGTGCTTGTGAGCTCAGCACTTGTTCGTTGCCTTCATCATGTAGTTGGAGAACTTCTTGAAACATGGGGGCACTGATGGTTGTAACGGACGAGCTGCTGCTATACAAACATGACGAAAAATCGCTTGAAGACGAGCTAGCAGATGGATTGTCAATAGTCGTTGTAATGGTAGGTTTTGCGGTATGAAATGTAGGAACTGCTGGTGTGGTAGGTGGAGAAGGTACTTTTGGTATCAGTGTGGTTGGTGTGAAATACTCTACGTTCTCAAGTATACTGGTTACGGATTTCGCTGAGGATGATACTGAAGATGTCCTTGACAATGGCACAGAGTGTAAATTCGGTGTGGAGTATTTAGATTGCTGAGATACCTCTATGCACGAATATTCCGATGAGCTTTGTGACAATCTATAGGTTTTTGGTGGTGTTGTAAATGGTTCGGTAGTGGTTTCAGTTGGTGACATCTCCTCACATGACGATCTTAAGCACAAAGTAGATGAAGAAGTCTCTAGTACATCCATCTCATTATATGCTTCGGCAGCAATAGCTTCCTTCGGGGATTTATTTGGTACCCAGAACCGGATGGTAACTGTTCTCTCGTAGCCTTTAAAACCGCAAACATCGTGACATCGCCCAGATTTTGTATCTATAGTAAACCACCCCTTTTGTTTCTTCGGAGATGGTGTATAAATATCGTCTTCCGGATTAATTGGAGGAGGGGTTGGAGGTGGCGAGAGTGTAGGTTGACGAACACATACCGTTCTGTCTAGGAAACCTAAATTTTCGCGCAGAAACTCTTCCATCTCCTCTAAATCTTCTTCCGTCGGGCGCGAAATAGTCTCAACATCGTCTTCATGATTATAAGGGGAATATCGAGTACTGGATTTCTCAGAATATGGTGGGATGGAATGGGAGACCGAGTTGTTTCCTGGAGTTTGTGGTGTATCTCTTTCATTAGCTTGTGGTGTACCCATTTCTTCTCCTACAAAGCTTACTTCCTCGTATGTTGCACATTCAGCGTTTGCTTTGGCTCCGTCATATACCTCTTTATATTGGCACACAATTTTACTTTCAATATTCCTACCCGGAGTGGGTGGAACATAATTGACTTCTTGCTTTGGCGTCGTTTCAGGAGTAACCTCAGAATCTGATTCCTCATTATCAGTCTTATCATCACCGTCATCTTTGGTTCCCTCACCAAGGACACCCATGTCAATCACATCATCATCATCATCGAGAGTAATGTCAATCACATCATCATCAAAATAGTTAGCATTTTGAGGAACAGGCTTTGCTTCTTCATTGATCTGTTTTTTAACAATTTCCTCTCCTTTAGAAATTTCACGGATTACCTCATCAGAAAATTTATCAGACAACTGAGTTGGCGGTATTATTTTTTTCGACGATTTTGGAGTTTGAATATTTTCTCGTTGTTTTGTTATTATTCGGCGTAAGTTGGTTGGGTTTCTAGGATTCATGGGTTTAGCCTTCGAGCTAGATTGGGTAACTTTATGTCTCCGTCCTTTGCTGGTAGTTGGAACCTCATCGTCCAGAAAAATCATTCGACGACCCTTTGCCTGCTCCTCATTCATTCTTACACGGAACTTCTTACTTGTGGCATCAAATTTTTGGCTATTATTCATGGTTGCAGTCTTCGTGGTTTTTTTCTTTTTATTTCTCGGTTATATCTAATCACGGAATCCATTAAAAGAAAAGAACATTAGTAGTTGAAATTAGTAATTGGCAACAGATTTTAAATTGACAAAAGCTTTTAAGTGACAATAGGATTTAAGTGACAAAAGGTTTTAAGTGACAACGGTTTTAAGTGACAAAAGGATTTAAGTGACAATGGTCCTAAGTGACAAAAAGGTTTTAGGTGACAAAAGTTTTTACGTGACCAAAGGTTTTAAGTGACAAAAGGTTTTAGGTGACAAAAGGTTTTAATTCACTCAAGTGTGCTGTTCGGTTCTCCCCTTTTTCCCCGCCCCGTAGTTTAACAATTACTGGTGATACAAATGTTAGTACGGTGTAGGGGCCACCATATTTCGGGGCTAACTTAGCCGCAAAATTATCCACGGCTTTTGATAAAGGATGTTGGCGAACTAATACCGAGTCCCCAATTTTCGGTTTCCAAACGCGACGTCGTAAATTGTAATGTCGTTTCTGGTCTTGGGCAGCTTTGGATAGGTTTCTTCTGACAATGTTAAATATCTCCTTCAATTCAGTAGCTCGTTCATCTGGAGTGGCTTTGCGGGCCCCGGTACCCGTGGTGACTTCATCGTATAATGCTTTCGGTAACCGAGGTTCTCTACCCTGTGTAATATAAGCGGGAGAATATCCTGTGGATTCAGATACACTGGTGTTTATAGCTAGCATGATTTCTGGTAGCAATTCATCTCATTTGGTATGTTCTTGTTTGGAGAATTGTGCAATTATCGTCTTTATAGTGCGGTTAGTTCGTTCAGTAGGATTTTCCTGTGGCGTATATGGGGCCGTGAACTGTTGACGTACACCCAATTCTTCCAGGCAGCGTTGAAAGATTCTTGATGCAAATTGTGTTCCATTGTCTGTGATAATGACCTTAGGAACCCCATATCGTGCAATTATCCTCTCACGGAACGCTTTCACCAGCGCTTCAGCGGTGGCTTTCCGTAGGGGTACTAACTCGCTCCATTTTGAAAATCTGTCAAAAAATACTAATAAAATAGTGTTACCGTGTTTGGACCTTGGCAGTGGGCCCACAAAGTCAGCGCAAATAGTAGCCCATGGCTCTTCCGGAGTACGAATTAACATCTCACCAGCTGGTCGTTGTTGGCTGACTTTATACCGTTGACATGACTCACATTGACGAACATATCGACTTACGTCGCGAAACATTCCCGGCCATTCTGGTAGATATTGCACAGTTTCCATTGATGGTGTCTGTTCCGATTTTTTCATTCCAACCTCTGGCATACCGCAAGGTAGTATCCTAGGTCCACTTCTTTTCAATATTTTTATTAATGACATTTGCCATTGTTTTAGGAATTGTAATTACCTTTTATATGCTGATGACCTTAAGATTTTTAAGCCTATATTTAATAGCATTAATATAGTTGAGTTGCAGGATGACTTAGATCGAGTGGTGTTGTGGTCTGAACTTAATGGCCTTTTTTTTAACACAGCTAAATGCCATTACATGACATTTCATAGATGCCATCACGTCTTGTTAGCTCAATATTCCATGGGTGGTCAAGTTTTGTCATCTGTTATTGAAATTTTAGATTTAGGAGTAGTATTTGATTCTAAGCTTACGTTTTGTAGTCATTTGAACTACATAGTACCAAAGGCTTATTCTCTCCTAAGTTTTATTCGCCGTAACACTGGTAATCTGTTTGATTATCATACTAAAAAAATTTTATATTCATCATTTGTCCGTTCTAGATTGGAATATGCTTCATTCATTTGGAGTCCTAATGCTAAAACCCACATAAACCGTGTGGAAAGAATTCAAAAAAAATTCCTAAAGTTTACCTTTTCTTTTTTGAATTTTTCAACTCCCCTTACATCTTATGAGCATAGATGTTCTTGGATTTCCTTGAAATCTCTTGAATCTCGTAGGAAAATTACGGCTTTATTATTTTTGCACGGCATTTTCTGTGGTGTAATTGATTGTCCTGATATATTGCATTTAATTAAAATTATAGTTCCGCAGAGAACTCTTAGGCGAAATAATTTTTTCCATGTAGATATTCATAGAACTGATTATGCTTTGAATGAACCAATTACTAAGTCAATGAGGTTATTCAATAATCTTTGTGAAAATTTAGATTTAAGTATTTCTAATTTTAAGTTTAAAACTCTTTTAAATAAATTGTTATAAATAATTAGTTTTAGATATAAATTGCTAGTCTGTAAGGATAATATTGTATCCATAGACTGAAATAAAGAATAATAATAATAATAATAATAATAATAATAATAATAATAGTACCGGCTAGCAACTCTGTTGATGGTTTTCCGTATTCCTAAATGACCGGCAGCAGCATTATCATGATTATCTTCAAGAACACGTTTTCGAAGTGGGGCAGCTACACACAATTTCCATGGAGTAACGTCTTCGTCGTTCAGATGGCGTGGAAAATGACGATAAAGCTGATTTTCGATTATTACGTAGTCTGAATACTTTGCTGGGTTATCTCGAACCTCCTTCATCCTTTTATTTAACCATGGGCAGTCATTGGTTATGGTTGGCTTGGCTCGTGACAGGTTTAAAATTTCCAGCGGTTGCCGGGATAAGGCATCGGCCACAACATTGTTTTTGCCTTTTCTATACTGGACTGTAAAGTTAAATTGTTGTAATTCGAGTGCCCATCTAGCCAATCTCCCAGTTGGGCTATTGATTGTATTCAGCCATTTTAGAGAAAGGTGATCAGTAATTACGATGAACTGGTAGCCTTCGAGATATGATCGCATTTTGCGAATGCCCCAAATTATAGCCAAACACTCCTTTTCCGTTGCTGAATAATTTTTTTCTGCTGCATTTAAATGGCGGCTGGCATAAGCGATAACACGTTCCGTTCCTTCAAGCTCCTGCGTCAGCACAGCTCCCAAACCGTAATCACTGGCATCAGTCTGTAACGTGAACGTTTTTGAAAAGTCAGGACAAGCTAAAATTGGGGCTTCAGTAAGCTTAGCTTTCAGCATATCAAATGATTTTTGTTGCTCGGATCCCCAATTCCAATGCTTCCCTTTCTTTAATAATCTAGTAAGTGGTTGCGAAATTGTGGCAAAATCAGGAACAAATCTTCTGTACCATGAGGCGACCCCTAGGAATCGTCGAACATCGCGTTCATTTTTCGGTGGATGCATCTGTGATATCGCCGCTACTTTATCCGGATCAGTCTCAATGCCATCACCGCTTACCACATGCCCCAAGTACTTCGTTTCCCGTTTAAAGAATTCACATTTTTCCACATTAATTTTCAAATTAGCAGCCCTTAGCCGGCGGAAGACTTCTTTGAGGTTATTGAGGTGTTCTTCTAAAGTTTTACCAATCACAATTATATCGTCAAGGTAGGCGAAAGCGTGTGGTTCAATGTCCGGCCCAATAACACTGTCTAGGGCTCGCTGAAAGGTTGCAGGTGCTGAATGGAGACCAAATGGCATCACTCGCCATTGATATAAACCACGGCCTGACACAGCAAAAGCGGTATACTTTTTACTACTCTCATCCATTGGGATTTTCCAGTAACCGTCTTTTAGGTCCAGGCTACTTACATATTTTGCATTGCGTAGTCGATTCAGAATAGTATCTATTCGAGGAAGAGGATATGCATCGGGTACTGACCTTTGATTAAGCTGTCGAAAATCCATGCACGTCCTCCATGTACCATTCTTTTTCTTAACTAAAGTAATTGGGAAGCTATAAGGACTGCATGAAGGTTCAATGCATCCCTTTGCAATTAATTTGTTGATTTCGGCATCAATTATAGCTTGCATGGCTGGGTTTCTTGGCGCATATCGAAGTTTTATGGGACGATCATCAGTTACCAGAATTTTATGTGTGGTAATGGTAGATAAACCATGCATATTTTTGAATTTTGACAGCTCATTTTCTAAAAAATCATTAATTATTTTTTTATCTTTAGGATTTCGATTAGAATATTTATGGGGACCCGTTTCTTCTTCACTTATGGGGGGAACAGTATTAATTATTTCATCTACATCTACTCCACTGTCTCCCCTTGAATTGTGGCCTTGACTTGTTCATTGATTGCCATACATTTGGAATCTGTTTCTGGTATCTGAGGCTCACATTTGAGAATCAGTCCTGCACACTGAATGGTGGTTTCGAACTGGCGGAGAGAGTCAAGCTCAAGAATAATGTCCTCGACTATTTCAGGCATGACAAGAAAAATGCATTTAGTAGTAATATTTCCCAGTGTCGTAGAATATTCGATAGCTCTCGTCACCACCCTGGTGTATCCATCGGCTAACTCTACATCCGTATTGCGTGGTACATATACGGGATTACTGCTTAATTTTGCTACAAAATCTTCACGGATAAAGCTACTGCTGGCACCTGTATCTATGGTAGCTTTGACTAGTTTTCCTGCGATCAGTACACACGCAATCAATCGTGTTTTCTCGCTCTGTAAAGAGGTTTTATTAGGTGAGGCTTGTTTTCTTGGAGGACCGTCGTTCCTCAATTTCGACGACCTCCTGATGCATTTCCCGACAGTCTAGGACAGCACACTTCACTTCTGACGCCTCGACGACCACATACGTTGCATGATCTATCCTCATTAGGGCAATTTACTGCATGATGTCCTTCTGTTCCACAGCGATAGCAGTTGTTACGTTGATGATCGATTGTTCGACTTGGACCTCCTGGAATACGTGAGTTTTCCCCTCGTTGTTGTGTGTTGATTGGTATGCTTTCTAAGTCATATGCTAACGAAATTAAATCTTGCAAGGATGAAAAATCTCTTCGACGGATGTACCACTGGTAGTCTGGATGGGCATTTCGGAAAATTCTGTCAAGTTTCTGTTCCTCGGAGAGTGTGGCGTGCCGCATTAAATTCTGTAGAGATAATAAATAGTCTTTAAACGATTCTTTAGGGCGTTGACATCTTTTGCGTATTTCATCTTCCAACTTTTCAAAATATCTGGGAGGAAGAAAGAAGGCCAAAAAATCTGATTTAAATGAGCTCCATACTTGCCAATTACGATTGTTATTTCGGAACCATGTCAAAGCCCGGTCCCGGAAAAATTCGGGCATAATACGTGGCAACTGATTCATGGTGACGCCATACATTTCTGCCAATTCCTCCACGCGTTCAACAAACCCTAATGGATCACGGCCGCCATCATATTTTAAACCCCATTTTCTCACTTGATCGATTACCGCAGTCTTGGGTTCAGTTGGAGTTGGCGCCGCGATGTCGGCCGGATAATGTTTATCAGTTTGAGAGCATTCGCCTTTAACAGGGGAGATACCATTCTGCTGACCATTTACTTGCGATGGTACCGATAATGTTTGTAAGCACCCTTTAGGAGTAGTCAGAGCTGAATTATTTGCACTTTCGTAGTTAGACTGTATGGCTAAAAGCCGTTGAAGGCGATCTGGCTCGTGCGCAGCACCTAAAAATTTTGCGAACCGCTTTCTGAGTTCCTCGACCGTGCCCGTAACATCTAAGTTGAATTCGGTGAGATAGGACACTAATTCATCCCGCTTCAACGAGTAGACCCATGATGTCTTCAACATTTTGCACTCTATTATTTTCAGACAAAAAAATCACTGAATCTATTTAAAATATTTTCTTTTTTTGGTTTTTGCACGTGTCAACGATCAATTTTATTTACGATACAAAAATAACATTCGTCACGATCACAGACAAAACAATAATGATATGAAAAAAAAGTCAAAATTTTTTCTTTTGTTTTTTTTTTTTTTTTTTTTTAAGTATAACAATTTTCGTTTTAAGTGATTCTCTTCTTTCTTTTAATTTTCACAGTTTTTCTTTATTTAATATTTAATTCCTTCTTTACGGTTATTATTCCAAAATTTCGTATTTTGCTCTTTTCTATACGGTCAATTATTAAAATATTTATTATTTTGATCTTTCTTTTCTTTTTTTTTTTTAGTATCTTTACGGTCAATATTTCAAAGTTTCCTCTATACCGATTTTCTCATGTCCCTGCTCGGGCGCCATTGTAACGCTGCTTTTTGGCACGTGGCTGGGGCAAACTCGTCGGTGCCCAGGGTTCGTTACAAAAATTTATTTTTGTAGGGACAGAAAGAGCGAAGAGAACAGAAACACAAATTGTTCAGGAAACGTTATAATATTTATTTAAATCTATTCACTACGTCACTTAATAGCCGAAAGCCCTCGTGGTGGCGTATTGTGACGGAATCCCAGCAGTTTCCTCCACCAGATTTAACCGTCGTCAATATTCCTACGCAAGAAGTCCCTGTGGTACAATGGTAGTTCCGACCTCCACTCTCACCACAGAAATTCTCTTCGTCACACCCAAAGAAAGGAATTATTAAATAGCAAAGGGAGTTAGTAGTACCAACAACTATTCACTCTTTACTACCCAAGTTACTCCAAATAAACTTTAATAATTGTTAGCAGTGCCAACCACGACAATTATTTAAGTCTTACCTTTACGGTAGCCACAGGCAGACTGTTTTTCTTTACACAGTACACCTCCTTTTATACTAAATTCTTAAGCCTAGCTTAGCATAGTTCTTAGTTGTAACATTTACATTGCTGTTTACTCAAGTAGTATTGACTGTATTATATAGTAGTATTTAATTTTTAGTTACACAACTCACATTTAGGTGGCGCTATTCTTTCCGTTATATTCAAATTTAAACAAATAATTTTTAATTAATTAATTAATCAATTAGTAAAAAAAACAATTAATAAAATAAAAAGAAAATAATCAATTTTAAGTAAATTTCTACAGTAAATAACAATTGAATTCAACAAAAACAAAATAGGTATAGTTCATTAACAAAATCATTCATGATGGCGAAAACGAGCCTCGACTTTCGTCATTACAGTATATTATAAGGTGGGTCTAGGACCAATATTTTTTGGTGTTACAAACAGCAGCACAAACTTATAATACCCTGACCACATAGTGGTGTAGGGTATAAAAACTTCGGTACCGGTCTCGCATTTCCACATGGTAGATCCGAATCAGCCCAAACTTAGTAAAGTTATTAACAGGGCAAGTTTTTTTTGGCATTTGCCATTAAATGCCATTTTTGCCATTTTTTCACTTATTTTGTAAAAATGCCATTTTTACAAATTCTGGCCAAAAAAGCCATTTTGTCTATTTTTTTTTAGACTTTTTATTAAAAAAAATGATATAAAATTCAGTAAAAACTCAATCTTTGTAAATAATTTTTAGAAGAAATTGACAAAAAAACGATATTCTTTTTAATTTAGTAGGTTTGAGGTTAAGAAGAAGAATAAACCTTCCTCAAAAGTTATAAACACATTAAATTTGCAAATCAGACTAGATCTAGTTTCTGCCTTTTTATGGACAGGCTTCATCAGTGATCTTCCATTAAATTGTATTATTGTTTATATTTTTATTGTCAGATTGTCTCTATATGAATAATATCAGAAGTGATCAAACAGACATATACAAACATTCTACTTCAGATTCTCTCTGTTTATCTTCTTATTTCCTCCGTGTCACCTTTTCACAAATATTGCCACATTGACGTATGGTTTGTACGTACAAGTGCAGGCAATTTGTGTATATTGGAGACGGACAGCCAACAGGGCATTGTTTATTTTTTATAGTATATTTATTAAAATTTCAGATTTTTTTTAATAATACTAATATCCGGCGAATTCACTTTAGCAGTTCAACCGCTAAAATACCGCTTCCGATTCAAAACCTTTTCAACAGACTACCTTTACCCCTAAAATACCGTTACCGAAATAACCGAAATACCGTTATCCTTAAAATAACGTTGCCGAAATAACTGAAATACCGTTATCCCTTAAATACCGATACCGAAATAAATGAATTATCGATACCCTTAAACTACCATTACCGACATAAATTAAATACCGTTACCCCTAAACTACCGTTACCGTTATTTTTAATTTTCTGCTTTTGGTAATTGCATGTGGTTATGCAGTATTTTTCGTACATAAATTTCGTAAATTGGTTCTGTTTTTTTTAATCTCGTTTGTTTTTTATAAAAAAATGCGGGATGCTCCGAAATAACTGACTACCGTTATCCTTAAAATACCGTTACCGAAATAAATGAAATACCGTTAACCTTAAAACACCGTTACCGAAATAATCAAAGAACCGTTATCCTTAAAATACCGATACCGAAATAAATGAAATATCGTTACCCTTAAAATACCGTTACCGAAATAATCTAAAATAGCGTAATCCTTACCGATAACCGCATCGTTTCGGTTATCATCCGTGGAAAAACACTTAAATAAGCGTGCCATTTTTGCGTTTTTTGTGCCAATTTTACTATTTTTTAGTGCCATTTTGCCTGGCAATTTCCACTTTTTTTGTGCCATTTTAAACTTGCCCTGGTTATTACATATATAGCCAAGATTATTCGTACCAAATTTCAGTTCATTTGGTTGAACTATATGGATATTTTTGGTCCGGTGCCGGAAAAAATTAATAATTTTATTTAAAAAAAACTTCGGTACCGGTCTCGTATTTCCACATGGTAGATCCGAATGGGTCCAAACTTAGTAAATTTATTACATATATAGCCAAGATTAGTCGTGCCAAATGTCAGTTCAGATAAGTTCAGATAACGGTTTTCCCGGGAATCCCGGTATTAACACAAGAACCGGGATTGGAGCAGGAACCGGGAATACCGGGATTCGCGGGAATACCGGGAATAAGACAGGAACCGGGAAACCGAGAACAGAACCGGTATTACCGGGAATACCGAGAACCGGAAAATGGGGGGCTCTGTTATTTTTCATGAAATGTACACGCCTTTAGAAATCACATATAAAAAAATGGTTAAAAATGAAGAGATCGTGCATTTAAGGGTTAAAGCAATTGAATTATATCGATAGAAAATACAAGTATGTACGTTAGGCTGGTTCATAAAAAACAAAAGTTGGATTTTGGTATGGGTCAGCCAGAATATATTAAGCACCGTGAAAAATTAACACATGATTTTTTTAAAATTTTTTTTATTAAGGTTTAGGGGTCGCTACCGGTCCCCAAAGGTTGGTATTTTTGAGAAAAATCGCTGCATCTATTCCTGAATCGTTCCATAGGGAACCGGGACACTTATCGGAAGAAGGTCTCTGGATTTGGACAAAATTATGTTCGTAGATCCTCATGACTATCACGAAATTTACTGTTTTTAATTTTTTGTAAAATTCGTCTTATTTTGCTCTTTTTAGTTGTTTTTTTTCAGTAAATTTTTGAAAAATACATGAAGTTCAAATGATTACAACTTTTGAACGCGTTATCCGATTGTTATAAAATTTTTAACTACACTCAACCAAAAAAGTCTGTAATGGCCAATGAAAATTTTGCTGTTATTACGGGAAATTGAACTGTTTTGAGGCCAGCGGTATTTTTTGCTAATTTTAGCGACACATGTCTGCTGATCTGTAGATACTAAAATTAGTAGAAAAATTAGTAGCCGCTACTAAATTTTAGTAAAATTTATGTAAAATGCAAATCAAAATCGATTTGATAAAATTTATAGAATATATAGAAAAAAAAAATTTTTTTTTCCTTCGATTGGATAAAGCGTATAATGACTTCATTGTTCTTGAAATTTGGAGTCCAAAGTGCAAACGGTTCTCCAGTTATTAGGTTTTTATGTATTGAAGATACAATAAAATTTTCTGAGTGTTATTTCCAAACTAAGAATATATCAATAGTAACAAATATAAACTAAACAAGAATTTTAAGAAATCCAAAAAAAAATGTTTTTATTAGTATATTTTTCTGCTAAATTTAGCACTCGGTTTTGAAAAATTAGTAAAATATCAGCAGCGAAAAGTAGTAAAAAAAATCCCTAATTTGTAATAAGAGAATAGCAAAAATGATTACTAAAAAAAAATTGTACTAAAAATCAGTATAAAAACATTAAAGTGCGATTGGAAACTGTTTACAAATTTTTTTACTTACTTTTTTTATCTGAGTGTAGTAATGCTTATATAATCTACTTTCAAAATAAATTACAAAAATAAATTGTTGAATGCAAAATGGAGAATACAATTTGAAAAATATCCTTAATTTGCAAATATCTCAAAAAACCCATCTTTAATTTTCTTTAAATTATTTAAGCAGATAACTTAATACTTCAGCTTCAGACTGTGCAAATTTCAAATTGGAACGCCAATGGGTTCAAAAGAAAAATCATCCGCGGAGTATAGAAGCATAGCTAACTTGTTTGGAATTGGAAAGTCAACCGTTAGCGTAATTTTACTCGAATTTTGTAAAATCGCATGGTTTGTATTAAGTCGTCAATATATAAACAATTTTCCATTAACAAGAGAAAAAATTGAAGAATGCGTTAATGGGTTTAAGTTATTAGGGTTTCCTCAATGCTTGTGAGCGATTGGTAAGATTAATACATATTTTATAAAATGAGAGAAATATTTGACCGTAGCACTTTATTTTCATAAAGACTTCATCCTCATGTTGTGGATGCAGTGGATTATTTCAACTACAAAGGGTGGTACTCAACTATCCTATTTGCTTTAGTTGACCACAGGTATAATTAAAATATTTCATTTATTTATGAATTTATTTTAATACAAAAAATATTTACAGATATATGTATTATATATTAATGTAGGAAGTCCAGGACGATGTAATGATTCACAGATATTTGAAAAGTCATTGCTAAAAAAATATCTTGAAGAATGTCCGTTATTAGAGGAAATGTCTAAAACCTTATCTGGTGTCGACGTGCCAGTTTTAATAATTGGAGATTCAGCCTTCAGACTGTCAAAGACAGTTATGAAACCCTATCCATTTAATGCTGAAAATGACATTATAAAAAACAATTTTAATTACGCATTGGCAAAGAGCCGAATAGTCGTGGAAAACTCGTTTGGCTCGCTTTCGAAGAATCGGCAAAGGCATTGAAAACGTTAATGCCATCATTAGTTTCTTGTGTATTACATAATTTTCTACACCCAGGAAAAAGATTGGTTGGAATTCGATCAAAACCATTAAAATGAATTTACCAGGACGTTATTTTATTTGCAGTTGCCTATAAGTGAATACTATACCAGAAATATTTTACTAGGTATTAAAAATAGGGAAAATGAATTAAAAAACAATCCTTTTAACAAATTATTGGTATCTCCAATCAATTTTAAAATTAGTATCAGTTTAGTAATTTTATGCAGTAGAAGCAGCCATTTATTTAGTGCATATACAAGAAAATTGGTGTTACCGATAACCTTTATTAAAAAAATTTCAATATTCGAAAGTGGTAACTACAAATACGGGTATCCTAATCAAATATGACCTTAAATTCAAGTTTCTGTAGAACCAACCGAATTGTGGATTGTATTAATAACACACACAACTATTAATTGGTATTGATAAACGAATTTTATACTGCATTAATAAAACACATAAATTCAAAATTAGTCATTAAAATTATTAAGTGTTTGTGGTGTAGTGGGTGAGGAGTTGGCCTAGTACGCCGGATTTCCGGGTTCGAATCCCGGAAAAGACAAAAATTTTGATGTTTTTTTTTAATTAAAATAAAATATTCATATGTATAAACAGTAAATATGGCTAAGAAATTTAAAAGTAGTTGTGGTGCAGTGGGTAAAAGTGTGAACTATTAACCTGAAGGGCCGGGTTCAATACCAGAAAATTCAAAAAAGTTTTTTAATTTCAATAAAATTTTGTAGAACATAATAATATTTATGTGGAACATAATATTGAATAAGACAATCGAATATTGGCTTTCACGACGAAAAATATTATTTAATATAAAGATAGTGGTCGTAACCGCACGAATTCGATTGGCAACAAATTCGGTGGCCACAACTGAGATTGTTTTCTGGGTGTAAATGAAAATAATGATGTAATTAATTTACAATGGTTGCAAGAAACTCAAAATCCAAAATTAAATAACCAACATCCCCAACAAGAAACACAAATAATAGGAAGTGGAAATGGTGAAGAAATAAGAAGTGCAATTGGGTCATATATATGTAAGTATTTATTAAGGATTGTAGTCACAAAACTGTTTCAATGTTATTACCTTTTAATAAAATATATTAAACAAATGAAACAAACAATAACACAAATCCTTAAATTAGACTTTAACGGTGGGTCTCCTACTGCAGATTTAACTTTAACTTAACTATAAACAAAAGAAAATGTCAAAAAAATGTATACCAAACAACAACAAATTTTTGGGTTAACTATTAACTAAAGTTTAAACCTGAAGTATGAGACCCACCGTAATAAGACAAAAAGCTTTTCGTGAATAAATGTAAATGTATAGTTCAATATAACCTAGTGTCTTCAAATGCAATAAATTATATGATATGAAATGTCAAAACCATTGCAGCGAAACGTCAAAATGATATCAATTGCAGAGTGGTGGAGAACACTTGACCATTTCATGTATAAGAAATATCATAGATTTTTCTTCGAAAAACACCAAATTTTATGAAACATTAATGTTTACCGACAAATAATAAAAAACTAAACACTTTTCCATTCCTTTTTACCAAATTTTTTGTTGTTTTTCTATTACAAAATTAAAATGAAAACTAAAAGTGACATTTGATCTCTGGCATCATTGCAAGATCCGATGGCATGTCAGCGATATCATGATAATGCAATAAAATTGAAATTGAGTGTCTTCACTTGAGATGAGAGCATTTTGACAATTGCTTGCTATCATTTTATTGCATGTCAAGACACTAGGTAACACACACAGTGGAGTAAAATAAAAAAAGTGGTAATAAGTATGGAACTGAATGTTTTTCTCTGAAAATTGAAATGAGGAGGAGTCAAGTTTTCAGAATAGAGATACAAATTATGTGTTAATGAAATGAAATACACTGTAATGTTGTGTTTTAATTTATTTCCCTACCTAGGGTTTTTTAGCCGGCGTTTCAAACGCCACTGGCTTCAAATATTGCCGGCACTAAAGAGCGCCAAGGCAAAGCACAATTAAGTGCTAAATTTGAAAACTAATAGCCAACTGCTCGGCTGAGTTCTGATTTAAAACTTATCTTTATTTACAATTTTGTCCTTCTTATAAACTAAACTAACGGTACTTATAGTCTAGGATTTTATTTACATCTTTATTTTCGTTAAGTTAAATTCAACATCTGTTATTTGTTTACAAATGAAAAAGGGTTTCTTCGTTAAATATAACATATGTTTTATGAACATATGTTCTTAGTGATGTGAGTAGCGTGATCGGTTTGAACTCACCACAACACCATTTAAAATCGAAAAATAAAACGAGTTTCCTTTAAAACTTTAAAATTTATTTTAAATTAGAGAGATCAATGAATAACATAAAATAAATAATGGAAAGAAAAATAAACTTCAAATGAAAAATATTAATTATATGTGACAGCGCATAGAGAAAGGGACCTAAGGGTAAAAAAATCAATTTTTTTTTTTTTGATGTGGACGACATCTAAGCATCGAATGAGACCGATCCCATGCCCTTTTTTTACCCTTTTTTCACCCTTAGGTCGTTTTCTATTTTGCGCGTCACATATATAAAATGTTTTTAACTGGTTAAGTAAACAGTTTAATATATGATCAAAAGTTGCAAAAAATTTTTTAATTCATTTTAAATTAGTGAAATCAATACACAACCTAAAACTAGTAAAAAGAAAAATAATTTCAAATAACAAATAGTTTTACTTGCTAATAGGAACGTACGAAAGCTGTAATAATTTTTTAATTCATTTGAAAATATTACAACTATTTTGTAATTTTAATTACTAAGGAACACAATTTTTGTAGAAAATATTAAGGCTAAATATTAAGGCTTTTAAGCATATTATTTTTTTAAAAAATTAATAAATGCATTTTTAAATTCCTCTTGACTGTTCACAAATTTTTCCATAAGTTTGGTTTTTTCTACTTCCAACTTGTACATTTTTCCATTCCATTCCATTTGTTTCTTTCTTCACATTGCTTAGAAAAGTTTTCTTCTATTTTATCAATTTTGCTCAAGAAGTCTTCCTGAAAATCTGTTTTCTTTTTTTCTTTTTTAGCACAAACTGGAGTCGATCTTCGAAATTCTGATGAACTTGATCCTGTAGCTTGGGATGTGTCATCACCACTAGGCATATCAGAAAGCTCATCATCGTGAGACAGTTGCAACGTGTCAATAGGATACATATCTTCCAAGGTTTCAGTCATTCCATTGTCTATGAAATAAAAATAAATTTAAATACACATTCAAAATAATGAGTTTAATTTAAAATATTTCAAAGATACTTAAACACATACATGTGGTGGTTTTCAAATAAATTTTAAAAATATATAAAAATTAATTCAGACAAACGACTTGGATGCAGACGAAGGACACCTAAGTAACTGTTTAATAAAATTTACTTTCTGGACCGAGCTCGCTCCATAGAAACACAGTGGGCAAACTACTTCAAAGATAGTTAAACCCATGCAAGTGTGGCTTTCAAAGCAATTTTAAAAATATCTAAAATTCAATTCAGACAAACGACTTAAACGCTGAAGTAGAACACCTTTTTTACCTTTTCAATAAAATTTATTTTATGCACCGAGCTCGCTCCATAGATCCACAGTGGGCAAAATACATACTTCAAAGATACTTAAACACATGCAAGTAAACAAATCAGTTTGTACATTTGAAGAGAACTAACTTTATTAAACATTTTATTTGGTTTTTATACTTAATTTCTATTTAAATTATTGCTAAAATTTTAAAACAAGCGGAAACATAATATTTGCTGAACATTAAATTTTGTCAAACTTTAATTAGGTCATTTTATTAATTGCTTATTAGTACTTTTACTTTATATTAAATTTTATTATTTGCTTATACTGTAACTTATTATTTATTGATTTAAATATAAAAAAGGTGTTCATGTTTGTGTCAGCAAAATGTTTGTCTTGTGTTTTATGTTTTGGGTGCTATTAACTGTATTCACTGAATAGAGTAATTTATTAGGTGTATTCACCAAATGTGTTAACTCCCCCGTTTTTAAGAATCGGCGTCTCGCTGATCAATTAGAAAACCTAAGGGTAGTTTATCTTAACCTCAGGAAAGTTAGTTGTGGATGGGAATCTCAGTGTTCCCCGACGGTTCCTACATTTGGAATATATCCAGACTGTAAATATAATAGAAAATCCCACAAAGAGTATCAAAAAATTAGAGCCAATAGAAACAAGGCCCTTATATGAAAGTTGCTTTATCTGCTCTATATTCCCAAGATGTAAGTGATGGAGATATTGGAGGTCGAGTCTAATCTACTTTTCTGTTATGTTATTTCGTAATATTGGTGGAATTATTTGGAAAGATGTTGTCTGCCAGTTTGAATAGCTAAGTCCATTAAGTGTTATAGTTTCGTTTAGGAAGTTTACAACAAAAGTGCCGTTTAGCGGTTGTACGCTGTTCCCAAATGTTAGGTTCCCAACGTAGTTTGATAAAAAGATTGTTCCATCCGATATAATTTCAACTATTTGTTGGTCTACCATTTGGTATTCACAGGTTGCTTTTTCGTTATCCAAAATTCTAACTATGCAGTGATTTTCAGTTAGTTTCTCAATCTGGTTTTGTTTGCATATTGTGATCTCATCGATCTCCAAGCATTTTTCCTTGATTCCGTCTTTCTCCGTTTGAGATATTAGTAAGTCAAGGTAAATTCGTTTGTTGTTTTTTATTGTTGAAAGTAGACGTACATTGTTAAATAACATGTTTCCTGTTTGTGGAATAGAGACAATATATAAGAGAAGTGAATCTTTTACGACCATTGAAGGTTCCGCAAATTGAAGAGCTTGTATTTCGCTTCCATATGGAGGTGTTTCCGTCTGAGAAAGTATGTTCTGAATATCACCATTGTTCAATATTTCCGAATGTACAATTCCCTTTTTCGCCAGCTGGCTTGGCATGACGATTTGAGATATTTCTTCTTTAATTAGCCCAAGTTTGTTGAAAAGTGTTTGGGCACGTCTGTGAGTGTCATCAATGTTTGTTTCCGCTTCTATTCTATTGTAATCATCTAGTAAGTTGTTTGTTGTTCTTATCAGATATTGGTTTATAGTATATTGCTTGTTATTGTTTTCAATAACGTCAGCTGTTTTGCTGAGTATCTTGTCCCAATCAGTAGCGTCTGGATTTCCTGCGATCCATTTCCAAGCGGATCCAATCCAGTTTATAGATCTTTTGCCACGTGAAGGACTTCTAACACGAAGTTGGTCTAGCAAGTTATCTATTTTGTTAAGTTGATGTTCCAATTGTAATCCTATTGTTGTAGTTTTCTTTGCCTCGAAGTGTACTATTGGTTTTATATCCGCAACTGCTTGCTCGTATTCTTTCAAATCGATTGTATGTATTATCCTGTAATCTCCATTGGCTATTTTTCCAATACCCTGCTTGATGGTTACCCGTGGACTGCTGTATTCGTAAACGTCCACAGTTGCGTTAGCCCAGTGGGTTAATAATCTGAAAAAATGGTATCAGTTCTTTAAATGGGATTTGTGGATTTTTTTATTGTCGTATTCGTAAACGTCCACAGTTGCGTTAGCCCAGTGGGTTAATAATCTGAAAAAAATGGTATCAGTTCTTTAAATGGGATTTGTGGATTTTTTTATTGTCGGATGTGGTTATTGTTGTTTCATTGTTCTTTCCAACGGTTTGTTTTATGAATAAAGGTTTATCTTTACCTTTTATTTGCTTATTCCTTTTAAACACTACATCGCCTGGACTATAGTTTTTTGGTTTTTGTCTTTTCGCATTTTGTCTGTAAAGTTGTAATTTCTGATTTCTAGTGATCTCATTTTTTAAGTCGTTATTGACTATTTCCTTAAAATTAGTCAAGTTCTGATAGTTAATCCTTTCAGTTCTCCCAAAGAAAATGTCAGCCGGTTTTTTCTTAGTAACAGAGTGTATTGTGTTATTATACCTGTCTACCGTGATATTAATCAATTCTTTTGTTTAGAAATCTGAACATTCTTCACGGAGACATCTAAGTATTTCTATGATTGTGGAGTGAACCCTTTCTATTGTGCCATTCACTTCACTTTTTTGAGGAGGTGCAAAATAAGTCTAAATCCCCAAGCCTTCTATGTAGTTTAGAACGATGGGACTAATGAAACTACCTTCGTTGTCCATAACAATTGTCTTGGGAGCAGAGAAAAAGTGAAGTACCTTAATTATCTTATCCCTGATGTGAAGGACCGATTTGTTCTTAATGTGAAAGAATTTTGCGTACTTGGAAAATTTATCGACGCACGTAATAAATTTCTCACCCTTGATTTCCATAATGTCAATATGTAGGATTTCCGTTGGGTACGATGGGATTGGAGTAGGTTGTAGTTCCGGGTTTGGTGGATGTCTATCATATTTATTTTTACTAAATACCTCACATGTTTTCGTAAAATTTTTTATGAATTTCGTCATTTTCGGGAAGTAATATTTCTCCAAGATTTGTTCTTTATTCTCCATGAAATTCTATGAGCTCTTTTATGCTCAATTTGTATAATAGAGAATTGTCTTTCTTTATCGGTTACATCTTCCACTAACCTTTGAGTAATCCTTATTTTATATTTAGAAAAATGTTCCTTGTAAATTTTCTGTAATAATGTAAGCCTTTCCTCAGGTATTTTTATTCCATTAACTATATTTGGATTTAATTTCTCCTTTAGTATTCTAATTAAAGTATGTTCATCAAAGTTTTCCACTTTGACATAGTGACGTTGGAATTTTCCATGAGGTTTTCGAAATAGCTTGATTTCAAATCACGTAAAATTATGATTTGGTTTCGAAAAACATTTATTGGGGCCTCACAATGATATATCAAAAGTGTGCCATCTTCCTCAGCACTGTGCTGGGAGCCGTCTGATGATGTGAGTACATTTACTTGTGGTGGTATACGAGAAAGAGCATCGGCCACAACGTTTGTTTTGCCGAGTTTATACATTAGTTTATAGTTGTACTCCTCTATCCTGGCCTTCCATCTCTTAAGTTTCGCATTATTGTTGGCATTGCTTAACGCAAAAGTTAATGGCTGGTGATCTGTTAAAATTCGAATTTCTCTAGCGCCATATAGGTAAGTACGAAGTTTATCGAGGGAGCATACTATTGCCAACATTTCTTTTTCTATGGTGGAATAATTTTCCTCAGTTTTATTCAGGGATCTGGATAAGTACGTAATGGGACGATCCTTTCCAATTTCTCCTTGAGAGAGAACCGCTCCAATCGCAAAGTTAGAAGCGTCGGTAGTTAAAATAAATGTTTTTTCAAAGTTTGGGAATGTCAGGACTTCCGATGACATTAATAATTCTTTCAAATTTTTAAAGGATTCGAGTGATTTGCCATCTAAAGTTACCGTAACGTGTTTCGATTGGCTTGCTTTGATTTGCGCGTTTTTTCTTCTAGTTAGGTTTGTAAGAGGTTTTGCAACTGCCGCAAAATCTCTGATGAATCTTCGGTAATAAGATACTAGTCCCAAAAAGCTTCTTAAATCCTTTAAATTCTTTGGAATCGGAATTCTCTGTATTGCAGCTACTTTAGCCGGGTCGGGTTTTATCCCTTGTTGAGACACTGTGTGTCCAAAAAACTCCACGCTTGTTTTAAGAAATTTAGACTTAGCAAAATTTACCTTCAGTTTTTTCAGCCTTTTTCAGTAGAGAAAATACTTTTCTCAGGTTCTCAACGTGTTCGTTTTTGTCCTTACCAAACACTATAATGTCGTCAATATATATAATATAATATAAAATATAATAGGCCCTTCCAAGTAGTGGTAGCAACACATCGTTCATCATACGCTGAAATATTGAAGGTGCATTTTTTAGGCCAAAAGGTAGTCGAACAAACTCGAATTTACCATTGTTGGTAGAAAATGCAGTTTTTTCGATATCCCGCACTTTCATCCTGATTGGAATCCAGAGGTAAGATCCAAAGTGGTAAAGTATTTGCTATCCTCCAGGTTGGAGAGTGTAGTGTTAATGTCTGTGATCGGGTACGTGTCAGGTATAGTGACCGCATTTAATCTCTTAAAATCTACAACAACCCTGTACTGTTTTTCGCCATTCGATTTCGGTTTTTTTGCAACTATCCACAGGGGAGAATTATAGGGACTTTTAGATGGTCTTACTATGCCATCTTTGAGCATTTGGTTTATCTGGTTCTCCCCTTCGTACCTGAGATGACTAGGATAAGGGTATGATTTCTTGTAGACTGGTTCACTTGTCGAAGTTCTGATTTCCGCACGAACATTTGTCTCAATGGCACCACTGTCTGAGACTGGGCCAAATAACTTATTGTATTTATTTATCAAATTCTCTATATCCCTTCATCATGGCGTATCGCTTCAATGCAATTGACTTGTTTTGATACCCTGGATTTAAGTTGGATTTTAATGCCATTACATAATTGCAATGTATTATTTTTCCTGCCGATTATTGCTTCGAGTTGTTTGAGAGTATCATCGCCTATAACTCCATGAAATGATTGTAGTCCGGGAAGGACAATAAAGGTAAGATCTTCCTCTATACCAAGGCTCTTAAAAAATTTTCCGACGATTTTACTCGAAATTAGGGCTTGACCTGTTGCCGATCTTACTTTAAATAAGGAGTCCACAGGTTTGGAATTGTATGCGACAGCTTCTGAAACAAAATTTTTGTTGGCCCCCGTATCCACCAAAAATTACAAGATTTGTCCAGTTTTTGAAACGAGTTCTAAGTATGCTAGAGAGGCTTGTGTCATAAAATTTACCTCGTTTCCCGCAACCCCTAAGCATTCTTCACTTTCGTAATTTTCTTCATAGTGTTCTCCCTGGATGTCGTTGTAATCCGGAGATTGTTCGTCTTCTTCTATTGTGTCCGTGTAAAACAACCGCTGTTGTTTTCGGGGAATGTTAGAAGAATAAACGGAGTTTGGTAGTGGGGATTTTTCCGGTCTGTTCATGTAATTAACATGGTGAGACTTCATAGAAGGGTCTATTTCCATTGGCACTGGAAGTTTGGGTTGGGTGGGCCTAGGTGGTGGGTTATTGTGTGCGCGTGGTTGAGCGGACGTATTATAAATACGGGTTTTTTCATTCGGACTAAGATATCCTTGGGGTATTGTTGACCTATTGGAATTCCCAGTTTTATACATTTGGTTAATTGGCGAGGTTATGGTATTGGGATAACGTGGGTGGATAGAAACGTTTCTGAAATTCAGATTCTGAAACTCAAGGCATGATGTGTATGCCTCTGGCAATGTTCTTGTTTTCTGTATTGCGAGCATCCTTGAAACGTCTCCATTTATCCCTCGAATGAGGACATCCAAAGCCCTATTTCGATAGCTTGAAATCAAAGCTTCAACAGTTTCACTCGAATAATTATCTGTTTTGATCTTATTTATAATAAGAGATAGTTGATGATTTTCTCTCGCATAAAATTCATAAATTGTGCCGTTCTTTTGGCGAATAACGCTAAGCCCGTATTCTAATGTTTGAATATCTTTTTTGTCAGCGTAATGAAGAGAGAGACAGTTTTTAATTTTCTCCCAACTTTCGTCAAAAATGTTATAAGAGATCAGTGCCGTATCCGCGGGACCTATAACCTTTTGTCGAATTTGTTGTAAGATCGCCCTGTAAATGGGTTTATGTTTAACGATCTCATAATCTCTTAGGATGGACTCCACATTGTGGATCCATGAAATGTATTTGACGGGATTGCCGTCGAAAACTTGGAGATCCCTAACACAATCTGGGAGTTTCCTAATATCCTGAAGGTCTGTTTCCGTTTGGGGAACGGGAAGTGTCGGTTCTCCAGGTGGAGGACGACGAATCGTGTGCTCTAGATCGGTTAATCTATTACCAAGAACCTTTACTTGTTCGATCTGGGCGTTAAGAGCACCAGTAAGTTGTGTAATGGCATCCTTTATTTGGTCCATTTCCATTAAAATTATTCTTTCACCGGGAAAGTGTGAGGTGTATACTGAGTGGTGTACTTGTGTAAATATTAAGAAATTTTGGTTGAGTTTCGTTAAAATTCAAGTATAATATAATAGTATTTTATTTCAAGTTTTAATATTGTTATCCTTAATCTGTACTTATAAAATCTTAATTCGTTATTTTAAAATAATTCCTCTGGAAAACTAGTTTTTTCTTTTATTAAGGTTTATTTAATTTTTATCTTTAATTTTTACTTGTAAATGTAATTAAAGGGTAATTTTTTGAGAAAATTAGGTTTTTTTATGTATAGGTTTACCTACAATTTTATATTGTAACCTGTTTTTGACTTACATAACTAGGATCAGCATTCTTTCCTGGCGGAGAGTATAATCCTTTTTGTTTCCTACTTTGGTACCCCTTTGCCACCAGTAACTGATGAGTTGAGTTCTCCTCTTGTATCGTTGATTCGTTGTTGTTGAGTTGTGAATTGCAGCTTTATGACTTCTGTTAAGGTTTTTTTTTGCAGATCACTTTCCTTAGATATGATGTTAATCACTTCTTCAGTTTCGCTCAATTTGGGTTTTGTAATGCCGTTTTTTGTTTTCACACTTTTTTCGACTTAACACTTTATTACCCGTTTCCTTGAGACGCAAACAAAGTTTTTAATTAATAAAGAATTACGCAGTTTTGTTCCTTTTCTTTGTTTTGATTAAAAACTTTTTTCTTTCACGTTTTTAATTATTAGAAAAGTTTTACGCGGTTTTTTTATTTTTCTTGTTTTGATTTACTTCAAAAGTTTTTACGTTTTTTAATTATAAGAAAAAAAATTTCTACGCGGTTTTATTTTAGTTGAACGTTTTTTGATTCTGATTAATAGTTTCAAAATCTTTTTTACGTTTTTTGTTTTTGCCCGGGGGTTTTTTTTTTTTTTGGTTTATTTCGAGGGCGCCAGTAAACAAATCAGTTTGTACGTTTGAAGAGAACTAACTTTATTAAACATTTTATTTGGTTTTTATACTTAATTTCTACTTAAATTATTGCTAACATTTTAAAATAAGCGGAAACATAATATTTGATGAACATTAAATTTTGTCAAATTTTAATTAGGTCATTTTATTAATTGCTTATTAGTAATTTTACTTTATATTAAATTTTATTATTTGCTTATACTGTAACTTATTATTTATTGATTTAAATATAAAAAAGGTGTTCATGTTTGCGTCAGCAAAATGATTGTCTTGTGTTTTATGTTTTGGGTGCTATTAACTGTATTCACTGAATAGAGTAATTTATTAGGTGTATTCACCAAATGTGTTAACTTGCATGTGTGGTGGTTTTCAAATTATTTTAAAAATATATTTTATATATTTACCATTTACGAGTATACTATCTTCAATTAAAGCTTCAACGTTGTTAATTTTAAAACTTCCAAGGATGTTATGTACATCAGAATATAAGAGCCACGACGATGGCGATCCCCAGAGGGGCCAATTAGAGCCCTTTCTAAAAAAAATTATATATTAATAAACACAAAAAATAAGAAAATGTGGCAACTGTGTACAGAAAAAACTTAAACTGAGGTCCTCAGAATCAGAGGGTTTTTCTATAGGAAAAAGTCCGCAAAATAAAAGGAGTTTTCCATAGGAAAAAGTCTCCCTCTATAGGAAAAAATCTTCAGAATAATCTCCTATACAGTAACACTTTTTCTTATAAAAAAACTAGCTAAAGTGCAGTTTAGCCTCATATTTTCTCAGATCATTTGACATGTCATGGTATACATGCCCATTTTTCCTAACTCCTCGCAGTTGACCTATTCGGTCTGCCCAAATTTCAATCAAAAGTTTCTCCTCCTTTGAGCTCCAAGTCTTCTTTCGTTGCCTTTTCTGGTTATCCATTTACGAGGTATAAGGTAATCGTTATTAAATGACCTTATTTTTTTTAATTTAGTATTGTTTTCAATTTTTCTTAACTTTTTTATACAAATTTTCACAATTTAGTTTTTTTTTGACAATTAAAAAGAATAGATGTGTTTAAAATACATAACTAAACGTCAAAGTTGACAGAGTTGTTAAAAAAGAACATTAAACACACCTAAAAAATGATTCGAACCTTGACTTGTTCAAGTTTAGTGACTTGTTTAAAAGTTAAACACGAATATTGAAGTGTTTAAATAAGCATACAAATATATGGGTAAACATTTCATTAAACGCATATTTAAGGCCTAAACATGTTGGATCGAGTTAAACACGTATGTGTGAACGCCGTATAAAACGCGAACAGTGGTTTTAATATTAAGTTTTATGCATCAGATTTTAAGCCTACACACAGAAAATAAATTGGTTGGAATTCTATCGGAACCAACGAAATATTTTCATCATTCAATAATTTTAATTGTAGTTATTTAAAATTCATCATCAGGAAAGTTATATTTATTTGTGAACAAAAATATATATGATGAACCAAAACACTGTCACATTATCCAAAATATTGGCTTTTCTAACCAATATTGAAAAATTACTAACTTCCACATTACCTTCAATACCAACAACCACCAATTTATCGAATATTTAGTCATTTAAATAAAATATCGGCAGCAACAATTTAGTATCAGTTGTGTTTCAATAAAATCGATCGCTCTATCCAAAGTATTAGTTTTTCCAATCAATTTAAAAGTTTTTTTTAACTTTAGTAGCTTTAACCATTAACTTCCATTATTTTGGTAATTGTAATAATATATTGAGACAAGGAACAGAAATTTTATTTATCATAATAAAATTTTGGAATCTATCATATTTTTTCGTTTTATACATATGCGTGTTTAAATTCTAGGTTAGACAACAACTAAACGTAAGTATCTGTGGCGCAGGAGGTAGAGACACAGCCTTATAGCCTTAGAGATTTGAGTTCAAACCTCAACCAAGGCATTACTTTTTTTTTAATAATTTTTTTATTGATTAAAATTAAAAGACACAATTGATTTTCTGTTGTGAATATAATTTTATTCAAAAACAAAATATTCAAATTTTCAACCTGAAGAAATTTAAATTTGAAATTGAACAAAAAAAATTTATGTCGAGTTTAGCCTAGAGGAAAAGCAATGGGCTGACAACGGAAGGTCGACGGTTCAATCCCAGTTCGCGATATAAATTTTTTTTAAATTTTTTTTTTATTCAAATTACTAGACACAACTGATTTTCTGTTGTTGATATAATTTTATTTATAGACAAAATATTCAAACCTGAAGAAATTCCAATTTGAAATTTGACTAAAAAAATTTAAATAGAGCTTAGCTTAGAGGGAAAGCAATGGGCTGACAAGCGGAGGGTCGGGGTTCGATCCCAGTAAGCGATAAAAAAAATTTTAATTTTTAAATAAATTTTGTGGAACGTGTTTTTCTATTTATAGAATTTATAATCCACAAACATTAAAGTAATCTATTAACACAACAAAAATTAAAAAATTGTAAATAAATTTCGGTAGTTACAATGGTATTAAAAATAAATAAAAGTGATTGTACCTGGAACTACAAAAATTCGGTTGGCGAAAAATTCGGTTGGAACTACGAATCTGTTTTCTATGTGTAAATATGAATACAGGTCCTGTGCCTACATTTCACCACAAAAAATTTATATTGATTGCATTTGAAAATTTTTGTATATAAAAAACTAAATGGAAAACCGCTAAACTTTAAAGGCATTTCGCGGAAAATATATACCTTAGATCGAGAAATAAAGTACGCCATTGTAATCAGAATGTCCAAAATATATAGAATTGATGGTCACAGCTCTATTAAAGGTCAAGATTGTGTCATGCAGTGTTATGTTTATTTGTGA
The DNA here is from genome assembly GCA_949987735.1 of Leucophora obtusa. Taxonomy (NCBI): domain Eukaryota; kingdom Metazoa; phylum Arthropoda; class Insecta; order Diptera; family Anthomyiidae; genus Leucophora; species Leucophora obtusa. Next base: position 123,248,029 of record OX465295.1, on the reverse strand, counting down.
AAATTCAAAAAAACTTTGTTAAAAAATAGCGTTTTTCTTTTGAGCCTATTGGCGTTCGAATTTGAAATTTGCACAGTCTGTAGCTGAAATATTGGGTTATCTGCTTCAATAACACAGTACAACAGCCAATCTGGCGGGTGAGAAATTCCAAGTCAGGGTGATGGTACTAGGTCAGTATAGTAAAACCCTCAAAGGGTTTGGCGTTCGTATGTGTCATTTTGTGACCTTTTAAATTTTTTCCTTATCTTGATGTTTTTTCGCTTAGTTGTAACATTTTGGCAAAAACGTAGTTTAACATAACTCGAGAACCACTTGTCCGATTTTGATGAAACAAATTTAGAAAAATTTAGAATTACAATTTCTTTAATCCGTTCATATAACGCTTTTCTTTATAATCAACAGTTTTGCCGGTAAAAATAAATTTGTGGAGAAAAAAAAATATTTTTTTGCCTAAAAATTAAAACTTTTTTTTTTTAAATTCATAAAAAATCCAAAACGGAAAAAAGGATCAAGTGTTATTAATTTCATGTAAAGTCACATAACCTATAAACAAAATTTAACGCGTTCTGCTTTTATTTACAATTAAGTGAAGGTATCCCATTTTGACAAGAATATTGATATTTTTTTTTATTCAAAAAAGTGTCATTTATCGCCTTTTTCATAAATTTTCCCCAATAACTCCAGACTTCTGGCCATAAACTACTAAAAAAATTAAGTAAACATTTTTATAATTTTTTATTTTTATTTTATTTATTTATTTTTATTTATTTTAATAAATATTGCCTAGACTTTTTCGATGGTGGTTGTTCGGGACTAGTGGCATCGCATTCATCGCTATCATCAGTTTCTGAACCACACATAATGTCAATGTGTGACTCCACTGTTGGCCCTTCTGCATCTCCTGAAAATTCTTTATCATCAAGATCATCCTTGTCTTGCCACACTAACTTACTCCACCAGCAAATTTCCGCAATTATTGCACTCGGCGACTTTTTGCCTCTATATCTGTAAGTTTTTGTTTTATTAAAATGAGTTTGAAAAAATAAAAAATCAGTATTACCTCATTTCAAATGGCATAGCAACTTGATGATAGCGTTCACCTTGTTCATCAGATTCGGTAGCCAATTGTTTGCTGAAGTAGTCCAGATGATGATGTAAATAATGGATTTTCAAGGACATGTGGACACCAATTTCCGAGAATGCTCTTAACATCCTTGCGACAGAAACATCGTAGTTGTTAGAACGATGCTTTCCCAACAAGTCTTCTATTACTTCTTTGATTGCCTGCCATGCATTCAATTCAGCGTCAATCAAAATATTGCTGAATGCGTCACTTTTAATCAGCTTTCGTATATCTGGACCATTTAGTACGCCTGATTGGAAAAAATTAATTTGTTAAGATGGAAAATCATGGGAAATGAATGTGATATTATAACTTACCTTCTTTAATTTTACTTTCGCTGAGTCTCGGGTAAATTAGTTTCAAACACAAGAAAACTTCATCTCTTTTGGCGACAGTTTTGATAAAATTCTTAACAATTCCAAGTTTAATATGCAGTGGAGGCAGCAATATCTTCTCCTTCGGCACTAGAGGCTCACGAATAATATTGGCCGTTTGTAACCTGCTGTGCTCTCTGAGTTTCCATCCGTGGCATGCATATTGGTCACCGGAAAATCGTGTGTCCCAATCGCACAAAAAGCACATATATTTTATATAGCCGCTTTGAAGACCGCAAAGCATTGCTACAACTTTTAAATCGCAGCATATGCGCCACATATGTTTGGCGTAGTTAACCATTTTTAAAATATTTTCCAGTGCATCATATGTTTCTTTCGTTTCTGTACTGTAGTCGATTGGAACTGAAGGTTTTTTATTGGTCTTATGCAGTAAAACGGCCTTCTAGCTGAGTTTTGAACTGTCAATAAATAATCTCCAGTCATCTGCTTCATATTTTATTTCCATTGCGTCCATCAATTTTCCTACATCCGGGCAATATGCAGAAGTTTTTTCATCATTCACAAGGAATAAACTTTGGAGTGTTGCCTGACGACTTCGATAAGCTGTGACTTTCACACCGGGTGCCAACAAATTGTTTGATTTCAAAATGGAAGCCAGCTCTTCCGATTTATGCTGTGTTAATTCCAACTTGGCAACAATTGAATCAAGCTTATTTTGATTTATTAAAATTGGCTCATTGGATACTGATGGCTCATATGGGGAATCATCACGTGCATGATATGTCGGAGCAGTCGTAGAAGAGAAAATATCTGGGCTAGAAGCTTTCGGCACAGGAATGTGGTCCGAATGAGGCAATGGTGTTGCGGCACTTGCAACACCAACGTAATTATACGATTTTCTTATCCTTTTTGCGGCTCCTTTATTCGCACATGCATAGCAATTCAATGGATTGTGACCTTCGCCAGGATTAGTCCAAGTCATTGGGATACCGAATGGCATACTTTCACGTCTTCTATTTTTCCAATCCATTAGACGGTTGTAGCAGCTTTTACACACTATATTTGGTACCCAATTTTCGTTCACTATAACATTTTGGTTGAAGTACATCTCGTATGTTTGAACAAAATCAGTACTGAAATTTCCCCTTTTTTTATGTGTTGAGACATATTGACCACAGCAGTAGCAAAAGCTATTTATATCTGGCTTGCACAGTTCCATATTCTGTTCTCTTTTGTTCACTTTTAAAAAACTGGAGAAAAATCACTTTTACTGTTCGCGTTCGTCGGCACTTGTTGAATGACAAAAATCACAGAACCAGTGTGAGAAAGAGAAGAAGTATAATGACAATGCATGTTTTATGTGAACATTACAGAACCAGTGTTGCCACATCAATATTTCTCTTTTAGTACAGTAGAAAAATATGAGAGAGTTCGGCTTGTGAGTGTCAATGTTTTCTCCAAATAATGTTGTGCATATCTGGAGCAAATTTTTGAAATTCATACATTTACCTAATTGTGAATAAATGACAAACGCGTGCATCGATTTTCATGATCTATGCCTTTTTTTGCTCATGAGTTATGTGACTTTACGTGAAAGTAATTAGTTTTGGCACTTTTTTCCATTTTGGATTTTTTATGAATTTTTAAAAAAAAATATTTAAATTTTTAGGCAAAAAATACTTTTTTCCCTTCATACATTCATTTTTAACTTCGAAAGTGTTGCACATATAGGAAAACGGTATAGAAACAGATTAGAGAAATTGTAATTCTTAATTTTTCTAAATTTGTTTCATCAAAATCGGACAAGTGGTTCTCGAGTTATGTTAAACTACGTTTTTGCCAAAATGTTACAACTAAGCGAAAAAACATCAAGATAAGGAAAAAATTTAAAAGGTCATAAAAAAATGACACATACGAACGCCAAACCCTTTGAGGGTTTTACTATACTGACCTAGTACCATCACCCTGACTTGGAATTTCTCACCCCCCAGACAATAATCCCAAAAATGTCCCATAGTGTAATTTAAAGAAAATTAAAGATAGGTTTTTTGAGATCTTTGCAAATTAAGGATATTTTTCAAATTGCATTATCCTTTTTCCGCTACACATTTTATTTTTGCAATTTATTTTGAAAGTAGATTATATAGGTATAGCTAGGAGATTTTATAACAATCGAATAACGCTTTCAAAAGTTGTAATCATTTGAACATCATGTATTTTTCACAAATTTACTGAAAAAAATCAATTTAAAACAGCGATAGAACGCGTACCAAAATGAATTTGGAAAAAAAAATTTTACGATTAATATTGTGACACTTAGCAGAATATATGTACCAAGGTTTGTAAAAATCGAAAGGGGTCATGTCCAAAATCTTCGATTTTGTATCCATTTTATATGGAATGATACTCCTTTTTGCTTGAGTGTGTATTAAAGAAAAATCCAAAATTTATTTTTATGAACGCCATTATTGAATGAAGAATTGTAAAAAAAATTGTGTAAGATTTTTTTTCAGAACCTCTTTCTGAGGCGATTTGGCTACTCTTGTCCGTCCGTCCGTCCGTTCGTACACGGAACACGGTGGAAAAATTTATAACATTAAACACGAATGTATTTGTTTACATTCGGCTTCCCAAGAAAATTTTTTACATTTGGTTGCCAATCCCACTTGTTCTGGAAGTGGTTTCACTAGAACCGATTCCATAGAACTGGTTCCGGAACCCGTTCCATGGATCTCATATGCAAGATATATCTGAAGGAGAATCAGTTCTAGAACTAGTTGAAGAAGTTATAGAACTAGTTCCAGAAGCTCTAGAATAAGTTCCAGAACTGATTCTAAGGCAACCGGTTCCACTTTGGGTGCTAAAGAAGCGATTGCTTTTTCAAAGAAAAATAGTTTACAGTAGAAGGGGTTACAAAGGAAAAGCAGCTTCTTTGGAACAGAAAATTTCCCTGGGTTAATCTAAATAAAATGATAACAAAAGGAATGTGGCCTGAAAACCCAATCCCCGCCCTAACTCTCCCTTAAATTTTGTATTTATTTATGTTTTTTTAGTCTCTATTTTAATAATGGTACTAAGACCACTCATATAAAAGATTTGCAAATATATTTTTTTTTATACATATACATATTTAAAAAGATATATTTCAAAAATAGTCGGTTGGAATACATATTTGCTTAGATTGCTGCAGATTTTTTAATTATTGTTAAATTAAAGTATTCAATGCAAGTTTATTTTTTATAGATATATTAATGACTAAAATTGATTCGCGAATCATAGAAATACAATTTTAATTCGAGAATCAAAAAATAAAATAATAATTCTTGCGACTCAAATAAATCCAGACATAATTCGAGAATCAAAAACAAATTTGATTGGTTCTTTTTTTAAAATTAAATTACTACTGGTGATTGAATTAATTTTAAAGGTCTGGTCCCCAGCAAACATCGCAATATGAAGGCGATTCCCCATCGTATTGACTATATGAAAAATTTTATTGCGGCACCAATCATCTTCGTATTTTGGAATATACCCCATTTGTTAAAAAAACCTGTCCCGAATGCAATACTTCACAGCAATATGAAAGCAATTGTTCTAAAAGATAAATTGGCGATATAGTAATTTTGAATTAGCTGCACAACAAACTTTTGCAAGAATTTTTGTGCAGGTAAGGCAAAAACGCACCTAAGTCAAATTGTCTACCTGCCTTAATGTGCAGGTATACCAATACAGACTGAAAACAAACAAAATAAATGAAGCTAATGATGACAACTTTGTTCTTTGCACCAGATCTTGCGATTTTTATGGTTAAAAACGACTAATTTAGAATATTTTTGTCAAAAAAAAAAAAAATATGTAAATAATGTAAAACTGCCAAATATATGAGGCAGTTATCTTAAATGTGCAGGTACAAAAAGTGCACTTAAAGGAGACAATTGCGTACATAATTTTGTAAAATAGAAACGAAACGAAAATTTTGTTATAGCAAATGTGCACTTAAGAAAAAAGCAGTTAAATCAAAACTACTGTATCACTAAATTATCATCTGGACGATAAAAAAAGTGGCGTATATATCGCCAAAATATTATCTGGAAGTTAAAAATATGATATCGCCTGACAACTATTCATAAGATTAAAGTACGTTTTTCATTTTATAATTTTTTATTATAAACATTTTCATTGGTGAATTATAAACCAATATTTATCTCCATTTTCATATATCTACCACTCTTTCGTGGATTTGAATTTGTTTTGAAATTGTACAATTGTAAAAAAAAAATTGTTTACTTACCTTAATATTTGCAATATAAATTGCACAAGTTGTCTTCAATTTAACGGAACCCCAATACAAAAATTTTCAAATAAAACCAAAATTTATTTTTGATATTTCTTTAAATATCGCCGACATATCTTTCAGTTGATTAAAAGAAGATTTGTTCAAAATACTTCTTTGAAACGATAAATGATATTGGTAGCATTCAGCAGAGAAACCTTAAACTGATACCGGTGACTTGTAGCGCTTTGTGATTACTTACACTACAGAACGATGTTTTATTTGTTTTGTTTTTCAATACACATTTTCAATCGTTTCCTTTTATTTTTTAAAATTTTTGTTTTCGAATTATATTTGTACGTTTTTATTTGTCATTCTTACAAAACAATTTTTATTGTAAATGAACAACAACCATGGTTGGCAAACACTAACCGCAAAATACCGTTAACAATTCAAAACCCTTTCAACGAACCGTTTTTAACCCTAAAATACCACTAACGAAATAACTTAGAATACCGTTAACCTTAAAATACCCTAACGATATAACTTAAAATACCGTTAACCCTAAAATAACCTAACGAAACAAACCATACGTCAATGTGGCAATATTTGTGAAAAAGTGACATGGAGGAAATAAGAAGATAAACAGAGAAAATCTGAAGTAGAATGTTTGTATATGTCTGTTTGATCACTTCTGAAATTATTCATATAGAGACAATCTGACAATAAAAATATAAACAATAATACAATTTAATGGAAGATCACTGATGAAGACTGTCCATAAAAAGGCAGAAACTAGATCTAGTCGGATTTGCAAATTTAATGTGTTTATAACTTTTGAGGAAGGTTTATTCTTCTTCTTAACCTCAAACCTACTAAATTAGAATTAATAAAAATACATATTCAAACATCTATACGACGCGTTTGAAAAAACAACACTTACTATAATAGAATTACGTTAGGTATTTTTTCTCTAAAAAATAAAAATTAAATTAAAAAAAAAATCAAGGTTACCGTTATCGTTATAATACCGTTATCGCTAAAATACCGTTTCAAATTGAATACCGTTACCGTTATCGATACCTCTAAAAAAATTCCAAATACCGTTATCGTTACCGATACCGTTATTTTTATGGGTAGTTACCGGTATTTTACCGGTATTTATTATTTTATATAAAAATTACAATTTTTTATTTTATAATCTTGAGTATTTTTTTACAAAAAAAAATTTATAGATAATAATATTACTTATTAAACCTACCAGTATTGAATTTATAGCTTAAAATCTGTATTTTCAGTACTTAAAATTAGAAATATGCCATATTTTTACTTGTTTCTATATGTTTTTAACATAATTTTTAATACCGGTACGTACCGGTATTGCTGTTTCGGTAACGGTATACCGTTACCAAAACAGTCTTAAATACCGTTACCTTTACCGTTACCTAAACAAACGAAATTCGATACCGTTACCACTACCCTTACCGTTATTCGTTTCGGTAACCAACCTTGAAAAAAATAAGTTTGTATGAGTTTGTTTTGAATAATTGCAAATGGTATCGTAATATTAACATGGGGTTTCTAGAAGACGTTCGTTTTCACACGAATGAGTGACTGCATGTATTTTGTTTTTGCATTGCATGTATTTTGTTATTGTATTTTCGTTCGTGTGAAGCAAAACGTCATCTAGGGGTGACCCAGCGAAACGCCGGGACACGTATAACTTCTTTTTTACCGATATAACTTTCCCCGGTAGTTTGAACCCTTCCCGATCACTGACCCCTACCATTTGTCTCACATTGTAATAAACCTACAAAAAATTTCATAAAATAATTTTATTGAATTGGAGTAGCTCTAAATTTTTATCAAAATTTGGTCCAGCGCATCGTGCAAAATGGCCGAAATTTGCAAAATTCAAAACTATATCCACTTAGCGAAGATTTACTTTTCAAAAGAAAAGTTTTGGTATACATATTGCCCTATTTAAAACATATTGTTTCCACCACATTGAATTTGTGATAAAACTGGAAAAATCGCGAATTTCAAAAAAATCTGAAACGCGTGTTCACTTAAATCGTCTATAGATTATGATATGTAAGTTTGACATTTATTACAAATATCTCCGTACAAAAGGGTCAAAAAATTTTGAAAATAGGACATGTCAGTATATTTATACTTGAACATATTATATATACCGGTGGACGCGCCTCTGAAAAACCTTTCATATGATACCCATATTGAGTATGTTGTTTTCAGCTAAGATGCAAATTTCTTACAAAAACAAAAAAAAAGACTTTGTTAAAAATGGTCCTAGACCCGAAATATTTGAGGGCGGAAATTTTTTTACTTTTCTTCGTGAGTCGGTCTAATGTATAATTATTTACCTTTTTGTTTTTAAATTCTTTTTGTACAACGAACGGGATGGAAATGTAAAATTTCTCCTGATTCAGGATTTCGTGAGACTTTTTCAAAGAAAATTGTTGTAGCACCATACCCCCTAGCGAATATACATATTTTTAGCCAAAGGCGAAATGTTGACAGGATAAAATTTTTCAATGGATCCATTTTTCAAAAATTATATTTTTAATTTGTTCTCTTAATTTTAAACTCCTAAATAATTAAGACTAATAAAAAATTTAATTTAATTTTAGCAACACTTCATATTATGCTCTCACTTTTTATTTATTTATTTACTTTTTTTTGTAAATTTCAACCTGCGGCATCTGGCCAAAATAATGTAATATTGTATTCGCAAACCTTATTTTATTTATTAACAAACCACTTTATACAGAGTTGACAATATAATGTCATTTCATATCACTTTTGTTTATATACTCTTAACAGTTATTTATTCTTTGCTTTTACCGACAACTACAACGCATTCAGTATCACTTTTAATTACAATAATTAACGCGTAGGTGTACTTCATTCAGTCAAACATACGTATACAAATGCAAAAAAAAAATAAAAAAAATCAACTACCAACTTGCCTAACCGCATTTGCACAAAAACTTTTACTTTTTTCACGTGTCATTCGTCGTTAACAACATTTGCGGTTATTGCAGATGTTGCATTTAAAAACTTTGCTGCATAACATACAAATTAATCTTTGAAAAAAAAAAAAAATATATGTTGAAATTCGTTCACGCGCACACATACAAATGGATGCATATAAAGTGAAGAACTGTTATTGCGAAATTTTTTACATAAAAACAGGAAATACGATTAAAAACAGCATATAAAAAATCCGGTTCACTATATTCTTGTTGAAATTAAAAGCTTTGTGCAATCAAACATTACTTAAGTAATTGGCATAAGTAGTAAAAACTGCAATTTCCGTTAAAACTACTCAACATTTCAAGAGTTGTAGAATTACATGTATCCGGCACAGACAGAGAATTGAGTCGATAAAATTAACTGCATTTGCATTTAAGTTGCATTCGAATTAACTACAATTGCAGTTGTAGTTAAAATAACTGTAACTGATATTACAGTTATTTTAACTACTCTAAATGAATTTGCAGTGTACGATTTTTTAACCGCAGATGCAGTTAATTTTACCGACATAATTCTCTTAGGTGGTGTTTCTAGATGACGTTTCGCTCTGCACGAACGAAAATACAATAACAAAATACATGCAACACAAAAACAAAATACATGTAGTCACTCGTGTGACAACGAACGTCTTCTAGAAACCCCATGTATGTTCAAGTTTCTTAGTGTTACTCGAAGAAAATACTCCTTGAATATTGTATATCGGAAATACTCTGTACGAATGGAAATGTTTCTTCAAAAATCTATACGCATGAGCGACATACAGTTGCGAGCATAAAAAATGCAACGCTACGCTAAATCATCTAAGTATGCTTTCATTTCTTCTAATGGTTTTTTATTTGCGCTTATCTTTTGTTAATATATTCGTTGAAGTGTATTTTCATATTTTAAGTCGTTTTATTTGCATTTATTTATGTGAATAAGTTTTTACGAATTTTTTTTTGAAACTAGTGCCAATTTTGTGCGAGCAAAAAAATGCAACGAGAGAATAATATGTATCAGGTAAGTATAAAAATTTTATTTATTCACGAAATTTGAACTGAATTAACCAAAATTAACTAAATTGCTTATTTTTTACAAAAAACAACTATCAAGTGATAGCTGTGCTGCTATTATTACAGCGCTTTGGGAAGGAAAACCAGTACTGGAAATCGGAACTATCTTTGAAGGAAACAAGTCCACTGTGTCACGAATTGCAATTAGGCATTAGGCTCGAAGTTATATTCATAGGAAAATAGGAAGTGGAAGACCCCGAAAAACAATTAAAAGGCAGGACAGAAATATGATCTCTATTGTTAAAGCGACCCCAACAAGACCGCCGCAGATATTATGCAGTATGCTTCAGAACATTTGGGCGCAACCGTCGGAGTTCATACCGCACATAGACGCTTAAAGGAAGCAAACTTGTTAGCAAGACGTCCAGAAAAGAAACCCTTCATAAGTAAAGTGAATACAAAGAAGCGTCTCGATTTTGGTAAGCGCCATAGGGCAAAGGTTTTATTTAGTGACGTAACAGAAATTCTAAAAACGTCGTCCCCTGACGATTTCCTTAGGCAAGAATGAAATCCGGATGGGGGCATTCCTGCAGCGGATTATTTTTCACAATTTGTTAAATACGTTTGGGATTTTTAGCATATTTAATTCCTTTGATAAAATCAAATTTATTTGGATGCGATGGATTGAAGTTCATCCGCAGACCATCAAATAAATGGTAATTTCCTAGATACTAGAAACAATGCTTTAAACATGGCGCGCCGCGGCGGAGGATCCCTTATGCTGTGCGATATGAAATCGTTGTGTTAAATATAACACACTTGTTTAAATTTTTATTTTGAGGTGCATTTGTCCCGTGATGGTGTTGGACCAGAAGTCAAAATTTAGGACAGAATAAACACAGAGGGTTTCTACAAGAGCAGATGCTTCCTCACTAGGGATGCCAATCGGGGTTGATATGTATTTGAAAATCCCGGGATTCGGGATTTTGTATGAAATCCCGCTATCCCGAGATCGGTACTACGGGATTTTTCGGGATCCCGGGATTTCGGGATTTAAATTTTCCTCTATTTGCAAAAATTTTTATATTATGTAACTAATTTTTTTTATAGAATAAAGCATTTTATAATTATTTAATAGTTGTTTATTAATAATGTGGTACATTTTATGAATATTGAAACATCTCAGTCAGAAATTGACAGTCGTACAAAAAATCAAGTAGTTGCATACCAGTGGGTAACCGCGATGTTAAAAATAAATGACTGGCAGAACACTCATTTGGGACGCTTTGCCAGCGTTTGCAAAAATCGTTTTGCCAGTATTTGTTTTACAAAACATCACGGCAGGGCAAAAAAAAGATACATATGAACTTTTTTTAAATTTTATTTTGGAAAATATAATTCCAAACCACCTCTTTATTGGTTTTGGCAGCGTTTTGCCAAAGTTAAAAATTTTGTTTCTCCAGTACTATTCCGGCGCTTTTTGAACTGCCGGTCCTTTTGTCTATTGACGTTATCATATTGGAAATGGGAAAGCAATTTTTGTCAGTACTTGTACCACCTGTTAAAATACCTTGCCATCGCTTTCCCGTTTGTATTTTTCTGGCTGGGATAATATATGAAGGCCTGTCATTAAGTACACTTACGCCCAGTATTTTGTAAGCAGATTTTAAAATAGATTCGTTGCGATAACCTTGCCCACTAAATCGTGTAATTACAGCAACAAAGTTATTTGGTTATCGTTATCAAATGTTTTCATGGAAGAATTCAAACTTACAGTCCCAGCTAAAACTTACAGTCCCAGTTTCAGAAATCGAATTTCGCTTGGAAGAATAAATCGGTAAAATAACAAACAAACTTGATTTTTTGCATGTATTACTAAAAAACTTAATATTGTTTACCAAAATTTCAAATTTTTCTGCAAAGTCTTTGCATAGTTTACTCGAATAATCTACTCAATTTATAATTTTACCAATATCTTGGCATCAATTTCTTGTCAATATGAGAAAATTCAAGAAAAAACGTAGGTAATATAAAATTGCTCACTTTGTTTATTTGCGTTATTTTGAGGATTTTTGAGAAATAATCCCGGGATTCGGGATTTTGCCAATCCCGAAAATCCCGGGATTTCGGGATTTCTCGTTTGGCATCCCTATTCCTCACATGCAGGAAAAAATGGCTGATGGAAGCATATTCCAATACGACAATGACCTTAAGCACACCGTTCGCTTAGCTAGGCAATTTCTAAGTAACAACGGTGTGGAAGTTTTAGAGTGGCCAGCACACTCACCCGATTTAAACCCCATAGAGAATCTATGGGAGCTTGTAGACACCAAAATACGAAAGAAAAAGCGTTAAAATTTAAGGGATTTCGAAATTGTTGCCAAACAGGTGTAGCAAGCCATACCTTCAAAAAATTGGTTGCGCTCGTGGATTCTATGATTTCATGAATGAAAGGAGTTATTAAAAATAATGGCTATTCCACTAAATAATAAAAATCTAATTAATTAACAAATAAAATCGATTAAATGTAAAATACATAAAAGTTGCATTTTTTTTTTGCTCGCACAAAATGGGCACTAGTTTCATAAAAAAGTTCGTAAAAACTAATTCACATAAATAAATGCAAATCAAACGACTTAAAATATGAAAATACACATCAACGAATATATTAACAAAAGATAAGCGCAAATAAAATACCATTAGAGGAAAGTCACTATACTGGAATCAAAATGCTAAAGTTAGTTTTGGATATCTTGTGACAGAAAGCATTTCCATCAACAGAGGCATACGTCAAGGATGCATGCTATCTCCACTGCTTTTTAATATATATTCAGAATGTGTATTCCAAGAAGCCATAAATGATATAAATATTGGAATAAAAGTCAATGGCCAATATATAAATAATATACGCTACGCAGACGATACAACATTACTAGATTTACAAAGACTTGTAAACGCCGTTAATAACAAAAGTAATAATTTTGGTCTTAGTGTAAACATAGAAAAAACAAAATATATGATAATAAGCCGAAACAAAAGTCCTTACAACTTGTGAGTAACGAACCTATTGAACTGGTTCAAAAGTTCACATATCTTGGATGTTGGCTACAAGAAACTTGGGAATGTGATAAGGAAATTATTGCACGTATTGAAACTGCCCGAAGTTCATTTTGTAAACTAGGAAAAATATTAACTAGCCGTGATATTAATATCAACCTCCGCATAAGATTCTTGAAAGGTTATGTTTGGTCAGTACTGTTGTATGGAGTAGAAACAAGGACACTCAAAGTTGCAAATATGAACAGATTGGAAGCTTTTGAAATGTGGTGCTATCGCCGTATATTAAGAATCCCATGGACTGATCGAGTGTCGAATGTCGAAGTTTTAAACAGGATACAAAAAGACAGTGAAGTTTTAAAAATTATAAAAACACGTAAGACTGCGTACCTCGGCCACATTATTAGAGGAGATAAATATGAATTTTTACAACTTATCGTACAAGGCAGAATAGAAGGAAGAAGAGGTATTGGAAGGAAACAAATGTCTTGGTTAAGAAATATAAGAAACTGGACTGGTTTGAGAACTATTAGTGAACTTATAAAGGTAATGCGAGGAACAGAGAACAATTTGTTCAAATAATAAATAATATTTCATAATTTGTTTATATTTAGATTAATTTTATATTTAATTACTTTAATTATTAGTTAAGAAAAGGAATCTTGCATGTTATCGCTTATATTCATAATTGGATAGGCAATAAAAGAAGAAGAAGAGGAAATCAAAGCATACTTAGATGATTTAGCGTAGCGTTGCATTTTTTATGCTCGCAACTGTACATTTAGATAGGGTGTCTTTTAAATACAGATTTGCCAATTACACACCCAGTGTAGAAACGGTAATGACATATCATTATTTTTTGGAGTACCAGTAATGACACCCACTTACCTTCTGCATTATTTTAAAACATATAATAATGAGTTACTGATAATGACTTATTTTTATCATTATTTCTAATAGAAAATAATTTTTTAGATTTTTTTGAAATCTATTTTTAGACTCAATATTTTTTAAACACTGGTAAGTATATATGTAACCACACATTTTTTGATTTTTTGTATGTTGGCGAGTAACCTTACTTGTGTGCAGCAGGTCAATTATGTTTGTATCTATTAAATATTACATGTCGATATAGCTCATATGGTAGAGCTGTTGACTGGCAATATGTAGACCCAGGTTCGATTCCCGCACCAGCAAATTTTATTTAAAAAAAGAATACAATAAAAAATATTTTTTTTTATATAATTTATTTTTTTGAAAATCTAATTTTAGACTCATTATTTTTGTCAGTACTGGTAAGCACATAGGTAACGATATATTTTTTGGTTTTTCGTATGCTCAACTCATTATTTTTCGCGACATCGCCATATAAAGGTAATAAGAAATGTAATAACAAAAGTAAGTAGTTACCATTACCAAGTATGTAGTTACATAACCACATATCTGGTAATGATTTTCTACACTGGGCAATGGAATTAATCGATTTTTTTCTTTTTTTTTGAAAATGTTAACCCGTGCCGAAAGTAGGCTTTTTGAAAATAAAATGTTTTGGTAAGTACTTTTACTTTTAAAAAAATATACGAAAGAGGCGGGCTAAATTCTCGAATTTTATGTAGTAGCAGCATTCAATCGACGCGTATTGATGAGCTGATTACGGGAAAATAATAATATATTTTTTTGCAACATTCGGCCCAAAAGTTACAAGTTTTTTTAGAATGATTTTAGTTCACGTCTGCAATTCGAACATTTGTTGACAGCTTTAAGGTACAATAAGGTAATTTAATACACAAATTTTAAATTTGGTAATTTTAGAAATTGTACCAAATGGATCGCGGTAGTACCACGGTACCAACGGAGGTCAAAATGTACCAAAAAAAGTACAATTGTACCATGTTTTCCATCCCTGATATACATTTTTTTTTTGTGTTTTATTTATTTATTTATTTATTTATTTAATCTTTACTAAATATGTGTGAACTAACAATAAGTAGTCAAATCTTAAGACTAAATAAAAGTATTAAGTCCAGCCAGTGCCAGACAAAAATTTTGTGGTTTCATTTTAAGTTATTCTCTATAAGTGGACCAAGTCAGCAGTATGTCTCCTTCTTAGTCGCAGGTGACCACTGCTATTTAGTAGATGCCGGGCTAGTGTATTCGGATGTGTTTCTAGTTTCTTTAAGAAGTTTTCGCTATGTCTTCTGATTTCATCCAGGGTGCACACGTGATCATTCTAAGAAGCCTGTTTTGACGTCTTTGCAATTTTTCTATGTTAGATGCTGAGGCGGTACCCCAGAGTTGAGGCGGTACCCATAGCACCATATGGGTTTAATTATCGAGTTATAAAGCAACAGTTTACAATCTAAGGCAAGTAAAGAGTTCCTACTCATAAGCCACGTAAGCTCAACCGTTTTTAACTTTATCTGGGTAAGTTTCGCATCTATGTGATTTTTCCATGTAAGGCGACGGTCAAGGTGTATACCGAGATATTTCACATTTGATTGTTGGGGTATATTATTATTATTTATTTGAATCGGTGGACACGATTCTCTTCTTAAAGTAAAAGTTACGTGTATACATTTCTGTTCATTCACTTTAATTTTCCATTTATCTAACCAAGTTTCCAATTGTGATATATGATTTTGTAACAATCTTGACGCTACTAATGGGTCATTGTGGACACTAAGGATTGCTGTATCATCAGCAAAAGTGGACGTATGGGTATTCAAGTTTAATGGCATATCAGATGTATATAGGATATACAGAAGTGGTCCCAAAATACTACCTTGCGGTACTCCAGCACAAATGTCCTGGGGGGAGCTGAAGAAACTTTTTTCCGCGAGAACGAATTTACGATTTGTTATATAGCTTTCTAGGAGCTTATGGAGCTATGGTCTTTGCCTGGTTTGGGTATCATTTTAACAAGTGATACTTTCCATTCCGGGGGATAGTACTGAAGGCGTAAAATAGCATTAAAAATAAAGAGAATAATTCTTAATGCTATACGGGGTAATTCTACAAGCATTTTATTACTTATCTTATCGATGCCAGGTGCTTTTTTTGGGTCTAATTCAATAATAGCTTTTTCAACCTCTCGCATTTCAAACATAAGCGGGGGACATACTATGTGCTGGGATGTAGTAGGAGGCGGCTCTATTATAGTACTAGATAAGTTTGGCGTAAAAACTTCCTTCAAATGATCCACGAACGGATTTCCTTTTTCCGTGTCGTTTCTGGCCCAATTTCCATTTGATTTTCGCAAAGGAGGCTCACATGTAACGGGTCTTTTAATGATATACATTAAATGAAATAAATTCAAATTTCTCACCATTAGATATTATATTAATGCTGATAAAAAAATGAGTAGTGGGTATGAGTATTTGGCTTTTATTCAGTACTCGATACTTAAAAATAACCACTCGATTTTTAGAGTTGTATTTTGGAAAGAAAACAAGACACAAAAATGCGACTTCGCTAAACAAATTGGTATAAATATACAACTCTGCAGGAAGAAAAAATCAAAAGTGAACATTTTAAAGAAACGAGTTGAAAAAATATTAAATTGTAACTAAAAGTTTATAAATATGATTTTAAAATTTAGATGTTCAATAAAAGCTATAATTTTCAAAGAATTTTTATACAAAATTTAAATAATTTCTAAATATAAAAACCGATAAAAGTTGTAACGACAGAAGTCGCTCCGCTCGTTTCTGTCTACACACGTTGCAATTTATCCCGGGCAATTCCCAAACACCCCTCGCAGTTTTTCTGGATAATTATCAAACGGCCCTCGATACACGCAAGGGTATATAAAGCGCAGCATCACAGAACTCGAGATCAGTTGCTGGCAGCCGCCAAAGGGTTCACAAGGTATTACTAATCACATTCTCTATTTCTAGCTCTTGGATACTTTTCCTGACAAGGACGTGTGCCACATCCACTGAATATCCTTTGAGGTCCTGCAAATATCCTTCGAGGTCCTGCGAAGATCCTTCGAAGTCCTGTGAATATCCTTCGAGGTCCTGCGAATATCCTTCGAGGTCCTGCGAATATCCTTCGAGGTCCTGCAAATATCCTTCGAGGTCCTGCGAACATCCTTCGAAGTCCTGCGAATATCCTTCGAGGTCCTGCGAATATCCTTCAAGGTCCTGCAAATATCCTTCGAGGTCCTGCGAACATCCTTCGAAGTCCTGTGAATATCCTTCGAGGTCCTGCGGGTATCCTTCGAGGTCCTGCGAATATCCTTCGAGGTCCGGCGAATATCCTTCGAGGTCCTGCAAATATCCTTCGAGGTCCTGCGAACATCCTTCGAAGTCCTGTGAATATCCTTCGAGGTCCTGCGGATATCCTTCGAGGTCCTGCGAATATCCTTCGAGGTCCTGCGAATATCCTTCGAGGTCCTGCAAATATCCTTCGAGGTCCTGCGAACATCCTTCGAAGTCCTGTGAATATCCTTCGAGGTCCTGCGAATATCCTTCGAGGTCCTGCGAATATCCTTCGAGGTCCTGCGAATATCCTTCGAGGTCCGGCGAATATCCTTCGACACTTCCCACCGTATCCTTGAACATTTACTAGCAGGAGGTGTGCCGTTCGTTGGTCACTCCCCACCGTATCCTTGAATATTTACTAGCAGGAGGCGTGCCGTTCGTTGGTCACTTCCCACCGTATCCTTGAACATTTACTAGCAGGAAGCGTGCCGTTCGTTGGTCACTTCCCACCGTATCCTTGAACATTTACTAGCAGGAGGTGTGCCGTTCGTTGGTCACTTCCCACCGTATCCTTGAATATTTACTAGCAGGAGGCGTGCCGTTCGTTGGTCACTTCCCACCGTATCCTTGAACATTTACTAGCAGGAAGCGTGCCGTTCGTTGGTCACTTCCCACCGTATCCTTGAACATTTACTAGCAGGAGGTGTGCCGTTCGTTGGTCACTTCCCACCGTATCCTTGAATATTTACTAGCAGGAGGCGTGCCGTTCGTTGGTCACTTCCCACCGTATCCTTGAACATTTACTAGCAGGAAGCGTGCCGTTCGTTGGTCACTTCCCACCGTATCCTTGAACATTTACTAGCAGGAAGCGTGCCGTTCGTTGGTCACTTCCCACCGTATCCTTGAATATTTACTAGCAGGAGGCGTGCCGTTCGTTGGTCACTTCCCACCGTATCTTTGAACATTTGCTAGAAGGAAGCGTGCCGTTCGTTGGTCACTTCCCACCGTATCTTTGAACATTTGCTAGAAGGAAGCGTGCCGTTCGTTGGTCACTTCCCCCCGTATCTTTGAACATTTGCTAGCAGGAGGCGTGCCGTTCGTTGGTCACTTCCCACCGTATCTTTGAACATTTGCTAGAAGGAAGCGTGCCGTTCGTTGGTCACTTCCCACCGTATCTTTGAACATTTGCTAGAAGGAAGGGTGCCGTTCGTTGGTCACTTCCCACCGTATCTTTGAACATTTGCTAGAAGGAAGCGTGCCGTTCGTTGGTCACTTCCCACCGTACCTTTGAACATTTGCTAGAAGGAAGCGTGCCGTTCGTTGGTCACTTCCCACCGTATCTTTGAACACTTGCTAGAAGGAAGCGTGCCGTTCGTTGGTCACTTCCCACCGTACCTTTGAACATTTGCTAGAAGGAAGCGTGCCGTTCGTTGGTCACTTCCCACCGTATCTTTGGACATTTGCTAGAAGGAAGCGTGCCGTTCGTTGGTGACTTCCCACCGTATCTTTGAACATTTGCTAGAAGGAGGCGTGCCGTTCGTTGGTCACTTCCCACCGTATCTTTGAACATTTTCTAGCAGGAGGCGTACCGATCGGTAGAAGGACGTAGAATCCCCGTGCACCCAGCAATATTAGATCCAACAAGAGCAAACCGCATCTCTCTCTTTCCACTTTATTAAATTTAGCTTAGGTGTTTCGTAATTAGGTATAAGTAAATCAATAAATTGAATTTTTATAAAGTTTTAACAACGCCTTTTCTCTCTGTCACTGAACACCCCACACCCCAGCAAACGGAGGAAAACTCGTCGTTACAGTGGCGCCCGAGCAGGGACAGAGAGTTAAAGGTTTTATATCGTTACCGGAACACCAGGCTAAAGAAAGAAAAAAAAACTTTAACACCAAGTAAAGAGAGAGTACCAGGTTTTGGAGGATACTTGAGTATCTTCATTTAAACACCGCTCAATATGTTGCGTACCTCATGGGCCTACACCCTAAGAAGGGAAGAGCTGGTCACCTACCTTGGCGAGTTCAACTTAGAGACTACTGGAAACGTCGAGGAGCTGCGCAAACGACTCGCCCAATTCGTGGGCGGAGAACATGCGCCTGAAGTTCTACAAAGATTACTACAACTACAAGTAAAGCATGAACCACCAGCCTCCCTTGCGGAGGGCAAGCTGGCAACCCCCAGAAAACTTCCCCTGTTGACAGTGTCGCCGGGGACAAATCACTCAACTGATGCGGACGACATAACCGGGCCCGAAAATGGTACTGGCCCCAGGATCGGCCTAACCTCGACGTCGCTCTCTACCACCGACCTCAAGTCCAGCGCGGACCAGGTTCGGAAATGGGGAGTCAAGTTCGATGGCGAAGGTGAACCGTTGGAGTTTACCGAAAGGATGGAAGAGTTGGCTCGCATGTACGCCATCAGGATAGACACCTTGCCAACCATGATGCCTGAAGTTCTTACCAACAAGGCACTTATCTGGTTCCGGAACAATAATCGCCAATGGGAGACGTGGTCGTCATTTAGAACAGATTTCCTTAAGTTTTTCCTGACACCCCGGTATTTCGAACGATTGGAGGACGAAGTCAGGAAAAGACACCAACGGCCGCGAGAGTCCTTCAGCGATTATACCCTGGCGATGCAGAACTTGATGAGGCACACTGATTACTCCGAGACTCAGAAGCTCGAGAGAATTTTCCGCAACGCGTTGCCGGAATACCTGTGGTACATCCGACGGAAGGATTTTGCCACATTGGGGGAACTCCTGGAGATGGCCGCTGACCTAGAGCAGATTCCGAAAGGCCCCCACCATACGCACGAACAGCACCGGTTGATGGCCCCCGAGAAGACTGGGCCTACTACAAGTGGATCCATCCCTAACCCCCGAAGTGCGTGTCGAAACTGTGGTCAGGGCGGGCATTTTTCGGCTCAATGCAGGAATACGAGCATCTTATTCTGTTGGGACTGTGGTCGCCGGGACATTCGAACGATCCAGTGCTGCCGTCGGTCGGGAAACGACCGCCGGACTCGTACCGAGAGAGGGGGTGCGGGTCCTCTACCAAGCCTACCGCCCAACTAGAAACCTCTTTACAGTATACCAGAACGAAACTCCTGGCTAACGTCGGCTTAGAAGGCCGGCTGGTGGCAGCTACGGTTGATACTGGGGCTACAACATGTTTCGTGAGCCAGGCTATTGTTAATACGTTGCAAGATGTGTCAACTTTACACCCACATGATTCCGGGGTGACCCTGGCTGATGGATCTTACCGCCGAATCACCCATGCACTGGAACACACGCTCACCCTGGGAAACCGTAGCATTCGAACCGAACTCCTTGTCATGCCCGATGCCACCGAGGATCTGATCATCGGTCTGAAGTTCCTGGAAGAATGTGGCACTAGGATGATATGTGCCGGTCTTACTTGCAATTTTCAGCGAACACAGGATGCCAATATACCGCTAAGCGGGGAGGCCAACCGCCATTTGACGCCATCTGTCCAACCCGGTACGACCACCAGTCCCGAAGTAGGCTCTGTATCCTGCCCAGAACCACACCAGGTGGATGACGAGGTTACACCAGGACATATTCCGGTAAGTGATCACAGTCCGGAGGACCAAGATAGAATAACACATTTTTTAGAAGGGGAGCTGCAGAAGTTCGGGGAACTGCACGGTTTGTCCACCGCCGCTCGACATAGAATCGTGATGACGGACGACCGGCCCTTTAAAATCAGGTATGCGCCCAGGAACCCGGCCATGCAGGCTATCATCGACGCAAAAGTGAATGAACTACTGGCCAATGGCTATATTGAACCCTCCAGGAGTGCCTATAGTTCACCCATCACACTGGCCCCAAAGAAAAACGGTACATGGCGGTTATGTATCGATTTCAGGCATCTGAACCGCAAATCCGACCCCGACGCGTATCCACTCCCACGAATCTCGACCATTTTGGACCGGCTCCGGAATGCGCGATACGTAAGCAGCCTGGATCTTAAAGACGGATACTGGCAGATCCCTTTGGAGGACGATAGCAAGAAGTACACCGCTTTTACCGTCGCCGGACGTGGATTGTATCAATGGCGAGTAATGCCGTTCGGACTGCATTCGGCCCCAGCCACCTTCCAAAGGGCCCTTGACAGCGTCATCGGGCCAGATCTGGAGCCATTCGCCTTCGCGTATCTAGACGACATTATAGTCACCGGGAGCACATTAGAGGAGCACTTGGCTAAACTGGCGGAAGTGTTCCGACGACTCCGTGCCGCTAACCTGAAAATTAATCCCGATAAGTGCGAATTCTTTAAGAGGGAGACGAAGTACCTCGGCCATGTTGTAAGCGGAAAGGGCATCCAAACTGACCCAGATAAAGTCGCGGCGATCCGGGAGATGACGGCTCCCCGCAACCTGCGAGACGTGAGACGATTTTTGGGAGTCGCTTCCTGGTACCGTCGTTTCGTACCCGATTTCGCCGCCATCGCACAACCCCTGACTGCGCTACTCAAGAAGGGCAAACACTGGAAGTGGACGGTGGATCAACAGATGGCGTTCGAGCTGTTGAAAACGAAATTAACGGAAGCACCGGTACTGGCATGCCCTGATTTCACGAAGGCATTCAAGCTACAGACGGATGCTAGCGACTACGGCTTAGGGGCAGTGTTGACTCAGGACTTGGATGACGGGGAAAGAGTCATCGCCTATGCAAGCAGGGGCCTCAACGGGGCTGAAAGAAATTACACGGCGACTGAAAAAGAGTGCCTCGCGATAATATGGGGCATACGGAAAATGCGGCCGTATCTAGAGGGGTACCGGTTTCACGTTATTACCGACCATCTGTCGCTAAAATGGCTGAACTCGATTGAGAATCCTACGGGTCGATTGGCTCGATGGGCTTTGGAGTTGCAGCAATATAACTACACGGTCGAATATCGGAAGGGGAAGCACAACGTGGTCGCTGACGCTTTGTCCCGACGGCCTATGGAGGTATTGCAACGAGCTGTGGAGGAGGGTGAACCAGTGGTATGCACATGGTGGCAGCGGAAGAAGGAGGAGGTCCGTCGCGACCCCGTCAAATACTCAGACTATGCAATCGTTGGTACTCAGCTTTTCAGACACATCCCGAGGCACCCGAATGACGAGGACTCTACTCCCTGGAAATTGTGTGTTCCAATCACGTTACGAAAACGAGTTCTCCAGGAATCACAGCCAACCAGCGGCCGGACACCTTGGAGTACGGAAGACGATAAGTCGGGTGAGCAACCGTTATTATTGGCCGGGGATGTACCGCGACGTGGCTCGGTTTGTGAGGAACTGCGGGTCTTGCCAGATATATAAGCCAAGTCAAGTGGCACCAGCGGGCGAGATGTTGGTGACCATCCCTGAGGAGCCCTGGGCCACCGTATGCGCGGATTTCGTGGGACCACTGCCGCGCTCCAAACATGGGAATAACATGCTCTTAGTTCTGTTTGACCGGTTTTCAAAGTGGGTCGAGTTGGTACCCCTCCGCAAGGCTACAGCTCAGGGTGTTGTTAAGGCCTTTAGGGAGAGGATTCTGGCCAGGTTTGGTACCCCGAAGGTACTCATCACGGATAATGGTGCGCAGTTTACCAGCCGCCTACTTGGAAATTATTTACGGGAACTCGGGGTCAAGCATCAATTTACCGCCCCCTACTGCCCGCAGGAGAACCCGACGGAGAGAGCTAACCGCACTATCAAGACGATGATCGCCCAACTGGCCCGGAATCGGCACAACCGATGGGATGACCACATTCCGGAGATTACCTTGGCCATAAACACCAGTAGTTCCGAATCGACTGGATACAGTCCAGCGTACCTCGTACAAGGCCGGGAGCCGAGACTACCAGGGGCCCTGTATGACGAAATAGCCACCGGTACGGATGCCCGCAATCGAGACCCAAAGGAGAAGGCAAGTGAGCTGGCGGAAATCTTTCGAATTGTTCGACATCAACTCGGTAAGGCCGCGCAGGACCAGCGGCGGCACTTCAATTTACGGCGACGACCCTGGAAACCCAAAATCGGCGACTGGGTCTTCGTTCGTGAACATCCATTATCGAAGGCGACGGAGAATTTTGCCGCCAAATTGGCCCCAAAGTTTTCCGGTCCTTATGAGGTCGTGAATTTCCTCTCCCCCGTGATAGCACAGCTGCGTAGTCGCGAAGGTGACCGTTTGAGGACGGCCCATCTTAGTGAGTTAAAACCCTGCACCGGACAACTGAACCCTCCGGAGGGGGGTGGGTAACGTCACCCTGATCATGGCCACTCCAGTTTGGTTCCCCAGGGAGGGACCATGTGTAACGACAGAAGTCGCTCCGCTCGTTTCTGTCTACACACGTTGCAATTTATCCCGGGCAATTCCCAAACACCCCTCGCAGTTTTTCTGGATAATTATCAAACGGCCCTCGATACACGCAAGGGTATATAAAGCGCAGCATCACAGAACTCGAGATCAGTTGCTGGCAGCCGCCAAAGGGTTCACAAGGTATTACTAATCACATTCTCTATTTCTAGCTCTTGGATACTTTTCCTGACAAGGACGTGTGCCACATCCACTGAATATCCTTTGAGGTCCTGCAAATATCCTTCGAGGTCCTGCGAAGATCCTTCGAAGTCCTGTGAATATCCTTCGAGGTCCTGCGAATATCCTTCGAGGTCCTGCGAATATCCTTCGAGGTCCTGCAAATATCCTTCGAGGTCCTGCGAACATCCTTCGAAGTCCTGCGAATATCCTTCGAGGTCCTGCGAATATCCTTCAAGGTCCTGCAAATATCCTTCGAGGTCCTGCGAACATCCTTCGAAGTCCTGTGAATATCCTTCGAGGTCCTGCGGGTATCCTTCGAGGTCCTGCGAATATCCTTCGAGGTCCGGCGAATATCCTTCGAGGTCCTGCAAATATCCTTCGAGGTCCTGCGAACATCCTTCGAAGTCCTGTGAATATCCTTCGAGGTCCTGCGGATATCCTTCGAGGTCCTGCGAATATCCTTCGAGGTCCTGCGAATATCCTTCGAGGTCCTGCAAATATCCTTCGAGGTCCTGCGAACATCCTTCGAAGTCCTGTGAATATCCTTCGAGGTCCTGCGAATATCCTTCGAGGTCCTGCGAATATCCTTCGAGGTCCTGCGAATATCCTTCGAGGTCCGGCGAATATCCTTCGACACTTCCCACCGTATCCTTGAACATTTACTAGCAGGAGGTGTGCCGTTCGTTGGTCACTCCCCACCGTATCCTTGAATATTTACTAGCAGGAGGCGTGCCGTTCGTTGGTCACTTCCCACCGTATCCTTGAACATTTACTAGCAGGAAGCGTGCCGTTCGTTGGTCACTTCCCACCGTATCCTTGAACATTTACTAGCAGGAGGCGTGCCGTTCGTTGGTCACTTCCCACCGTATCCTTGAACATTTACTAGCAGGCAGCGTGCCGTTCGTTGGTCACTTCCCACCGTATCCTTGAATATTTACTAGCAGGAGGCGTGCCGTTCGTTGGTCACTTCCCACCGTATCCTTGAACATTTACTAGCAGGAAGCGTGCCGTTCGTTGGTCACTTCCCACCGTATCCTTGAACATTTACTAGCAGGAAGCGTGCCGTTCGTTGGTCACTTCCCACCGTATCCTTGAATATTTACTAGCAGGAGGCGTGCCGTTCGTTGGTCACTTCCCACCGTATCTTTGAACATTTGCTAGAAGGAAGCGTGCCGTTCGTTGGTCACTTCCCACCGTATCTTTGAACATTTGCTAGAAGGAAGCGTGCCGTTCGTTGGTCAC
Source organism: Leucophora obtusa (assembly GCA_949987735.1). Classification (NCBI taxonomy): domain Eukaryota; kingdom Metazoa; phylum Arthropoda; class Insecta; order Diptera; family Anthomyiidae; genus Leucophora; species Leucophora obtusa. The sequence goes on along the minus strand of OX465295.1, from coordinate 123,223,206 downwards.
TTCCCCCCGTATCTTTGAACATTTGCTAGCAGGAGGCGTGCCGTTCGTTGGTCACTTCCCACCGTATCTTTGAACATTTGCTAGAAGGAAGCGTGCCGTTCGTTGGTCACTTCCCACCGTATCTTTGAACATTTGCTAGAAGGAAGGGTGCCGTTCGTTGGTCACTTCCCACCGTATCTTTGAACATTTGCTAGAAGGAAGCGTGCCGTTCGTTGGTCACTTCCCACCGTACCTTTGAACATTTGCTAGAAGGAAGCGTGCCGTTCGTTGGTCACTTCCCACCGTATCTTTGAACACTTGCTAGAAGGAAGCGTGCCGTTCGTTGGTCACTTCCCACCGTACCTTTGAACATTTGCTAGAAGGAAGCGTGCCGTTCGTTGGTCACTTCCCACCGTATCTTTGGACATTTGCTAGAAGGAAGCGTGCCGTTCGTTGGTCACTTCCCACCGTATCTTTGAACATTTGCTAGAAGGAGGCGTGCCGTTCGTTGGTCACTTCCCACCGTATCTTTGAACATTTTCTAGCAGGAGGCGTACCGATCGGTAGAAGGACGTAGAATCCCCGTGCACCCAGCAATATTAGATCCAACAAGAGCAAACCGCATCTCTCTCTTTCCACTTTATTAAATTTAGCTTAGGTGTTTCGTAATTAGGTATAAGTAAATCAATAAATTGAATTTTTATAAAGTTTTAACAACGCCTTTTCTCTCTGTCACTGAACAAAATAAATTCCTGTGACGAACCCTACCCCCGCGAGCTTACCCCAGCAAACGGAGGAAAACTCGTCGTTACAAAGTATCGAGTAGTGTCGAGTATCCAAGTTAAAAATATCGAGTAGTACCGAGTATTGAACAGTAATCAAATTTACTAGCACTAATTGCTACTATAGTTCTTTCTATTAAATCAAATGAATAAATTTACTTGTGAACGCGTTCAGTTTAATAATTCGAATAGATAACAATTTCATTAATTCCCACTGAAGTAATTCAGTACCGAATTTATTCAATTTCAATTTTGTTCAGAGTATTAAAAATTGTTTTCTTCATTCAAAAAAATTAGGACTACTGAATTAAAAACCCAAAATTATTTTCACTGAGTTCAAAAGTGTTTTCTAGCGTTCAGTAGACCTACAAGAAAATGATTCCTATTTTAGCTTAGAATCATATTTTAACAACTCTGTTTTTTGTTAGGACGATACAACAAATAGCACACCCCTTGTGAACAACCTTTATGTATAATTTTAAAAAAGACATAAAGGTTATTCACAAGATGTGTGATATTTGTTGTATCGTTTTATCGTCCTAACAAAAAGCAGATTTGTTAAAATTTAAATTGAAAAAATACAACATTTGAGAATAGCACGATACAACATTTTTACGTATGTTTTTTCAACGATACAACAGAAGCACACCCCTTGTGAACAACATAACTGTTAAATTTTAACTCAATTTTTATAAATCCAAAGAACTACACACAGAAAATAAATTGGTTGGAATTCCATCGGAACCAACGAAATATTTTCATCATTCAATAATTTTAATTGCAGTTATTTAAAATTCATCATCAGGAAAGTTATATTTATTTGTGAACAGAAAATATATATGATGAACCAAAACACTGTCACATTATCCAAAATATTGGCTTTTCTAACCAATATTGAAAAATTACTAACTTCCACATTACCTTCAATACCAACAACCACCAATTTATCGAAGACTAAGTCATTTGAATAAAATATCGGCAGCAAAAATCTAGTATCAGTTGTGTTTCAATAAAATCGATCACTCTATCCAAAGTATTAGTTTTTCCAATCAATTTAAAAATTTTTTTTAACTTTAGTAGCTTAACCATTAATTTCCATTATTTTGGTAATTGTAATAATATATTGAGACAAGGAATAGAAGTTTTATTTATCATAATAAAATTTTGGAATCTATCATATTTTTTCATTTCATACATATGCGTGTTTAAATTCTAAATTAGACAACAACTAAACGTAAGTATCTGTGGCGCAGGAGGTAGAGATACAGCCTTATAGCCTTAGAGATTTGAGTTCAAACCTCAACCAAGGCATTACTTTTTTTTTAATAATTTTTTTATTGATTAAAATTAAAAGACACAATTGATTTTCTGTTGTGAATATAATTTTATTCAAAAACAAAATATTCAAATTTTCAACCTGAAGAAATTCAAATTTGAAATTTGACAAAAGAAGTTTATGTCGAGTTTAGCCTAGAGGAAAAGCATTGGGCTGACAAACGGAAGGTCCCTGGTTCAATCCCGATTCGCGATATGAATTTTTTTAATTTTTTTTTTATTCAAATTAAAAGACACAACTGATTTTCTGTTGTTGATATAATTTTATTTATAGACAAAATATTCAAACCTGAAGAAATTCAAATTTGAAATTTGACTAAAAAAATTTAAATAGAGCTTAGCTTAGAGGGAAAGCAATGGGCTGACAAGCGGAGGGTCGCCGATTCGATCCCAGTTAGCGACATAAAAAATTTTAATTTTTAAATAAATTTTGTCGAACGTGTTTTCTATTTATAGAATTTATAATCCACAAACATTAAAGTAATCTATTAACACAACAAAAATTCAAAAATTGTAAATAAATTTCGGTAGTTACAATGGTATTAAAAATAAATAAAAGTGATTGTACCTGGAACTACAAAAATTCGGTTGGCGAAAAATTCGGTTGGAACTACTAATCTGTTTTCTGTGTGTACCTATAAAAAATTACAAAGTCGGCTTCGATATTTTTGCAGTAGGCTTTTTCCTGTGTATGTGTCTGTTGAAATTCTTGTAAAATTTTCCTTTTAGCCGACGTTAGCCGATTAGCTGCCGCCAGTCGACACTATTTTTTAAGCCAGCCGCCGCCGATGTGTTTGTGGCTCAACTCTAAAAATCATTCGCCGCCGACCATTTAAACCATTAGCCGCCGCCAGCCGACAGAATGTACCGGCTTGTATCTCTGCTCTGCACACAACTAAGCTTACTCGCAAACATACAAAAAATCAAAAAATATGTGGTTACATATATCTTTACCAGTGTTTAAAAAATATTGAGTCTAAAAATAAATTTAAAAAAATTTTCAAAAAATCGAGAAAATTATTTTCTATTTGAAATAATGATAAAAAGAAGTCATTATCAGTAACACATTATTATATGTTTTAAAATAATGCAGAAGGTAAATGGGTGTCATTACTGGTAGCCCAAAAAATAATGATATGTCATTACGGTTTCTACACTGGGTTCTCCAGAAAATGTAAAATGTTTTCATTCCACTTTCAAAAACCAAAATGGAATTTATATTTAGAGCAGCTTAAACTTATAAAAGCTTATCAAGAGTGCATCGTATGTATTCCCTAAAGTGTCTTTAACTAGTTCACTTAAAAAATGTATATCTGAAATTTTTTTTGCTGGTAAATTCAATAACTTTCTGACTAATTAGCAAAACGTAATTTTTTCTGAAAATTCAAATTTTGATCGGCGATCTTCTTTTTCATCTATAAATGACAACTTATATCAAAATTTAGCAGTTGGAATACAAAATTACCACAAAAAGTTTTTTTTTAACAATTTAATATTTACGAAAACACAAAAAACCTGAAGAAGCAAAAGTAAAACATAACTAAATTGTACTTCGAAATCATATTAGTTTCATACGAAATATGTGTTAAAACTGTAAATATGCTCACTAGCATATTTGAAACTGAAGTCTGTGATATAATATAAATATTAGATCGATTCACCTTATATGGACAGAAAAAAGTAAAAAAAGTGCCCACCTCAAAATAAACCTTGGTTTGTTTTATGATGATTCCCAAAATATTTCGGGTCTAGGAATGAGATCTCACGAGCTGGATCATTTTTAAAAAGGGTCTTTTTTTAGTTTTTGTAAGAAATTTGCATCTTAGCTGAAAAAACTTACTCAAGGATATTTTATAAAAAAAACGAGTTTTTTACTCTTTTGTATGGATATATTTGTGATTGAAATGTCAAACTTACATATCATAATCGCGTTTTATCAGAAATTTAAAGTGGTGGAAAAAATATTTTATAAATAGGGCAATATGAATACCAAATCATCGCTGAATGGATATAGTTTAGAATTTTGCAAATTTACTACATTTTTCACGGTGCTCTCGACCGTGCTTCAATTCAATAGCCTAATTCAATAAAAAAAAAATTATGAAATTTTTTGTAGTTTTATTATTAAATAAAATATTTTATCGGAATGCGCGTGTCTGTATTTTTTTTAAGAAAAGTCTAAATATAGGCTGACGCTAAATAAAATTTTATAATAGGTACGTTTTTTTCGAAAAAAAAAATTCCGCCGAAAAAGCGCGTGTTGGGTTTTTTTCTGTAAAGTTACATTTTTGTCCTTACATCTACTAGAAACTGAATTTAAATTATACAGGCATGTCACAGGTTTTTTTCGGAATTGATTTGATTTCGCAATTTCACTTCCGCAATTTATTCCCTAAGGTGATAGAAAACAATTTTTTTCCTCCTGAATTCGCAGTTTGGGGTGCTACAGATAATTTTGTGTTGAAAATAAAAAGTTCTGGTAAGTATCGAGTATGCTACAGGCTTTATACTGGTACTTAAAATGTTAACAGTTTCTCCAGAAACGTAAAAACGACAAAAAAAAATCGTTTTCATTCCACTTTAAAAATCAAAGTGGAATTGGTATTTAAACTCATAAAAGAGTTTCAATAGTGCTTGGTATGTATTCCCTAAAGTGTCGTTAACTATTTCACTTAAAAAACTTAACATTTAAAACGCTTTTTATTGGTAAATTCAACAATTTTCTTATGGATTAGCAAAACGTAATTTAGTTAGAATATTCTTCTACCTTAAGTCCAAATTCTAATATGATATTGTCATATTAGATTTTATTTGTTGTTTCAAAAAGGGGGTTGATCATTTTCATGATAGACAATACAATTGTTTCGTAGACATCACTCTACTCTTCAGTTGCCCGCAATAAGAAAAAGATAACTTTCTTACTCAAACCAAGACATTACATAAGTTACAAAAAATCAACGTGACGAGAATTTTATACTTTCGTATATGAACTGTCTGATTTGGTAAAACCAGTTATAAATCAACTCCTTTTTGAAAGCAACAATTACATAAAAGTAACCTTTGGGTACTATTTATATGTATGTTTGTTGTCAATACTTTGATCGGCGATCTTCTCTTTTTCAACTACAAATGGCAACTTATATCAAAATTTAGCAGTTGCAACACGAATTTACCACGAAAAGTCTTTTTTTACATTTTAGAATTTACGAAAACGCAAAAAACCTGAAGAAGCAAAAGTAAAACGTAACGAAATTGTACATCGAAATCATATTAATTTTATGAGAAATATGTGTTAAAACCTTAAATATGCTCTCTAACAAAACCTTTTTTAAGTGAAATTATTAACAACAGCATTTTTAACTTATAATTAATTATGTTTATCTGTTATATTTAGTCTAAATATGCAAAAATATCATTTACTTCTGGAGAAGCAATTTGCGTGAAATTGAAGTCTGTGACATGCCTGCACACAGAAAACAGTCTCAGTTGTGGCCACCGAATTTGTTGCCAATCGAATTCGTGCGGTTACGACAACTATCTTTATATTAAATTATATTTTTCGTCGTGAAAGCCAATATTCGGTTGTCTAATTCAATATTATGTTCCACATAAATATTATTATGTTCTACAAAATTTTATTGAAATTAAAAAAGTTTTTTTGAAATTTCTGGTATTGAACCCGGCCCTTCAGGTTAATAGTTCACACTTTTACCCACTGCACCACAACTACTTTTAAATTTCTTAGCTTTATTTACTGTTTATACATATGAATATTTTATTTTAATTTAAAAAAAAACATCTAGATTTTTGTCTTTTCCGGGATTCGAACCCGGAAATCCGGCGTACTAGGCCAACTCCTCACCCACTACACCACAAACACTTAATAATTTTAATGGCTAATTTTGAATTTATGTGTTTTATTAATACAGTATAAAATTCGTTTATCAATACCAATTAATAGTTGTGTGCGTTACAAATACAATCCACAATTCGGTAGGTTCTACAGAAACTTGAATTTAAGGTCATATTTGATTAGGATACCCGTATTTGTAGTTACCACTTTCGAATATTGAACTTTTTTTAAAAAAGGTTGTAGATAACACCAATTTTCTTGTATATTCACTAAATAAATGGCTGCTTCTACTGCATAGAATTACTAAACTGATACTAATTTTAAAATTAATTGGAGATACCAATAATTTGTTAAAAGGATTGTTTTTTAGTTCATTTTCCCTATTTTTAATACCTAGTAAAATATTTTTGATGTAGTATTCAATTATAAGTAATTCCAAATAAAATAAAGTCCTGGCAAATTCATTTTAATGGTTTTGCTCGAAAGCCAACCAATCTTTTTCCTGGGTGTGATTATTAGAAATTTATAAAAAAATTTCTTCGCGAAAAAGGCTAATCCGCCAAAAAATCGCGTGATGGATTTTTCTCTGTTAAGTTGCATTTTGATCTTACATCAACTACATACTGAATTCAAATGCAAATTGCAGTAACTCAAAAATTTTAACAAAATTTGGTCCAGAGCATCGTGCAAAATGTACGAAATTTGCAAAATTCAAAACTATATCCACTCAGCGATTATTTACTTGTCAAAAGAAAAGTCTTGGTATCCATATTGCCCTATTTAGAACATATTGTTTGCACCACATTAAATTTCTGATAAAACGCGAAAAATCGCGAATTTCAAAAAAAATCTGAAACACGTTTTCACTTAAATCGTCTATAGATTATGATATGAAAGTTTGACATTTCATATCTCTGTACAAAAGAGTCAAAAATTTGTTTTTTATAGAATATCCTCGAAAATAGGACATGTCAGGATATACTTAAACATGTTATATATATAAAAAATTAAAGAAAGGAAGATAACAAGAATTTCTGAACAAGACTGCTAAAAGTCAGCGTTCATCTATAACAAGCGGTAGCACAGGGGGTAGAGCGTCTAATTGAGATCCCAACAAGTGGGGGTTCAAATCCCACATGCTGCATGATGATTCTCTTTTTTTTGAACTAAATTAAAATAAAAAGAAGTTGGTTCAAATATACATCATTTGTTCCTAAAAATAACAACTTCCTTCCTTTGATATGCCAATGTTAAATTCATCGGTGAAAAACCCGAAAAAGAAGAACTCCCTATTAAACAGTTGCAGTGCTTTGACTACTTCTTTTTCCTCTGTATTTGTTTCCCTAACAAAAAATATAAATTAAAAATTTGACATTAAAATTAATAAGTGTTTGTGGTGTAATGGGTAGAGAGTAAGGTTGTCAGATACCAAAAGTCCAATAACTGGACAATGGAAAAAATTCAACTGGATTTTAAAAAAATAACTGGACAATTTAAAAATGCACTTATAGTTCAAAAAATTAAATTTTTATTTAAATTTTATTTGAGCATTGCTAATTGGTATGAAAAAACAAACGAGTTCAACTTTTCTATATTTCGTTAGTTATTTTTATCGCATTTTTGAAAAAATGGACCATATATTATCAATTAGAATATCTTTCGGAAAATTATCAGGCAGCAGAAGCAGTGTACAACATTTCGTTGTCAATTAAATTTGATATTTCTAAAACTTTTGGAAGCTCTGATAAGTCATCCCACGATAAGAGATTGTTTTAAAAATTCGTGATTCGTCTCCGAAATCATATCGTTGAGCCAAGTAAGTAACAGCATTTTTTAAAAACTGATTTGCTTCTAATTTGAAAGTATTTTTTGTGATGGGATTTTTTTTTTAAATAGATGCAACTTTGCTTTCATAGAACTCATGTTTTATCCCATTTTTAATGCAATTCAAAAGATTACTCATTATACTGTTCAGTTCTATAATAGTACAGGAATCACTTTCTAGGGCTAATACTGCTGAATATTAATTTAGTTAATTGAAAAATATAATTAAATAAATAATTATTTTTCAAAATTAAGGAAATTCTTTTTTAACTGGACGAATTATATTATAGCTGGTAACTGGGCAAGACCCAAAATAACTGGACAATCCAGGCCATTCGAGGCCGTCTGGCAACCCTAGTAGAGAGGTAGCCTAGTACGCCGGATTTCTGAGTTCGTATCCCGGAAGAGATAAAAATTTAGCTGTTTTTTTTTTAATTAAAATAAAATATTCATATGTTTAAAGAGCAAATATGACAAAGAAAATTAAAAGAACTTGTGGTGGAGTGGGTAGAAGTGGGAACTATAAATCGGAATGCCGTGTTCAATACCAGAAATTAAAAAAAAAATATATTTTCAATCAAATTTGGTGGAACATAATAATATTTATATGGAATATAATACTGAATTATACAACTTTCACGACCAAAAATATAATTTAATATGAAGACAGTTGTTGTTGTAACCGCATGAATTTGATTTATAGTGTTTGAGATAAGTTCTTGAAATGCATGTGGCTTTATAATTCTCTCGCAGAGTGTATTATTAAATATAAATAGTCTTTTTTTTTCCTTGAAAGGCAAATAAATCTTCTAATTCCTCTCACTATAAATTATGTTTTAATTAAGAAATTGCAAAAAAGAAAATTGAAAAATGTTTAATTAAAACTGGAAACTAAATAATTTTTTTATCCGATCCTTAAGAGTTTATATTAGACGTACTCTACTGTACAACTTTTAGCACAAGCATATTAAAGCGAAAATATGTATATGTAGTCGAGCATGTTTGTGCAACACTTGCATTGTATAAGTTGAAAACTTTTTTGTAAAAAAATAAAAAAAAGAAAAAAGAATACAAATTCAATTAACTTTTAATTTAAATTTAATTTTCATTAGCGAATTATTGAAGTGAATGTGTCTGTGTAAAGATATTACTCTCATGTTCATTTGAACAATGTTGACATTGCAATGCATTGGTTATGGAATACTAAACTTATTTATGCTTATAAGCATATGTATATAGTATATATACATAGGAACAAGTAAGTAAATGCATATGTACATTAGGGCTCTAGCCAAATTTTTCGCATAGTACCATGAGGTGGGCAATGTTGTATAATTTTTTTAAAAACAAACTTCACCCACCAAAAAGTAGAGATACAACCTTGCGGCTGCGGATTCCGCTGCGGAAAGAAAAATAAAATTAAACGTTCGAAACTAGTAATAAACATGAAAAACAATGTTTTTTCATAATAAAAGTTCAATCGTTTCAACTTTTCCATCTCTGAACATCATCAAATATCGGGAATATTTTTTGAAAATATACCAATATTGTAGTGAGTTTGAGAAATATGGGAGTATGAGAGAAAACGCAGAGAAATTAAATTAAGTTTTAATTTAGAAAGAATCCGCAGTTCGTTTTTAATTATAAAAACTCCATATAAAAAAATAAACGCAGAACAAACCACCAGGTTGTATATCTACATAGAATCCGCAGTGCGTTTTTAATTGTCAAAACTCCATATAAAAAAAATAAACTCAGAACAAACCGCAAGGTTGTATCTCTACATAAATTCATTTTCTAAATAAATACAGAAAAACAATTTATTTTAACAAGTTATTTAATTATACATATGGGAAAATCTACGAAACAGGTTGATTTCAGATTTTAAAAATGAAAAATTTGACATTAGTGGCACACATTTTTTTCTAGATTAACTTATTTAAAATACATTATAAAGAAGTAATCTTTTCGCGTGAATAAATTTTTTTGAGTGCTGAAAAAGTTATAAACAAAAAACCGCACACATTTTCGCTAATAAGTATTTTAAAATTTTTGGATTTTTCGGGCATGCGACCAGACATTTTCAAGTAATTTTTCCGTGCTGAGTCCGAATTTGGTTTCCAAATTTTTCCAGGACACCTGGTTTTTGAGCAAATTGAGGTCAAAGATACCAGAAACCTTTTTTGGCTATTTTTGAGTTGTTTTTTCACACTTTTACCTGGATTTAATGAAAGAAGATGAACAAATTTTTCAATCATAACGGTAATTTTATGCGAAAATGCATAGTCGCGCTATATTTCCATTATTGATTATAAGTAATGTTGTTTTTTTAATTTTTCCGTCCGTCCGTCTGTCTCTCCATGTATTCTTGTGCGCACGCTACAGGTCGCAAATATTAAAATTTTTTATCAAATACAGTAGACCGATTTATATCGGCCCAAGGACGAAGTCTATTAATTTTGGTTTAAATAGGTCTATGTTTGGACTTGTGCCCATATAAATTTCTCTCAAAACTGCAGCACAAAATTGAGTGGCACATCCACGGTTTAAAGAATTATGGGATCAAATATGTCTTGAATGGTACATATCTTCATTACTATTATTATCTGAAAGTGCTAAACGGATCGGACGAATTTCGTATTCTCTACAACATATCTTTCTCCAAAATTCGCTAAGAGATTAAATTCAAATTGAAGGCACATCCACAGTTTAAAGAATTATGGAGTCCAATCTATCTGGAACGGTAGATCTTATCATAGCTGTCATTATGTGAAAGTGCTAAACAGATCGGATTTTATGTTTAGGCTTTACATCAATTTTCGCTGTACAATACGCTAAAAATCCAACTTTAAATTGACTAGCACATCCACAGATAAAAGAATTAATGGCTGAAATCTGGCTTATATGATATATATCGTAATTAATATTGCTGTGTGTAAGTGCTAAAACGATCGGATTATCCGTTTCGTTTTTACATCACTTTTAGGTCCAAAAATCTACAATAAGCTACAAAATTTAGCCTAAAATGGGTCTGGACACCAAACTAATAGTACGATCCATTTAGCACTTACACACAATAATAGTATCATCGATATATACCGATCACGCAGGACTGCAACTAATTATTTCTCAAACTGCGGATGTGCCCTTCAAAAATATCAAATTTCAAGTTGTTCACGCATAGAAGTGAAAAGATTATTATTGCCATATTTTCTTTATTTTTGAAGGCACACTTATTAATTTGATCTCAATTTTTTTGTTTACTTATCAGTTATATGTCAGTATCAAAAAATTTTCAATTGCATTAAAGCTGAAAGCGCAAAAATTAAAAATGTCTGAAATTACTCTTTATTCAAAAACCAGAGTTACAGATTTGTTCCTAATTGAGGGCACCTATTTTTTCATCAAGTGGGAGATTTTCTAACATCATAATTATTATCCACCAAAGGTTTTGGGAGATTTCCTTTTATGCTGAAAAAGTTATAACCAAATAAGTTGAAAAACTCTTGAAAGTTACAAGCAAAATTAGGGTAGTTTTCAATTGAGAAGACCACATTAACAGTATAAATATTAAAATTTAAGATGTCCGCCTGATTAAATTCGTTGCCTCGAAAGTGCTAATACCATCAAAAATATTATATATTGTTATTAAAATGGTTTAAATTCCGAGTTATAGGAATCACCCGGTTCCGTAGATTTGCCCATATATGTATGTATATCTTCGGCTTTCCTGCCTGCCTGTTATTTTATGGATGGGGTCGTGTATCATTAAGGCATAAGATGTCAATAATATAATAACGATGTCCTGAACACATGTTAAAAACACATAGCACTACTTGCAGGCAAGCCGACGATATGTATATGGATATATAATTTCTAATAATAATAATAGTAACTCTTCCGCCATCCCGTATTTTAATTTCGAGTTCGACGATATCTTTTATAAACATTTAAGGTAAAATTAAATTTTAGCATATGATGAAATATTTAGTAATCTAATTTAGTTAATTTTGCCCTAATTTGGTGGATTGAAGTATTTGTTCTTATGCTGTAATATTCCAGTAAAAAATATATATATGGAATTTGAAAAGAAAAAAAAAATGCCTAAAAGCTATATAAGTGCCAAAAACGCTGTTTTCCTCCCGGTTTTTTGAACCCAATTAATTTTGGGTCTTTTCTTGTGAAAAAAGGAATTCCCACAATTTTTTTAGTTTTCAGTCTCTAATGTGTTTTTAATAAAGCCTTAAAGTCCAATTGTTGATTTTTTTAAATTTCTTTGAAAAATTAAAAAAAAAATCAAATAAATTATAAAAAAAAACAGGAAAATATTATAAAAACCAAATACTCGTAGAATACCATTAAATTATTTTAAAATCGAGTGAAAGCGGATCCTTTACAACTTTTTGTAAGCAACTCAAAGCAATTGCTTTGAGTTGAGTGTTGTGATATTTTTCCGAAAATTATGAAAGGTGTTATTCTGTAAATTTCCTAGTGGGGCGTTTTTGGCCAAGAGTATCAAAATTAACCCCAACTGGATCACGTTACATAAAATAATTATTTTTATCCAGTTGAGATTTTTTTTTATCAATTTAATGGCTTTACAATCTCGTAGTCATAATTAAAATTAAGTTTCATGGGTCTTTTCTGACCCCAGTCCACTAAGGCTTAAAGAGTTTTTAAACAGATGTAAAGATAATTATAGTCTAACTAAATTTAAGTGATATTTTTCCGAAAAATATGTAAAATTTTATGAAAACATTAAAATTTTGTTAAATTTTTGACAAAATAAGCAATTTTTGTAAAATGCTTGGAAAACAGTCGCTCCAAACACAAACTCGAATTATCATTTTTCCAATTTATTTTTTTCTTTAATACCAACTATTATGTGGTACAATAAGCAATCGACATCTCCAAATTGGGTATTTTAAAAAATCTTTAAAATTAATTTAAAAAAAACACGTTTTTCCATTTTTATCAAATTTGTGGGTGATTTTGGATTCCAGACTAAAGTGGGTTAATGATATCCGATGAAGTCAAAATTCCATATCTGAATCATTTTGGCTATATTAAATGAATAAATGAAATAAAAAATATTTTTTTTTCGAATTTTTGAATTTTGGGAATTTTTAATAGTAACCCGAGTAAAAAAGAGTATATATAACATATATTTTTTAATATTAAAATATATGATAATATAAAATATTGTATGCGACTTTATATGTTTTTATATGATGATATATTAGAAAAATGTTTAAAAATTTTCTCATATGTAATCATATATCAGAATTTGCGTTATTGCAAATTATTTATATAGGAATATATAATTGATAAAACCGTTAAAAATTTTATATATAAATACATACGTAGAATATTTTTGATTGTATTTTATATATTACAATATATTAGTTAATCTCAGACACAAGTTCGAAACTCATTGCATGAAAAAAATTTTTATATGTTTTATTCAATTTTTTCATTAAATTAATATTTTCTGAGCTTTTTTTATTTTTAATTTTTTTTTTTTTAATTTAAAAACTCCAATTTAATAAAATTAACATTTAAAATCATGACCCGGCTCGTTATGGGTTAATCAGCTTAGGCATGTTGCATACCATTGGTAAGGTATTTCAAGTACCTTTCCAACGCCATATATATTTTGTTCTCGTCCGATAAGTTTTGAGTGGAGAAATAACCATTGAATATTGTTATAGATCATTTTCAGCTCCATAAATCGGGAATTAGGAGCCTCCAACAAAAAAGAAGTGCATTGCCGGGCTAATCATTAAAATTTTATTTAAAATAAAAAAAAAAACAAAACAATATATGTATTTAAAAAATTTTCTAAGTCCAAAGAAAATTCCCATATTTGAGAAAAAATTATCTAAAAATGACAAAGTGTATGCTAACTAACTTGTTGCTAACTTTTTTGCACACATATTTCCATAAGGGAAAGCTGGCAGCAAGTTAGTTAGCATATGCTTTTTAATTTTGAATACGGGGGCTAATCTTTAACCCTAAAAGTGCATTGCTATTTTTCACGCTATTTGTAAAGCACGGTTGATGTTAGTCGAATCGACTAACAATGGACTTCTAGGGTTAAAGAATTCAACAATAACGGATTTATACAATAACGTCTTTAATAGTTACTTATTATCAGGGCAGCGACTTTCATGCACTTAAAAATGGAAAATATACGCATAAAATATGCAGTAAAAATGCAAAATATGCACTTAAATGGAAATATGCAATAAAAACCAAAAAATATGCACTAAAGATCCAAAAATAAATGCTTAAAATCAAAAAATGCACTTTACATTTATCGATTTATAAAAATCATATTTATTACTCGAGAGTGTTTACCCGAGTAAAAAAAATTGATCTCGCGCAATATCTAATCATATCCAATTTGATATTGTTTAAGATCTGCTGTATTATCTAGCTGATCCAATTAGATCTCAAAATTGGGTGTATCCAATGATATCGTATTAGATCCCATTGTATATATGGGGATAAACTAAGATCAAGTTATATCTCAAAATTGGGAGGTCCAATGATATCTTTGGGGATAAACCTAGATCTAATTTGATCCGAAAAATGGCGGATCGAATTAGATCCAGTTATATATTTGTGGATAAACTTAGATCTAATTTGATCCGAAAAATGGCGGATCGAATTAGATAGAGCTATATATTTGTGGATAGACTTAGATCTAATTTGATCTCAATTTTGGCAGATCGAATTAGATCTAGCAATATATTTGTGGATAAACTTAGATCTAATTTGATCCGAAAAAGTGGCAGATCGAATTAGATCCAGCAATATATTTGGGGATAAACTTAGATCTAAATTGATCCGAAAAATGGCAGATGGAAATAGATCCAGCAATATATTTGTGGATAAACTTAGATCTAATTTGATCCGAAAAATGGCAGATCGAATTAGATCCAGCAATATATTTGGGGATTAAGTAAGATCTAAATATATCCAAAAATGACAGATCAAAAATTAGATCCAGTAATATATTTCGGGATTGCGTAAGATCTTAAATTTTCCGATAAATTGCAGATCGAATTAAATCCAGTTATATATTTGGGGATTTGGTAAGATCTTAATTTATCCCATAAATTGCAGATCGAATTAGATCTAGCAATTTATTTCCGTATTAAAATGGCAGATCGAATTAGAAATAGCAATATATTTGGGGATTGACATCTAAAACTATCCAGAAAAAAGACAGATAAAATTAGATCCCGCATTATATTTGGGTATTACATAAAATCTCCATTTATTTGGGATTAAATAAAATCCCAGACACCCGGTGAAAGATGCTCATATACACTCGAACATGTTCATATACGGTTTATGCATGTACACATATGAACAAATATGGATTTTTTATGAACATATATGGATTTTATATGAACATATATGGAAGTATATGTGATTCCATATATGGAAAAAGATTTCATATACAGACATATATGGAAGCATCTGTTATTTCATATATTGAAATGGCACTAATATATGGACAAATATGGAAGTATATGTTATTCAATTTATGCAAAAGGGACTTGTATATGAACATATTTGGAAGAATACATTTTTCCATATGTGTAAAAGGAACTCATATTTGGTAAGTATGGAATTATATTTAATGCAATGAATAAAAAAAAGAACATGTAGCGACTAATTTGAATGTCATACATAAATTTATATCTATAGTACATCCTTATAATAAAGAACAGCAACGTTCGCATGTATTCGCATATATTTAATAAATGTATATGTTCATATATGTCCATATATTAACATATACTTAGGTGTTACCTCATTTTTCGGATCCCTACATATATGCTTGAACCATAAATGTTCATACATGGACATTTTTTACCGGGCAGATATTGACAACAGTTCAAAAAATAATACACTGGCAGAGCACTGATTTTATAAAAATTACAATAATTTGTTAAAATAAGGTTTAAACTCAGAAGGTCTCGAGTTCGATACCGTTCACGGCTATGCATTTTTTTATAAAAACCCGGTGAAAAATGTTCATATACGCTCAAACATGTTCATTAGAGTGGGTCGAACTTTGCCGAATTGCGAATTTCAAAAACGGGGGGTGCGGAAAAGTTGCGTATGCGTCCAGTAACCAGTAAAAAATAAAAATTTTGAAAATCGGTTCATGTTCAAGGTCCCCGCAAAGCGGTTGAAATTTCGAAATTTCGGAAAGTTTAAAAAAAATCCTTAAATTTTGTTAAAAAATATTTGTTGTTGTGATATATTATTTCTAATAAATTATAGTTCGCTGAATCCAAAAAAAATAAAAAATTTTTAATCGGCCCAAGGGGTTCTGAAACATTGCTACTTGAATTTTGCTGAAAAACACGATTTTTCATTTTTCAGTCGGGCCTTCAAAAAGTTAGTCTAAAAATGTTTTTAATTTTTTTCATTTTTAAATCTACTATATATATAAAATTGTCTTTCATTTGAGTGTAAAAAAGTTTAAAAATGTTGAAGGGTATTCCAAGGACGCTGCGACAAAGTTGTAAAAATTTTCACAGTTAAAAGTGATTGTTTTTTATGATCACTGTTTTTTTATTAAGTGATCAGAGATTTTACCCATTTATTGTTTTGGATTAACATAAAATAACATTTTTATGACTGGTCCATCTTTTTTAATAATTTTGTGTATTTTGATAATAAATATAAACTAGCGTGATCGGATCTCAAGATTTGGGACACAATGCTCGAAAAGTATCCTCTTTTTTGTCCACACAATGTTCGAAAAGTATCCTAATCTATATTTTTTGTTGTATTAAAAGAATATTTTAGCATAAAATTAAATACCTAAAAGTTTTTTTGTAAAAGTTTTGAAAAATATTTTATACACTGTGCCACAAAAGTATATATAAAAAATATAATTGATTAGAACTTAATACATTAGTGTTTAGCAAATATTAAAAAAAAATTAAATTGCGTGCTCGGAGTTAGAATTTTGTAACACAATGTTCGAAAAGTATGCACTTTTTTGTCCACACAATATATGAAAAATATTCAACTTTATATTTTTTATTGTAGTAAGAGAATATTTTAGAATAAAATTAAACACTTAGTAGTTTCTTTGTAAAAGTTTTGAAAAATTTATTATACACTGTGTTCGAACATCGTGTGGATAAAAAATAGGATACTTTACGAACATTGTTTTACAAAATTTTGAATCAAGCACGCAATTTAATTTTTATGATATTTACTAAAAACTAATGTATTAAGTTATAAACAATTACATTTTTGTATATATACTTTTGTGGCACAGTGTATAAAATATTTTTCAAAACTTTTACAAAGAAACTATTAAGTGTTTAATTTTATTCTAAAATATTCTATTACTACAACAAAAAATATAAAGTAGAATACTTTTCGAATATTGTATGGACAAAAAAGGGTATACTTTTCGAACATTGTGTTACAAAATTCTAAATCCAAGCACGCAATTTAATTTTGTATAATATTTACTGAACATTAATGTATTAAGTTATATTCAATTACATTTTTTTATGTATACTTTTGTGGCACAGTGTATAAAATATTTTTCAAAACTTTTACAAAAAAACTATTAGGTATTTAATTTTATTCTAAAATATTCTTTTAATACAACAAAAAATATAAAGTGGGATAATTTTCGAACATTGTGTGCACAAAAAAGAGGATACTTTTCGAGCATTGTGTCCGAAATCTCGAGATCCGATCACACTATTTTATATTTATTATCAAAGTACCCAAAATTATTAAAAAAGATGGACCAGTCATAAAATGTTATTTTATGTTGATCCAAAACAATAAATGGATAAAATCTCTGATCACTTAATAAAAAAACAGTGATCACAAAAAACAATCACTTTTGACTGTGAAAATTTTTACAACTTTTGTCGCAGCGTCCTTGGAATACCCTTCAACATTTTGAAACTTTTTTACACTCATATGAAAAACAATTTTATATATATAGTAGATTTAAAAATGAAAAAAATTAAAAACATTTTTAGACAAACTTTTTGAAGGCTCGACTGAAAAATGAAAAAACGTGTTTTTCAGCTAAATTCAAGTAGCAATATTTCAGAACCCCTTCGGCCGATTAAAAATTTTTTATTTTTTTTGGATTCAGCGAACTATAATTTATTAGAAATAATATATCACAACAACAAATATTTTTTAACAAAATTTAAGGATTTTTTTTTAACTTTCCGAAATTTCAACCGCTTTGCGGGGACCTTGAACGTGAACCGATTTTCAAAATTTTTATTTTTTACTGGTTATTGGACGCATACGCAACTTTTCCGCACCCCCCGTTTTTGATATTCGCAATTCGGCAAAGTTCGGCCCACTCTAATGTTCATATATGGTTTATGTATGGACACATATAAACAAATATGGATTTTTTATAAACATATATGGATTTTATATGAACATATATGGAAGTATATGTTATTCCATATATGGAAAAAGATTTCATATACAGACATATATGGAGGCATCTATCTGCTATTTCATATATGGAAAAGGACAAATATGGACAAATATGGAAGTATATTATATTCAATTTATGCAAAAGTAACTTGTATATTAACATATTTGCAAGAATACATTTTTCCATATGTGTAAAAGGAACTTATATATGGATAAATATGGAATTATATTTCATGTCCCCGGTGAACATTTAATATCCATATATGAACATTTATGGTTCAACCATATATGTATGGATCCGAAAAATGAGGTAACACCTAAGTATATGTTCATATATGGACATATATGAACATATACATTTATTAAATATATGCGAATACATGCGAACGTTGCTGTCCTTTCCCTATTAAAAAAATTAATGAGGTACAACCAAGGACCATTGAGTATGAGGATGTGCAAAGACAGCTTGCAGTGGGTGAAAAAATAAAATCGAGATTAGATGGCATTTTAATATGGTGACCGTTTTTTGGGTTGGCATAAAAAAGCAGACCAAAAATGTGCAATAGCCATGGCAATATGCCATTTGTACTGGTGAATTTGAATTTATTTAGGAAATTGTAAAGGGGCACAAATAGTATGTGTGGTGAAAAGTTATTTTTAGACATTATGGGGTGTGTGAAGGGGTGTTTGTGTTCAAATCTCGATAGAGGAGAAAAGAACTTTTTTTTTATAAAATTGATTGTGGGATAAATTGAAAAATTAATAAAACAAAAACTGCTATGTTGCGACATTTCATTTACTGGATGCAAATGGTTTAAAGTTTGTGTTGATTATCAAAAATCAACAAATGCAAAGAAATATGAAAAATAAATTTAAAAAACATACATAAAGAGCTAAAGAAATTGTGAAGTATGAAATATGAAAATTATGAAATGGATAAAGTTTTTTTGTATTAAATTATGTTTTATAAAATTTTTTAAACCTATAAAATTTAATAAAATTATAATTTTTTCACAATTTGTTTCTTATTTAATTTGTACTTATTCAATATTAATATTTTTTATTCGTAATAATATTGTTTTCACATGAATTATTGAATAATGTGATTGTATTTTTGTAATTATCAAACTAGTAAAGAGAAATAAATTTTCTAACTCAAAAAATAGGTATATTTTTTAACAACATTTTTTGAAGTTATGTTTAAAAATAGTTGTGATTTTATTAAAAAAAAAGAAACATTTTTGTTGTTGTCAGGAATAATTTGAAAATCTAAAATAAAATAAAGGAAAAAATAATTTTTCCTTTTTTATGAAGATTTCGATAAGAGAAAAACAAATTTTATTGAAATTTTATTTTTTGTACTACAATAAAGTGTAATAAAAAATATTTGGTATTACAAGGAAATTACTTTTATTATTTTTATTATAAAAATATTCGTATTTAAAATTGTTAAAATAATAATAAACATTTTATAAAATTATTATGAAATTTTTTCTTTTTTTAATTTGATTATTTTAAATAATAATAAAATAAATAATATTATTTTATATAATTTTTTGATCAGCAATTTTTTGTTTCATTTAATTCTTTTGTCAAAACTTCAATTCAAAAATTGTATTTTTTGTCATAATTTTTTTATGAATAATATAGCAGCAATATCAAATTTTTATTTAAGTGAATATTTAATGCCAAAGACTTAAGACACAAACTTTATAGTTTCAAAATTGTGTTATTGATACAAAAATAATTTTTTTATTAATAATATCGCGGCAATATTTTCAAAGTTATAAAACTAATTCTTATTCATAATACCCAGGTGAAAATGTTCATATATGTTCATATATTGTCATATATGGTTTCATGTATGAGCATATATGGTTTAATGTATGATCATATATGAACATATATGTTATGTATGGAAGCATATATGGGTAAATACATTCAAATGTATGAATCCATATATGATAATATACTGCATTTATTGGTCCATATATTGGTTCATATATTCCATATATCTTCATATATGAACTCATATATTATTCCATATATGGGTAATGTTTTAAGTTTTTTTTTGTCATGGGGGTAATTACGTGAGCGGATTCAAAAAATATTGAAATACAATACATTGATAATTTCTTAAATACATTTGGCAATTTCTAAAATACAATTGCAAGTTTTTGAAATACAATTGATTATTTGTAAAATACATTTGATAATTTCTGAAATGCAATTGCGAATTTCTGAAATACAATTAATAAATTTCTGAAATACAACTTTGAGTTTCTGAAATACAATTCATAATTTCTGATATACAATTAATAAATATGAAAATCAATTGATAATTACTGAAAAGCAATTATAAAACTGGAAATAAATTGATTATTTCTGAAATATAATTGGTAAATCTGAAAAACAATTCATAACTTCTACAATACAATTGATGAAACTGAAATTCAATTGATTATTTCTGAAATACAATTGATAAATCTGAAAAACAATTGATAACTTCTGAAATATAATGATAAATTTTGAAATACAATTGAAAATGTTGCAGTAAGATAAAAACAGCAAAAATAAAACTGCTAAATTTATTTATTAAAATCAAAAAACGAAAAAGGAACTTTGAAAATTTAAAATTTTATGTGATGTTTTTTGTCTAATTTTATTTCTTAATCACTGATATTTAGCTCAATTATAACTCAAATTTTGTAAATATATTAAACACTTTTATTTTTGCTGTTCCTATCTTATTTATATTTAGCAAAAATACTCTGCTAATTCAGCAGTTTTTAATTTTGAACTAATTTTTAGTAGCTTTAACTAAAATTTTTATACACTTTTTTCTATTAGTGTATAAACAATCATTAAATAATCAAAAAACAGTCATAAAATAATTTCTAAACTTCAAGTAAAATGTTTATGTCCATTAAATATTTCATAATTTCTCAATTTCATTCAAATGTACAAATTCATCAATAAGAATTGTAATATTTACATTTAATTTAATATATCTCCATATATGGCCATATACCCTCAAGTTTCGGATCCTAACCCATATATGTTGCCATATATGACCATATATGAACATTTTCACCTGGGTATTCATAATAATATTTAGCCTTACTATCAATATTTTTCAAAGGTATATTTTTTGTTAAAGTCGACTTTATTTTAAAGTAAATGTTTTGTTTTAACCGTAGGTACTATACAAAATATTTAACAATAGAACTTTTAAAATAATGGCAAACATATACATTCAAAAATTTTGTTTATTTTTATTAAAAAAATAAAACAAAATGAATGATCTCTTATTTTGGTAAATTAATGTTCTTTTCAAATTAAATAATTTAAACAGAAAGTGATATTAATTTATGATCTAGAGTGAGCCTAAAGAACATTCATTTAAAAAAACAAAATTTGAAAACAATAAAATCAAAATAAATAAAGACAAAATAAAAACAAGTCAAAACTTCAAATTTAAAACAGAATTTTAAGGTATACTTTAAATATTTTGTATGGTACGAAAACTAAAATAGTAGCCTCGATGACTTTATAGAAGTATGGAAAGAAAATCCAGGCTTATGAAAGGAGAGGCCAAATATGGAAAATGCTGCTGCTAGAAGTACTGCCACTGAAAAATTGGTGCTTATCAGCAGACGAGATGATCCGAACGCCAACAGCTCGTCAGTACAACAAAGAATTAGTCATCTAAAGAAAAGATTTTCTCATGAACAATCCAAGAAACAAAAAACCCTTCTTATATATCTAATATATGGTACTTCAACAAAATAAACTTTCTCAAGAACGAAGCAGATGAAGAGAAAAAAACATCAGCAATAACTTCAAAGCAGGATGTATTCAAATTTGAAGATGATGAAGAAGAAGAATATAAGCCATTGCCAAATAAGCAAAAGGTTGCAACGCCAATAAATATTGCTGAAGACAGTTTAATTCGAAGATTTGGTTTTAATCCGGATGAATCTTCAAAAGAAAATACTGTTCCTCCTCAATTTATAAATTTAGAAAAAACTGAAGAAATTGAGCCGCCAATACGCCAATCTAGTGATTCTTTGCAAACAAATCCTGTCATAAAAAATGTGGAAAATTTGCAAAATTGGCCAACGGAACAACAGCACATTAAGTCTGAAACTGCTCAAATGGCAACCGATAACTTTAAAGCAGAACAACAAGTTCAGGAAGAACAACGAACAATTTGTGTTCCACCAAATGCTCCGGATGCTGAATATGTTGAGCACGATGCGTACGCTTATAGCGTAATTTGTGAAATGCGGCAAATGAATCGCATTCAACAAATAAAAGCGAAGAAGGGTACCAACGACACTGTTACCAAAGAGATGTTAGGGCAATTTAGTTTGTAAAAAAAAAATTTAATAATAATAAAACAAAAAAGGATACTGTTTTTTTTATGGTCAATATTCCTCTTGAAAATGGAAATTCGCAAAAATATAGAACACAAAAATGTTTACCTTTTCTATGGTAAATTGCCGTGACTATTATGCGATGCCAAATTTATGTTGAAAATACATATACTATTTAAATATTTGATGAAATAATTTTGGTTAAAGGCAATTTTTTTGCAAAATGCTTTTAAGGTTTTATGGTATTGGAAAACCTATTTTGAACTCCACATGAAATTTTTTTCGCATAATTGTTAAACAACATTACCAAATAATTTTTTATTTTTTTTTTCAAAATAAACGATTTAACAATAATCTTTATTTTGATAGTGGTATGAGTGACCTTTTTTTTTTGAAATAGGAAAAAACTTAAAAATAATTGATTGAACGCGCGTTTTTTTTTTTGGGTTACTTGTTATGGGAAAGTAATAAAATATTGCTGGAATATTTATTTAATTTTATTGCCAATATTCATGTTGAAAGCTAAAGTTCACGAAAATTCAGAAAATAAAATTTTTAACTTGTTAATTGTTTTCTTAATTATTATGCGAGGTTTATTTTATTGTTAAAATCTTTAAATATTAATGTAGTAATTTTGGTTAAAGGCGATTAATTTTTCACAAAATTTTTTTGCAATCTTCTAAATTTTTACAGTTACTATATTTTAATAGAAATCTTCTTTTTGAGATCTTAGAGAAAGATTATTTTATATAACTTTTATCCAAAATTACCAAATAATTTACTTTTTTTTTCATATTAAACGATTTTACGAAAATGTTTATTTTGAAAGTGGTATGAGTCACTTAATTTTTTATTATAGCATAACACTTAAGGATAATTAATTAAATCAGGGCATTGGCATTAGTTTTTTGCGGAAAAGTTATAAATTGCCAAATGCCGGCAGTAAAAGTTGAAATTGGCGAAAATTTTGCAAACAAAAATTTGAAATTTTTTGTCGTAAATTGTTTTAATTATTATGTAATGTCGAGTTCATTGTGAAAGTATGTTTTTAGATATTTCATGAAGTAATTTTGGTTGAAAATAATTAATTTGTTCCCAAAAAATTGGTAAAAAAAATTTGAGCTACAGCTTTTTCTTTATATTTTTTTAAGAAACCGATTACTACTGCCTATTAGAATTCAATAAGAAAAGAATATTCCAACTTATCATATTTCAGCGAATAAAAAATATAAAACAAAAAAAGTTAAGTCCTTGTAAGATAACAAAATGATAAAAACTATAATTTTGAAAGTGGTATGAGTCCACTCACCATTGAAAAAAACAGGTATTTTCGCAATATATATTAAAAATGATATAAAAATTTAACTATATGTTATTAAAAATATGTGTAAAATTTCTTGAACAGAACCACCCATATTTTAAAACACGTTAAAACGCAAACCCTTTTATATCTCATTGGACGCATACCACTTTAAAAATAAACCGTTCATAAAAATTTGAAAAAGTAGATTTTAAGAAAACAAACTATGTATATTTTTAATAAAAAGTAATAAAAAAATTCTCTCATAAAAAATTATCTCAAAAATTTTAAAAAACAAAATAAACAAAAAAAGAACAAAATATATCATTTCATTTGATAATTATATTTTTTACTATTTACTTGTTATTTTTTTAAAAGAAAAATACATGTATCTAAATAAATGTATCTTTTTGTTCTTTTGTTCTATTGACTTTCTTTTTTTTATGAAATATTATAAAATTTTTTTCTTTTTCGTACAACATGTATAAAGTTTTTCATTGAAATCTAAAATTTATTTTATATGATAAAAATAAATTTACAAAAAAGAAACAACATAAAATGTAATATTTTTTATAAAGAATTTTACAGAAGAATTAAAGAAAAGAAATTCTTTTCCTTTCCGTACGAATTATTATATTGCCATATGATAAGTTGCTTTATCAAAAGTTCTTTATTTTTAGAAAAGAAGTTTTGACAAAAGAATTAAATAACCCAGGTGAAAATGTTCATATATGGTCATATATGGCAACATATATGGGTTCAGATCCGAAATTTGAGGGTATATGGCCATATATGGAGATATATGAATGTTCATATAAATTTTTTTTTTAAATATTGCTTTTTTATTCAAATTAAATGTAAATATTATAATTCTATTCATACGTTACTGATGAATTTGTACATTTGAATGAAATTGAGAAATTATGAAATTTTTAATGGACATAAACATTTTACTTCAAGTTTATAAATTATTTTATGACTATTTTTTGATTATTTAATGATTGTTTATACACTAATAGAAAAAAGTGTTTAAAAATTTTAGTTAAAGCTACTAAAAATTAGTTCAAAATGAAAAACTGCTGCATTAGCAGAGTATTTTTGCTAAATATAAAATAAAACTGTTTAATATATTTACAAAATTTGAGTTATAATTGAGCTAAATTTCAGTGATTAGCAAATAAAATTAAATTGTAGTAGTAGACAAAAAAACATCACATAAAATTTAAAATTTTCAAAGTTCCTTTTTCGTTTTTTGTTTTTAACGGAAATACAAATCTAGCCTTCTGAAATCAACAGTTTAATATTTTTGGCAAATATTTCTGTTGGTTTTATAAACGGCTATTTGCATTGAACAAAATTTAACAAACATTTTTTTAAGATACAACAGTTTGTTTTAGCCATTTTTAGTTTACTAATATTTTGCAAAATTTTCTGCAGATTTTCTAAATTTAGCAGTTTTATTTTTGCTGTTTTTATCTTACTGCAACATTTCCAATTGTATTTTAAAATTTATCATTTTATTTCAGAAGTGATCAATTGTTTTTCAGATTTATCAAACTGAAAATTGTATTTCAGAAATTTATTAATTGTATTTCAGAAATCCGCAATTGCATTTCAGAAATTATCAAATGTATTTTACAAATAATCAATTGCATTTCAGAAACTGGCAATTGTATTTTAGAAATTGCCAATTGTATTTAAGAAATTATCAAATGTATTGTATTTCAATATTTTTTGAATCCGCTCACGTAATTACCCCCATGATAAAAAAACTTAAAACATTACCCATGTATGGAATAATATATGAATTCATATATGAAGATATATGGAATATATAAACCAACATATGGACCAATAAATGCAGTATACTATCATATATGGATTCATACATTTGAATGTATTTACCCATATATGCTTCCATACATAACATATGTGTTCATATATGATCATACATTAAACCACATATGCTCATACATGAAACCATATATGACAATATATGAACATATATGAACATTTTCACCTGGGAAAACAAAAAATTGTTGATCAAAAAATTATATAAAATAATATTATTTATTTTATTATTATTTAAAATAATCAAATTAAAAAAAGAAAAAATTTCATAATAATTTTATAAAATGTTTATTACTATTTTAACAATTTTAAATACGAATATTTTTATTATAAAAATAATAAAAGTAATTTCCTTGTAATACCAAATATTTTTTATTACACTTTATTGTAGTACAAAAAATAAAATTTCAATAAAATTTGTTTTTCTCTTATCGAAATCTTCATAAAAAAGGAAAAATTATTTTTCCTTTATTTTATTTTAGATTTTCAAATTATTCCTGACAACAACAAAAATGTTTCATTTTTTTTAATAAAATCACAACTATTTTTAAACATAACTTCAAAAAATGTTGTTAAAAAATATACCTATTTTTTGAGTTAGAAAATTTATTTCTCTTTACTATTTTGATAATTACAAAAATACAATCACATTATTCAATAATTCATGTGAAAACAGTATTATTACGAATAAAAAATATTAATATTGAATAAATACAAATTAAATAAGAAACAAATTGTGAAAAAATTATAATTTTATTAAATTTTATAGGTTTAAAAAATTTTATAAAACATAATTTAATACAAAAAAACTTTATCCATTTCATAATTTTCATATTTCATACTTCACAATTTCTTTAGCTCTTTATGTATGTTTTTTAAATTTATTTTTCATATTTCTTTGCATTTGTTGTTTTTGATAATCAACACAAACTTTAAACCATTTGCATCCAGCAAATGAAATGTCGCAACATAGCAGTTTTTGTTTTGTTAATTTATCAATTTATCCCACAATTAATTTTATAAAAAAAAGTTCTTTTCCCCTCTATCGAGATTTGAACACAAACATCGATTTGTTGTTGCATATTTTGCATATTTTGTTATAAATGCATATTTTTGCATATTTTGCTTTTAAGTGCATATTTTATGATTTTTATTGCATATATTTGCATATTTCGCACATTATTGCATATTTTTTAATATTTTTAAATAGGAAATTCTATTTAAGAATTCATACTTTAAAACAAAAAAATTCTAAAGAATTAATTATTTGGAAGCTCTGTTGGTAATATAACACTACACTAGAAAAAGAAACACATAGTATACAATATGTCTGTTCCCGTACTTTACCGCGGCTACCCAAACTAGCACGAAGGCGTTCCCGTACTCAAAATTACGTGTAAATTTTTGTTGTTTGGGACGTTCAACTAACACAAACAGAAATTTGTAAAATTTTATAAAAATTATTTTAAGCAAACTTGTCCCGAGCATTAATTTCTACCACTTTTTTCTCTGAGCTACGAAAGTGAGTACGATTTTATAGTACATTTTAAGTTCTATTTTATAATAAAGTTTTTTTCAGATAAAATGCCACACACAAAAATATATTCAACTATGTATATTTTAAGACATATTCAGTGTGTTCGTTTACTCGAATTTCTTATTCTTACTACTTTTACTACAATTGCAAAGTTTTTTTTTACTTTTTGTATTGAATTTTTCCAGCTGTAGTAAATATAGTAACTTGCAGTAAGTAAACGAACAAGGTTATTGTAACCTATACCTGAATTTTTACGTTTATGTTGTCTTTATAATTAAAAACCATTTATTTTTAATTGCATATTTTTTTTGTTTTTAATGCATATTTCGTTATAAATGCATATTTAAGTGCATATTTTCCATTTTATAGTGCATATTTTAAGCGCATATTTTCGATTTTTTAGTGCATGAAAGTCCTTGCCCTGCTAATCACAATATACAACACATACCATACACATAAACTAACTATAATCAATAATAACTTTTCACCACACATACCAATTGTGCCCCCTTACAATTTCCGAAATAAATTCAAAATCACCAGCACAAATGGCCATTGCCATGGCTATTGCACATTTTTGGTCTGCTTTTTTATGCCAACCCAAAAAACGGTCACCATATTAAAATGCCATCTAATCTCGATTTTATTTTTTCACCCACTGCAAGCTGTCTTTGCACATCCTCATACTCAATGGTCCTTGCCTGCAGGCCCGGTGGAAAGCGACAGAGGTCAGGAGAGACGCAGGTGTCAGAGGGTAAGCGGTTGAAACTATCGGCTAGCTTTCCATCTGCACCTGAGCTACAGGTAGCCATTGTGGACCGGAGTCAGATGGCTGGTGTTGGAGGAACGGATACTGAGGGCACTAGTTGACGCACTCGCACACAGTGAAGATGATTCCTTCACTGCGTTCGATGGCGCCAAGTGACAGAAAGGTGTCAAGATAGTGGATTGTAGCAATGAAAAAGCGTTGAACTTTCTCAGAAGCACAATCCAGGATCTTGACGAGCTTTGGCCGGGTATGAATGTCGATATCGTTCCAATTGATCAGGTCCCTTTTCAGACGACCGTGAAGGTGTAGGTTCCTCCTCCAGTAATAGAGGATGAAGCCATTCTGACACTACTGAAACGTCAGAACAAGGGACTTGGTTCAGATGATTGGAAAATCATCAGGGGACGAGCGAGGGACAAAGGAGACGGAAAGGACCTCTGGCTAAAAGTCGGCTCGGAGTCTTTGCGCCTCCTGCGCCTCTCCAACGGATCGGTGAAGTTTGGGTTGAACCATCTTAAGATGATTCTACCCAGGGAGGATACCAGCAATGCGTCCTAGATGCATCAAGGTGGTGCAGATAAATCTGCATCACTGCGAGGCAGCGACCGATGAATTGTTGCGTTTCATGGAGACGGAGAGGATGGACGTGGCCCTGATTCAAGAACCTTGGCTTTCTGGCAACAGGGTTCGGGGACTTGGATCACGCAACTTCATGCTTCTCTCTCCGCTATGTGAAGGTAGGATCAGAAGCTTAATATTGTGTAGGAAGGGCATTGATCTTTTTATTATGTCTCATTACGGCAATGGAGACCTAACGGTGGCGGCACTTGAGCGCAGGGGCATACCCACTCTGCTCCTTGCCTCGATGTATCTCCCGTATGAGGAAGACAACCCTCCATCACAGGCAGTCCGTAATCTGGTCGAGGTGGGCATAACCAAGGGCCATGATCTGGTGATGGGGGGTGGCGCAAATGCTCATCACTCTTTATGGGGCAGCACTGATATCAATGACCGAGGTGAGTCACTGTTTGATTACCCAATGTCTACTAATTTCATTATATGTAATAGGGGCAATAGGCCAATATTCTATAATAGGATTAGGAAAGAGGTTATTGATATAACCATGGTATCGAATACCGACTCTGTTGGAGTCCAAGACTGCAGAGTTTCACAGGAATGTTCGTTTTCTGATCATTATAGGAGTCTCTTCAGCGTTGATCTTTCTGTTAGGGAAATGATTCCATATAGGAATCCTAGGAAGACAAACTGGGCCAAATTTCGTAGTCTTGTTCAGACGATACCGGGCCCAGAACGGGACACCCCGGTCAGTGTGCGAGACGTGGAAGGTTCAGTTCGTCTATTGACGGATAATCTTAGGGAAGCATTTCTGAAATCGTGTCCTGAGCACTTGCCACCAAGGAAAATTCACCAACCATGGTGGACTCCGGAGCTTAAGACACTTAGGACGGAGAGCAGAAAACTTTTCAATAAGGCGAAGAAGGAGAACGGACCTGAGGACTGGGAGCTGTACCGTCTCAGTTTTAATGCCTTTAAGAAGGCGACTCGAAGGGCAAAAAGGGAATCGTGGTCTAAGTTCTGTGGGGAAGTAAAGGGCACTACGGAGGCAGCGAGGCTTCGTAAGGTTCTTTCTAAGGCACCCAGTGCACCAGGATCCCTTATGAGGCCTGAAGGTACTTTCACGGAGGGTAATAGGGAAACCATTGAGCTCCTGATGGAGACTCACTTTCCGGGTTGCGGAGATGATGTGATGTCCAATGTCCCGTTGGACGCACTCTCATCGACTGCAATTCAGATAGGTGAGCACATCTGGTCAATGGTAGACGAACGCAAAATTGCTTGGGCGATACGGTCTTTTAAGCCCTACAAATCAGCAGGGCCGGATGGTATTTTCCCGGCATTTTTGCGGGAGTCCCTGGACATTATCATGCCATGGCTGCTGCGTATTTTTACTGGCAGTCTGGCATCGGGGCATATACCCTCTGGGTGGAGAGAGGTCAGGGTGGTCTTCATCCCGAAAGCGGAGAGGATAAACCACAGCACCGCCAGGGACTACAGGCTGATTAGTCTCTCGTCGTTTTTATTGAAAACGCTGGAGAGACTGGTGGATGTTCATGTGAGGAGCATCCTCTCTGCAGACAATTTCAGCAGAGCCCAACACGCATACCTCAAGGAGAGGTCGGTGGAAATGGCTCTGAGTAATGTTGTCGGCACAATTGAGGATGCTCTTCACGACCGTGAGTATGTGTTGGCGTCCTTCCTGGATGTAGAAGGAGCTTTCAACAACGTGAGTATATTATCGATCATTAGTGCCTTGGAGAGTATTGGCACTGACCCGCAGATAACCCTGTGGACGGGCAATATGTTCAGGAGCAGGGCTATAAACTCGGACATAGGCGGTGATGGGGCGCGGAAGGTGGTCACAAGGGGTACTCCACAAGGGGGGTCATTTCTCCTCTTCTGTGGAATCTTGTGATCAATGGAATCCTTGACTCATTGGAGAGAACGGGGAAGAAGGTTGTGGCATACGCCGACGACGTTGTGCTACTGATCAGGGGGAAATTTCTCCAGACGGTCAGTGATCTCATGGAGTCGGTGCTTACGATGCTATCCAGGTGGGCAAGGAAGAACGGTCTGGGAGTCAATCCATCTAAAACCGAACTTGTTTTGTTCACAAAGAAGTACAAACCGGAGAGGTTTAATCTCCCTAGATTGGACGGAGTTACCCTTCAACTCTCGGGGGAGGCAAAGTATCTGGGTGTTGATCTTGACTCTAAACTTTCCTGGTAGAGGAATACCGAGGAGAGAATGAGAAAAGCCTTATGTGCTTTTTACACCTGTAGAAGGGCCTTTGAGAAGAGATGGGGTCTACAGCCGTATATCATTCACTGGATGTATGCGGCGATTATCAGACCAATCTTGACCTACGGGGCACTGGTGTGGTGGAGGGCGGTGGACACGGGTTCATATCTCTCCACTCTCGCAAAGGTGCAACGACTGGCTTGTCTGGGTATTACGAGGGCGGCTCGTTCTACACCCCAGGAAAGTTTGGAGGTGATGCTTGGCATCCCACCCCTGGATATTTATATCAGGGGCACGGCGGCAAAGGCAGCTCTCAGACTCAGGGAGATGCAGGAGCTGAGGCAACGCACTTGGTGGCGCAGTACCATTCTGCATGGGATTGGTGGTGCACTACTGGATCGTGAAACGGACTGTATTTTACCGGTCACGAATTTCCAGAGGACTTTTGAGGTGATTGTACCGACCAGGGAAGACTGGGCAGCCGACTCCGTTATACGGAGTGATGATATCTCAGTGTTCACGGACGGTTCGAAGACGGACATGGGGACAGGGTCGGGAGTTTACTCCGGCGAACTGGACCTTCGAATCTCCATACGACTCTCGGGCGATTGTAGCGTGTTCCAGGCGGAAGTGTATGCAATTGACGTGGCCGCACGGATGATAATGGAACGGGATTTGGATCCATCATCCATTAGCATCTTTGGGGACAGTCTTGCTGCTTTGAAAGCCCTGGAATCCGATACTGTCAGATCGGGGTATGTGCGGCACTGTATTGAATCCCTCGACCGTATTCGTCGGCACTCGGTAAGGCTGGCGTGGGTCCCTGGACACGCTGGGATTGCGGGGAACGAGCTGGCTAACGAGTGTGCGAGGAATGGCTCCGAGTCGGTTGAGGACCCTATACAAACGGAGGTCCTGGTTCCTCTGGTGGAGCTATTCGGTGTGATAGGGGATATATCGGATAGGGAGACGAGGGCAAGGTGGACAACCTTGACCAATTGTAGGATATCTCGGACCCTATGGCCACTGCCTGATCCGGGGAGAACAAAGATTCTTCTTAGATTTGGCAAGCGGACGGTCGGGATGCTTGTGGGAGTTCTAACGGGACACTGCCCGATAGGCCGAATGGCTGTGCGTTGGGGTTACACCCAGGCGGACTACTGCAGGGGATGTGGGGACGAGGAGGAGGAGGAGACAGTGCATCATCTGCTTTGTGAATGTCCGGGACTGAAGGAACGGCGACTCAGATATCTGGGGTGCATGTTCTTCGACGACCTGGACAGTCTACGCGATGTTTCTCTGTCTGGTCTTGCGAACTTTTTAAGGGGATCGGGATGGTTCTAGATTTCTCGGGTCGTGGTATTTCTTTCCATTTGGGGAAAACTAAGGGAATCACAATGGGCCCTATGGCCTCCGAGTGAACTCGCCGTTCTGGCGCGCTCCCATTCAACCTAACCTAACCTAAATATAATAAAAACACCAGTTTTATCTATTTTTTTAAATTCGTGATTCCGAACTCTGTTTTTAAAACTTTCAGTGACGTCATAATTGTTCTATAATTTACAAATAAGCCTAACACAGAGTGTTTCGGCATTTTTAACGACGATTTTCTAAAAAATGTGACATGATTGAGACATTTGAAAAACATATATAGAATCAGCTTGTCTAAATCTATAAAAATGTTGTACCAAAGTTTAAATCCCTTCAAAAAAAATTATTGTAAAGCTGTGTAAATTAAAAATTAAACTAGTTCCAACTTTTGTTTGTTAATTATTTTCCACCATGAACATATTTTTCCACGCAGACCCGAGAAGTATTGCGAATCACAAAAACGCGATCCGGAAAGCACAATTTGCGGTTTTTTCAAACGCTTTTTTATAGTTTTGGGAATTGGATGGTATTTATAATTAAAGAAAATATGGAAACCTTTGTTTGTGGAGTGTTTATTTCTATTTTTTATTTTTAAATTAAAATATACATTTACATTAGTTTTTTAAATTTGGTATAAATTTATTTGATTTTTTTTTATTAAAACGCCTAGTGCTTTTTACGCTTTTTTAATCGAAAAAACAACGCTTTTTTGCAAAAAATTTTCGGTTTTTGCACTACAAAAGTTGGCAACACTGGATACGGGCCATTTTTATAAAAATCGCCATTTTACAAAATGGCCTGTATCTCGAAAACTAAGCGAGATAGAGCGAAATGGACAAAATTTTGCAAGTTTTGGAACAACGTACACAGGTAGGTCCGATAGCGATTCCCAAGAATCAATTTTTACGAAACAGTCACGGTGACCCACGTGACTGTTTTATAGAAATGGATCAATCGGAAGCTTACCAACACCTGGTTTATTTGTATTATTGGGGTGTGTTAATACTCCTATGGAGCAAAAATTTTGTCCGTTTTGCTCTATCTCGCTTAGTTTTCGAGATACGGGCCATTTTATAATAATCGCCATTTTACACCGACCAAGATATTAAAAATTTAACATTTAAACTACGTATCCCTGTTCTAAAAGGAGTTTTAAATCAATATTAAAGTTGAATCTTTTCCAAAGTTAATAAATATTGCATTCCGTCCACAGAGAATATGTTTTTTGAAATAAATGTTTGTTTTTAATTTTTATTTAAAAATAAAAATTATTTTTTTCGATTTTTTTAATTGATTAATTAGAAATTTATTAATTTATTTGGAAGCCAATTTCCTTATTATGAATTAAAATAATAAGTATTTTTTCCAAGAACTACTATTTTTCTTCATCAGGATACTCTCCTGACAAATACTTTACAGAGTTTTTTCTCTCAAAAACCTCTGCACTTTCAGGGATGAAAATGCGATCGTTTCGGGGATTTTCCAGGTCCCCTTCATCAGTTTTCTTTAGAAAGTGCGAATTAAAGCATCAAAATCTCATATTATTTAAATGTAGTCTGCTACAAACAATAAAATATGTTTTCGAAGTCTTCTGAAAGCACAACCAACAACAGATATATTCTGAAAGTTTTTTTTATTTTATACTTACCACTGGCGTAAATAAATACTTTTTTTTATTTTTACCTCTTCTTTTGTTAATACAAGAAGAGGCAAAACATCACTACGGGAAATTTTAACCAACTGTCACCGAATTGGCCCCTTTATATGAAATAGAGTGGTCACTTTTACATGGCTTTATCATATAAGGTGGAAATTGACCCCTTGTGACATGTCACAAGACAAATCTTAGGACAGGTTACTGAACTATCATAAAAAAATAATGTTCAGGGACCTGTCCTGGGATTTTTCTTGTAACATGTCACAACGGGTCAATTTCCCCCTCCTATGACAACGCCATGTAAAAGTGACCACTCTATTTCATATAAAGGGGCCAGTTCGGTGACAGTTTCTTAAAATTTCCCGTAGGGATTTTTGCCCCGTACTATGAGTGTTGTCAAAATGTTGATTTTTAATTTCTACCTAGCTAAAAATCGACATATATGAATACATACAGGTTAAATGTATGTTAATGCATGCTCTTAAACATTCATTCATGTCCATACATGGATACATAAATATCCATACATGCATCATGTATATCCACACATTTGCATTAACGAAATTTGAGGTAATCTCTACATGTGTGTACATGTATGAACACACATGAACACGCACGAACACGCATGAACATACATGTAGATATTACCTCAAATTTAGTTAATGCACATGTGTGGATATGCATGATTAGGGTGACCATTCGTACTGATTTGATCAGTACATGTACTGATTTTTGGTCACGCGTACTGATAAAAAAGTCGTGTACTGATTTGTACTGATTTTTTAAAATTTGTACTGATTGTACTGATTTTTGGCATTTAAAAAAATATTACATTCTTTTAGTAAAAGTACAATGTATTTTTTTATAGGATAAATTTTTGTGAATGTGAGAGGTTTTCTCTACCAGAAAGAAAGCATTCAAAATGATTTTTCTACATGTAAATTTCTTAATCTATTTAATATTTACAAACAGAGAAAATTAGTGGTGACAACCGAATTTATCAAATGGTTCCATCGCAATAATAGAAAATCAGTTAATACAACAGTTATTTGAATGTGATAAAAATATTTTAATTATCCGGCTGTCAGAATGATTCTGTTTTCTGAGTGTAGAAAACGACATCAAAAGTTGAAGATTTTTCCGTACAAAAATCATTAAAATCTGAAGAAATGTATGTGGGTATTTCCATGGAAAAATTATCGAATATATGGGATTTTCAATAGAAAAAAGTACACAAAACCTAAAGATTTTCATTTTTAAAAACGTTACGTGTTTTTGTAGAAAATGTTTTAGCCAAAATGTGAAGTTTTTCTATTTCAGAAAACATGCAGAAATTAGCAAAGAAAAAAAGATTTGTTCTTACAGCTAAATTTGTAGCCAATCGATTGGTTAGTTTGTATCTACAGAAAATTAGTTTAGACACTGCAATTTGCTCGTGACGATAGAAATTCGTTGGCCTGAATTAAAGTTCGGAAGAATTAACGTTCATACTATCCTGGGGTCATATTTGACTCCATTCGTAGCATGGCTATATTTCATCAATCTGTTATAAAAAAATTAGAAAAGAAATGGTAACAAATCATTGAAATTTCTAAATAATGGATCTGTTTCCTGTACTTGAAAAACTGGATTTTTCCATGCGAAAAAAAGTTTTGTCTTGGGGTTTGTGTAGGGAGATGGTTAGCCGAAGAATTTTGTTGCTTCAACCAAACCAATCGGTTGACAACAAATTAGGTTGGCTGCATAATCATTTTTTTTAATGAAAAATTTTTTTTTATAATTTGTACTGATTTGAAGTCATAAAAAAATGGTCAGCCTATACATGATGCATGTATGGAGATTTATGTATCCATGTATGGACATGAATGCATGTATTCATATATGTCGATTTTTAGTTGGGTATTTAAAAATAAAAATAGTTTTTTCGACCTTTTTGATTGACTAATTAGAAATTTTTAATTTAGTTCGAGGCCAATTTCCTTATTATGAATTAACATATTAAGTACTTTTTTCCAAAAACTACTACTTTTTTCATCAGGATTCTCTCCTGATAAATACTTCACAGAGTTTTTTCTTTCAAAAACCCTTTACATTTTCAGGAATGAAAATACGATCGTTTCGGGGATTTTCCAGGTCCCCTTCATCAGTTTTCTTTAGAAAGTGGTGGCATTACTGCAATACGAATTAAAGCATCGAAATCTCATATTAAATGTCTGCTACATAAACAAAATTCGAATGAAGCAACAAACAATAAAATATGTTTTCGAAGTCTTCCGCAAGCATACCCAACAACAGAAATATTCTGAAAGTTTTTTATTTTTGTATTTTATACCATTGGCATAAATAAATAAAAAAAATTGACTCCGAATGTGTAGAGGTTTTTGAATGCAAAAACTCTGCGAAGTATTTGTCAGGAGAGTATACTGATAAAGAAAAATAGTAGTTTTTGGAAAAAATTACTTATTCTTATAATTCATAATAGGAAATTGGCCTCGAACTAAATTAATAAATTTTTTTGAAATATTTTGTTAAAAAATAACAAAAATAACCAAACAGCTGTTAACGATATAATGAAAATCTCTTCAACCTTATTAGTTCTGATTAGTTTTCAAATCTAGGTGTTTAAAATTTGTTTCGAATCTAATGGCAGTTTGTATGTAATATGTAGATTTGCCTTAAATATTTCGCATTGACAAGAGCGAAAGTACAGCTACCCAGCAAGCATGGCAATACGAAGAAGATTCCCCGATCATATTGCCAGGAAGAAAACATTTATTGCCGGCAATATCAATTTCGTATTGCGGAAGTTTCTTCCGTCGGGAATAACTGTTACCCGAAACAATACTTCCAGGCAACACGAAAGCAATACTCCAGGAAGATAAATCGGCGATATCGCTAAGTTATCATCTGGAAGATAAAAAGGTTTTATTTTTTTATTATTAAATTTAAGCCTGAAAAAGAACATCTGCATACATAATCCATTGACCAACACATTAATTATCTTGATTTCACCGTAGACGATTTTTTCCGCGCATTAAATCCTGATTTTTTCGGGGATTTTCTTTCCTATGTATTTTTTGATTGTTTTTATACAAATTTGTTTTAATTTTTTCCAAAATGACAAAGAATTCCAAAAAAATTTTCTTTATCTTCCGGATGATAAAAAGGTAATATTGCCGCAATATAATCATAAAAACCTATGACAAAAAATTCAATTTTTGACTTATTTTTTTCTAAATATCACCAAATTATCTTCCAAATAATAAAAGGAAGAAAATTTTAAAATACTACTTGATTATTTTCATTCAAATGAACAATAGAAGATATCGCTTTAATATCTTCTTGGAAGATATCTTCCAAATGCTTGCAGGGTAGTATTAAACTAATATTATTTTACCTATATACATTATCAGAAGAAATATCACTAGGGGGTTAAGAACAAATATTTAAGCAAAACTGAAGTGTTTGTTCTTACTAAACCTGGCTCAAATAATCCATTAACTTGATTACTATAAATAGTTCACAATATGGTCAAACAACAGTACTGTAAATTAAAATGCAATTAAAAGTAATATGCAAATATGTTTTTTAAATTATTTTAATATGTAACATCAAAAGTGAAAACTATAAAAATGAATATGATTTATCGTATTTACTTAATGAATTGTTTATAGTAAATAACTTTTCTATATTGTCTGTTCATAATATGCTATGGTACAGCAGCATATGGTCATATGTGAACAAAAGAAAAAATACAAACATTGAC
This sequence comes from Leucophora obtusa, assembly GCA_949987735.1. Lineage (NCBI taxonomy): Eukaryota > Metazoa > Arthropoda > Insecta > Diptera > Anthomyiidae > Leucophora > Leucophora obtusa. Next base: position 123,185,519 of record OX465295.1, on the reverse strand, counting down.
GTTTCGGAATTGAAAAAAAATTAACCTTAAAATAAATTTGCACTGTAAAAATGTAGTGTACAAACAATTTAATTTAAAAAAAAATCTGTTAAATTATAAAAACAATTTATTATAATTTTTTTCATCCGTGTTTTGACAAATTAATTTAATGACAGATGTTGTAAAGCAAAAAAAAAACACACACACACATACATTCCACATGTACAGCTACACACGCATGTAACTACTTTCAATGATGAACTCGAATTGTATCTCGTCATCCACAAGTCCCTCGGCAAATGGATCATTACGGAAGTATTGCAATGTGTGGTCTTTGCTATGTAATAATTTGTTGGCGGGAATGCAATCAGAATACAACAACAAAAAGTGGTATAAAAAACCGTCATCTACATATGTTATCAATTCACCAAATACATCTGCATATGTAATAAAGGGTGTTTTTTTTAGTGCGAGGTAAATTTTGTTTGAATAAATCATATACAAGCGTAGGAAATCTATTCTTTTATAGCTTATTATTTTGCATTAAGTGTTTTAATACATTTTTCACATGCACCGTGACCCCGTGCGCATTAGGGGGTCAAATTTTTAAACTACATGTGACCGTCCACGATGATAAAATAATTTTCTTCTGATGACTTTCGAGACTTTGGTGAAAACAAGTAAAACACTGTACAAAACAAAAAAAATACCAAGGTTGTGATAACTGATTCTGGCAGAGGGCACCAAAAAAAAAATATATGTGCTTCGGCGTTTTAAAAGTTTACGTCTGGGCCTCATGTTTTTTGGGGGGGTTAAAACTTCTCCTTTTTGCAAATGTTTATTGTGAATTGGTATAGGAAACCATGTGAATCTTCCATTTTAGGTATAGAATGTATCCAGCAAACTTATGTAAAACAATACTGGGGACATTTTTGTGGAACATTTTAACCCTCTAACTCCTCAATTAATGGGACTTTTTTGGCCCTATTTTAAAATGGGACAAAAGGACCCGTAAGTTTAAGAGTTAGATGGTTAAAGTCATGCACTAAGAGAATTATCTGCATGATATTAATGATTTTTTGCATAAAAATAACGAAGTTGCTCTGGAACTCGGCTATTGAAACTTTTCATTGAATTAATGGAAATTTTCTTAAAATGGTCTAAAAAATTTCATTTCATTTATTAAAACTTTCATATACTCAAAGAAAAAGATTCTTTAAAACTAGATTTATAAAATATATGAAGCTTTTTTATCATATTTATGAAATTTTTCATTTACTTTGTGAAGAAAACTTCATTAGTTTACTGAAAAATTTCATTAAAATTCGTCCAGCAAAATTCTCTCTGTGTAGTATAATATAGTAACTTTACTCATTTTCCGTCATTTGAAAAAATTAAGTAGTGTTTATAATTTTACTTGTACATATCCCTACGGGGATTGAGGAGTCAATTGCCCTCCAAGGACCTATCCCGTGACCGGTCAACCGAAGGCATATTACTAAATAAATAAACCTAAATAAACTAAATAAATATGAACCAAAGAGAATGAATTATTTTTCTAAGTATTTTCTGATTCGTTACTTCCACTGTTGCTTTTAAAAAACTTGACCAATACCAAAATAAAAAATAAATTAAAATAAATAAAAAAATATTTTAACAATATTTTTTTATTTATTTTACTCTTTTATTTATACTGTACTTTATTTTTTTAGGATTTGCTTATTTTAGCTCTTATTTTAAATTTTTATAATTTTTTGCAAAAAAATTTTAAGTTTTGTATTTTCAACGTTTTTTTAATGTTAAAGCTGTTTTAGTTTTAACAATTGGTATTTCATTTAATTTTCCTTTTAACTTAAGGGCAATTTTTTAAATTTTTATTTATATTATCAGAGTTTTTGAGGTAATTTTCTAATTTTTAATTGATTTTTTAATTTAATTATGGCCAACGCAAAAAACGAGTCAACTGCCATTAAAGGACCTATCCCGGGACCGGTCAATCGGGGGCATACTGAAGGCACTTCCACCATATTTGTGTGTGTGTTAGTGATGTTTTCTTTTCTATTTTTTTCTTTTCCATTTTTTTTATTTGCTTGTAGTGTTTGTTTTTTTTTCTTTTTGATTTGAACAGAAACGAAAAATATATAACTTTATCATCAGCCAGCCATCACGCATAAGCAACATTAGCTCAGACGGTAGAGCGTTTCCCTTACAAGCAGGGGGTTGTGTTATCGAGCCCTACTTCGACGCCAAGTAGATTATTTTTAATTCTTAATTTTTTTATTAGTTTATTTGAAAAGCTATTTTTAGACACACCACCTTACTGTCACAAGGTGGCTAAACTGTGGCAATTGGTCATTTCCACCCTACGGGGAAAGGGACCGGTCCCAGATGACACGCAGGATAGGACCCAAGGGGCGGAGACCGGTCGCTGATCGGTCTTTTTGTTTGAAAGAGACATATCACTTTAACATGGCGTTGTCATTGGAAATGACCAATTTCCACAGTTTAGACACATTGTGCCAGTAAGGTGGTGTGTCTAAAAATAGCTTTTCAAATAAACTAATAAAAAATTAAGAATTAAAAATAATCTAATTGGCGTTGAAGTAGGGCTCGATAACACAACATTCTGCTTGTAAGGCAAACGCTCTACCGTGTGAGCTAACGTTGCTTATGCGTGATGCCTGGCTGATGGTTAAGTTATATGTTTTTCGTTTTTGTTCAAATAAAAAAGAGAAATAAAAAACAAACACACACAGCAAATAAAAACACATGGATAAGAAAAAAATAGAAAATAAAACAACATTAACACACACACAAATATGGTAAAGTGTCTTGAATATGCCCCCGATTGACCGGTCATGGGATAGGTCCCTTAATGGCAGTTGACTTGTTTTTTGCGTTGGCCATAATTAAATTAAAAAATCAATTAAAATTAGAAAACTACCTCAAAATCTCTGATAATTAGCGTTTTTTTTAATCACCTGGATTTAGAATTTTTCATACAAAAAGTGGATTTGTTAATTTAATGTCAGAAAAAATACGAATAAAAATTAAAAGAGAAACAAAAAAATTGAAAAACTAACAAATAAAAGGTTTTTATTAAATTTTTTTTTGTGAAATATGTTTAGAAAAGAAAACTACACCTCACCAAATACATATTTTTAATCTTGGACATGGAGAAATACCTGAAATAGAAATGGCAATTTTTCACTCTACAGTAAGTAATTTAATTAAATCCAATTAGTGAATATTAAATATTGCAATGGAATTTTTCAATTGTGTAAAAATATAAATTGAAGTGATAAAACTGAAAAGGCTGACTTTTTATCGCTGTTTTATATAAAATATAATTAAAAATTAAAAGTTAAAGTAAAATCCTTCATCATCGAATTCGGTATTAAAAATTAGGGTGAAAGAAGTGTCGGACAGAAAATTCTTTTTAAAATAGAGAGAATCTAACCCCATCTGTTGAGCACTTTTAGAAATACTTTTTGTATTTATTAAATCCAAGTGATTAAAAAAAACGGCTAATATAAATAAAAATTCCCCTTAAGTTACAAAGAAAAGTTAAATGAAATACCAATTGTTAAAACTAAAACAGCTTTAACATTAAAAAAAACGTTGAAAATAAATAACTTAAAATTTCTTAGCAAAACATTATAGACATTTAAAATAAGAGCTAAAATAAGCAAATCGTGAAAAAATAAAGTTAAAAATAAATAAAAGAGTAAAATAAATAAAAAATATTTTTAAAAATATGCCGCGAATTTTGTTTTTATTTAGGTATCGGTCAAGATTTTTTAAAAGCAACAGTGAAAATAACGGATCAGAAAATACTTAGAAAATTAATTTATTTTTTATTGTTCATATTTGTACTAATTTAGTAATATGCCTTCGGTTGACCGGTCACGGGATAGGTCCTTGGAGGGCAATTGACTCCTCATTCCCCGTAGGGCAATGACAACGCCATGTTAAAGAGATATGTCTCTTTCAAACAAAAAGGCCGATCAACGACCGGTCTCCGCCCCTTGGGACCTATCCTGCGTGTCATCTGGGACCGGTCCCTTTCCCCGTAGGGTACACACAGAAAACAGTCTCAGTTGTGGCCACCGAATTTGTTGCCAATCGAATTCGTGCGGTTACGGCAACTATCTTTATATTAAATTATATTTTTCGTCGTGAAAGCCAATATTCGGTTGTCTAATTTAATATTACGTTACACATAAATATTATTATGTTCCACAAAATTTCATTGAAATTAAAAAAAACTTTTTTCGAATTTACTGGTATTGAACCCGGCCACTCAGGTTAATAGTTCACACTCTTACCCACTGCACCACAACTACTTTTAATTTTCTTAGCCATATTTACTGTTTATACATATGAATATTTTATTTTAATTTAAAAAAAACATATAAATTTTTGTTTTTGCCGGGATTTGAACTCGGAAATCCGGCGTACTAGGCCAAGTCTCTACCGACTACACCACAAACACTTATTAACTTTGAAGTCTAATTTTGAATTTATATGTTTTGCTTGGAAAACAAATATAGTACAAAATTCGTTTACCAATACCAAACAATAGTTGTGTGTGTTATCAATACAATCCACAATTCGGTTGGTTCTACAAAAACTCGACTTTAAGGTCATATTTGATTAGGATACCCGTATTTGCAGTTACCACTTTCGAATATTGAAATTTTTTTAATAAAGGTTATAGGTAACACCAATTTTCTTGTATATTCACTGAATAAATGTCTGCTTCTACTGCATAAAATTACTAAACTGATACTAATTTTAAAATTGATTGCAGATACCAATAATTTGTTAAAAGGATTGTTTTTTAGTTCATTTTCCCTATTTTTAATACCTAGTAAAATATTTTTGGTGTAGTATTCAATTATAGACAACTCCAAATAAAATAACGTCCTGGCAAATTCATTTCAATGGTTTTGATCGAATTCCAACCAATCTTTTTCCTGGGTGTATGGTTCTTAATAAGCTAAGCTCTCAATTTTTTAATGAGTTGGGCTACTATAGTATCCCAGCAAAAACTTGGTAATGACTGGTCATTACTACATGCATTACTTAGATCTTATATCTCCTTACCCTTTGAATTATTTTTAAACTGAATGTAATGAGTTACCCATAATTATACCCCACACATTACTAATTCACAATAGCTGAAACAAATAATATATGTTATAGAACATTAAAAACCATAACTATGGCGTAGCCTGCCCTACGGGGAATGAGGAGTCAATTGCCCTTCAAGGACCTATCCCGTTACCGGTCAACCGAAGGCATATTACTAAATTAGTACAAATATGAACAAAAGAAAATGAATTAATTTTCTAAGTATTTTCTGATCCGTTATTTTCACTGTTGCTTTTAAAAAAACTTGACTGATACCGAAATAAAAATAAAATTCGCGGCATATTTTTAAAAATATTTTTTATTTATTTTACTCTTTTATTTATTTTTTCACGATTTGCTTATTTTAGCTCTTATTTTAAATTTCTATAATGTTTTGCTAAGAAATTTTGAGTTTTGTGTTTTCAACGTTTTTTTAATGTTAAAGCTGTTTTAGTTTTAACAATTGGTATTTCATTTAACTTTTCTTTGTAACTTAAGGGGAATTTTTTAAATTTTTATTTATATTATCAGAGGTTCTGAGGTAATTTTCTAATTTTTAATTGATTTTTTAATTTAATTATGGCCAACTAGGGTTTGGGGTTCGGGAATTCCCGGGCGGGAATTCCCGGGAAATCCCGGGAAAAGTTTGCCGGGAATTCCCGGGAAAATAATATATTTTTCCCGGGAAAACGGGAAATTTTAAAAAGACTAAATTTTTTAAATTGTTTTTGTTTCGAATAGGATTTTTTAATTTTAGTCATAAAAAACATTTTAAATACCAAAACAAAAATGTCATTGATAAAATCTTTTAAAAGGGAATACATTTATTTGACACACAAATAAAATCTTTGCCAATTAATTAAGAGCATTTCAACTAATAAAGATTTTTCGCATAACTTATTCAAAATTTAAGTAGTAAAACCTAAAAGCTTGGTAAAATGTTTAAAAGAAATATGAAAAAAAGCTTTGTTTCTTACAAATAATCGCCCTTACTATCTAAATTTTTCAAATGTATAATTTAGGTAAAGTCGACTTTAGTTAAAATATTGGGTGGCAGTATACCTTGACTTGGTTTATTTTTGAAGCATTCTGATTGGTCAATTTATTTTCAACCAATCAAAATATTTGAAAATATAAATATTTTTGTAAGGTTTTCATACACAAAATGAACAAAGCTGTTTGATTAAAAATATAGTCGACTTTAAATTAAAAATACTCTTTTATATTAAGGGCCAATAATTTTATAAGTAACGTTTTCATTAATAAATGTGAAAAGAAAAGACTGGTTAACAGTGGTATCTAAATTTGGTTATCCGACATCTAAATTTGGTTCACAAAAAAAAAAAAAAAAAATCGATGGTCATGCAACTTCTCTTGAAGAAAACAACAACAGGAATAACGTTTCAGCTAAAATTAGCAAAGTACCCGAAGAAAAAAAAGTGTAAGCTGAATAGGCATTAAAGGTTTTATGGTAGGGCAAACATTTCCTGAAATGGTATCCAAATTAGCCGCAGTTAATCCGCACCATAACTAGATCTTCGTTTATTCGAGAAAGTTTTTATAATAAAAACCTGGCATTGCAAAAAAATGAATCCGATGTAAAGAACATTATATTAAATTACTGCAATCATGTAAAAGATATCATGATGAAAGAAATATCGAGCAATATTTCTAACAATAGGAGATTTACTATAATCTTAGATGAATGGACAAGAATATCACAACAATGTATAAATGGAAATAATTCATTTTATAACCTGGGGTTGGTTTATATATCAGGAAGATATAATGCTGATGAAATAAGAAGAATTCTAGAAATAAGACTAGAAGAGTTTTATTTGTCTTTGGAAAATAACATTGTGGCCACCATATCTATTGGGCCAAGTGTGATGAAACGGTTTGTTTCCGACAGTCCAGTAGTAGGTGCTTTCTGCTGGAATCATGCAATTCATTTGCCAGTGCTGCGAGTAATTTATGTGAAATCAAATGTTCAACATTCTGATATTTTTTACTTTGAATTCTCACTACACAGACGGCATTTGTACTGAAATAGTTTTTTTTTAACAAAAATTACTTATATAGGTGGTTTTCATTAACAATTTTGTTCAAAAATATTTCCCGGGATTCCCGGGAATCAAATTTTTTCATTCCCGTTTCCCGGGAAATAAAAAAGTCCGGGAAATCCCAAACCCTATGGCCAACGCAAAAAATAAGTCAACTGCCATTAAGGGACCTATCCCATCACCGGTCAATCGGGGGCATATTCAAGGCACTTCCAACATATTTGTGAGTTAATGTTGTTTTCTTTTTTATTTTTTTCTTTTCCATGTTTTTTTTTATCTGCTGTGTGTGTGTTTGTTTTTTCTTTTTTATTTGAATAGAAACGAAAAACATATAATCAGCCAGCCATCACGCATAAGCACCCTACGGGGAAAGGCACCGGTCCCAGATGACACGCAGGATATGTCCCAAGGGGGCGGAGACCGGTCGTTGATCGGTCTTTTTGTTTGAAAGAGACATATCACTTTAACATGGCGTTGTCATTGGAAATGACCAATTTCCACAGTTTAGACACATTGTGGCAATAAGGTGGTGTGTCTAAAAATAGCTTTTCAAATAAACTAATAAAAAATTAAGAATTAAAAATAATCTACTTGGCGTCGAAGTAGGGCTCGATAACACAACCTTCTGCTTGTGAGGCAAACGCTCTACCGTATGAGCTAATGTTGCTTATGCGTGATGGCTGGCTGATGGTAAAGTTATGTATTTTTCGTTTCTGTTCAAATAAAAAAGAAAAAATAAACACTACAAGCAAATAAAAAAAAATGGAAAATAAAAAAATTGAAAAGAAAACAACATTAACACACACACCCAGCAAAATCTTTCATTACCAAATAAGTGGTTATATAATAGAAATTCATAGCTCCGCACAACTTATTTTTTGGCGTCTAAACTCATTATTTTTGTTTGGCGTGGTCGTTTTTATAAGTAGTCACGCTTACCCGCTCGCTTACGAAAAAATGAGAAATAAGTAGTTACGAGACTTTGAATAATAAGTGGTTACACACATGCTTACAAAAAGTTGAATTATAAGTGGTTATCCGATTGCTTACTTGATTCTGAAAAATAAGGAGTTAGGCAAATACTATTAGCCTAAGGAAATACATTCAGAAAAATTTAAGTTTTCTCTAGTGTGTAATTTTAGGACTCGTCATAAAAATTTAAACATAAAACATATTTACATATAATAAAAAAATTTAACTGTCTAAAAAGTACTTATTAAAACTAATACGAGTAAGTCATTATTTTATATTTAGAAACAATGAATACAATAGGCCGTTATTAGGAAGTCATTACTTTATATTACAAAATAATGCAAAAGGTAATGATATATCATTTTTGGTAATGCAGATAGCAATGAGGTGTCATTACCAATATTTTGCTGGGCACATATAGTGGAAGTGCCTTCAGTATGCCCCCGATTGACCAGTCACGGGATAGGTCCCTTAATGGCAGTTGACTTTTTTTTTTGCGTTGGCCATAATTAAATTAAAAAATCAATTAAAAATTAGAAATTTGCCTCAAAAACTCCGATAATATAATTAAAAATTTAAAAAATTCCCCTTAAGTTAAAAATAAAAATTAAATGAAATACCAGTTGTTAAAACTAAAAAAACGTTGTAAATACAAAACTTAAAATTTCTTAGCAAAACATTATAGAAATTTAAAATAATAGCTCAAATAAGCAAATCGTGGAAAAATAAAGTTAAAAATAAATAAAAGAGTAAAATAAATAAAAAATATTTTTAAAAATATGCCGCGAATTTTGTTTTTTATGCCTTCGGTTGACCGGTCACGGGATAGGTCCTTGGAGGGCAATTGACTCCTCTTTCCCCGTAGGGCAACGTTAGCTCAGACGGTAGAGCGTTTGCCTTACAAGCGGAAGGTTGTGTATCGAGCCCTACTTCGACGCCAAGTAGATTATTTTTAATTCTTAATTTTTTATTAGATTATTTGAAAAGCTATTTTCAGACACACCACCTTACTGCCACAATGTGTCTAAACTGTGGCAATATGTCATTTCCAATGACTACGCCATGTGAAAGTGATATGTCTCTTTCAAACAAAAAGACCGATGAACGACCGGTCTCCGCCCCCTTGGCGCCTATCATGTGTGTCATACGGGACCGGTCCCTTTCCCCGTAGGGTAGTTATTAGCGTTTTTGCCTGACAGACATAATATTCGCTGATAAATTCGTGTCTGCCTCCATTGTTTTTTTTTTTTTTTTTATAATTTATATTAAACATCTATTTATAGAAATGTTGATGTTCATTAAGCAGTACTTAATAACAACAAGTTTTATGGAAAATAGACATGTATAACATCTGCCACAATAAATGTGTACATACGTTAAGCATTAAAAATCATAGCGATATCGTAGTGTAATAGTTAGAGTGTTTGCCTGACAACCGTGAGGTACGCTGATCAATTCGTGTCAGCTCCTATTAGTTTTTAAATTTTTATACTTTTTTAAATTTATATTCAACATCTATTTATAGAACAGTTGATAAACTACTTACAGGTAACATCAGTGTAATGACTTTCCTCCAATGACATCATCATGTTAAAATAAGTAGTTTAGTATTTAAAAGGTAACTAGTGAACACTTAAGATTTCAATACCTAAAACTCATTACATGGTAATGAAAGTTTTTGCTGGGATACTATGGTTAAAGTGTTCCGAAAAATTTTTCTCATGAAATTCTACTATAAGTCTCTTCAGCTTATAAGGTATGTTGTTATTGCTAGATATGATACGCCAAACGAATGAATGAGATTTACGCCAATTCTGAATAACTACGAAACTAACCCTTAAACACATATTAAGTTTTGACTTATTTCTGGCACGGAAGTTAAATTTTCAACTTTGATGATATCAGAGACTTGTAGTAGAATTTCATGACAAATATTTTTTCGAAAATTATAACCTTCTAACTCTTCAACTTACGGGCTTTTTTGGGCCAAAAAATTCCCTTTAATGGAAGAGTTAGAAGGTTAAACTCTTCCAGAAAAATATTCCCCGTAGTGTTTTACATAAACTCCCTGAACACATCCTATACTTAAAATGGAAGATTTGGTTTCCTACTTCGATTCACAATAAACATTTTCAAGAGGGGTGAAATTTTAACCCCTCCCCACCACCAAAAAAAACCTAGTGCCAGACGTAAACTTTTAAAACGCCGATACACGTATATTTTTTTGCCGCCTCTGTCAGAATTAGTTGTCAGAACCTTGTTATGAGAAAGCTGTTTTCGAAATGGGTGTCGCGTTTGTTCACAGTGCACCAATAACAAAGACGTGTCGATGATTCTAAGAGCAGTTAGAGGGAGCTGTTTAAATTCAATAATTTTTAATTTTTCAAGTTTTAAAAATATCTAAAATAAAAACTATGAAATTGTTCTTTTTATGTACCTGTGAAAATAATATTGAAAAAAATACTGAATTGCAGTGCATCTTTTACATTTCTATAATAAGAACTTTTACTTAAGAAAATAAAACACAATATCTCGCAATGACAAAATTGTGTTTTTATACCATTCAACTTTTATATACAAGAATAGCTCATCGGTAGAGAGGTGGACTAGCATCCTTGAGGTCGCAATAAAAAAATATAATTTTATTGTAAAATATAAAAAGTAATGTAACATTATTATAACTTTCAGTTGATGAAACAGTGTTTCCTCTGCACTGGTTCAAAAAATACTCTAAAATATTGAAGTGGTAGTACTCCTCAACTATAACAACTAAGTGCTAAAATCAAAAGTGTCTCTGTTAAAAATAGAATTATATCTAGATCACGAATTGTAGTGATTTTCAATTATTATAAACTTCAAAAAACGTCTAGCACCATTAATTTCGACTTACACGAATTAAGTAATTTCACACTCAAAGCAAACGAAAAAAAATTCACGGAAAGAGATTTAAAAAAAACATTTTTCCATTTTTGGGGAAATATCTACACCGGCTCTTATGCCAAAAATAAAAATATAATATTTTTAAATTAATGTTTTTGTTCGAGTTTGGGATCACATATTTCGGGTGTTTGCGAACTAGCTAAATAAATTATAAACTAAATTCAGGTTTCCAAATTTCTATCGAATTTGAAAAAGTTTGCAAAACTTTTTTAAAGAAATTTTAAACCCTTTTGTCAATTAATATTTAGTTTAGAATTTATTTAGCCACTTCGCGCAGGGCCATATTATCACATTTTCTTTTAAATTATTTTCAAATTAAAGAAAGATGGTAAAATTTACAAGTAAAGTACAAAGAATAAAAATTAAAAAAATTCGGTAAGGCCAACGTATTTTCGGGTCCCACTACAAACAAATCCGCAGTATCCATGCCCTTATGGGTTAATAACACTGCATGACACTCAAAAAATTAATGGAGATCTGACCATCAGTTCTATATATTTCGGATATGCTGATTGCAACGGGGTACTTTATTTTTCGATCAATGGTACCGATTTTTCGCTAAATGTCTTTAAAGTTTGGCTGTTGTCCATTCAGTTTTTTATTTAAAAATTTTTTTAAATTCAATTAATATGAATTTGTTTGTGTTAAAATGTAAGCACAGGACCTGTGGCGATATTTACGATAAAAATGCGATGTGCTAATATTGATATTTAAACCACTACTTATATAGGTTTTTATGGTTTTTGCTATTTCAGCGACTTTAGTCGCCGAATGTACAATCGACCTCAATAAATGTAATGCCTTAGTAAGAAAGCAATTAAAAGGAAATTATTTCAATAAAAAAAGAATTTTAAGATACTAAAGTGTCTTTAGTACGATACTAACCTTAGTAAAAAATGTATTTATTGCCAAAACTTTTTCAAATGAAAACTTTTATGCTTGAAATTTTGGACTTTGGGGACATTTTGGAAAGCTATGCTGCCTTACTAAAGTTTTGAAAAATCGCGATTTTAACGTATAGGCCGCTATAGATGAATACATTTTATTTGTTGAAATATTTTCCTTTTAATTGCTTATTTACTAAGCCATATCATTTATTAAGGCCGATTTTGCTTTCAGCGATTCAATTGGCTAAAAACTTAAAAAGACCGTAAAAATTCATCTAAAACGCGAACAGTGGTTTTAATATCAAGTTTTATGCATAAAATTTTAAGCCTAAATATGAATACAGGTCCTGTGCCTACATTTCACCACAAAAATTTATTTTGATTGCATTTCATAGAAAACTAAATGGAAAACCACGAAACTTTAAAGACATTTAGCGAAAAATCTGTACCATTGATCGAAAAATAAAGTACGCCATTGTAATCAGCATGTCCGAATTATATAAAATTGTTGGTCAGAGCTCTAGTAAGTTTTAAAAGTCAAGATTTTGTCATGCAGTGTAATTAGTGATGATCTATTTACATTGAATGTGAAACACATAAACAAATCTAACTCAATTAGACCGTAGACTAAAAATTTTAGAGAGATACTCTTACGCTCAGAGTCCCAGGAAAATGTTGTACAGATTACAGAGGTTCGGTAACGAGCTCTCCAATCTGTTCTGAGCGAATTTCCCTGATTTCAAAGCAAATTTGTTTTATTGCTTTGATTTCGAAATAAATTTCTCCCATTTCAAAAAAAAATTCCCATTCCGAACCTTTGTAGTCTGCACATTAGGCCGGGTCAATTTGTGGGGAGGCAAAAAAATCGCCCATGGCTCTAGGGATCAAAATAAGAAACTTTGCCAAAGGAACCATACCTCTAAAACGAATTCTACTACCCCGCAACTGTTGACTTTTGTCCCGTAGGGTCAAGTTTTGAAAAATCACACTTTGACCCATTTAGAGTGCCCCAATCGAGTCCAAATGTATGACCGACCCCCACTAACTTTGGAGGGCCGATCCACCCATGCCAGTGGCATACCCCCTGGAACTCCCCTGGGGGGTTCCCCATACAAACATTTTAAAAAATCACCATTTTTGGCACTTTATTTTATTATTTTTTATTTATTTTATTTATTTTTATTATTTTATTTATTTTTTCTCCTTAGAAATTTATTTAGTCAGAACATATGTAAATGAAAAAATTAATTTAACTTAGTAATAGAAAAGAAAAAATAAAAAATTACTGTTTGAAGTCTTTTTTGCTTTCAAGTCTGGGCAATTTCGCACGGCTCTCTAATGTCGTCGCCATAACAGCCTCTACATTTTCCGGTATAACTCGTTTGGAAACACTAGCTAGCAATTGAACGTGTCGTTCTGTTTCTTGTATGTGTGATGGAATTTTTGGATCATTAAACGGTGGATCATCTTGATTTAAATATTCTTTCAAAGTATCGTATGGAATGCTTCGCGTGAATGGTGGTTCAAATACGTCATTTATGTCATTCATATTGATCATTTCCGTGTAACTTGTGCAATAAAAGTTTATATCTGGTTTTTATAAGCTCTAAGTCCCGTTGGGTCGTCAACATCGGTTCGATAGCGTAGAATTATCTTGATAGCACAGTCGCGCTTTTCTTTGCTATCATCAAACAACATTGATAACAAGATATTTTCCGAATGCGCATAATATGAATTATCTGTAATTACTTTATTGACAATTTTGCGTAAACGAGGTTCTAGAAATCTTGACCAACTAATGAATTTGAAAAATAATCTACTACAGTACACGACAGAGCTGTAATACTTGATATTGAAGTACATTGGCACATAACATGTAATTATAAATTCAACCAGTATTCTTAAATTTGCATCTGGATTTTCCGTTGTCACATATAATCGTAATAGTCTAGCGGCCTTGGTGAGCCACCGAGAATGTACAATTTTCCCTGGTTTGATGTTTCCAGATCCACTAAAACCACGCCGCTGGAAATTGCATGGGCCATGTCGTATAAGTACTTGGAATCGGTGGAAAATTCAATTTTTTCTGGAGCAGGGGGCATATTTTTCAACTCAATTTTCTGAAAGCCGTCCACCACCTGAAAATATATAAAAATAAAACAATTAAAAACGGTTGACAATTATAATAAATGAGTGATAGCAATAACTTACCGGAAGAGTTTCACAAGTTTCGATTTGACGGCTCAATTTTCCGGTTGCCGATCTTGGTCCAGTGCTGGTTGATTTATCCAAAGCTTCAAACAAATGCCGAAACGGAAGTTCGTTGAAGTGTAGAAGGCAAACGAACCAATGCAATGGTCTTTTTAACAGCAATTCGAATCGTCGTATAATTCCACCGTTTGGGCCAGTGTTTGTTGGCTCACCGTCAGTGCATATGCCAATTATTGCATCCAGTGATATATTTTTATCGTTGAAAAAATCATTTAATTTGGTTGTTTTGTATTCAGCGGTTTCATGTTCCAGTCTTACGTAACCAATCAATTCAGAATTCGGTTCTCTCAAAATAACAAGATGAGGTTCTTTTACCATTCTAGTATGATACTTCTCATCAATTGTATATCTCGTTAAAGTATCATCTTTTCTGCCATCGAATGAAAATGCTAACAAATTGGTATCATCTAACCGTTTGCGAAGCACTTCTTGTCTGCATTTCTCTTTTTCTCGGCGAACTTTCGATTTATCCATGATGAGAGGTTTGCCATGGATATCTTTCATTTTAAAATCTTGGAAAAGAGCTGTTCCCATTGCTGATGCTACTCTATCAGGCACGCCAAATCTGTCACATACCAAGGCGAAGTTAAAACAATCGTATCTCTGTGTGTATTGTGAACTTGTGCTTATATCCAAATCTTCTTGAACCGGTGGCGGTGCGTATGTTGAATCATCGGGATCTTGGTATGTTGGCATTGATGACATAGACGTTGCTCCTTGCTCTTCAATTTCCATCGCAAATCCATCCATTGTTAGACTTCTCTGATTATGTTGATCGTGCATAAACTCTTTGAGGCGTTCGGGAACCAAACCGCATGCACATGGAGCTGCCTTCAAATCGCATTTACATGTTCCAATGAAAAAAATTGTTTCCAGAGATTTTACATACTCTGTAAATTGTTGGGGTTTGTTTCTTCTCATGATTTGCTCTTGATATTTGTCAAGCAATCTATTCAATTTATTACATACACTTTTTTTCAGCATTATTTCCATACCAAGTTTTTCCCAAATTCCAATCAACTTATCTTGTACTTGAATAGTGAATGCTTTATAGGACAACTTTTTTTGTTCGCTCAAGTAAAAATAATATCTCAAGATATCCAGATGGGTTGGTAAATTAAGATCAGTCAAATCAATAGACACACCAAAAACAGTAACATCATGCCTGGGTATATGACTCATTGGGTTTTCGATAGTTGTTGATGTTGTTATTGCTTCATCTTGCGGTGTAGAGGATGGTGGATTCATTGTAAACTTCTTGATTTGGAATGATTTTTTTTTAAATATTTTTTTATCTCAAATTAGCACTTCACACTTCGAGTTCTTCACAACGACTTAATGCATTCACAAAAACTGTTGCGTTATATATGGTCTAGGAGACGAGGTAATAAGAATGAAATGGTAATTTCAATTCTACCTGTAACCGATTTTGTTGTCAAAACTGCCCATAAAGTACTTACATGTAAATTAAACGTTAATCTGACCACAAATTCTGTTAAGCAAGTGCGCCTTTTATTACTTCTGGAAAATCCTTTATGATAATTTTATGCTCAATTCTACCTGTAACCGATTTAGCTTAAGTAAGTTTACGACATGCAGCTGTGTCTTGTGGTGGCTTAAAAAACCCACACAACCTATTTTACGACCTGCAACAGAACGACACGTTCAATTGCTAGCTAGCGTTTCCAAACGAGTTATACCGGAAAATGTAGAGGCTGTTATGGTGACGACATTAGAGAGCCGTGCGAAATTGCCCAGACTTGAAAGCAAAAAAGACTTCAAACAGTAATTTTTTTTATTTTCTTTTCTATTACTAAGTTAATTTTTTCATTTACATATGTTCTGACTAAATAAATTTCTAAAGAGAAAAAATAAATAAAATAATAAAAATAAATAAAAAATAATAAAATAAAGTGCCAAAAATGGTGATTTTTTAAAATGTTTGTATGGGGAACCCCCCAGGGGAGTTCCAGGGGGTGTGCCACTGGCATGGGTGGATCGGCCCTCCAAAGTTAGTGGGGGTCGGTCATACATTTGGACTCGATTGGGGCACTCTAAATGGGTCAAAGTGTGATTTTTCAAAACTTGACCCTACGGGACAAAAGTCAACAGTTGGGGGGTAGTAGAATTCGTTTTAGAGGTATGGTTCCTTCGGCAAAGTTTCTTATTTTGATCCCTAGAATACTGAGCCATGGGCGATTATTAAATCGACCCCCCCTACTGCACATATAAAAAATATGATAATGGTTTTTGCAGCATGAGAGGAAATGATGTGGTGTGTTTAAGACGAATAAGAACGTTAAATTCAAAAAAACCACTAACGACGTTGAATTCAGCAAATTCGACCACAGTTAAATTTGTAATTAGAAAAAAATTACTCTAACAACAAATAAGCACAACTTATATTTATCAACTAAAAACATACATGCATCGATACATAACAACACACAGTTTTTTTTATAAATTTTTTTTCTCTGCTACAGAATGATCAAACCAAGGACTTTTATGTTTCATTGTTGTGATTTTCCTCTCCTTTTTTATATTTTTATGTAGCGCAAGAGCTTGGTTTTTATTTTTGTTGGCTTAGTTAGTGACGGAGGTGTAGCACTGGTCACTGATTAACCGAATCAGCAACAAACCGAATACCCGGCATTTAATTGCGTAAGAAATTTCTGGTTTGTAATTTCAATACATGGTATGACAGGAAGATTCCGCATTGATTTCAGCAACATACGTTGACTGAGGGCGAATTTCTTCTGCGTATATGCTCACATTTCCTTTCATCGGCCGGATGTTGTCTGTACATTCTCGACGATGCACGGAGGAGTATTTGACCCGAAAAGCTGGTCAAAATTATTAAACGTGTTTTTTTAACTAAAACTTCGGGGTTCTTGATAGTTTTGGATTTAATTTGATAAAAAGAATTTTTGGAGTGTTCGTATTTTTTTTGTTCCCACGCTCACTCGTACTTCGCAGAAGAATGCTAGTTTTAAATTTTTTTTTTGTATTTTAATCCTTTTTCGACCAAGGTTTTAAGAAATATGGATACAAATAAACAAAGTATTTTAGATTAATTATTTGCCTTTGCAATATTTGGAACCAAAGTTCAAACTTTGACATGCTGTATCTCCGAAACTAAACAAGGTTTTTCCAAAACTAAAATTCTGTATTTTTTATATAACAAATCTCTACATATTTAAAAAATTTTTTTTAACTATATTTGAATTTATTTTTGAGATTTATTTAAAAAAAATTGTTCAAATAGGGAAAAAGCTGCATAGAGAGAGTTTTCTGCATAAATTTAAATGAACTTCACCAACGCAATAACTCTTTAATATCATGTAGATAACTCCCTCAATTTATCATTGCATACCCTACCGTAAACCCAAGGGTCCTAGAGACGATTCTTTTAATGGCCAGTTCTCCTATGTTCTCCTAATAGTCCGCCAATACGGTAATCCTGCGGAATGACAATTAAGGGAAAAAGAGCCCTAAAATATCAAATTCACAAATGAAAACAAAACTCGCCCCCCATCCCAAAAAAAAAAAACTAAACCAGAAAACAAAAACAGAATAACCAAACCCACCATCCATACAAAAACATAGCAGTGCAGGCACTTGGGCAATTTCTTAAGCACTTTCGTTCCCTGCCAAAGGGTCTCATCCGCAGAAATAAACTAGATCCATAGAACCCCTCTGGGACGTATATACAACATGCTCCCGAAAAATTAGCAGAATAGTCAAACATAACAAACCAAATCCTAAATGATCACAAAACCATAAATTCAAGAAACAGAGAACCATAAATCCAAAAAAACACAGAAGAAACCACAGAAAAAACTTACCATGTCCACTCCAGTATCACGAGATACAATAACTGCTGCCCATAAAGGTTCAATTAGACGTGCCATAACCATAACCATATAAAACTGCTGTTCAAACCAATCTTATGGGCTACAATGTATTCGATTATTGGTGACATGCCATAACGCCATAACCGTAGATACCAATTGAATTTTGGTTTTCTGCTATGACGATATGGCACGTCTAATTGAACCTTAACATCCGCGCACCGTACCACACACTCGCGAGAAAAAACAATAAAATGTATTCAACACACAAACACAATAATATACAATAGACCAACTCACGAAAAAAAGTAAAAAAGTGCCCCCCTCAAAATAAACCTTGGTTTGTTTTATGATGATTCCCAAAATATTTCGGGTCTAGCAATGAGATGTCACGAGCTGGACCATTTTTAAAAAAGGTATTTTTTAGTTTTTGTAAGAAATTTGCATCTTAGCTGAAGACAACATACTCAATATGGGTATCATATGAAAGGCTTTATAGAGACACGTCCAGCGATTTATAAAACATGTTCAAGCATATCCTAACATGTCCTATTTTCAAGGAAATTCTGTAAAAAACAAAATTTTGACTCTTTTGCACGGAGATATTTGTGATTGAAATGTCAAACTTACAGTTTAACCATAACCATAACCGCATAAAAAAATCCTACGGTTACGGTTAAATTACAATTAAATATATATATAGCACCATGTTTGCACTAAAAGAAAAAAAATATATGTGAGCAAAATTTTGGCCTGTTGTTCTTTACAACTGTTCCAAAGTTTTTTAATAAATATCATATCAATGAAAATATTTAAAAAAAATTCAAATTTAAATCATAGTAGGCTTTAAAAAATATATGGCGTTTTGAAAAAAATAAGAAAAAACTTTTTGAGCTTTGTGTATTAATATTTTGCTATTTTAAAACAGAGGATATTATACAAATAATGCAAACAAAAATTTTGAATTTACTGAAACGAAAAATTATATTTACTAAAAGTTAAAATATTTTAAAAACTATTTTGTTGCAGATGTCGGATTTAAAATCACAATATGGAACTATTTCACAATTGCTGAAAATGACAAAAAGAAAACTATTTGCACATTATGCAAAAAAGAATTTAAATACAATAGAGGAACAACAATGTCATATCGTATTCAAAATAAACACAACATTGCTCCAAACAAAGCTGTTCCCGACAGGCCAGGTTCTTCAAAATTACAGCCAATTACACCATTTTTAAAAAGCCGAAATACAATTGAATCGATAGTTGCAAAATTAGTCTTTATTGATGGATTTTCTATTCGAGGTATAGCTAATTCCGTTTGTCTCAGAGAGTCTTTTAATCTTAGAGGTCTTAGTCCTCCAAAATCGGAGAATAGTGTAATGAATTTAATTCTGAAAGATTATTCGAATAAAAAAGACTATTTTAAACAAAAATTTAAAGAGGAGTTAAGAAATCAGGAAAAATATAGCCTGACCCTAGATGAATAGACTAGTGTACGTGGATGAAGATATTTTAATTTGAATATACACCAAGCAAGTGCCGTATTTTTTAAGCCATTCAAATTTGAGACATTCTTATCAAATTATTTTTTTTTATTTAATTATTTAGGGCCAGTTTTATAGTCAGAACAAAGAGTGGTTTTTCTTATATATTTCGCTCTCAAATGGATTTTTTACTAAATAAGAAATTTTCAAAGATTCTAGTTCTGACCTTCTATATTAATATTAATATTAGAATATTACTTAGATATATTATTAAACATTGTTGTGTTCGAAAATCTCTTTGAAACTAAAACATTTTTTATATTCTAGGTTTGATATGAAAGTTGTAGGATTTGGAGTAATTTTTCTTATAAAACTATCACAGACACTGCAAAAAATTTTACAATTTAAGGCACATTCCTATTATAATATTCTGAGAAATTTTTTCATATCAGAATCTCCATTGTGTTTTCTATGAAAATATTATTTCATTTTTAAATGCTTGATATAAAACAGAACTTAAAATCTTGTGATTATTTCAGTAGAAAAGATTGCGAATTTAGAAATATTTTCTCTTATAAAGTGTTCGGATTCTGTGCTGCGATCTCTTAATTTATTAATGACAAAATTTATAATATAAATTTTTTTTAAGTTTATGTTAAGAATTTTTTGGGTAACTCGTACATTTTCAAAACAACTAAACGCAAAGGAATTCTCATTGAGTTTGTGATTTAATCTAATAAATATTTCTAGAAATTCTAAAACGTCGTCCCCTGACGATTTCCTTAGGCAAGAATTTCCTTAGGGACATGCCTGCAACAGATTAATTTTCACAATTTCCCAAATAAATTTTGGGCTTTTAGCAAATTTAATTCATTTAATGCAATTATTGTTTGTCCCGATAAAAATAAATTTGAAATAACGAACATGCAAGTGCTTGTGCAAATTTAAACGTAACTTCCAATTATAGAAAACATATGATTTTCATTTATTGGTTATACATAAATAGATATCACTACATTGCTAGATCTGTGAAAACAACATAGTAGTATTTGGGAAGATGACAAAGCAAATTGTGGTAAAATTTATTCGTTGTTTTTGTTTTTTCTTTGATATTTTAAATATTAAATGACGCTCCTAGACGATAACTAGAAATTCTCATTGAGTTGAGATTTAATCTAATAAATATTTCTAGAAATTCTAAAACGTCGTCCCCTGACGATTTCCTTAGGCAATAATGAAAATCCGGATTTCATTATTGCCTAAGGAAATCATCAGCGACATGCCTGTAACAGATTATTTTTCACAATTTGCCAAAAAAGTTTTGGGATTTTAGTACATGAGTGAATTATTGTTTGTCCCGATAAAAATAAATTTGAAATATCAAATTAATTTTGTTGGTGCTTCTTACTTATAAAAAATTACAGAAAAAGGTTTCGGTTACTTAACCGATAGTTGTCTTAAGTTACCCTACGGGGAAAGGGACCGGTCCCAGATGACACGCAGGATAGGTCCCAAGGGGGCAGAGACAGGTCGTTGAAAGGTATTATTCTTTGAAAGGGACATATCACTTTAACATGGCGTTGTTATTGGAAATGACGTATTGCCACAGATTAGACACCTTTCGACATGTCGCAGGTCTAGCCCCAAAGGACATGTCGCCTAACTGACTTAAAGAGACATGTCACCGAACTAAGCCAAAAGGATCCGTCGAAGAATGAGTCACACTTTATATATTTTGTGACATGTCACCCAACTAACCTAAAAGGAACTGATACAGAACCAGTCCCATTACAAAACTGACAAAAACAGTGACAAAACTGAGGTGAATGGAAATTGTTATGGTTTTGGTATTATAAGTAAAATTGTCAAAATTGTGTTTTTTGAAGAATTTTGGTATGTTTTTTCACAGAAATAAAATATGAAATACATATTCCTTTTTTAAGATGTTCTTATAAGATATAATATATATATACGTCGAACCTTTTACCGATTCTAAAATTCCTGTAAAATCCTCCAAAGGATTGGAGCTGAAGTTGTTAGCAATAAGCTCAGGGTTCTTGATGCTAAAATTTAAAGAAAACTGCTTAGAACTAGAACTAAAGTGTTTAGAACTAGAACTAAAATTATCAAAAAAACGTAATTTTTCACAAATTATGATTTTTTGATCATTTTATTTAACGAAATTCTTCATTGAACTTACGAAAAAAATTCTATGAAATTGTTCATCACGAAGGATAATTCTACCAGTGTACTGGGAAACCGACCAATTATGGACGTGAGGATCCGATCCCCAACCAAGGCAACATCAATTTATGAAAAATATAAATATGTATGCGTTTTTCTATCCCTCATACATATCGCAGCGTCCTCCTTCGGTGTTCCCATAGCACTTAACCCCACCGAAGTAAAATAGTATAACAGGACTATGAACTAAAAAGCTTCAACAAATCACCATCAGATGGCGCGCAACAACTGTTCTAAAATTCATAATCTCGCGCAATTACAGTGTTGCCAAATTTGAAGCCCTTCATCTTTCACCATCATTCACTTCTTCTCTATCCCCTTACCAAAGGAAGCAACACGTTAATTAATAGGAAGAATTTCCTGAGTGTTGCTTCTCTTTAAAAAAAAAATAAAGTCTTACTTGTGGGTTTTTTATAACACACTTATCCAGTTAAGTGATATGTCCTCTTTGCACCAGCCTTGGGGCCAGTCCTTTAAGTATAATTGACAGAGCTTAACCCATAGAAATAAGAAATTATACCAGTCCTGCGACAAGACCATATTTAACCACTCACGGGATAGGTACTTTGAGGACAATTCAGTGGTATGTCATCATTTCACCAGTCACGAGACCAGTCTTTAAGTATAATTGACACTGCTTAACCCACAGCAATAGTAAATTATACCTGTCCTGCTGCAAGTCCTTCTTTAACTAGTTACGGGATATGTACTTTGAGAGCAATTTAGTAGTATGTCCTCTTTTTACCAGTCACGGGATAGGTACTTTGAGGACGATTAAGTGGTATGCCACCGTTTCACCAGTCATCTGACTAGTACTTTAAGTATAATTGTCACTGCTTAACCCACAGCAATGGTAAATTATACCAATCCTGTGACAAGTTTTGATTTAACCACTCACAGGATAGGTACTTTCAGGGCAATTGACCCCTCATTCCCCGTAGGGTAGCTATATTGATAAAATCGGTAACGAAGGCCGTACTAGTAAAGTTGATTTTTACTGAAAAAAACTAACTAAACATTCAAAAAATGTTGTGTGACGACGAAAGTCGCTATATTTATCTGTTAATATTTTGATCTCATAGACTCGATCTCTACCTTTGCAAAAGAACAAATGAATTATATTTGCAATTTTTTTATTATTCACCACAATAAAATGAAACCCAACGAGGGAAAACACACACACGGCAGTGTTGCCAGGTTTCTTAGGCATAAAATCGTCAAAAATTATGGAAAATATCGTCAAAATCGTCATAGCTTTTGAAAAATCGTCAAAATAACACTATTTGTGTTATAAGGACCCTAAAAACTTAATAAACGTTTTAAAAAGTATCCTTTTTTAATCATTTCGTGCTTGTTCGAATTAACATATTTACTAAAATGTTTATAAACATCATCGAAATTTGCCATATCCTGAAGTAGTTGCTTTAAACAAAAACAAATACCAACAAAAATTTCAGATTATAAAATATTTGCTATGTATTTTACAGACATTTTTCCGAAAAATTCAGATTCGTTACAGTTTTAGGATAGAAGTTTTACACAAAAAATATCATATTTTTTATTATTTTTTCTGTAAGTTTTGCACATTTCAAAATACGTATCTTAAAGAAAAGTTGGCAGTTTCGCAATAAATAAAAAATTATGATGTGCTTGAACGAATTTTTACACTTTTTCTAGATATAATTTCAATTAGAATTTCAATATGAACACTTTTAATCTAAAATTCTAAAATATTTTTCAAAAATCGTATAGATTTGCTGAATAAAAATTATCTGATTTTGCAGCGGTTTTTTAACTTGTTCCCACATTAATTTGCTATCAATTTTGCATAATTCTAAAAACTAAAAATTTGAGATTTAGAATTATATATTGGAAAAGTATCATATTTTTGCACATTTCTTGCTGTATTTCGTATTTAAAAAAATCGTCATTTTGAAGGAAAATATCGTCAAATCGTCATTTGGCTATTTTTGATAGTAAAAATCGTCAAAACTGTCAACACTGACGAACAGTTGTCGTCATCAGCGTTGCCAGAAAAGTTTGTGCTCATATCCTCATTTGACAAGTTGAAATCCCCAAAAATCCCCAAAACAAATTTCTAAATCTCCAAATATTTCCCCAATATGGTTTTTAATACGAATTTGAAATAAAAATTAATTTTTACTGAAAATTAAATTATTTACTTAACATTAGAAATAATCAGCTTTACTATCAATATTTTCCAAATCTGTATTTTTGTTGCCGACTTTATTTTAAAGCAAAGTTTTTGCTTTTACCGTACACTCATATAAATAAATCTGTGAAAATAGCAGAAAAAGTTATTAAAAAATATGGTTAAAAATTATGCTGTAGAAAAAACTGTAAAATTAGCAGATTTTTTACTATATACTTGTAAAATGAGAAGAGCAAACTTAGAACTGTTAAATTTACAGAACTTTAGTTATATTTAGGCTAAGTTTTAGTTAATTGAAAATAGCAAATTGTACTGTAAAATCTGCAGAAAATTTTGCTAAATATTTGTAGACTAAAAATAGCAAAAATAAACTATAATATCTACAAAATTTTTGCTATTTTTAAGCTAAATTTAGTTGAATGTGAATAGCAGTCTATTCTGCTAAAATCAGCAGAAATAATTGCTAAAATAATTGTAAACTGCTGTTTTCAAAACGCTCAATTTTTATTTCCATTAAAAAAAATCGAAAAAAAACTTCGAAAGTTTAAATTTTTTGGTGATTTTTTAAGCTACTAATTATTTAGCAAAACTTTTTGCTGATTCTAGCAGGTTAATTTGATATTCTCCATTTACAAAAATTTAGCCCAAATATAACTAAAATTCTGTATATTTAACAGTTTTATTTTTGCTGTTCCCATACTCTAATATATAGCAAAAATAATCTGCTAATTTAGCAGCATCATTTTTAACTAATTTTTAGTAGTTTTAACTAAATTTTTTACGGACTTTTTTCTATAAGTGTACCATACAAAATATTTAAAATAAAACTTAGTATTGTCAAACATATACATTCAACAATTTTATTTATTTATTTTTTTGAAAATCAAAACAAAATATTCAAAAATAAAAAGGAAATTTGTAAATAAATGTAAACAAAATTTGAAAACAATAAAAACAAAATAAAGAAATATAAAATAAAAACAAATGAAAATGGACTTAATTTACATCATAACGTAGAGAGAACCCCATAAAGACAATAGCCGTTTTTTCTAATCACTTGGATTTAATAAATCCAAAAAGTATTTCTAAAAGTGCTCAACAGATGGCTTTAGATTCTCCCTATTTTAAAAAGAATTTTCTGTCCGACACTTCTTTCACCCTAATTTTTAATACCGAATTCGATGATGAAGGATTTTTCTTTAACTTTTAATTTTTAATTATATTTTATATAAAACAGCGATAAACGGTCTGCCATTTCAGTTTTATCACTACAATTTATATTTTTACACAATTGAAAAATTCCATTGCAATATTTAATGTTCACTAATTGGATTCAATTAAATTACTTACTGTAGAGTGAAAAATTGCCATTTCTATTTCAGCTATTTCTTCATGTGCAAGATTAAAAATATGTATTTGGTGAGGTGTAGTTTTTTTTTCTAAACATATTTCATAAAAAAAAAATTTAATAAAAACCTTTTATTTGTTAGTTTTTGAATTTTTTTGTTTCTCTTTTAATTTTTATTCGTATTTTTTTCTGACATTAAATTAATAGGCTGTATCATATATTTGTGCTTTTATTATGGATTTATTAAATCCAGCTTTTTTTTGGATTTAATAAATCCACTTTTTGTATGAAAAATTCTAAATCCAGGTGATTAAAAAACACGCTAAATGTGATGATAGTGCTTGAAAATGCATTAATTGTCAACCATTGGTTGTATGAAAGTTTTTCCATAAGTTTTTTCTCTGTTTGTTGTGAATTGTATATGGAATTTGTTATATTTGATCTTAAAACCGAACAAAAACAACACTCATTGTAACAATCTTCAGATCAACTAAAAAATCTACGGTAAAATACAAAAGAACATTTTAAATTTAAAACAGAATTTTAAAGTACATTTTAAATTGTTTGTATGGTACGATATTTCAAATAATAGTCGACTTTTGGGATCGAAAATCGACTCTTTTTATAGTAAAGGTAAATAATTTTCAATCCTTGCACAAAAAAATTAACAAAAATAAAAAAAGTATTAATATATTTTTATACTAATCTAAAAACATTTAATTGAACACATTCAGTAAGATCACGTATAAATTATTTAATTGAATTAGGAAAAAACTTATCAAATATATTTTTACTATGAAAAAAATACACTCAGGGAATTATGCAGGTAAAATCAACTGCAAATGACATTTAAAATAACTGCATTTGCATTTAAAAAGGTGCAATGTGAAGTTATTTTTAACTGTTAAAAATCAACTAACAAATGTAGTAAAAACAACTACAAATGCAATTAAAACAACGTACATCCAAATTATTGTAAAAGTGTACAAATAACTGCAAATGTAGTTAAAATAACATAAACAAAAATTATTTTAAAAGTTATTAATTTAATAAAAACAATATTTATGTAAATACTCTTAACTTAATTTTATTCCATAATAAATTTAAAATTGAGAAATCAAAATTTATACTTAAAATCACTTTTATTGTTCACTATATTGTTCTAGATGTCCGTCTGTGAAGGATGAAATATTGTTTGGCCTCCTTTTTTTTCTCTAGGTAGAAAGGGATGAAAATATAAAAAAACTGAAAGAAAATAAATACAATATTTTTTAATATTCCCGTAAATAAATTTATATTTTATATTATGAAACTTACCTTATTATTTTAATAATTTAATAAAATATATAACCTTTCCGTATAACGCGTCTTCACTCTTTAGCGTTGTTTTATGACTAAGACAAGAGAAAACATGTTCTTCTCATATTCTTTCACTAGAAATTTCTAAACAAATGATTGGTACACACATTCTCCTTTACTTCGTTCACATACACACTTGAAAATTTATGTATTTGTAACAAAATTCAAAATAAGTGCATAAAATAAATGTTACTACAATGTAGTAGTTTTTGAAGTTTGTTTAAAAAAATAACTGTCAAAAACATTAAAAAATTTTGCTATAAGTAAATTAACTTTAATTGTAGTTAAAATAACTGCAGCCGCATTACTACACAAATAACTATCATGTAGTATCTGCAGAACTTTTCTGAGTGTATATATCAACGATTCCACGACAAAATCTGACCTTTGGATTTCTGTTCTAATTATATTTTACACCCTGGAACTCTATGCCCACCTAAAGACTGCCGTTTTTTATTTTAAAAATAAAAATTACAAAAGTAGTGTAAGTTTCAACATTTATATTTTCTTTAATATTCATCAACAAGCATTAAATTAAAAGAGGTACCTACTCTCCCAACCTCTGTTAAATCACTCTCTCCTTAATTTGTATCCAAAAATGTTGCCATAAGAATTACTCATATCTGCAAAAGGCTAACATTTTTCGATACAATATGTCAATCTTAGAAAGAGCGAGTTGAAAACTGCCTGTATTCATGGGATCGTCAACATTTAAAGTGCATTCTGTTTCTATATTGTGTATTAAATTTTTTTTTAATGAGGAAAAGGAATGAATTTTTCTAAAATTTGGCCACTCTTGATTTGAAAAAAAGAAAGCACATTTTCAAAATATGGGGTTTTTACACAAAAACAATTTTTTGGTTCCGGGGTTTAACTATAGAAAAATGCTGTAAGCTTTTTTCAAAAATCATAAAAAATAGCTACACTACGGGCAACGAGCATATAATTAAAAGAGATACCAACTCTCCCTACCTCTGTTAAATCACTCTCTTCTTAATTTATATCGAACATTCAGCCATAGAATTACACACGTCTGCAAAGGCTAACATTTTCGATATAAATTGTCAATCTTCGAAAGAGAGCGACGAATACCGCCTGCTACGGGACACGAAAAAAATTAAAGGGCCTTCATTGAGAGTGTGGTAAATTTTGCATGCTTTACACGAGGCACCATGCTTAGAGTGGTTTACAAACCATATTTTGGTTTACTTGACATTTCCACGAGTCATAAAAGCAATGTTAAAACACGATTTGGGGAATGTGCAGACAAGTCTGTTTAATAACTGATCAGTCATTTTAATACTGATCATAATTTAATAATATGACGGTCAATTCTTTAAATTTTCTATTATTGCCAAGATAAAACACACAATATACAAAAAAAACACAAAAACAGAAATCCCCAAAAATACATAAGAACATGAGTAAAATCCTCAAACTTTTCTGAAATCCCCAAATCCCTCCCCACGAAAATCTGACCTCAAACCGAAGTTGAAATCCCCAATTTGGGGCGAAATCCCCTTATCTGACAACATTGGTCGTCATTTAAAATAAACTCACCTCACTGAGGTGTGTTGTTTACATAACCACCACCAAGGTTGCCAATTTAGCCATTTTCCGGCTAGATCTAGCCATTTTAATTTCATCTAGCCATAAAAAAATGGCTAGATTGGATCTAGCTGGAAGATTTAGCCATTTTATTTTGCCCTAGCCATTTTTTCTTTTAATGTTTTACAGTTAATTTCATATAAAAGTGCTTGAATTTTTATGATTTTCAAAATTTTAGAACAAAATTTTCAATTTTTAAAACTTTTACTTGGGTTCACAGACACATGTAATTTTTACATTCGATTTAAAATCATGTATTTTGTAAAATTTAAAGGAAAATATTTTAGAAA
This sequence comes from Leucophora obtusa, assembly GCA_949987735.1. Taxonomy (NCBI): domain Eukaryota; kingdom Metazoa; phylum Arthropoda; class Insecta; order Diptera; family Anthomyiidae; genus Leucophora; species Leucophora obtusa. The sequence goes on along the minus strand of OX465295.1, from coordinate 123,156,908 downwards.
TTCGAAAAACACTAAAAGTTAAAGGCTACTTTCATGAAATTCGTGTTAGAACTCTTCATTATCACTGAATTATATTAAAATTATTGGGTTTTTGCATTATTTTTCAATTTTAGCCATTTCTAGCCATTTTTTCTGCGTAATCTAGCCATTTTTTCAGTTCAAGTGTTGGCAACCTTGACCACCACAACAAACATTACTTAAACGAACGACAAAATTGAAATCAGGGTAGTTGTTTATGGCGGTAGCTGTGCACACATCAACTACGAGAAGTGCCTATATTAGGTTTGTCTACTTGGAAACAGTGAAGTGCCTACTTTACTTAGCGTCTTGACGAGACATCGATTTGTGCAACCAACGAACAATTTCTTGTTCACCCATGAATTTGTCTCGTGTGGACCACTCTTGTTCATGTTTTGTTCTTGTTCACACAACGTTGTCAGCACAATTGTTCTCACAACTATGTGCAACATCAACCACCATGCCAGATCAAATTTTTACTTAGTGGCATTACTATAAACAAAAGAAAATATTAGAAAATTAATAAAATGCTAAAAAAAAGTAAAGAATTTGTATTATTATTAAATTTAAAGCAATTTGCTTTTTATTATTGTTAAAAAATTAGTGGAAAACGCATTGAAAACATGAAAATAAATAGTTTCGATTGTGACCTACTCCAACAAAAAAACAAAAAATAATGAATTGTCTGACATTACGTATTCTCCACCCAAAACAAATGAACAAATTTTTTCCCGTTATTGTGCCGACGATTAGTTCTTGTGCAAATAAATCGATGTCTCGTCAAAACTCAGAGTTAGGTTTCTCTACCGGCAGTTGGTTGATGGCGGTAGCTGTGCACACATCAACCACGAGAAGTGCCTACTCAGGTTTCTCTACTGTCTTGTTTTGCCGCGATTTTTTTTTTTTTTTTTTTTAAGAGAAGCAACACTCAGGAAATTTTCCTATTAATTAACGTGTTGCTTCCTTTCGAAAGGGGATAGAGAAGAAGTGAAAGGTGGTGAAATATGAAGGGCTTCAAATATGGCAACACTGTAATTACGCGAGTTGTTGAATTTTTAGAACAGTTATTGCGCGCCAACTGATGATAAGTTGGCGAACTTTGTTGAAGCTTTTTAGTTCATGGCCCTGTTGTATTATTTTACTTCGGTGGGGTTAAGTGCTATGGGAACACCGAAGGAGGACGCTGCGATATGTATGAGGGACAGAAAAAACTCACATATTACTATTTTTCATAAATTGATGTTGCCTTGGTTGGGGCTCGAACCCGCAACCTCACGTGTAACAGTCCAACGCGCTAACCATTACACCACAGCGCCCATAAGTGCCTACTCAGGTCTCTCTATTGTCTTTGTTTGTTTTACCGCGATTAGTGAGAAGTTCCTACGCAAGGTTTTTCCAGGAATCATCGAGAGAAGTGCCTACTTAGGTTTCCCTACTGTCTTTGCTTGTTTTGGCGTGATTGCTGAGAAGTGCCTACGCAAGGTTTCTCCAGGAATAATCGAGAGAAGTGCCTACTCAGGTTTTTCTACTGTCTTTGCTTGTTTTGCCGCGATTTATGAGAAGTGCCTACGAAAGGTTTCTCCAGGAATCATCGAGAGAAGTGCCTACTAGAGGCTACGGTCAGAACCGGTAAAGACCGGTCGACCGGTTTTAAAACCCAGTCTACCTGGTCTTTCGGTCTACCCGGTCTTTACGGTCTAGACCCGGTCAGACCGGGTTTTAATACTATTTACAAAAGGCAGGTTTTTGGTACTTTTTAGCATAATATACTACAAAATATAAAAATTGCTAAAATTATGTAAATTTTATATAAAAAAATCGAAAATTTTTAAAAATTTATAAAAATCAATAAATTTTTAAAAAAATTGATAAATTTTTAAAAAATTGACGAATTTTTAAAAAATTGATAAATTTTTGAAAAATTGATAAATTTTTTAAAAATCGATCAATTTTTGAAAAATCAGCAAAATTTTGAAAAATTGATAAAATTTTGAAAAATCGATAAAATTTTCAAAAATCGATAAATTTTTAAAAAATCGATAAATTTTTGAAAAATCGATATATTGAAAAATTTTACAAAAAACCGATAAACTTTCAAAAATAAATTTTATAAAAATTGATAAATTTGTAAAAATCGATTCATTCATGGATATATTTATAACAAAATAATGCGTATTTCGTATTATATTTATATGAGAGACCCACGGTCTTTTTCGGTCCCATGCACGGCGTTTTATTCTCCTGGGTCTCTATAGGCTAAACTTTTGGGAAAATAATCTACACGTAATTCTGACTTAGAGCTGTAAACTTTTTTTCAACGTGTGGAACAAAAATATTCAGAAACAGGCTCTTGAATTCAGAAAGTCTTGCAGTTTTCATACATTTATATGAAACTGCGACGGTCTTTTTCGGTCCCATGTACGGCGTTTTTTTGTTCGGGGTCCTTATGGGCTAAAATTTTGCAGAAATAATCCAGACGTAATTCTGACTTAGAACTGTAAATTTTTTTTTTCAATGTGTGGAGCAAAAATATTCCGAAAGTGGTTCTTGAATTCAGAAAGTCCTGCACTTTGCATACATTTATATGAAAATGCCACGTTCTTTTTCGGTCCCATGTACGGCGTTTTTTTGTTCGGGGTCGTTATAGGCTAAAATTTTGCAGAAATAATCTAGACGTAATTCTGACTTAGAACTGTAAACTTTTTTTCAATGTGTGGAGCAAAAATATTCCGAAACTGGTTCTTGAATTCAGAAAGTCCTGCACTTTGCATACATTTATATGAAAATGCCACGGTCTTTTTCGGTCCCATGTACGGCGTTTTTTTGTTTGGGGTCGTTATGGGCTAAAATTTTGCAGAAATAATCTAGACGTAATTCCGACTTAGAACTGTAAACTTTTTTTCAATGTGTGGAGCAAAAATATTCCGAAACTGGTTCTTGAATTCAGAAATTCCTGTACTTTGCATACATTTATATGAAAATGCCACGGTCTTTTTCGGTCCCATGTACGGCGTTTTTTTGTTCGGGGTCGTTATGAGCTAAAATTTTGCAGAAATAATCCAGACGTAATTCTGACTTAGAACTGTACATTTTTTTCAATGTGTGGAGCAAAAATATTCCGAAACTGGCTCTTGAATTCTGAAAGTCCTGCACTTTACATACATTTATATGAAAATGCGACGGTCTTTTTCGGTCCCATGTACGGCGTTTTTTTGTTTGGGGTCGTTATGGGCTAAAATTTTGCAGAAATAATCTAGACTTAATTCTGACTTAGAACTGTAAACTTTTTTTCAATGTATGGAATAAAAATATTCCGAAACTGGCTCTTGAATTCTGAAAGTCCAGCACTTTTCATACATTTATATGAAAATGCGACGGTCTTTTTCGGTCCCATGTATGGAGTTTTTTTGTTGTGGGTTAACATTTTGCAAAAATAATCTAGACGTAATTCTGACTTCGTTGTTCCAAAACTGTTATCCGTTTTCATTTATCTGATTTAGTTTTCAAGATACGGGCGATAAACCAAATAAAAGCCCTTTTCTCTCTAGGAGGCTTAGTTTTCGAGAAAAACGCGATCTTAAAATCCAGCGATGTAAGTCGAAATTTAGTTTCGGTATCGGGGTATTATGGGCGGGTTTTGACTTCTGGTGTAAACATTTTTTCTCTAGCTCTCTTAGTTTTCGAGATATGGACCATCAAAATTTTATTAAAGCGATTTTCGCATTTATTTTTCCACATATAATTCATTATGGCTTCCTTGTTCCAAAACTGCTGTCCGTTTTCATTTATCTCACTTAGTTTTCAAGATATGGGCGATATTCCAAATAAAAGCCCTTTTCTCTCTAGGAGGCTTAGTTACCGAGAAAAACGCGATCTTAAAATCTAGCAATGTAAGTCGAAATTTAGTTTCGGTATCGGGGTATTATGGGCGGGTTTTGACTTCTGGTGTAAACATTTTTCCTCTAGCTCTTTTAGTTTACGAGATATGGACCATCAAAATTTTATTTAAGCGATTTTCGCATTTATTTTTCCACATATAATTCATTATGACTTCCTTGTTCCAAAACTGCTGTCCGTTTTCATTTATCTCACTTAGTTTTCAAGATACGGGCGATATTCCAAATAAAAGCCCTTTTCCCTCTAGGAGGCTTAGTTTTCGAGAAAAACGCGATCTTAAAATCTAGCAATGTAAGTCGAAATTTAGTTTCGGTATCGGGGTATTATGGGCGGGTTTTGACTTCTGGTGTAAACATTTTTTCTCTAGCTCTCTTAGTTTTCGAGATATGGACCATCAAAATTTTATTAAAGAGATTTTCGCATTTATTTTTCCACATATAATTCATTATGACTTCCTTGTTCCAAAACTGCTGTCCGTTTTCATTTATCTCACTTAGTTTTCAAGATACGGGCGATATTCCAAATAAAAGCCCTTTTCTCTCTAGGAGGCTTAGTTTTCGAGAAAAACGCGATCTTAAAATCTACCAATGTAAGTCGAAATTTAGTTTCGGTATCGGGGTATTATGGGCGGGTTTTGACCTCAGGTGCAAACATTTTTGCAGTAGCTCTTTTAGTTTTCGAGATATGGACAATGAAAATTTTATTGATTATTTTTTATTAAGCGAACAAGGAAGTCGTAATGAATTATATGTGGAAAAATAAATGCAAAAATCGCTTAAATAAGATTTTGATTGTCCATATCTCGAAAACTAAAAGAGCTACAGCAAAAATGTTTTCAGCAGAGGTCAAAACCCGTCCATAGTACCCAGATACCGAAACTAAATTTCGACTTACATTGCTTGATTTTAAGATCGCGTTTTTCTCGAGAACTAAGCCTCCTAGAGAGAAAAGCGCTTTTATTTGGAATATCTTGAAAACTAAGTGAGATAAATGAAAACGGACAGCAGTTTTGGAACAAGGAAGTCATAATGAATTATATATGCAAAAATAAATGCGAAAATCGCTTAAATAAAATTTGGATCGTCCATATCTCGAAAACTAAGACATCTAGAGGAAAATTGTTTACACCAGAGGTCAAACCCCGCCCATAATACCCCGATACCGAAACTAAATTTCGACTTACATTGCTAGATTTTAAGATCGCGTTTTTCTAGAAAACTAAGCCTCCTAGAGAGAAAAGGGCTTTTATTTGGAATATCGCCCGTATCTTGAAAACTAAGTGAGATAAATGAAAACGGACAGCAGTTTTGGAACAAGGAAGTCATAATGAATTATATGTGGAAAAATAAATTTGAAAATCGCTTTAATAAAATTTTGATGGTCCATATCTCGAAAACTAAGAGAGCTAGAGGAAAAATGTTTACACCAGAAGTCAAAACCCGCCCATAATACCCCGATACCGAAACTAAATTTCGACTTACATTGCTAGATTTTAAGATCGCGTTTTTCTCGAAAACTAAGCCTCCTAGAGAGAAAAGGGCTTTTATTTGGAATATTGCCCGTATCTTGAAAACTAAGTGAGATAAATGAAAACGGACAGCAGTTTTGGAACAAGGAAGTCATAATGAATTATATATGGAAAAATAAATGCGAAAATCGCTTTAATAAAATTTTGATGGTCCATATCTCGAAAACAAAGAGAGCTAGAGGAAAAATGTTTACACCAGAAGTCAAAACCCGCCCATTATACCCCGATACCGAAACTAAATTTCGACTTACATTGCTAGATTTTAAGATCGCGTTTTTCTCGAAAACTAAGCCTCCTAGAGAGAAAAGGGCTTTTATTTGGTTTATCGCCCGTATCTTGAAAACTAAATCAGATAAATGAAAACGGATAACAGTTTTGGAACAACGAAGTCAGAATTACGTCTAGATTATTTTTGCAAAATGTTAACCCACAACAAAAAAAACTCCATACATGGGACCGAAAAAGACCGTCGCATTTTCATATAAATGTAAGAAAAGTGCTGGACTTTCAGAATTCAAGAGCCAGTTTCGGAATATTTTTGCTCCACACATTGAAAAAAATGTACAGTTCTAAGTCAGAATTACGTCTGGATTATTTCTGCAAAATTTTAGCTCATAACGACCCCGAACAAAAAAACGCCGTACATGGGACCGAAAAAGACCGTGGCATTTTCATATAAATGTATGCAAAGTGCAGGACTTTCTGAATTCAAGAACCAGTTTCGGAATATTTTTGCTCCATACATTGAAAAAAAGTTTACAGTTCTAAGTCAGAATTACGTCTGGATTATTTCTGAAAAATTTTAGCCCATAAGGACCCCGAACAAGAAAACGCCGTACATGGGACCGAAAAAGACCGTGGCATTTTCATATAAATGTATGCAAAGTGCAGGACTTTCTGAATTCAAGAACCAGTTTCGGAATATTTTTGCTCCACACATTGAAAAAAAGTTTACAGTTCTAAGTCAGAATTACTTCTAGATTATTTCTGCAAAATTTTAGCCCACAACGACCCCAAACAAAAAACGCCGTACATGGGACCGAAAAAGACCGTGGCATTTTCATATAAATGCATGAAAAGTACAGGACTTTCTGAATTCAAGAGCCAGTTTCGGAATATTTTTGCTCCACACATTGAGAAAAGATATAATGCTCTAAGTCAGAATTATGTCTAGATTATTTCTGAAAAATTTTAGCCAATAACGACCACGAACAAAAAAACGCCGTACATGGGACCGAAAAAGACCGTGGCATTTTCATATAAATGTATGCAAAGTGCAGGACTTTGTGAATTCAAGAACCAGTTTCGGAATATTTTTGCTCCACACATTGAAAAAAAATTTACAGTTCGAAGTCAGAATTACGTCTGGATTATTTCTGCAATATTTTAGCCCACAGGGACCCCGAACAAAAAAACGCCGTACATGGGACCGAAAAAGACCGTGGCATTTTCATATAAATGCATGAAAAGTACAGGACTTTCTGAATTCAAGAACCAGTTTCGGAATATTTTTGCTCCACACATTGAAAAAAAATTTACAGTTCTAAGTTGTGAGGTCGTGCTTATTTTATAATCAAAACTGTGTTCTTGGTGTTTCTACTGACTTATAAATATATTAAAAAAAAAAATAATATTAAATTTTCAAAGCAAAATATTTCAAAATTTTTGAAAGAAAGAAAACATTTCTTTTATAATTGATTGGGGCTTTGGAAGGAAACTTTCATAAATGTTTTATAAATATTAAATATTGAATTTAAATTGGAGCTATAATATTTTGCTATTTTTTAATACTAAAGGAATTATAGATTGGTTTTCAAAATTCGTTTTTGGTTCTTGTTTTCTTGTTGGAAGTAACCCGTTTATAACACGAATTTAAAGGAAATATTCATCAGCTCTATATCCTGGTCCTTATAATTTCAAGGGCGCATAATAATTTTATTTATAAAAACGGTTATTCTACATCTACTTGTTGTAGAAGTTCATAAGAAGATACTCATCGCAACTTGCGAATTCCGTGAATTTTGACATCAATAGACTTCAAAATCAATAAAACCCAGAAAAATTCGATAACTTTACTCCAGATTGTTATACATCGAGTGTATTGGAGAAATAACATTTATCTGCATTCTTTGGTGCGAGTGAGGGGGTACCAAAACAATAAATTTTTCTCAAAGTTACTTAGGCAAATTGCTACAAAGGAAAGGGTGTTATTTAAATCTCCGACTTAATCAATTTTGAGTTTTATTAATATCGGAATAGAGATTTTGTTTAAACAATACAAAAAAAATTGTTATACAAAATATACTAATTGCACACTTTAAATATACATACACGCACACTTTCACATTTACATTTATCGCCTTATAAATATCCATTATCAATTCTGACTCGTACAAAATCCAAAGAAAATTATTTTTTTATTTGGATTGAGATATTTTAAAGTAGAATGCAAATAAAATTTTAACCATTATTGAATAATCATCATAGTACCAGCAGACATCAGGCCTGGGTCAACGTTGGAATGTATGTATGGTGAGTTTTGATCGTTTGATTGGATTATTTTACCTTTATTTTTACTTCCATTATATAACTCTTAATAACAATCAATAGATATTCAATTTTGAAAACAAAAAAAAAAAAATATACATATATATAAATAAAATTTGAATTAGGTTAATATTGGCATGGGGTTAGAAAATTAAGCCCGATGGAAATCATAGCTAAATAAAATTTTTTTTATCTCAATTTAAATTTTTCAAAGGAATTGTTTTTTTTTTACACTGTTTACACCATCCACTAAATTACAAATTTATCTAAACATTTTTTTTTATAGAACTTAGTAAAATAAAATTCATTTTTTTTGGTTTTCATTAATCTTATTATACCATTCTTTGACTATGATTTTTAAAAATTTTGTTTTTAAGGCTTTCACTTTGTGTTAATAAATGTTGAATTTGTTTATTAAATGAATTGCTAAATATTTAATTTAATCCACGAAAAATTTAGACATACGCGGTTAGGGTAGTAAATGGGCTATCAATAAATTGATTGAAATGATAGCAGGTAGGGTGGGTAGAGAATAGGGAGGGGGTATACCATCTTACACCTCTCATACTAAACTTCATCCTTCTTTTCTTTCTCCTTAATTTTATTTTCGTCTATTTTTTTTTCTCTTCTATTTCTTTGGTTTTGATTCATTCGATATCGGGGAATGCTACCTGTAATTTTATTTCATTGTGACTGGCTTTTGTCTATTTTAAGAGAGACAAGATCCCCCCCATTTTCCTTGAGCACAGCAGGACAAAAAGGTAGCGTGGTCTCTCCTAAGATAGGGTAGTGAAATAATTCAGCCGTTACATAAAATAAATGGCGCCAACGTGGGGCATCAGCACGTACAGTAGATTTCGGTCTACTTGAGGTTAGTACTTATGAATTCATTATGTGATATTGAATATTTAATTTCATAATAACATCATTGCTGATGTCACCAAAATAATTTTTAATGTTCGTGGTATCGATTGTTTCTTTCTCCTAATTATTTTTCTTTGTTTTCGTTTTATATTTTAATTATTCCTAATATCATTTTGGACTTATGGATTTTATTGGGATTGTGATTTCCAAGCCTTGGTGGTTAATGGGATATTATGTTAATTTTCTAGCGTTAGGTTCTTTTGTCGGTGACTTGTAGTTTTGGAAATGAGTCGGAGCTATACTCACAGAGTACCTAGTGCATTTTGTTTTGGTAATTTATATTTTTTTTTGCTTCAAAATTTAATCCAGGATTGTTTCTATTTGAGATTCTCATATTTGGTAATTCTGAATATCTGCTCACAGAATATATCCAGGATTTTTGAATTTTTTATTTTGTTCCGAGATTTTGATTTGAGATTTTTATCGTGGACGTGATTGTGATATTTACTCAATCAAATATCGATGTTGATTTTTTTTATTTTATTTTTTTAGTTTGGAGTTTAGATTTATTTTCTTAAATTTTATTTAACTAAGAGCTATGTCTAAATGAAGTAGTGGAATGAATAATTTATTGTTTAATTTCTTTATTAATTTCATAATTCTCTTTCGCGATGGTGCTGACTAGAAGTCCTGAAAATTTATTAGATTTAGAGGAACCCACCAATGTAAGTTTTACAATTGATGGTTCCGGTAATGTTACGGAAGCGAGAACACCTGAGAATCCTCCGACATCAAATGCTCAGGGTGTACGTACTAGAGGTAGGCTTCAGGCGAGAAAACAAACGCGAACTGGGACGTAATGGACGTGATAATATGGAACACATTAGACACGTTGTTTCAGAATCAATCGACAACTTTCGTGTATAAATTCAAAGTTTCATTTCGAACGAATTGGAGTCTATGCTACGAAATATGAACAACCCTAGCAGCGTTGTTACTCATGGAAATTCTGATATTCCCGCTAACGTTAATTCCTCCACGAGTGTCCCAACTGTAGCGATGAGTGCTTCAACTAACTTTCCTCCCTCGAACTATAATTCGATGAATGATACTTTTTCTGCGGATAAAGTTTTGAACATTATTCGCAATTGGCGACTTAAATTTACCGGACATGACAACCAGATGCCAGTGTCAGAATTTATTTTTCGGGTGAACGTTCTTACAACAAAGACTTTAGGCGGTAACTTCAGACTTTTAAGCGATCATGCACACTGTTTATTCGAGAATAAAGCTCTGGATTGGTACTGGCGTTACCATCATCAGCACGCTAATTTTGATTGGACAACTTTGACGAATGAACTACGAAATGAGTATCGAGAGGACTTTAGTGATTTTGACATACTCGATGATATACGACGTCGAAGACAAAAACATAATGAAACTTTTGATGAGTACCTAGACGCTATTACGGCTCTGGCAGATAAATTAAAGTCTCCAATATCGGACAGAGATTTGTGTGAAACATTGACTCGAAATTTGAAAGGCGAAATACGACATGAGTTATTACATTTGGAAATAACGAGTGTTTCACAGCTACGTAAGGAAGTGCGCAAACATGAGAAGTTCATGAAAGAGTTCCATGTCAACAATTCTCGGGGAACAGCAAGAGCACGTATTGCGGAAATGAATGTAAGGAACGATGACTTGGATGGATCAACTAAGACAGATGTTGAGACTGAGGTTTGTGCAATTCAACATAATCTTAAGTGTTGGAACTGCGACAATATAGGACATACTTACTGGGACTGTATGGAAACCAGAAGAGTATTTTGTTACGGATGTGGAGCTAAGGACATTTATAGACCAACATGTCCCAAATGTTGTAATTTAGTCCAGGGAAATGGGCTGAAGGATGTCCGACGAAAGTAGAGCGGACATCCGAGGTTATCACTTCAAATAATAGAGTTACAATGAATACTGAGATTATGGACACGGACTTGGACAAAGCAAAGGATAATGTTCATCCATTGATGAGGCCTTATCATGTTCGTTTATTAGAATATGAGAGAGCTCGAGCTAGAATTTTTGATCAGGTTAATCGGATAAGTCGATCTTCAAAGCGAATTCGTAATTACTATCGTAAACTAAAGTCATATCGTGTTTGTGTTATCTCTAGTATAGTGAATAAGGATTTAGACAGCAGGCCGTATGTAAATTTGAAAGTGGGTGATACAATACATTTGGCTCTTTTAGATAGTGGTGCTAATAAAAGTGTAATTGGTGGGGAGTTGGCAACAAATGTGAAGAACATGAGTGTATTTCAGAGATGTGTAGGTAATGTGAGAACAGCTGATGGGCAGACACAGACAGTAGTGGGAACTGTTGTGTTGGATATAACATTTAAGGGACAGACTAAATTATTTGAATTACTGGTGGTTCCATCCATACGACAGGACATAATTTGTGGATACGATTTTTGGGAATCTTTTGGAGTCAAAATTATGATACAGGACATTGAAGTGATTGACTTTACTGAGACTGATCCAGATAAAGTACAACTAACTAATGAACAGAAGGAACGACTTAATAAAATTATTGCAGCATTTCCAGATTCTGAAGTTGAGGGCTTAGGGTGTACTACCTTGATTGAGCATAGTATTGATACCGGGGATGCAAAGACAATCAAACAACGGTATTATCCCATATCACCGGCTGTGGAAGGACAATTGTGTGGTGAATTGGACCGCATGATTTCCCTTGGTGTTATAGAAGAGGCACCAAATTCACCGTGGTCATCTCCTACAGTAGTTGTAGTTAAACCTGGTAAAGTGAGAATATGTGTTGATAGTCGAAAATTGAATTCAGCGACAGTCAAGGACGCTTATCCGATCCCGAATATAGACGGATTAATTGCCAGACTTCCTCCGGTTTATTTTATTTCGAAAATAGATTTAAAAGACGCCTTTTGGCAAATTAAATTGGAGGAAACTTCGAAACCTAAGACAGCCTTTACAGTCCCTAATCGGCCATTATACCAATTCACTAGAATGCCGTTTGGACTATGTAATGCACCGCAAACATTGTGCAGACTTATCGACATAGTTATTCCGTTTAATTTAAAGACTCACGTATTTGTATACTTGGATGACTTATTAATAGTTTCGCAGAATTTTGAAGAGCACATGACTCACTTATTAGAGGTGGCGAGCCAACTTAGAAAGGCAGGTTTAACTATCAACGTAGGGAAGAGCAGTTTTGCTCTTAATAAGGTGAAATACCTCGGTTACATAGTTGGAAATGGGACTTTACAAGTGGACAAGGACAAGGTTATGGTCATACAGGACTTTCCCGTACCAAAATCAATTAAACATTTACGACGATTTTTAGGAATGACAGGATGGTACCGACGCTTTATTCAGGACTATTCGACTGTTAATTTTCCTTTGACAGAACTGTTGACCAAGAGAAAAATATTTGCTTGGACAGAACAGGCACAATCTGCTTTCGAAAAACTTAAAATCAAACTGACAACTGCACCATTACTTATTTACCCGGACTATGGTAAACCTTTTATACTACAGTGTGATGCCAGCACTTATGGGGTGGGTGCAGTATTGGCACAGGAGGACAAAGACGGGACCGAACGACCCATTGCTTACATGTCCCATAAGTTGAACAAGGCTCAGAGGAATTACACCATTACGGAGCTCGAGTGTTTGGCCGTAGTAATGGCAATAAAGAAATTTAGGTCGTATATTGAGGGGCAAGAATTTAAAGTAGTTACGGATCATGCTAGCCTAAAGTGGCTTATGTGTCAACGAGATTTATCTGGTCGTTTAGCTAGGTGGTCGCTGAAGTTACAGGGATTTAGTTTCTCAATTGAGCATAGAAGTGGGAAGGAAAATGTAGTCCCTGACACATTATCTCGTATACACGAGGGTGAGGATTTTGTAAGCTCGATAGAATTGGAAAGCATACCGGCAATTGATCTCCAGTCGGAATCCTTTGAATCAGAAGAATATACAAAATTACGCGACGACTTATTGAATACTGGGTTGCCAGATTTTAGGATTATTGACAAATATATTTACAAACGGACGGACTTTTCTTCAGGTTTGACAGACGAATCTGACTCTTGGAAATTACTGGTACCAACGAAACTGAGACACAATGTTATATATTCGGCGCATGACGTTCCTAATTCTGCTCACGGTGGAATGAATAAGACATTAGAACGTATAAGGCGATATTTCTATTGGCCAAGACTAGTGACAGACGTTAAGGAATATATTGAAAATTGCGAGTTGTGCAGGACTTCAAAGACACCAACTACTGTTCTGAGACCACCTTTAGGACAAATGGTAAAGTCGGAACAACCTTTTCAGAGACTGTACATTGACCTTATAGGACCATTACCAAGGACAAGGACTGGAAATATAGGAATTTTAATAATACTCGACCATTTTTCAAAATTCACATTTTTAAAGCCTGTTAGAAAATTTGATGCAAAAATTATAGTTGACTTTTTACGGACAGACATTTTCCACTGCTACGGAGTACAAGAGATAATATTATCTGATAACGGCTCACAATTTAGGAGTAAAGATTTTCAGAGTTTTTTGGCGAAACATGGAGTGCAACATTTGGTAACCGCTGTATACAGTCCCCAGGCAAATGCAAGCGAACGAGTTAATCGCTCAATTAACGAGGCTCTGCGATCGTACATAAGGAAAGATCAACGGGATTGGGATAAATATATAAGTAGCATAAATTGTGCTCTACGTAACAGTATTCATCAGACTATCGGAAGAACTCCATACCAGATTGTTTTCGGACAAACCATGATAACACACGGAAGAGATTATTATCTACTGAAAAAACTTGACATATTGACAGATGCGGACATACAACTTGAAAGACAGGACGAGATCACTTTGATTAGGGACTTAATTAAGGAAGATATAAAAAAGGCATATGAAAGGAACGAACATTCATATAATTTGCGGAGTCGTGCTAAGAATTACGTTGTTGGACAGGAGGTAATAAGGCGAAATTTTACCCAGAGTTCTAAAATTGGTTATTTTAGTTCAAAATTGGCACCTGTTGGGGTAAAGGCCAGAGTTATTCGGAAAATTGGACATGTTAATTACAAATTGCAGGACTTGGACAGTGACAATACGGGTGTGTACCACGCAAAAGACATTTGGACTTAAGGATATATTCGACATGAATAAATTTTGTTGAGGATTTTGCATACGATAAATTGTTTATACATCGCCCTTTTACAGAACCAGTTCTTCAAATTAATTAATTCTTACACTGTTTCTGTTTTGTGAGGTCGTGCTTATTTTATAATCAAAACTGTGTTCTTGGTGTTTCTACTGACTTATAAATATATTTAAAAAAAAAAATAATATTAAATTTTCAAAGGAAAATATTTCAAAATTTTTGAAAGAAAGAAAACATTTCTTTTATAATTGATTGGGGCTTTGGAAGGAAACTTTCATAAATGTTTTATAAATATTAAATATTGAATTTTAAATTGGAGCTATAATATTTTGCTATTTTTTAATACTAAAGGAATTATAGATTGGTTTTCAAAATTCGTTTTTGGTTCTTGTTTTCTTGTTGGAAGTAACCCGTTTATAACACGAATTTAAAGGAAATATTCATCAGCTCTATATCCTGGTCCTTATAATTTCAAAGGCGCATAATAATTTTATTTATAAAAACGGTTGTTCTACATCTACTTGTTGTAGAAGTTCATAAGAAGATACTCATCGCAACTTGCGAATTCCGTGAATTTTGACATCAATAGACTTCAAAATCAATAAAACCCAGAAAAATTCGATAACTTTACTCCAGATTGTTATACATCGAGTGTATTGGAGAAATAACATTTATCTGCATTCTTTGGTGCGAGTGAGGGGGTACCAAAACAATAAATTTTTCTCAAATTTACTTAGGCAAATTGCTACAAAGGAAAGGGTGCTATTTAAATCTCCGACTTAATTAATTTTGAGTTTTATTAATATCGGAATAGGGATTTTGTTTAAACAATACAAAAACAACAAAAAAAATTGTTATACAAAATATACTAATTGCACACTTTAAATATACATACACGCACACTTTCACATTTACATTTATCGCCTTATAAATATCCATTATCAATTCTGACTCGTACAAAATCCAAAGAAAATTATTTTTTTATTTGGATTGAGATATTTTAAAGTAGAATGCAAATAAAATTTTAACCATTATTGAATAATCATCATAGTACCAGCAGACATCAGGCCTGGGTCAACGTTGGAATGTATGTATGGTGAGTTTTGATCGTTTGATTGGATTATTTTACCTTTATTTTTACTTCCATTATATAACTCTTAATAACAATCAATAGATATTCAATTTTGAAAACTAAAAAAAAAAAAAAAAAAAAAAAAAAAAAAAAAATATACATATATATAAATAAAATTTGAATTAGGTTAATATTGGCATGGGGTTAGAAAATTAAGCCCGATGGAAATCATAGCTAAATAAAATTTTTTTTATCTCAATTTAAATTTTTCAAAGGAATTGTTTTTTTTTTACACTGTTTACACCATCCACTAAATTACAAATTTATCTAAACATTTTTTTTTATAGAACTTAGTAAAATAAAATTCATTTTTTTTTGGTTTTTATTAATCTTATTATACCATTCTTTGACTATGATTTTTAAAAATTTTGTTTTTAAGTCTTTCACTTTGTGTTAATAAATGTTGAATTTGTTTATTAAATGAATTGCTAAATATTTAATTTAATCCACGAAAAATTTAGACATACGCGGTTAGGGTAGTAAATGGGCTATCAATAAATTGATTGAAATGATAGCAGGTAGGGTGGGTAGAGAATAGGGAGGGGGTATACCATCTTACACCTCTCATACTAAACTTCATCCTTCTTTTCTTTCTCCTTAATTTTATTTTCGTCTATTTTTTTTTCTCTTCTATTTCTTTGGTTTTGATTCATTCGATATCGGGGAATGCTACCTGTAATTTTATTTCATTGTGACTGGCTTTTGTCTGTTTTAAGAGAGACAAGATCCCCCCCATTTTCCTTGAGCACAGCCGGACAAAAAGGTAGCGTGGTCTCTCCTAAGATAGGGTAGTGAAATAATTCAGCCGTTACAAAGTCAGAATTACGTCTGGATTATGTTTGCAAAAGTTTAGCCCATAACGACACCGAACAAAAAAACGCCGTACATGGGACCGAAAAAGACCGTGGCATTTTCATATAAATGCATAAAAAGTACAGGACTTTCTGAATTCAAGAACCAGTTTCGGAATATTTTTGCTCCACATATTGAATAAAAATTTACTGTTCTAAGTCAGAATTACGTCTGAATTATTTCTGCAAAATTTTAGCCCATAACGACCCCGAACAAAAAAACGCCGTACATGGGACCGAAAAAGACCGTGGCATTTTCATATAAATGTATGCAAAGTGCAGGACTTTCTGAATTCAAGAACCACTTTCGGAATATTTTTGCTCCACACATTGAAAAAAAAATTTACAGTTCTAAGTCAGAATTACGTCTGGATTATTTCTGCAAAATTTTAGCCCATAAGGACCCCGAACAAAAAAACGCCGTACATGGGACCGAAAAAGACCGTCGCAGTTTCATATAAATGTATGAAAACTGCAAGACTTTCTGAATTCAAGAGCCTGTTTCTGAATATTTTTGTTCCACACGTTGAAAAAAAGTTTACAGCTCTAAGTCAGAATTACGTGTAGATTATTTTCCCAAAAGTTTAGCCTATAGAGACCCAGGAGAATAAAACGCCGTGCATGGGACCGAAAAAGACCGTGGGTCTCTCATATAAATATAATACGAAATACGCATTATTTTGTTATAAATATATCCATGAATGAATTGATTTTTACAAATTTATCAATTTTTATAAAATTTATTGGTATTTTTGAAAGTTTATCGGTTTTTTGTAAAATTTTTCAATATATCGATTTTTCAAAAATTTATCGATTTTTTAAAAATTTATCGATTTTTGAAAATTTTATCCATTTTTAAAAATTTTATCGATTTTTCAAAATTTTGTTGATTTTTCAAAAATTTATCGATTTTTCAAAAATTAATCAATTTTTCAAAAATTTATCAATTTTCAAAAATTTATCAATTTTTCAAAAATTTTAAAATTTTTTAAAGATTCGTCAATTTTTTAAAAATTTATCAATTTTTTTTAAAAATTTATTGATTTTTATAAATTTTTAAAAATTTTCGATTTTTTTATATAAAATTTACATAATTTTAGCAATTTTTATATTTTGTAGTATATTATGCTAAAAAGTACCAAAAACCTGCCTTTTGTATTAAAATCCCGGTCTGACCGGGTAGACCGGTCTACCCGGTCGTCCGGTCGACCGGTCTAGACCGTAAAGACCGGGTAGACCGTAAAGACCGGTCGACCGGTTTTAAACCCGGTCTGACCGGGTAGACCGGTCGACCGTAAAACCGGGTAATGGGGGGCTCTAGTGCCTACTCAGGTCTCTCAACTGTCTTTGTTTGTTTAACCGCGATTGGTGAGAAGTGTCTACGCAAGGTTTCTCCAGGAATCATCGACAGAAGTGCCTACTCATGTCTCTCTACTGATTTTGCTTGTTTTACCGCGATTGAGGAGAAGTGCCTACGCCAGGTTTCTCCAGGAATCATCGAAAGAAGTGTCTACTCAGGTTTCTCCACTGTCTTTTATTGTTTTACCGCGATTGATGAGAAGTTCCTACGCAAGGTTTCTCCAGGAATCATCATAAGAAGAGCCTACTCAGGTCTCTCTACTGTTTTTGTTTGTTTTACCGTGATTGGTGAGAAGTGCCTACGCAAGGTTTCTCCAGGAATCAAGAGAAGTGCCTACGCCAGGTTTCTCCGTGATTATAGCTTAAAAGGATGAAAATAGTGTGTAGTTAATAATATATTTAAATTAATTTTTTTAACTTGGAATTAAAACTAAATAAAAATCTCTTTAACTTTAAAACCTATAACAACTCGTTTTTTTCCCTCTCTATCCATGCAAATATAAATTTCTGCAGCGACCCTGACCCCCGTGAGCTATGCCCCAGCACCCGGAGGAAAACTCGTCGTTACAGTTGAAATGCGGTTAAGCAGATTGTCCCGAACCGAACCTCTTTTTTAGTACTTTTTACAACAACTATAAAAATTTAAAAGAATGTTATAATTAAGAAAAAATATTATCATCATTGGGTGGGTTCGGAAGATACAATTTCACAGTCAACAGCTCTACAACAGTTGTGCAACTATCTGCTGAACGACCTGATCACTAACCGCTCAGTCTGAGCGCTGTCATATTTTGGTAGCGTAAAAAATGTTTGCTACTTTTGATCAAATAGTGATACATTTGTTGTTGTTGATTTTAAAAAATTTTTGTTTTGTATGATTGACAAATAAAAACATACAAATATAATTCAAAAACAAAAAAATTAAAAAATCAAAGGAAAATATAGAAAAAATATATTTAAAAACAAAACAAAGAAAACATCGTTCAGTAGAGTAAGTAATCACAAAGCGCTACAAGTCACCGGTATCAGTTTAAGGTTTCTCTGCCGAATGCTACCATTGATGCAATTCTTTTGTCCAATGTCCGGTCCGATGTGCGATCCGATAGCGATTGGGACTTCTAGTCGTATACCCTTCTTGCTTCTAGTTCATAAAATATCTATAGAATTGACTACCATATAAGGTACAAACAATTTTTAGCCCCCCCCCCCCTTGAGCCAATCCTGGATCCGCGCCTCGTGACGCATTATTACCCATGAGACTTACAGTGGAAGCTCTTTGCAGAACAAATGCTATTACGGTAAAACTCGGTGAATATGAACTCCGGGGGAGCAAAGAAATTAGTTCGTATTAAGCGAAGTTCGTATTAAACAGGGTTAAGTTTGTCTAAAATACTTTTTTTATTCACAAAATAATTAAGATTTTCAATATAGTTAAAAATCTGAATAAAAAATTGTGTAACCCTTTCATTGCATTTGCTTCAATAAATCGTCTGTAAGGAAAATAGCTGTGTGAAAAGTTTGAGATTTGTCAAATTGAAAAATATTTATATACAATATTCCCAGTTTTTTAAGAGTTCGTACTAAACATGGAGAATAATATGTAGGACTGTTATAAACAGTTCGGTTAAACCGAGGATTCGTCTTAAGCGAGTTCGTATTAACAGATGTTTTTTATATGAAAAATGATTGCAAAACGTCGGGACTTTCAAATTGGTTCGTAGTAACCGAGAATTCGTCTTAACCGAGTTTGTATTAAGCGAGTTTTACTGTATAATACAAGCAGAAGGAGCACTATCATCATTGGAACAACTAAACACAGATATCGGTGAGAAGTTTTTGTTTGCTGTTAAAAACAGAATGCAATGAAGGAAAAACAGAAATCTGATCGATTTAGCCACATACATTTTGAATCCAACACTTCAGCCCAGTAAAGAATTAGTAATATTTTCAATAAATTTGCTTGAACGATTGTATGGTACAGAAAACTCAAGTGATATTGAAATCAGCTATGATGAGGATGTTTCATTTGAAGTAGTTGGCGAAAGTAGTATAGTAAATGAATTACAGTCAGAAATCAATGAAGCACTTGCAGAACCAAAACCAAGTGATGATTTTGAAATTCTGCGCCTAGAATTAATTTTGTACCGCGAAACCAAAAATAAAACAAAAAATATAAGTTTAATTTACAAGGCCATTCAAACAGTTAAGCCGTCATCAACTGCAGAATGTGAAAGGGCCTTTTTCATAGCTGGAAAATATTGTACAAAAATAAGAACTAGACTTTCAATCTTTAAAGTCTTTTTAAAGTTTTATTATTTAAAAAATCCAAATTAAATTAATTTTTTTACTTAAAATTTTATTTGTAATAATAAAATCCGTTTTATTAGTATTATTTAATAGGGGTTTTCATATAAACTTGTATACTAATCGTAAACGGTATAAACGGTTTAATGTCAAACTCCATATATAAAAATATGGTTTGTATTTATACAAGGTTTACATGGAATTTACGAGTTTATATGAAAACCCCTAATTAGGGTTTGGGATTTCCCGGACTTTTTTATTTCCCGGGAAACGGGAATGAAAATATTTGATTCCCGGGATTCCCGGGAATCCCGGGAAATGTTTTTGAACAAATTTGTTAATGAAAACCACCTATATAAATAATTTTTGTTAAAAAAAAAACACTATTTCAGTACAAATGCAGTCTGTGTAGTGAGAATTCAAAAAAAATTCAAAAAATATCAGAATGTTGAACATTTGATTTCACATAAATTAATCGCAGCACTGCCAAATGAATTGCATGATTCCAGCAGAAAGCACCTACTACTGGACTGTCGGAAACAAACCGTTTCATCACACTTGGGCCATTAGATATGGTGGCCAAAATGTTATTTTCCAAAGACAATTAAAACTCTTCTACAATTCTTCTTATTTCATCAGCATTACATCTTCCTGATATATAAACCAACTCCAGGTTATAAAATGAATTATTTACGTTTATACTTATGTTCAAATATCTCTTTTGTGATATTCTTGTCCATTCATCTAAGATTATAGTAAATCTCCTATTGTGAGAAATATTGCTCAATATTTCTTTTATTATGATATCTTTTACATGATTGTAGTAATTTAATATAATGTTCTTTACATCGGTTTCTTTTTTTGCAATGCCAGGTTTTTATTATAAAAACTTTCTCGAATAAACGAAGATCTACCATGGATACCATTTTAGGAAATGTTAAAATGGTATCCATAAAACCTTTAATGCCTATTCAGCTTACACTT
Organism: Leucophora obtusa; assembly: GCA_949987735.1. Taxonomy (NCBI): domain Eukaryota; kingdom Metazoa; phylum Arthropoda; class Insecta; order Diptera; family Anthomyiidae; genus Leucophora; species Leucophora obtusa. Next base: position 123,136,195 of record OX465295.1, on the reverse strand, counting down.
TTTTCTTCGGGTACTTTGCTAATTTTAGCTTGTTGTTGTTTTCTTCAAGAGAAGTTGCATGAACATAAATTTTTTTTTTTTTTTGTGAACCAAATTTAGATGTCGGATAACCAAATTTAGATACCACCGTTAACCATTAGTCTTTTCTTTTCACATTTATTAATGAAAACGTTACTTATAAAATTATTGACCCTTAATATAAAGGAGTATTTTAAATTTAAAGTCGACTTTATTTTTAATCAAACGGTTTTGTTCATCTTGTGTATGAAAACCTTACAAAAATATTTATATTTTCAAATATTTTGATTGGTTGAAAATAAATTAATCAATCAGAATGCTGCAAAAATAAACCAAGTCAAGGTATACTGCCACCCAATATTTTAACTAAAGTCGACTTTACCTAAATTATACATTTGAAAAATTTAGATAGTAAGGGCGATTATTTGTAAAACACAAAGCTTTTTTTTCATATTTCTTTTAAACATTTTACCAAGTTTTTAGGCTTTACTACTTAAATTTTGAATAAGTTATGCGAAAAATCTTTATTAGTTGAAATGCTGCTGATTACTTGGCAAAGATTTTATTTGTGTGTCAAATAAATGTATTCCCTTTTAAAAGATTTTAACATTGAAATTTTAGTTTTGGTATTTAAAATGTTGTTTATGACTAAAATTAAAAAATCCTATTCGAAACAAAAACAATTTAAAAAATTTAATATTTTTAAAATTTCCCGTTTTCCCGGGAAAAATATATTATTTTCCCGAGAATTCCCGGCAAACTTTTCCCGGGATTTCCCGGGAATTCCCGCCCTGGAATTCCCGAACCCCAAACCCTACCCCTAATGTATTATAAAATGTGAGTTTGAAAAAAATTTAAGAATAAATAAATAAAAATTACAATAAAAAGGGTGCGATTAACCGTTAACCACGGTTAACCGCATGGATTTTAGCCATAACCGCGGTTAAGGAAAATTTCGGTTAAATGCAAACTATACTATAGACGATTTAAGTGAACACGTGCGTTTTATCAGAAATCTAATGTGGTGGAAACAATATGTTCTAAATAGGGCAATATGGATACCAAAACTTTTCTTTTGACAATTTTTAATCATCGTTAAGTGAATATAGTTTGGAGTTTTGCAAATTTCGTACAAAATTTTGTTAAAATTTTTGAGTTAATTTGCATTTGAGTTCAGTATGTAGTTGATGTAAGATAAAAATGCAACTTAACAGAAAAAAATCCATCACGCGTTATTTTGGCGGATTAACTTTTTTTGCGAAAAATATTTTATAAATTTCTAATAATAATTTAAATTCAGTTTGTGGAATATCTAAGAATAAAAATGCAAATTAATACAAAAAAACCAACACGCGCTTTTTGTTGGCGGAATTTCTTTATTTTCACAAAAAACGTATTATAAAATTTTATATAGGGTGAGCCTACACACAAAAAAATACTAGAGGTAATATTACGTTGGCTGGCATAGGTAACCCTTTTTTGTATGTTATTAAGGAAAATAGTTTTAATAACTATGGAAATAGGTAATTTTTACATTACGAGTTTACCTTAAAGCAATGTAATTTCTACTATTGAAGTTAGGCAACATCTTCGAAAAATAAATTGAAATGTGAATCATTTTAATATTTTAATTTATTGAATAATCAATGTTTCGTTTAATTTGCTAGATGATGTTGGCGGAAGCAGTATTCAGCAGCTATCGGAAAAAATTTATTAAGGCCTGTGTTTTACTACTTCAAAAACATACAATACGCACGGGCATCTTATTTGACTTTCATCATCAAACAATTAAACTATATGTCCTTTCTCTAGGTTAATACGTACTTTCAGATCACCACAACCAAGTTCAGAATCCGCGAGTTTTAAGGGGAAAAATCCTAAGAATCTGCACACTTTTTTATTGTAACATAGAAGCCCACAGAAATGTGAATGATTGTTGTTGTCTCATCGAATCCCTCAGGATCCGATGAGATTTTCTGAAAAAAATTTCAGATTCTAAAGGGGTTTTCCGACACAAAATCCTGAGGGCATTTTTTAGCAATCCTCAAAATCTAAATGCACTTTTTTTTAACAATTTTTTCAATAGAAAAACACTAAGGCACTGGGGAGTTTTTAATACAAAAAAATATACGGATTCTGAGGGCTTTCTTTAAAAAAACTCCCTGATTCTAAGAATAATTTTCTGCTAGAAGATTCTATTAAAAATTCAGATTCTGCGTTATTTTACGTATACATCGGAGATATTTTCCGATTGGAAAAGTTCTACATCGCTGAACTACATTTACACAAAGTCTTTAAAATCTCTGGGGTTTTTTTTATTGAAAAATTACCTCAGAATTTGAGTTTTTATACAGGATAAATATCTCGGAGTATGAGGATTTTACTATAGGAAAAAGTCCTCAGAATCTGACAATTTTTCTATAGGAAGAAGACACGGAGGGCTTTTCTATAGGAAAAAGTCCCAAAGATGGAGGTGTTTCTGTAGGAAGAATTCTTCAGAATTTGGGTTTTCTGTAAGCTAAATTCCTCTGAAACTGAGTGTTATTCTATAGGAAAAAGTTATCAGAATCAGAGTGGTTTTGTATAAGAAAAAGTCCTGAGAATTTAAGGGATTTTCTATAGGAAAAAGTTTTCAGAAGCTGAGGGGTTTTCTATAGAAAAAAGTTATTAGGATCTGCCTAGTTTTCTATAGGGTTTTCTTAAGAAAAGTTATCAGAATTTAAGGGCTTTTCTATGGGTCCTTATATTATGAAAATCCCTGTGAAATTTTCGTATAGAAATATCTTAAGATTCAAATGACTTTCTCCCTTCAGATTCCAAATACTTTTTTGTATAGAAAAATTCCCAGATTCTGTGAACTTTTGCATTCAGAAAAACCTCCAAATTCTGTTTAATTTCTTCAATTGAGAAAAAAATCCCTTGAGTACTTTTTCATATCGAAAAACCCTCAGATTCTTAGATGTTTTCTGTATTAAAAGTTCTTATAGAAAAATATTATTATTTTATTTGTTATTCTATAGAAATATCTAATATTTTTTTTATATAAATCCGCTAATTAAAATTATATACTGTAGAAATAATATATTGTATATTATTTACGTAGTTAAATTAATTGCAAAATTTACATGTATTTTTATATATCTTAATAAATAAATATGGATTTAATAAAAAAAAGTACTATTTAGGGATCTCTTTTGCAATAAAAATTAACTAATATCAATGTAAAATTACCAATATTTTACCTTCGTTAAAAATGGTAAATTCAACTTTTTTTAGTTAATTTGACCTACGATAGAAATGGTAATAAACTAATTTTTATTAGTTAATTAACCAAAAATTATAGGTGATTTTTCGAACATAAAAGCCAAACTGAAATTGCCTATGTTTTATGGTAATATTGCCGTAAAACATAGCAAACTTTATGTTGCCTTTGTAAATAGGTGATATCACCCTATAGTTTTAGACAATTATACCTTTAGTTTTTTTTGTGTGTATATTTAGACATTTCTTAAAAAAATTACAGACACGCGTATTTCGATAAAAATATTTTATTTAATAATAAACCTACAAAAAATTTCATAAAATTTTTTATTGAATTGGAGTAGCTCTAAATTTTTATCAAAATTTGGTCCAGAGCACCGTGAAAAATGCATTAAATTTGAAAAATTCTAAGCTATATCCACTCAGCGATGATTTACTTGTCAAAAGAAAAGTTTTGGTATCCATATTGCCCTATTTAGAACATATTGTTTACACCACATTGAATTTCTGATAAAACGCGGAAAATTGCGAATTTAAAAAAAATCTAAAACATGTGTTTATTTAAATCATCTATAGTTTATGATATGTAAGTTTGACATTTCAGTCACAAATTTGTTTTTTTTATAGAATATTCTTGAAAATAGGACGTGTCAGGATATGCTTGAACATTTTATATATAACGATGGACGCGCCTCTAAAAAACCTTTCATATGATACCCTAATTGAATATGTTTTCTGCAGCTAAGATGCAAATTTCTTACAAAAACTAAAAAAAATCTTTTTTAAAAATGGTCCAGCTCGTGAAATCTCATTGCTAGACCCGAAATATTTTGGAAGTCATCATAAGACAAACTAAGGTTTATTTTGTTCTGTCGATATAGGGTGAGTCGCTCTAATATACAATATTCGAGAAATAAAATTAAAATGTCAGAAACCTAACACCCCAAAAAATTTACACAAAAGCACACGAAAAAACCAATGAATAGATATCACCAGTAATTTGGCAATATTCAAATATTCCCTATAAACCCGTCAAGAAAACATGATCAACGCATCCATAGTACCTCAAAGAGATACTTACCGAACGGTGGACTTGTACATCAACTTTATATAATCATTCGCCCAATAAAATCAATTGATGAAAATAATTTTTCATTCAATTACATTTTCAAGGCAAATAACCATTGTAAAGTAATAGGCAGTGTTAATCCCCAAACAAAAGTTTATGACTGACAAAAAAATATGAGAAAATTTTCAATTAAAATTACAAATAAATGTAATTTTAATTAAAACAAGTCAATTAATCTACATGTAATTGAATATTTTCAATTACATGTAATTGTAATTGAATGTGATTTCAATTACAAATTTCAATTACATTTTCAATTACATTTAGAATTAGAAAATGTTTTTTGTTAAAATTTTGCAAAAAAGAATTGGTTGAATGGGCGGGATAGGCGTGGATAAACATAAAAAGAATACGTTATATTGGATTGATCCCTTACTCGCGCTTCTTTTCATTATTTCTTTTCCTAATAATGTAATTGTAATTGATATTTTTCAATTACAATTACATTTAATGTGTAATTGAAAATTTTCAATTACAAATGTAATTGTGTAATTAATTACAATATACTATAATGGTTACCCCCAGGTCGCAGTAACAGTTCGTAGGAACATTATTTGAATAATTGGTGCATGGTTAAAAAATTGTATTTGTAAAACTTATATTCATTCAAAACTTCACTATATTTAGCTCTTTTTATACAGAAATTCTAATCCACATACATGCTTAGAATGTGGTTTTGATGTGCATATGTATCATTCCATATAAAATGGATACAAAAATGGAAGATTTTGGACATGACCACTTTCGATTTTTACAAAACTTGGTACATACGTTCTGCTAAGTGTCACGATATTAAAAGTAAAATTTTTTACAAATTCATTTTGGCACGCGTTCTATCGCTGTTTTAAGTTGATTTTTTTCAGTAAATTTGTGAAAAATACATGATGTTCAAATGACTACAACTTTTAAACGCGTTATCCGATTGTTACAAAATTTTCACCTAGCAATGCGTATATAATCTTCTTTGAAAATAAATTGCAAAAATAAAATGTGTAGTGGAAAAAGAATAATGCAATTTGAAAAATATCCTTAATTTGCAAATATCTCAAAAAACCCATTTTTAATTTTCTTTAAATTATTGAAGCAGAGAATTCAATATTTCAGCTACAGACTGTCCAAAATTTCAAATTGGAACGCCAATGGGTTCAAAAGAAAAACGCAATTTTTTAACAAAGTTTTTTGAATTTTCACAAATAAACATTATACTACATGACAAAATCTTGACTTTTAAAAGTTAATAGAGCTCTGACCATCAATTTTATATATTTTGGACATGCTGATTACAATGGCGTACTTTATTTTTCGATCTAAGGTACATATTTTCTGCGAAATGCCTTTAAAGTTTAGCGGTTTTCCATTTAGTTTTTTATATACGAAAATTTACAAATGCAATCAATATAAATTTTTTGTGGTGAAATGTAGGCACAGGACCTGTATTCATATTTAGGCTTAAAATCTGATGCATAAAACTTAATATTAAAACCACTGTTCGCGTTTTATATTGATTTTTGCGGTTTTTTTTTAGTTTTAGCCAATTGAATCGTTGAAAGCAAAATCGGCCTTAATAAATGATATTGCTTAGTAAAGAAGCAATTAAAAGGAAATATTTCAATAAAAAAAATGTATTCATCTGTAGCGGCCTATACGGTTAAAGCGCGACTTTTGAAAATTTTTATATGGCAGCATAGGTTTCCAAGTTGTCCCCAAAGTCCAACTTTTAGTATAATATAGGGTGACCTCTAAAAACTGTTTTTGCAAAATTTCAAGTAAAACAGTTTCCACTTGCAAAAGTTATGGCAATAAATACATTTTTTTGAAGTGTCTTTAGAACAGGGATCGGCAAACATATACAACCTTATTTTTTGCTTGTATGAGTGAGTTGCAGCCTCTCTCTCTCAATGCACTGACAAAGAACGTTTGTATAATAATTTTAAAATTTTAAATGTTTATAATGGGAATATAAAATAAAAATTTAAAAGCAAAGAACAACTACAAAAACAAATATCAAAAAACAACAACACAAATAAAAAATAAAAACAAAAGAACTTAAAAATAAATTACCAAAAAAATTAATCAATAAACATTATGCACAGTGCAAAAAATCTGGCAAGCAAGCGATCTGACAACCTACTTCATTGAATGCTTGTTTGCGACTAAGTTATTTTTTTGTTCTATGTGTGAGCTTATGTAGGTGTGGGAGAGCGCCCATGGGCATAGGTGTTGCCGACGCCTGCTTTAGAACGATACCCAGCAAAATATTGGTAATGACACCTCATTACTCTGCCTTACCAAAAATGATATATCATTACATTTTGCATTATTTTATAATATAAAATAATGACTTCCTAATAACGGCCTATTGTATTCATTAATTCCAAATATAAAATAATGACTTACTCGTAATAGTTTAAATAAGTACTTTTTATAGAGTTAAATTTTATACATTTTTATTTATTATATGTAAATATATTTTATGTTTAAATTTTTATGACGAGTCCTAAAATTACACACTAGAGAAAACTTAAATTTTTCTGAATGTATTTCCTTAAGCTAATATTATTTGCTTAACTGCTTATTTTTAAGAATCAAGTAAGCAATCGGATAACCACTTATAATTCAACTTTCTGTAAGCATGTGTGTAACCACTTATTATTCAAAATCTCATAACTACTTATTTCTCATTTTTTCGTAAGCGAGCGGGTAAAGGCTTCATTAGTATAATCGTAAAGTAAAAAAACGTATCTGTAATCAATTCAGTGTGTTAAAATAATATAGAAATATATTTTTATCTTTTTTCTATGCATTGAAACTGTTGTCAAGTAAAATCGTAAAAAAGTTCTGTTGAAAATAGAAATTTTCTATTTTATTACTTGACATTTAATTCTATGCACAAGAAAAAGATAAAAAATACAATATTTTTATTTTTCATACTCTTTTTATTCATTATGTGAATGATACGTTACTTTTTTTACGATACTTCCAAACTAATTTGGGCTTAAGCGTGACTACTTATAAAAACGACCACGCCAAACAAAAATAATGAGTTTAGACACCAAAAAATAAGTTGTGCGGAGCTATGAATTTCTATTATATAACCACTTATTTGGTAATGAAAGATCTTGCTGGGTACTAACCTTAGTAAAAAATGTATTTATTGCGATAACTTTTGCAAATGGAAACTGTTTTGCTTGAAATTTTGCAAAAACAGTTTTTAGAGGTCACCCGATATTATACTAAAAGTTGGAATATGGGGACAACTTGGAAAGCTATGCTGAATCAACTTCATATATTTTTCAAAAATTTACTGAAAAAAATCAACTAAAAACAGCGAAAAAAGCGAAATAAAACGAATTTTACAAAAATTTAAAAACAGTAAATTTCGTGGTAGTCATGAGGATCTACAAACAGAATTTTGTCCAAATCCAGAGACCTTATCCGATAAGTGTCCCGGTTCCCTTTGGAGTGATTCGTATTACTTATATTATACGTTTAAAAAAATGGACAAAATCAAAGTTTCATTAGCGATTTTTCTGATGTAAGCAACGAGATTTTACCTGAGCTAAGTGACACTGGTTGTGATGATTATGAATCCTATAACCTAGCACCATTGTCGAATATTGAAGACGATGAAATTGATCCATCATTTATGGATAAAAATGGAGTGGAGTGACAACCGCAATCATTTGAGAATCAGTATGGGAAAGCACGAGAATCAGTATGGAAACCAGGTGTAACACGATATGCCAAATCCTATTATATAATTTTTTTATGTTTTTGTGAAAATCTGAATAACAGAATTAAGTTTTGTGTAATTTTGTTTCTCGAAAAGTATTTTTTTTTTTACCAAAAACAGATAAATTTCAAATGGGGTCAATATTGACCCCGAGGGAGGAAAGTGTAAGTTTTTAGGATGGTTGAAGGTTAATTTAAAGCCAAACTTAATTTTATATATTGTTTGTTTTTTGAAAAAAAAAACTGAAATCTAATTTCTTAAGCATTTTGAGATTTTTCCCTTAATATTCCAGCAAAATCTTAGTAATGTGTGCTCATTACTAATATCTAAATAAGCAGAAGAATTAGGGTATACTGCATATAATTCAGAGTTAAAGCTCATTATTTTTATTCGACAAGGTCGCTTTGTTGTTAATAAGTCTTACTCGCATACTTATTACTAGTTTAAAAAAATAAGTAGTTACCAATGTCACATTATTTTCTTTAATTAAATAAGTAGTCGCGCTTAAACGACTTCGTCTATCAAAAATATTTAGAACTGACGCCAAATTATAAGAAATAAAAACTTTTAATTTCATTTTATAACCACTTATTTGGTAATGAAAGATTTTGCAGGGTTTCGCAAAAAAAAATGGAGGTCTACCCTGTAAAAAATTTCCCCTACGGTTAAAACTGCTAAAATCAGCAGAGTCAGTTTGCTAAGTATTAGTATTATGAAAACGGCAAGAAAAAGTCTCTTTAATTTACAAAATGTTAGCTGTGTTTTAGTTAATTGTAAATGATAATTTGACTTGAACAAATCAGCAATAAATTTTGTTGAATACTAGTAAGTTAAGATTTTCAGAACAAAATGTTAAATATTTTTCTTTTTACATTTATTTTATGTAAGTAAAGTCTTCCCTTCTGAAATCAACAGTGAACAATTTTTCAACAAAAATGTCTGTTAATTTTGGCAGGATAGTATGTAGTTTTCATTTAACTGAATTTAACTTAAAAACAACTAAAGTTTTATTAAAAAATAATTTTTTTCCCTAATTTTAGAAGAGTAAGTTGTTATTCAAAGTAAACTAAAACATAACTAACATTTTATATATTTAATAGTTTTGTTTTTCCTGTTCTTATCTACAATTTATCAAACATATTCTGCTAATATCAGCAGTTTTTCCTTGTAGTCTTTTCTGCTATTTGCACAGATTTATTTATATCAGTGTATTAGTATTGCTGGAGCAAGACTTAGGAATGTGGAATTCAATTTGATTTCACTTGTATGTTTGCTATTAGCCGATTGCACAGAAAAAAGTGTGCAAAACAGAGCAGCAACAACTTTAAGCGGCCTATGGGACTTTAAATAATTTTTTCGACAAAATTACAACAAAAGAAAATATATATATATTGAGAAGAGCGATATCCCCCCTAGGAAAATGGTCTAGTTACGCCCGTGCATCCCGGAAAAGGCAAACATTTTAAAAAGTTTTTTTAGACAAAATAAAATATTCATATTTTTAAAAGGCAAATAATCGTATGACGGAGAAAATTAAGAGTAGTTGTGGTGCAATGGATAAGAGTATGAATTATGAAAATGATTGACTTGGTTCAATAGCCGAAAAAAACAGTTTTTTAATTTGAATAAAATTTTGTGGAACATACTAAATAGGAAAATATTATATTTAATTACACTCTCAGAACAATTCCGTTGTGACAACCGAATTTTTTCCAACCGAATTCGTTCGGTTGCTGCAACCTCGTAATTCGGTTGCCTCAACCGAATTCAGTTGTGACAGCCGATAATTCGGTTGCCGCAACCGAATTGAAATCGAATTCGGTTGCCGCAACTGAATTTGGTTGGGGCAACCGAATTACGAGGTCGCAGCAACCGAATCAATTCGGTTGGCAAAAAATTCGGTTTCCACAACGGAATTGTTCTGATAGTGTAGACAGCTGAATATTAGCTTTCATGAATAGAAATATAATTTAATATTAAGATACATAGTTATCCTAACCGCAACTATTCGATTGACGACAAATTCTGTGGCCAAAACTTTCACTGTTTCCTGAGTGATAATTTATAAATACAAAAAGTAGGGTTGACTTCGCCATACCTTTACGAAATTTTTTAATCTAGTCTTAGTTAATGTACAGAAAAGAAATACGACATCAAAACTTAAACCATTAAAATTAATACTTAACTTATATGTTATATGCACCTTACACTCTCAGAACAATTCCGTTGTGACAACCGAATTGGCTCGGTTGCTGCAACCTCGTAATTCGGTTGCCTCAACCGAATTCAGTTGTGGCAACCGATAATTCGGTTGTTGCAACCGAATTGAAATCGAACTCGGCTGTCGCAACCGAATTGAAATCTAATTCGGTTGCCACAACTGAATTCGGTTGCTGCAACCGAATTACGAGGTTGCAGCAACCGAATCAATTCGGCTGGCAAAAAATTCCGTTTCCACAACGGAATTGTTCTGAGAGTGTATGTAAACAAATTTCTTAAATCTGGTCTTAGTTTTTATGAAAGTTACAAATCTGCAATCGAAATTTGGAAAATATTAAAAAAACTCAGTTTTTTTGGGGTATTTTTCTAATTTCTGGTCAATGTTGTACATTTGTTGTATGAAATTCTCAGATTTCGCGAAATAAGGTATTCGGATTTTAATTTTGATTTAATATTCGTAATGTACACATTTTTTTTTTTTTAATTCAGTTTTTATTAAAAAATAATTAATATACATTTTAAATTAATTCGGATCCCACGAAGCAATTTGGCTTATCTGTAGGATATATAAATTTTTAAAAAGACAAAAATATATTTTTAATAATTAGAGTTTTATGAATTCACTAAATTTGTTTGATTTCATTGCGAAACTATAAATTAAAAATAATAAGACATGATGTGTCGCGATCATAATAATTATACTTCCTTTTTTTAATTAATTAAAGTAATGGAACAAATGAAACTTCAGTGGCGATCTGCGGCGTCTAAGCAAAATTTTTTGGATATTTTTTTTTATTTTTTTTTTTTGCAGACGATATTTATTTTCATATTGGCATATTTGTAGGATTGTGGAGCTCGTGAATTCCAAATTTAATTTTTTACTTCTTATTTTACATGTTTTATTTTAAAATTAATTTATGTATTTATACCTTAAAGAAAAACACCCTTTAACTTTAATTTTTTTATTTATTGAATGTTATTGTTGTTATGGTTTTCTGATATTAAAAGGTAATCACGAGAAAAATGAAATAACTTTATAGCGCGCATGTTTTTCATCCCAATGGGAAATATATCACTGCACAGTTCTAAAATACATTTATAGGTGCTTAATTTCCCAGCTAAATCTTTCATTACCAAATAAGAGGTTATATAATGAAACTAAAATTTTTACTACTTATATTTCGGCCTCAGTACTAGTTATTTTTGTTATGCGGAGCCGTTTTTATAAGCAGTCTAGCTTACTCGCGACTACTTATTTATTTATAAAGATAATGTGAATTTGGTAACTACTTATTTTTAACCACTAGTAAGTATATAAGTAAGTCGTATTATTTAACAACTTGTAACCACTTATTTTTTAATTGCGTATAAACACACGAATAACTACTCATTTTGGAAACTACTTATTTTATGTACTTTTGTAATGCAGCAGGTAAGCGGGTTCACAAATTTTGTGCGTTTTTTCATGCAGCGAATATGGACAACTACTTACAAAAACGACCTTGTCGAACAAAAATAATGAGTTTTGACACCGAATTATAAGCAGTAGACCCTAATTCTATTGCTTATTATTTAGATATTAGTAATGAGCACCTATTACTGAGAATTTGCTGGGTTCTTTATTTTTACATATAAATAGCTGAAATTTGGTATATTAAAAATATAGCTTGGCCCAAATAGTATTAGCAAAATGGTGCATCATGTAAAGTTTGCATTCATATCTAACTCCGTCAAAATAACAGGCATTTATTCTGTAAAATTTAATATATTTACTACTGGAGTATAAATGTGCTGTAAATAAGAAGTGCGCAATATTTTGGGAAACACTCGGAACTGCTTTTTGTTTATGAAAGCAGTATTCATATATATACATAGAATAATACATATAATTGATTTTAATTTAGTTTCCTATTAAGGCAATTTTTTTAAAAAATGTGTTCACATAATTTTAATAACAAAAAATTAATACTTTATCGAAGCCAAAATTTACGGAGATCCACCTTACTCAATGAAGTAACGTTCTATATTTAGAATTTAAACAAGCTTAATTATTCAAATGGTTTTTTTTTTCAAAAAAATTAAAAGTTATTAAATATTGTGAAATAATTTAATAAAAGCTGAAAAATTCGTCACACCTTTTAATTCCAGTTTAATAATATTTTGAAAAATAAACCGAAATTTTTTTCAGTTCTATTCAAACTGCCTTAGTGAATGTTTAAAATTGCATACGAAAAATAATTACAAAAGTTTAACATATACAGTATTGTTCGAAACCTAAGCAACTTTTCCTAATAAAGTAATCAAAGTCCTACATATTCTTTTTAAATTGGTTTATACAAAATAACACTTTTAATTTTTATTATGTTATGTGCCTACATTCTAATAATAACAAGAAAAATTTAATTCCATTTCCTTGCCAGTAAAAAAAAAACAAAAATGAAATAATATTGCTGTTCGAAACTTAAGCAACTATTTTGTTGTTGTATTTTTTTGCAACAAATAAACAAAAATTTTGAAACTTTTATTTAATTCCCGTTTAGTTTGACAAAGAAAATTTAATTTTTTTTTGTTTCTGTAGATTTAGAATCAATTACTTAGAAGTGCAGCTTAGAAGTTAAGCTCAAAATTTTTGAACTATTTAATAAGGTCCAATCGCAAGTCTCTATAGCTAACAAATTAAGCTTTAACAAATCAATAGTTTGCTACTAATTAAAAAGTACAAAGCTACTGGAATAGTAGAGAAAGTCAATACTAGAGGGCAACCTCGAAAAACTTCACATCGAACAGATTGAAAATTGTCCGATTAATTATGAAAAAAAAACCCTTTATTTCTTCCAAAGATGTTGTGAGTGAGCTTAATCTCAATATTAGTTCGAGCAGTGTGAGAAAACGATCATTGGAAAATAATTTGATAAGCTTCATGTCGTCTAAGAAAGCTATACTGACAAAGAAACATTTAAAAAAGAGGTTTGCCTAAATGGTTTTGCAACGTATTCGTTAATTTTCATTAGTTTTATGAAATTTAAGGTTGGATTTTGCAAAAGCTCACTCAAATTGGACTGTGGGAAAATGGAAAATAGTTTTATTCAGCGACAAGTCTAAATTTAACCTGTTAAATTCAGATGAAGTATGCCACGTTCGAAGACCGAAGGGAAAACGATTACATCCGCGTTATTGTAAAGGAACAATAAAACATGGGGGCGGAAATGTAATGGTGTGGACCTGCTTTTCGACTAGTGGAGTTGGCCTTTTGTTGAAATACAAATAAAAATCGATCGCATTGTTTATTTGGATATTTTAGCCAAACACATGCTTCAATATGCCGAATTGGAAATGCAACTTCTATGGTTGTTTCAGCGTAATAATGACCCAAACTCTCGTCAAAGTGGGTCAAAGAATGGTTACCTGTTAATGGGATTCAATTATTGGATTGGCCAGCTCAATCTTCAGACTTAACTCCCATAGAAAACCTATTCGGCATTTTGAACCGCAGGGACGGAACTCGCCGTTTTAGTAATAAGCGGGAGCTGATTAATTGCTTAAAATCAGAGGGGGAATCAATACCAACCATAACACTATCAAATCTAATAGATTATATGGCAAAACTATGTGCGGAGGTCATATGCAAGAAAAGGTATCATAGGAAGTACTGGAAGTTGCTTAAGTTTCGAACAGCAATATATGGAGTCAATTTCATTTTTGTTTTTTTTTTTGACTGGCAAGGAAATGGAATTAAATTTTTCTTGTTATTAAGGGTTTTCACAAGGGGTGTACTATTTGTTGTATCGTTGTATCGTCCTAACAAAAAACAGAGTTGTTAAAAATTAAATTGAAAAAATACAACATTTGAGAATAGCACGATACAACATTTTTACGTATGTTTAGTGTCCTATGTTTGAGTGTGCTAACAGATAGAAAACAGAATAGAAAATCGTTGTTAAACACAAATAAAACTTTTAACAACTCTGTTTTTTGTTAGGACGATACAACGATACAACAGATAGCACACCCCTTATGAACAACCTAATTATTAGAATGTAGGCACATAACATAATAAAAATTAAAAGTGTTACTTTGTATAAACAAATTTAAAAAGAATATGTAGTACTTTGATTACTTTATTAGGAAAAGTTGCTTAGGTTTCGAACAATACTGTATATATTTTTGTAATTGACTAGTTCGGTTTTTTTAAATTGAAGTCTCACAGTTGTAAGTCAATTTCCAAAATAGCATTAAGTACTTATAATGTAATTTTTAAAGAATTTGTATGGTTCAATTTTGGAAATTTTTTTAAAAACTGACAAAAATTCAGAAAAGAAACATTGAAATTTCTCTCTACTTGAATCAGAATCAGCATACAATAGTTCATTATTTAGAAAATATACATTGGAGAATCTTCAAAAATTTTAAATTGCTTTAACCCATTTTTTTACCAATGTCTTGTTCAAAGAGGCTCATGCATGATATTTTGAGGCATTTACTCTTTCACAACGGTACTATTTAGAGAGAGTCTTAACAATTATAAGTTATGTTTTGGTATAGATGTAATATTCATAAACCCATAAATTTTTTTATTTAATTCTAGTATCCTTCAGAACAACATAAAATAGGACCAAATATGTTTTACGATTTTTTAAATTTTGTTTGGGTTGTATGACCTCCTTGGTAATGAGAGGGTTAAGAACAAATGCTACTTAAAAAATTTCAACATTTTAACCCTTAAATGCATGGTGTAGCCATTTGGCAACATACCGGTTTTTTAATAAAAAACCAATTTGATGCGCAAAACTGCATTTTTGGGCATTAGGGACCCCTTCTGTACATAGTGTTCTTATAGTTTAGCGCAGAATTTTTAAACAGTTGGAGTAAAAATCTTGGTTTTGCTCTGTATATTTGTGAAAAATCTAAAACACGCGTTTTTTTTACAAAAAGTGTAATATTCAAAAATATTTGTTTAAATATTTAAAGTGGTATTCTCGCAATAAAATTCATTTTTTTGTTTTTTTTTTCTTTTTTTTCATACACGTTAAAATAATCACAATTTAGCGATTAGGCAAAAAATCATATTTTTCAATAAAAATCACCTTTTTTTTAACAATTAATTTTTTTTGGTATTTTTCTTGAAATGTACACGCCTTTAGAAATCACATATAAAAAAATGGTTAAAATCGAAGTGATCATGCATTTAAAGGTTAACCCAGGGTTGCCGCAAAATGCTTTCTTCTAAACCACCTTTTGAAAATTTTTTTTAAAAACGTGGTTTGGCAGAATGCATTCGACTTAGCAAAAGTGATATCGAGACCCTAGATTCAATACTCAATATCTGGAAAAATACTGATTCACTCGCTAATAAAATTTTTTTAAATCTTCTAAAATATTATTTGAAATTGGCAATTCCTATGTATACACTAGGGATCTGTAAAAAATTTTTTTTGGTTTATTGGCTTCCCCCTGGAAATATTTCGTTGTAAAACTACGTCCCCCAAAAAATTAGTATAATCAGATATCGGGATACAAGGGGAAAATATGACGTTAGTAGTTATGTTCTCAAAAATATTGATATTTTAAAACTAACTCAAATTAAAAGAATTAAAGAATAGTGATTCGAAGGGAATTGCCTTTGTAAAAAAGCAACAAAAATTTAAATCGGTTAAAAAACAGTGGAGTTATTACAATTTCCCCCGGCAAATGATGTGTCGCAGACCATTTAATCAAGAAATTCGGGTCAAAGTTTTAAAATTTATTGAAATAATCTACTATAGATACATTTTTTTATTCTATAAGTTCCAAAACACTCAGATAAGAAGTATTTTTTATACTGTGTTTTACTGACTCGTTTAAAATTAGTGCCAAAAGGTAAGAATAATAACACTTGAGGGTTAATTTTCCAAATTAAATTAAGAATATTATATTCTGTTTAAGAAAATTTTAAAAAATTCAAACCTAGAGTATTGTAAATTTACAAAAAAAAAATATCCCATCTTTGGCCATACCTGGGACTAGGTTAGCATAATTCAAGAGAGACAAAAATTTATATCTAAATATAAAATAAATAGATTTAAGAAATAAAACCAGAGTATAACATCTAAAGTTTTTGCAAAAAATTAATTTTTTGCGATTTTCATTATTTTTCTCATTTGAACGCTTTTGCTAATAATGTTATAAAGGACAACACGATTAATTTTTTAAACAGACATTTTAGAATTTCACATTAAAAAAGCATTTTAAATTTTGAGATTTTGTGTAGACTCTTGGATTCAAGAAGGAATTTCTTTGTTCAGGAAACATGGCAGTTTCTACATTTTTCAAGAGATAATTCTCAAAATTTCTTTTATAATGAGCTTGTTTTTATAGAATTATTATTGAAACTGTTAACCATTTTTTTGCAATTTAACAAATTAAGAATCAATATTTAGGGCCAGTTTTATTGTTAAATCAAAGATCGATTTCAAACGAAGTTACTTACATATGAAAACAATCTGACTATAGAACTGCCACTTATATTTAAAGTTAAAACAAAAGTCTTTCTTGTTTTGAAATTTAAGTCCACTACTACTAAAATCTCTTAAATGAACTTCTTAATTAATTTTTTAAATTTCATGGTCTTAGGATCACCATCTCAACCGTAAATAATGCTTAGAAACACCTAAAAATATCGGAAAAAATGCCACTTAAGTATTTGGTTTTATTTTAGTGTTAACTATAATATTGGCTCGCCGATTTTTTGATATAAAAATTCTCATATTCTTAATTTTTTGAATTTTTACCGTAGAAAAATTTTACATTTAAAAAACAAATGCGTTAATTCTGAGACATTAAAAAATATCAGATTTGGAATCATATTTTCATAAAAAAAAATCACACATCTAAGCAAAAATTACCCCATTTAAAATATTTTTAATACTTTTTCGTATTATTTCAAAGAAATTGCAGACAAATTGAATATCATTTGCATATTTTCTAAAAGCTTTTTTTTTATTCGAAATAAACTGGTGTTTTTAAAAACTTTTAGTTTTCGATTAAAATTTTTTATTGAATTTGACAAGTAAATAGAAGTAGTTTTTAAAAACTACTATTTTTTCGTTAATTGTAAATGTAGCATTAAAAATATATTTATTTTGATTTATAACACAAATAAAAAAATATTTAAATTGAAAAAAACTCAATTTTTCATTTTTTTTGTAAATCTCATTAAATTTCGTCGAGCAGAATTCTCTATGTGTAGAGGTAATGAGTGTTTTTTACAGAGTTATCACGATTGGCATGCCCTTGCTAAAATAATACGTTCTATAATATAAAAGTAAGATGTTACATAACTTAACTTCTTAAAAAACTCATTACCGGGTAATAGTAGGAGGTTTTGTTGTGACTTGGATTTATGGCGCCGTTTTCCGCAGAGCTCTACAACATATCTAAATTTCATTAGGGATAGTTTCCTCATTAGTTGTTTACTTTTGTAAAATTTTAAATATTTTTTCAAGATGAAAACCTGTCAAATATTAGGACATTATTCTTGTAAAATTATTTTTTCATTTAAAAGTTGCAATAATTACGGCCAGTTTAATAGTCAGAACAAATATTGATATTTTCTTACACACAAAGAAAAGTTCTGTTGGAAATCAGTTATAATTACCATTATTCATTCACAAAATCAAAATTTTAATTGGCATTATAAAATATCAATAGAAGATATTTAAAGTTGTCGTTGTCCATAGAAATTACAAAACCACAACAACTGAAATCCTTTGTACAAGAAAAATCGGGCACCCCAACAACTTAAAATAAAATAATTTTTTTTTGTTATTTCGATAGGCACAATTAATAGATATTAAAGTTTTCTCTGATTTATTAGCCTTAAAAACTAAAATTTAGTGGTTGTTACTGAAAATTAGTTTATATTTTTTTTTTGTCATGTCTGCACTTAAAATTAGACGTCAGTAGGAAAATCTGTCAAACCGGTTTCAAATCGATTTGACTAATTTTTAACAAATTTTTAGTTGAATCACTGATTTAAGTAAAGATTTTAGTTACCT
Source organism: Leucophora obtusa (assembly GCA_949987735.1). Classification (NCBI taxonomy): domain Eukaryota; kingdom Metazoa; phylum Arthropoda; class Insecta; order Diptera; family Anthomyiidae; genus Leucophora; species Leucophora obtusa. Next base: position 123,117,801 of record OX465295.1, on the reverse strand, counting down.
TCATTTAACACAATACTAAAAATCCTCAGTACTTTAAATAATTTCGAGTGCTAATTTTCAAAATTATTTAAAACCATAGACCCAAAATAACTGTTATATTTATTAAAAAGTCACAACCCAAATTTGTTTAATTATAATATTTCAATAATGCACTATATTTTATAAATCATATTGCACAAAAAAATCACAAAGTTTGGCAAACATTTTCTTAATATTTACGATCTGCAGCGTATAAACAATATAATTTTGGTAGGACCCTTATATGGGCACTAGGTCTAAACATGGACCGATGTTCACCAAAATCAAACTTGTTCGTCCTTGGGCCAACATAGGTCTGCGTACCAAATTTCATCAAAATATCTTAATATTTGCGGCCTGTAGAGTGCGCACAAGATTGCAGGGACAGACAGACAGACGGACGGACGGACGGACATCGTTAAATCGAAATAAAAAAAAATTCTGAGCCGATCGGTATACTATAAGGTGGGTCTACGACCAATATTTTTTTGGTGTTACAAACATCAGCACAAACTTATAATACCCTGACCACATAGTGGTGTAGGGAATAAAAAATTATTAATTTTTAAAATTTTTTAGGTAGCTCTTAAGGCACACGAGAGAGAAAATTGCTAGAGATAGAGCAAAAAACACATCTGAATAGCTTAAATCATTCACAATATAGCTCTATCTCTAGAAGTTTTCTCTCTCGTGTAGATGTGCCTTTATAAAACTGCGTGAATTCTTTGCAAACATTTTTATTTTTTGTAAAAACTCCAAAATTTTGATACTAATTTTTAGTACAAAAATCTGGTTTTCAATATGTAATAATTTAACCGTAACCGCATGTAAAAATCGTGCAGTTACGGTTAAATTATTATACAAACTCTAGTTTATACATTTGTATAATTGCAAGGATTGGCATAAGGAATCAATTTTTCTATCGTAGATACTTTTATTTCGTTAAAAATGTGTTAGATTAGATATCAATATAGAAAATCTATTACAGTTTCAAATAATTGAGAATTGTGATAGTAATTCTTACTGCCATACTTATTTTTCGTGTTGCCGACCGATTTCTAACCAATTTTTTTCTGTGTGTACACCAAGAAAACAGATTCGGTGCTGACAACCCCATTTGTTGCCAATCGAATGGTTCAGTTGCATCAAATGAATTTTTCGGTTGTGGCTACCGAATTATTCTTGATACAACTGAAATTCCGCTGCCACAGTCAAATTAGTCCTGTTTCAATTGGTTTTCTGTTGCCACAACTGAAATATTCGGCTACCACAACCGAATCATGCGATTGGCTACAAATGCGGTTATCAGAACAGAATCTGTTTTCTGGGTGTATCAAACCAACGACTATATAGACTAAAGACAAACCACCAGCCTCAACTGCTGTTAAAAAGTCTCTTTAATTTTATATGCAAACTGGTTTTAAGAGAAACAGTTTTTAGTGTTTTTTTTAACGCGTATTTTTTAATATTAATAAGCAAAATTTTGTGCTAAGTATACAAAACTAATGTAGAGAACATATCCAACAACACAAGTGCACTTTACAATTTAATTAAAATTGCTTAAAAACAATTAAAATAATTAATTAAAAATACCACTTTTTCAAGTTTTTTGTTATTTTACATAGAAACTCTCTTAAAACCAGTTCAGGTTTTCAGATGAGAGCCGTGGATAGTGCCTGATCAAACCTAGAATATAAAAAATATTTCAGTGTCAAAGAGTTTTTCGATTACAACAATTTTTTCTAATCTAATAGGTTTAATTTAGAAGAAGTGCTTAAGGGCAGTTTTATAGTTACAACTAGAGTCTTTGAAAATTTCTTATTTAAGAAATATTTTAGAAAAAAACGATCTGAGAACAAAATATATACACCCAGAAAACTAATTCGTTATTACAACCGAATTTGTTGCCAATTGAATTGGGGCGGTTACGGCAACTATCATACATTTCTATTGCAGATTCTGTCTGTATTATTGTATTATTCGGTTTTGAAATTAAATACGTTCAGTTGTGAATACCGCCCTTGTCAAAAATAATTTGGTAGTTACAATTGAATTTCCAAATTTCCTAAACCATTTCCAATTAAAATGCATACGCAAACATATGTGTCTTTTATTTAATTTATTGAAAATGAATACAGAAAATTAATAAACTTCGACTTTTACAACAATACTAACCCCTGCTAATACTTAATTTCTCCAAGAGTTTACCCAAGAAGGATAATTTTTCTAGTGAAGCAGTAAATTCCTAGAGCCTTCTTGCAACTCAAAATTCATTAGAATCTTACTCCTTTTCCATGGAGGAAATCATCCGAATTTCTAGTTAGCTGCTCTTTAAAATTCAAAAATTTTTTAGGGTCTTGAAGTATTTCTTATTATAATACAGAAGCATTTCCTTGAAAGTGAAGATAATACCACATAAAGACTTTAAAAATTCTCTGCCAAAAATAAAAATTATAGTCATAATTCATTGAGGAGAATAACTGATGTTGGTTTCTACAACAAATACCTACTTCTTAAGTAATATTTCATTGGAACCCAAAAAATGCAATTGCTTTTCTGGCGACTGTGTATTTTTTATACTTTTAATATTTATTACACAAACTTTTAATTTCAATTCTTAAAAATTTTATTTTAAAATATTTTTAAGATGGTATGTGCAATTGTATAATAGTTCTATTTACCAACCTAATATTTATAATCGTATATTGGTAACAACCGAAATTATAAAACACATAGTAAAATAATCTATCGAACCAATCATTGATCTGTTGCACACTCAAAATAATACTTCTGTTGGCTGGACAGAAAAATTTGTTACTTTAACAAAATTTATTCCTGTGTTTTTTGGCTTAAAATAAAATTTTTTGATTTTAACAAATTCTTTTATTAAATTTAACCAATCTAAATTTAAGTAAAACTACAGTTTTATCTGTAATTATACTGAGTCGTAGAATTAACCCAATTTAGAGTCTCGGGTTCCTGCCCGAGCCTAGTCCATATCATGTGAGGGCATATAAGGGCACTCCAGTGGAGCAAACATTTTGTCCGTTTTGCTCTATCTCGATTAGTTTTCGAGATATGGGATATGAAGTGGAAACTTTTTATTAAAAATTTCCGAGGGTCCAAGGCCCCGCCAAGGTCCATTTTTGGATAGAGATAACCCCTTTCGTAGATGTATTATACGCTTAGGGGTAGTCGAAATTTTATTAAATTTTGGTCTATCTCTCTTAGTTTTCGAGATATGGGCCATTTTAAAATATCGTGAGGGATCGAAATAGCGCCATCTTTAAAACTTTGGATACATTAGTGGCGCCATCTACCGGGCAATAACATGAAAATATTATATTTTAACAATAAATTTTGTAAAATTTAACGAATGGGTTCTTAAAAATTAGTTTTAAACAGGGACGTAACAGTTATAGCTTTTATTCAAAAAACTGATTGTGTTACAATTATTTCTTGTTTGAATATTTTTAATTTTGTGTTTATTTGCTCTGTTTGATTTTTATTTTTAAAGGTGCTTTCACAATGGTGGAGTGGCTCTACTCTACAGCACAGATTCAAATGTTAACTGTTCACAATGCAGAGTAGAGTTACTTCAAAAAAATATATGACTTTTCAGTACTTACGCAGTTTTTGCTAATATCTTGGCATGGATTTCACTGCTATTATTATAAAATAATTTTTTATTTTATATATTATTACAAATTGAAACTATTTGCTTTTATTTTTCAATATTTTTTTATAATTTGTTGACAATTAGAGATGAGAACAAATTAGTGATGTGTTTTTTTAGTTATATTTGTCATGTTAAACAGTTAACAGAGTGATGTTAACTCTAGAGTGCAACCAATAAGTATAAACCTATAGAGAGACTACCGTCCTCACCAAATTTTGTTATTCTGTGGCGAACTTGGCAAATGCTAAGAAAACATGCTGATAATGTTGTTAAGAGAAAAAATGAGTCGGAAGAGCATTTTGAGAAGCATTTTTTCGTTATTTGCTTTTGAAAAAAACTTCTTTGATCAGTGTTGTCAAGTTTGATTTTCCATTTAGGGATTTTTTAATGAATGTATTAAATTTTTTTCAACTACTGTTTTTAATAATTATTGTTAATATTAATTGAAAATTTTGTAAATAATTTATTTTATTATACAAATAATATATAATTCATTTTCACCGTTCTTGTTAATTTAAATGTATATTATTTTTGTTAAAATAAACTATATTTTAAAAAATAAAACTATATTAACTATCAATATTAGTTTAAAAAAAACCCAAAATTGACACTACTGACAAATGTTTGTTGGCACATTAATTTTTTCCATGTTGAACCAACATTGGAATCTCTTAAAAATCTGAAAATTCTCTTAAAAATCTGAAAAAACTCACTCAACCTCAATGCTTATTATATAGGGAAATGTGTAGAAAAAACACTCAATCTCTCATATTTTTACAATGTTTACCAACATGTTTTGTTTTCTTTCCCGACTTCACGAACAAAAATAAAGAGTAAAGGTTAACAGAGGAAGAGTGGTATAGAAACCCACTGGTGCAACAAATCTGTACTCCAGAGTCAAACAAATTTAACTCTGGAGTGGAATAAAAAAAGATAGCCAAATACAAAAATGTATTAGTAAGAAAGAGAAAGCAACTAAATTTGCTACATATTGGAGTACTCCATCATTGTAAACGTACCTTAATTCAAACAAAAACAATCCAAACACGATTTTTATTTTTTCAAAAATGATAAAAGTTATTTTGTGATTTTGTTTCTTTATCAAAAATTAACAATTAAGAATATAAATCAAAAGCCATAGAACCAATGACTTCAACAATTATAATATCCTGATGATATCAACTAGTGTTAATAAAAGATTGAACAGGGATTTAAAGTGAGTAAATATGTCTACTCCAGCAACTTCCGGCATTCAATTAAGGTAAATTTTTCATTTTTATTTTTATTTTATTATCAAATAAAAACGTTAGCGCTTTATTTAAAAAAAAACATCATTCTGTAACTTTCATAAAAAGTTTTTAAACAAAAATCAAAACAACAGAAATTTATAGAGTAAAATATAAAAATTTAAAAAATTAAAATGTTTGCCAAACTTTGTGATTTTTTTGTGCAATATGATTTATAAAATATAGTGCATTATTGAAATATTATAATTAAACAAATTTGGGTTGTGACTTTTTAATAAATATAACAGTTATTTTGGGTCTCTGGTTTTAAATAATTTTGAAAATTAGCACTCGAAATTATTTAAAACCTAAGAGACATATTCTTAATTGTTAATTTTTGATAAAGAAACAAAATCACAAAATAACTTTTATCATTTTTGAAAAAATAAAAATCGTGTTTGGATTGTTTTTGTTTGAATTAAAAATAAAAATCAAACAGAGCAAATAAACACAAAATTAAAAATATTCAAACAAGAAATAATTGTAACACAATCAGTTTTTTGAATAAAAGTTATAACTGTTACGTCCCTGTTTAAAACTAATTTTTAAGAACCCATTCGTTAAATTTTACAAAATTTATTGTTAAAATATAATATTTTCATGTTATTGCCCGGTAGATGGCGCCACTAATGTATCCAAAGTTTTAAAGATGGCGCTATTTCGATCCCTCACGATATTTTAAAATGGCCCATATCTCGAAAACTAAGAGAGATAGACCAAAATTTAATAAAATTTCGACTACCCCTAAGCGTATAATACATCTACGAAAGGGGTTATCTCTATCCAAAAATGGACCTTGGCGGGGCCTTGGACCCTCGGAAATTTTTAATAAAAAGTTTCCACTTCATATCCCATATCTCGAAAACTAATCGAGATAGAGCAAAACGGACAAAATGTTTGCTCCACTGGAGTGCCCTTATATGCCCTCACATGATATGGACTAGGCTCGGGCAGGAACCCGAGACTCTAAATTGGGTTAATTCTACGACTCAGTATAATTACAGATAAAACTGTAGTTTTACTTAAATTTAGATTGGTTAAATTTAATAAAAGAATTTGTTAAAATCAAAAAATTTTATTTTAAGCCAAAAAACACAGGAATAAATTTTGTTAAAGTAACAAATTTTTCTGTCCAGCCAACAGAAGTATTATTTTGAGTGTGCAACAGATCAATGATTGGTTCGATAGATTATTTTACTATGTGTTTTATAATTTCGGTTGTTACCAATATACGATTATAAATATTAGGTTGGTAAATAGAACTATTATACAATTGCACATACCATCTTAAAAATATTTTAAAATAAAATTTTTAAGAATTGAAATTAAAAGTTTGTGTAATAAATATTAAAAGTATAAAAAATACACAGTCGCCAGAAAAGCAATTGCATTTTTTGGGTTCCAATGAAATATTACTTAAGAAGTAGGTATTTGTTGTAGAAACCAACATCAGTTATTCTCCTCAATGAATTATGACTATAATTTTTATTTTTGGCAGAGAATTTTTAAAGTCTTTATGTGGTATTATCTTCACTTTCAAGGAAATGCTTCTGTATTATAATAAGAAATACTTCAAGACCCTAAAAAATTTTTGAATTTTAAAGAGCAGCTAACTAGAAATTCGGATGATTTCCTCCATGGAAAAGGAGTAAGATTCTAATGAATTTTGAGTTGCAAGAAGGCTCTAGGAATTTACTGCTTCACTAGAAAAATTATCCTTCTTGGGTAAACTCTTGGAGAAATTAAGTATTAGCAGGGGTTAGTATTGTTGTAAAAGTCGAAGTTTATTAATTTTCTGTATTCATTTTCAATAAATTAAATAAAAGACACATATGTTTGCGTATGCATTTTAATTGGAAATGGTTTAGGAAATTTGGAAATTCAATTGTAACTACCAAATTATTTTTGACAAGGGCGGTATTCACAACTGAACGTATTTAATTTCAAAACCGAATAATACAATAATACAGACAGAATCTGCAATAGAAATGTATGATAGTTGCCGTAACCGCCCCAATTCAATTGGCAACAAATTCGGTTGTAATAACGAATTAGTTTTCTGGGTGTATATATTTTGTTCTCAGATCGTTTTTTTCTAAAATATTTCTTGAATAAGAAATTTTCAAAGACTCTAGTTGTAACTATAAAACTGCCCTTAAGCACTTCTTCTAAATTAAACCTATTAGATTAGAAAAAATTGTTGTAATCGAAAAACTCTTTGACACTGAAATATTTTTTATATTCTAGGTTTGATACACCCAGAAAACAGATTCTGTTCTGATAACCGCATTTGTAGCCAATCGCATGATTCGGTTGTGGTAGCCGAATATTTCAGTTGTGGCAACAGAAAACCAATTGAAACAGGACTAATTTGACTGTGGCAGCGGAATTTCAGTTGTATCAAGAATAATTCGGTAGCCACAACCGAAAAATTCATTTGATGCAACTGAACCATTCGATTGGCAACAAATGGGGTTGTCAGCACCGAATCTGTTTTCTTGGTGTACACACAGAAAAAAATTGGTTAGAAATCGGTCGGCAACACGAAAAATAAGTATGGCAGTAAGAATTACTATCACAATTCTCAATTATTTAAACTGTAATAGATTTTCTATATTGATATCTAATCTAACACATTTTTAACGAAATAAAAGTATCTACGATAGAAAAATTGATTCCTTATGCCAATCCTTGCAATTATACAAATGTATAAACTAGAGTTTGTATAATAATTTAACCGTAACCGCACGATTTTTACATTCGGTTACGGTTAAATTATTATATATTGAAAACCAGATTTTTGTATTAAAAATTAGTATCAAAATTTTGGAATTTTTACAAAAAATAAAAATGTTTGCAAAGAATTCACGCAGTTTTATAAAGGCACATCTACACGAGAGAGAAAACTTCTAGAGATAGAGCTATATTGTGAATGATTTAAGCTATTCAGATGTGTTTTTTGCTCTATCTCTAGCAATTTTCTCTCTCGTGTGCCTTAAGACCTACCTAAAAAATTTTAAAAATTAAAAATTTTTTATACCCTACACCACTATGTGGTCAGGGTATTATAAGTTTGTGCTGATGTTTGTAACACCAAAAAATATTGGTCGTAGACCCACCTTATAGTATACCGATCGGCTCAGAATTTTTTTTTATTTCGATTTAACGATGTCCGTCCGTCCGTCCGTCTGTCTGTCTGTCTGTTCCTGCAATCTTGTGCGCACTCTACAGGCCGCAAATATTAAGATATTTTGATGAAATTTGGTACGCAGACCTACGTTGGCCCAAGGACGAACAAGTTTGATTTTGGTGAACATCGGTCCATGTTTAGACCTAGTGCCCATATAAGGGTCCTACCAAAATTATATTGTTTATACGCTGCAGATCGTAAATATTAAGATATTTTGACGAAATTTGGTACACAGACCTATGTTAGCCCAATAACGTAGTCTATTGATTTTGGAGAATATCGGTCCATGTTTAGACCTAGTGCCCATTTAAGGGTCCTACCAAAATTATACTGTTTATACGCTGCAGGTCGTAAATATTAAGATATTTTGATGAAATTTGGTACACGGACCTATATTGGCCCAATAACGCAGCCTATTGATTTTGGTGAACATCGGTCCATGTTTACACCTAGTGCCCATATAAGGGTCCTACCAAAATTATACTGTTTATACGCTGCAGGTCGTAAATATTAAGATATTTTGATGAAATTTGGTACACAGACCTATATTGGCCCAATAACGCTGCCTATTGATTTTGGTGAACATCGGTCCATGTTTAGACCTAGTGCCCATATAAGGGTCCTACCAAAATTATACTGTTTATACGCTGCAGGTCGCAAATATTAAGATATTTTGATGAAATTTGGTACACAGACCTATATTGGCCCAGTAACGCAGCCTATTGATTTTGGTGAACATCGGTCAATGTTTAGACCTAGTGCCCATATAAGGGTCCCACCAAAATTATATTGTTTATACGCTGCAGGTCGCAAATATTAAGATATTTTGATGAAATTTGGTACATAGACCTATGTTGGCCCAAGGACGAAGACTATTGATTTTGGTGAACATCGGTCCATGTTTAGAACTAGTGCCCATATAAGGGTCCCCCCAAAATTGGCTTGGTTACAAACTGCAGGTCGCAAATATTAAGATATTTTAATGAAATTTGGTGCGCTGACTCACATTATAGAAAATTTTGACACAAGCCCCATTTTAACCCATTCGAATTTCGGATCCAAACAATACACCAGACTGGTGTAGGGTATTGTATAGTCGGCATGCCCGACTTTAACCTTTTTACTCGTTTTTTTTTTGGTTTTGTGTTTAATCTGGAACCGAAATGTTATTTTTCTTCAAGCGTGATCAAAACTTTAATAATTTGTCGTGCGCTATATAAATAGTTTTGGAATGATGCGAAAAAATTCTACTGATTTCACAAATAAAATTAAATTTTTTAAATTTGTTTTGTAGATAAAATATGAATTTTATTAGTAGAAACAAACTTCTTATTTATTCGTAATTTTTTATTTAATATTATTTTAGCAACGGGATCTGATATTTGTTACACCAAAATATATTGGGCCCACCTTTCAGTGTACCGGTCATAGTACCGGTCGACTTAGAATCAGTTTTTGGCTCGATGTAACGATGTCCGTCTGTCCGTACGTCTGTCGTAAATACTAAGATATTTTGATTAATTTCACCGGCTTATATCTACCCAAGGACGATTGGTTAAAATCGGTCTATGTTTAGACCTATTGCCTACACCCAGAAAACAGATTCGGTGCTGACAAACCAATTTGTTGCCAATCGAATTGTTCAGTTGCATCAAATAATTTTTCGGTTGCGACTACCGAATTATTCCTAATTCAACCGAAATTGCATTGTCACAGTCAAATTATTCCTATCTCAATTGGTTTTCAGTTGTCATAACTGAAAAACTCCACTACCACAACCGAGCCAATCGATTGGCTACAAATGGTGTTGACAGCGCGGAATCTGTTTTCTGGGTGTATATAAAGGTCTCCCCAAAATTGGCTTGTTCGCACGATACATATCGCAAATACGAAAATATTTTAATGGAATTTGGTGCACTGATTCACATGGGCCCATCGACAAAGCCTGTTGATTTTGTTTAGAATCGGTCCATGTTTAGACCTAGTCCCAGTACAACAAAAATTGATTTTTTTTACAGACGAATTTTACTCAAATCCATTTCAATAAATTTCAATTTCGGATCAAAACATTAGTTGGCTTTCAACCAGAGTGGTGTGGGTTATCATAAAGTATGCAAGCCCGACTTCAACTTTTTTAATTTTTTACTATGGCTTTTAATAATTTTGCCGTTATTAATTTTAGTAATTAAATAATTTTATGTTAATCAAGTAAGTTAACAAATGTTTTATTATGAGTGCGATTAACCGTTAACCGCGATTAACCGCACCAATTTTAACCATAACCGCGGTTAAGCAAAATTGCGGTTAAATGCAAACTCTAGTATAAACAAATTCCATTAATACAACTAAATTTAATACAGTATAATATGATTCAATCCCGAATATTGGAAATAACAATAAGAAATTTGATTAATACAACATATTTTAAACCGAAAATGTAGTTTTAATTACAACACACAATTATCGGTTGCTAGAATACAAAAAAAGTTTGTCTTAAGAAATATTTTTCGATTATAATGCGAGAAAATACACATTTTAAACCATTTCGGTAAATTGCGTGAATCAAAAACTTGTCAATACCAAATAAATGGTCAAATATTTGTACGTAACCAGAATTTTTTATCACTGTCAATTTTATAAAAATATTTTTAAAAAATGAAATATAAATTGAGTCGTGAAAAATCAATTAAAAAAATCTGATTTTCTAGTGAATAAAGAAATTTTGAAGATAAAAAGATGTGAAGTGTATAATAGAATATTATTTATTAAAATCGAAAATGTAAAATTGATTTTGTGCCTCGTCAAAATAAAAAAAAATTACTGCCAATTGTTATTCAAAATTCGCAATCAATTATCATGGAAATAGCATTGTTACAAAAGTTATCACATCGGAAATACAAGAAAGTTCATAAAATTTAAAATTTTTTAATCACAAAATAAACAAAAATTCCAAAAATGTGTTTAACCCTCGAAGTGGCACATGGTTCTGGCCAGACATATTTCATTTTCATGCTTCAATTTAGCATACTTCTATTTTAGGTACATGGCTGTAATTTCAGGTAATCTCCCAAAATATTGTTGGCTTTCGATGTATAAATTAATAATTGAAATCTTCACCTTACTTTTGGTACATGGTGTCTGGCCAGACCCCTATGCATTTTGTATGAACGCATAGGCAAAGCACATGGCACGAGTTGAAAATTTGTATTTACTTTATTCTTTTATGCTTCATTCTTTCTTCTGATTTTGTTTGTGAGTTAGTTATTCATTGAACGTTGAACAGTGAAGAAGTAATCTAGTTTTTGTGCGGTAATTTTGAACTTGTGAATAATTTTACGCAGGTAGATTTGTTGCGTTGTTAGTATATTATGGCTGATGAACTGGAATTTATTTATAATACACGCTTGGTAGCGCGAATTTGCAACCCCAATTGTCAGAGGCATTAGTGCGTGATTTTCAAAGTCAGGTATAAGCTGATGAAAATGATGATGTTTTTGAAAACGATGGTGACGACACTGCTGATTATGTGCCAGAAGATGATGCATCAGACATAGAAAATTATTTGGAAATTGAACCTAACGAACTTTATGATAGTGATGAAGACGTAGATGAAGAAGAAGAAAGTGGAAATGATGCTGAAGCAGCAAATGAAGTCGACTCAGGCTGTTTTTATGGTAAAGACGGTACTAAATGGAAAGAAACTGAACCCCCTGCATCTCGTTTGCGCCAGCGTTTTCAATCTGGAACAAAAACAAGGCGCACCAATCCAGATGAGGTATTCAAGCTATTTTTCTCAACCAATATTACGTTCGTCATCATTAGTGAAACAAATCGGCATGGGCGAGAATCAATTAGAAAATGGAATGAAGAACATCCAGAGTCTACCCAAAGAAAATGGATTGATTTGACAAGCACTGAGCTAGATGCATTCATTGGGATTTTGTTGGCTTCTGGTCTCAGCCATAATAATATGCAAGACTCCAGTATATTGTGGCGTTCTGATTCGCTGCCCATATTCCGTGCGGCTATGTCGTACAAACGATTCATTACTCTGTCCAGATATATTCGTTTCGATAATAGTCGTACGCGGGCATTCCGACAGCAAACAGATAAAGCAGCTGCTATCCGGGACCTTTAGAATTTTCTCAATGAATATCTGCAAAATTATTATGAACCTTATGAAAATATCACCATCGATGAGCAGTTGTTTCCGTATCGTGGGCGCACAAAGTTCACCCAATATATCCCATCAAAACCTGCAAGGTATGGGATCAAAGTTTGGTGGGCATGCGATGCTAAGACTAAATTTCCATTGAAAGGAAAACTATACACTGGAAAGGAAGGAGACAATCGGGAGATAAATCAAGGTGAAAACGTTCTAATGTATTTCGCAAATTGTTACGCAAACAGCGGCAGAACAATTATTTCTGATAATTTTTTCACCTCATTGAACGGCGCTAAACGACTTGCTGCTATGGGACTGGCATTTGTTGGCACCATTCGAGCAAACAAAAGATGTCTTCCTAAGGAAGTTATGAAGAGCACCAGACGACCAATTCTTTCAAGTGTGTTTGGTTTTCATGAAAATCTTGTTGCACTTTGCAGCTACGTGCCCAAAAATAATAAGGCAGTCAATTTAATTTCAACCGTGCATTACACGAAACATGTTGAAGGCGTAGCCATGAAACCGGAAGCAATTTTATTTTATAATTCAACTAAAGCCGGATACGATGGATGAAATGCTAACTATTACACAACAAAACGGTCAACCAGACGCTGGACATACGCGTTTTTCTGCAACATGATTGATGTGATGGCATTGGCAAGTTACATTATATGTAAGCGAAATGATGAAAATACAAGAAAAGAAAGAAGACGCATATTTTTATATAAACTTGCAAAGCAATTGGTACTGGCCAACGTTGAAAATCGCATCAATAATCCGCACATTGTGGCTCAACTAACAACTCGTATAGCATTTGAAGCGTTCTTTGGGAGACCTCTCAATATAGCAAACCTTAATGTGGCTTCACGCAGTGGTCCAGACACATTAGCTGCCAAAAAAGATTGCAGAATTTGCCTGCAGCAAGGTGACAAAATACGCCGTAAGACACGCTTTTTTTGCTGCAAATGCAACAATCCTGTTTGTCAGCAACATTCAAAAGTAGATTATTTATGTTTTTGTTGCCTTCCGCAAAATTCTGAATAAAAAAATCAATGTATTCTTCATAATAATTTTCTATTTTGTCATAAACATTTATTACTTTACCCATAATAAAGAGAAATATATATAGAACAAAAAAATTGTTGCCCTTTTCATTCAAAAGATTTTTTCGGGTCTATTTTTTCTTCCTCAGGTAGCTAATAACATAGTAAAAAGAAATAGAAACACAAAATATAACAAATATTTTCCTATCTTAGTAAAAAATTGAACGGCAAACAGCCCTTATTTCCATACAAATGCATGTAAATGTATAGGGGTCTGGCCAGACACCATGTGCCAGAACTAAGGGCTCAAAATATGTGCCAGTTCGAGGGTTAAAGAACTTTTCCCCGGTCATATAACACTTTCATCAAAACCGCATATAAATTGTTATGTTATAATTGTTCATTGCCCATGTTATAATTGTTCATGGGCGTTTTCACTTTGAAGACAAAATTAACGTTCTTATTATTTCGGTTTTTAACATCTATTATGTTGTCAAGTTTTAAATATGTGTATTAAAACTTTTCCTTATTCCGAAATTCAAACATGGAAATATGCACAAAACTAAAATTATTTTTAATATTGTTTAAAATATTCCTTTTTTAATTGTAACTTAATACTGTTATATCAAAAATAGGCTGGCACAAATAAATATTAGTTAAATAATTAAAAATTTACGCTTTTTAATAATTTTTATTGCTAGGATTGCTAGGATTTCAGTAATTAAAAAAAATTGGTAGTAAGAGACGATGTTTATTTTAGTTTTCTATACTGCCAACTAATTATTTCAGTTCTTAGAACAACGACGCGTTACTAAGAATCAGTTGGCTTAACAAAAATACGTTAGTCAGAATGGAAACTACTATAAAATTATCTGACCGCATAAATTCGATTGGCAACAAATTCGGTTGTGACAACGAATCTGTTTTCTGGGTGTATGAAAGTTGTAGGATATGGAATAATTTTTCTTATAAAACTATAACAGGCACTGCAAAAAAATTTTACAATTTAGGGCACATTAATATTATCAAATTCTGATAATTGCTGCATGTCAGAATCCCCATTGTGTTTCCTATGAAAATATAATATTATTTAATTTTTAAATGATTTTTACAAAACAGAACATTAAAATCTTATAATTATTTCAGTAAAGAAAACTAACTAAACATTCCAAAAATGTGGAAATGGGTTTGAGCAGATTTTCCCGAACCACTTTTTTGGTACTTTTTGGAATAACCTGGCAAACCTATGCTAAAACATGTATTAAGACTAGGGTTTGGGGTTCGGGAATTCCCGGGATATCCCGGGTTTGAGCAGATTTTCACTTACCACTTTTTTGGTACTTTTTGGAATAACCTGGCAAACCTATGCTAAAACATGTATTAAGACTAGGGTTTGGGGTTCGGGAATTCCCGGGCAGGAATTCCCGGGATATCCCGGGAAAATAATATATTTTTCCCGGGAAAACGGGAAATTTTAAAAATACTAAGTTCTTTAAATTATTTTTGTTTGGAATAGGATTTTTTAATTTTAGTCATAAAAAACATTTTAAATACCAACACAAAATGTTATTGGTAAAATATTTTAAAAGGGAATCAATTTCTTTGAAACACAGAAAATCTTTGCCATGTAATTGAGCATTTCAACTAATAAAGATATTTCGCATAATGCAGCGCAGTGCAACATTTGCCCTAAAAGACTAATGGTTAACGAAGGTATTATCCGACATCTAAATTTGGTTCACAAAAAAAAAAAAAAAAAATTGAGAGTCATGCAACTTCTCTTGAAGAAAACAACAACAAGAATAAAGTTCCAGCTAAAATTAGCAAAGTACCCGAAGAAAAAAGTGTAAGCTGAATAGGCATTGAACGTTTTATGGTAGGGCAAACATTTCCTGAAATGTTATCCAAATTAGCCGCATTCAACGGAATGTCAATCCGCACCATAACTATATCTTCGTTTATTCGAGAAAGTTTTTATAATAAAAACCTGGCACTGCCAAAAAACGAAACCGATGTAAAGAACATTATATTAAATTACTTCAATCATGTAAAAGATATCATTATAAAAGAAATATTGAGCAATATTTCTAACAATAGGAGATTTACTATAATCTTAGATGAATGGAAAAGAATATCACAAAAGAGATATTTGAACATATGTATAAACGGAAATAATTCATTTTATAACCTGCCCTTGGTTTATATGTCAGGAAGAAGATGAATGCTGATGAATTATGAAGAATTGTAGAAATAAGGCTAGAATAGTTTTATTTGTATTTGGAAAATAACATTGTGGCCACCATATCTAATGCGAATGTTTGTTTCCGACAATCCAGTAGTAGGTGCTTTCTGCTGGAATCATGCAATTCATTTGGCAGTTCTTAGAGTAATTTATGTGAAACCAAATGTTCAACATTCTGATATTATTTACTTTGAATTCTCACTACGCAGACTGAATTTGTACTGAAATAGTGTTTTTTTTAACAAATATTACTTATATAGGTGGTTTTCATTAACAATTTTGTTCAAAAATATTTCCCGGGATTCCCGGTATTCCCGGGAATCAAATTTTTTTATTCCCGGTTCCCGGGAAATGAAAAAGTCCGGGCAATCCCAAACCCTAATTAAGACTTATAATTCTAGCAAGAAGAGTATAAGACTAGGAGATGCAATCGGTCATCATGCAGAACATTATGGCGTTGTCAGACAGTCGATCGGAAAATGAGGAAAAAGTGAAAGTAAATTGGCAGAAACTGAAAATTACAATAAAAATTTTAAAAAATGTTAGAATTAAGGAAAAAGTTACAAAAAATATGCAAATATCGAAAATAAAAAAATAAGCACAAATTAGCGATCAATTTTCATTCTCAAAAATTTTCATTTTCAGATAGTTCATGAATTATTGCAATTTTTTAATTTCTGATATTACCAATATTTTTATTGTTTTTTTAATTTAGAGATTTTTTGCCACTTTATTCATATTTTAAATTTTTTTCTGCGAAAATTCCCTTATATTCGTGTATGCTACCATGGCATCATACCGTAATTGACGCAATTGATTTGTCCGATGTCCGGTTCGATGTGCGATCCGATAGCGACCCTAGTATTATATCCTTCTTGCATCTAGTTCATAACATATCTAGAGGTAGGACTACCGTATAAGATACCAAAAATGTTTAGCCACTCTTGAGTAAATCCTGGATCGGCGCCTGCCTACAACCTACAACGAGGCGAATTGCAATTACTTAAATATTTTCCAACCGATTTTGAATTTTTATGCCTTTTAGGTAAAGCAATTAAGATTACGATTCTATTAAAATTTTTCAGAAATACTGTTACTTAGGAGCCAGAGTTTTTAAAATAAGCCAAAAAGTTATTTTTCCCTTGTAATGCATTAAACACAAAGACGACTGCGGCTACACGACTACAAATGCTGCTGGCTGCAATTGTAGTCGTGTAGTCAGCTACTTAATTTTTTTGAAAACGACAGCAACATGTAAACAGATAATCCTAAATATTTGACGTTTTGATAAATATTAATCTTTTTTGGTTTGTGCTTCTAAAATAATGGCTGAGGAATATTTTGTTAATTTTGTAAGATCCATTTTTTTTTACAAAACATCACAATAAAATTATTTCCAAATATAAATTAATGAAACCTTCAAACAACTGTAAAATATAAACAACTGTTTCTTCAGTGATCCCAAAACGGTGATTTTCTAGTCAGAACTAGCGATTTAATTTCGCCTCTAGCGGGATAAATTGTCCTGTTTTACATATTTTGTTATATTGTCAACACTATTTTTGTTTTGTAGCCAACAAAAATATAAATTATCCTAAGTTGACTACAGCGGCAAAAGTAGTTGTGTAGCCGTGTAGCTGTGTTGGTGTCAAAATAATCGTTTTCATATAAACGTGTGTATTTTATTTTTGACAGGCTGTAGTCGTGTAGCTGCAGTCGTCTATGTGTTTAATGCTTAAATTGTATTTTTTTGGTAAAGTTTTTCTAGTAACCTCACAAAATAAGCCTCGGGGAGCGGGATTCGGAAAAACTTTACAAATAAGGGCCAGTAGACCGTACCTCAAAAAAAGTTCGCCGTACACCCTCTAATATGAAGTATTTTTGGAAGGCGATTTCAAAAAATTTTTATTTTTTTTTTTACCGTACGTAGGTCGCCTTTTTTAATTTTTTGTTATAGCTTTGGCATTTAAAATCGGATTTTAAAGTGTGATATATCGATTTTTTTGCCTCGAGGAGACCAGTGTTTTGCTATATAGTAAAAATCCAATTAAAAAAATTTTAAAAAGGCGACCCCTACGTTCGGCAACCAATATATGAAAAAAATTTCTTCTGGGTTTAGCGAAAAACTTCCTTAGCAAAAGTTTACTGATTTTTTGCGAGCTTTAATTTTCTGACATTAGGGTGGTACATTAGGGTGGTAGCAACTGAGTTCTGGTGGGTAACTACTAGAACGGGTGTCTATTAAACATAAAAAAAATTATCGAATATTAAATTTTGATCTGAGATATCTGTTTTGAGTGCATTGGTTTGACTCGATGGAATAAATTGTATAAACATTTTATACATCGTTGGGTAGATAAAGAAGTCTTTTTTATTAATATACAAAAAAATATTAAAAACTATATAAAATCTTAAACACCTCGATGAAAAACCAAAAAAAAAATGCAATCCATTTTACTTCAAAATATTACATAGAACTTTGACTTTTTCTGTAAAAATAACTGTTAACAGAAACGGAACGATTTTTGTAGCGTATGATAACTGTTTACCATTTAATTAAAAAAAATAAAATTTTACAAAAGTATGTAATTTTATTTATTTTTTTTACAAATAAATAAATGCTTTTGAAAATCGGATTTTTTCCACAAAATTTGCTCCCCTATCGATGTTCTTTTGCGGGCGGCGGGAAATTTAGGCGTAAAGCCTTTGGAGAATGTTTGTTTATGGTTCCAAATTAAAAAAATTGATATAAATAAAACACTAAATTTTTTTCAAAAATTCATCAGCTTCGACCAATGCTGGGCGTAGGGTGCATGTTCAAAAATGTTCTAAATTGCACTGGATATAGAATTGAATGAAGTAACCCACCTTTTTGCAAAAAAATTACATTCTCAGGACACATTTAAAAGTTTTGATTTTAAAAATATATCACTGCTTAACAGCTTAAAATAAAACTTATTGGGAAAAAGCCAAAAAAAGTCAAGGTAAAAAATTAAGATTTTTAAATTCAATTTAAATATTTTTTAAACTATAAGAGCTACTATTGTACTTAAATCATGTTTTATTTTGTAACCTAGATTACAAAAAGTCTAAAATAAGCAAATTCGGTTCACATAAAGGTTTTGTATACCTGAGATCCACTTTGACACCCTGTGATAAAACAGGATGGCTGCAATACTAATTTTCTAAAATCCTAGATCTTTCTCTTCAGTTCTTGTGAACATTTTTTTCCGATTGGGTCAGTAGTTTAGAAGATCCATAATTATTACCATTTTTTTTGGGTTTGTAAGCACTTGGTTTTATATACCAAATTTCATTTCCTAGTTCCGGCAGTTTGGGCAGGCCCCCAAGGGGGTGATTTTTCTTCATTTTGTCCCTCTCTGTACTAATTTTTAGTATCCTATCTCTCAAGCTGAAACCAACCATACACACTTACAAAATTTCGTTCAGCTATTATGTGGTACAAATAGCAACCGACATCTCCAAATTAGGCATTTTAAAAAATCTTTAAAATTAATTTAAAAAAAAATACGTTTTTGCATTTATATCAAATTCGTGGGTCATTTTGGATTCCAGGCTAAAGTGGGTTAATGATATCCGATGAAGTCAAAATTCCATGTATGAATCATTTTGACTATATTAAATCAATAAATGGAATAAAAAATATTTTTTTCGAAATTTCGAATTTTGGGAATTTTTAATAGTAATACACTTTTTTTTCAAAAGGGGCCATTTTCGTCCAACTTTCGGCACGGGTTAACGTTTTCCAAAAAAAAAATCGATTTCCTCCATTTGGGACCATTTCCAATAAAACTGGTGGGTGTAATGACAAATCTATTTT
Organism: Leucophora obtusa; assembly: GCA_949987735.1. Lineage (NCBI taxonomy): Eukaryota > Metazoa > Arthropoda > Insecta > Diptera > Anthomyiidae > Leucophora > Leucophora obtusa. The sequence goes on along the minus strand of OX465295.1, from coordinate 123,098,337 downwards.
TAAGGGACACTTTAATGATCATATTTGAACATTTTTCACTGGGTCGTTCAGCACGTACTTTAAAAAAATCAATTTATTTTTTAAAGTCTAATTAAAGGGGTTTCGTATTTGTAAGTGTACGTTTTTGTCAAGGTTGGCAACCGATACCTTTATAATACCTTTATCGGTTTCAAAACCCTTTCAAATTTATAACCGATACCGAAACTCTTCTAATAAAATAATTTTTTTTCACGTTTTTCATCAAAAAATATAAATTTTTCCATACAAGACATGCAAGATTTAAAATTAATTGAACTCTATCGGTGTTTGTAATAAAAAATAGTAATGCTAGCAGGCGTATTGCTATTATTTTTTTATTTGGATTAGCAACTTTGGCTCGTATGAATAAAAAATAGATATTACTAATAGGGGGAAATACAGAGATTTTTAAGCAATTACTTCACAAATCTAGTCTGCTTGGAAGTAGACTAGAAATTTAATTTTTTAATTTTCGTTTATATTTCATGCTGTTCTACCAGCCAATTGGTAAATTTGGAGTTAAAAGCCATTCCTAGGCCCAAAGTAATTACTTCGAAGTAATTGCTAAGTTTTATTCATATGACCCATTGGCTCATATGAATAAAAAATTATATATTATTAATAGGAGGAAATACAGGGTTTTTTAAACAATTGCTGCACAAATCTAGCCTGCTAGGGAGTAGACTAGAAATTTAATTTTTTAATTTTCGTTTACATTTCATGCTGTTCTACCAGCCAATTGGTAAATTTGGAGTTTAAAGCCATTCCTAAGCCCAAAGTAATTACTTCGAAGTAATTGCTAAGTTTTATTCATATGACCCATTGTTTTTACAACAAATCATAATTTATTTTGAAAACACAATTCTTCAATAATACCGGTACGTATTGGTATTGATGTTTTCGGTATCGGTAATACCAATACCCATACCAATACCGAAACAAACAAAAAATCGAAATCAATACCGTTATTCGTTTTGGTTGCCAACCTTGGTTTTTGTTTTTAGTATCAAAAATGGGAAATTTTCTCTCAACTAAGAAAGATGCATAGCAATTAGAGTTGCCAAATAATAATTTTTAAAAAATTTCAAAAAAATACAACATTTTTTACAAAGTTCCTAACAATATTTCGAAAGAATTAATTAAAATTTTTTTATATTTTTCTCATAAGAAAATTAAATTTTATAAAAAAATATTAACTCGAGTGCGTACAAAGCTTAATGTTTTAATTTGAGTTTCTTATATTACCACTAGAGGAAGAGTCTAAGCTATAAAATTACATAAAAATTCTACCGCAAAACTAACCTATCTTTCTAATAAATGTTGTCAAAGAATTCATACGTAATCCATGCTTGGTAAAAAAATGGGTTAACTCCCAATTGCTTATCATTTCCCAATGGGTTGATATAGTTGTAAAATAATCATCATCATTATCAGTATCTTTTACTATCATTTTAACATCATTGTCATTATGAAAAACAAAAATCATAAAAAAAATATATATTTACATCAGTCTAAATGTGCATTTATATATGTGTGAATACGTTTTATAAACGACTTTGAAAAAAATGAGGCGTTAATGGTGGAAAATCTGTTGCAATATGTAAAAGTATGGATTTTGTGTTGTTATTATAGTCTCTTTTCCAATATATTATTTTATACCCATTTGTGGTGGCACAGTATGTGAATAATTTAATTAATCTTTTCGAGATGTATATATAAGGGCGACCAGATAAATGGTTTGCTTTATGCATTAAACACATAGACGACTACAGCCTGTCAAAAATAAAATACACACGTTTATATGAAAACGATTATTTTGACACCAACACAGCTACACGGCTACACAACTACTTTTGCCGCTGTAGTCAACTTAGGATAATTTATATTTTTGTTGGCTACAAAACAAAAATAGTGTTGACAATATAACAAAATATGTAAAACAGGACAATTTATCCCGCTAGAGGCGAAATTAAATCGCTAGTTCTGACTAGAAAATCACCGTTTTGGGATCACTGAAGAAACAGTTGTTTATATTTTACAGTTGTTTGAAGGTTTCATTCATTTATATTTGGAAATAATTTTATTGTGATGTTTTGTAAAAAACATTGATCTTACAAAATTAACAAAAAATTCCTCAGCCATTATTTTAGAAGCACAAACCAAAAAAGATTAATACAGTAGACGCTCGCAAATTAGAGCTTTCAGTAATTCGAACGTCCAGAAATTAGAATCAATGTTTGCAATACATTAAACGCTCTGAAATTCGAATTTAAAATTCTAATTTCTAAGCGTTTTTTTTTTGGTTAGTTGAATACAATTTTTTTTATTCTGTTTGAATAAAGTAAAACTAAAAAGGGGAATCACCAAATTATATATGTTTTTCCCTATTTGTTTTTTTTTTTTGTCGCATTTATGTACATTTTTGGCTAGTTTATTTGTGAAATTTGATACGCGTGTACATATTATTTGGCAGTCTCTATTAAATAGTGAAAGTGTATCATTTAAAATGTTAAATAAACGTAAAAAAAAACACTTTATCATTGGAAACGAAACGAAAAAAAACGTCCAGAAATTAGAATAATTCAGAAATTAGAATTGCCTCAAAAACAAAGCGGTTCTAATTTGCGAGCGTCTATTATATTTATCAAAACGTCAAATTTTTAGGATTAGATGTTTACTATGTTGCTGTCGTTTTAAAAAAAAATTAAGTAGATGACTACACGACTACAATTGCAGCCAGCAGCATTTGTAGTCGTGTAGCCGCAGTCGTTATGTGTTTAATGCATTAGAATTGAACTTGAATTTCATTGCGCCCCTATGTTCGGTAAGGCCACTGTCTCGAAAAATATGTGTCAAAAGTATCGTAATATTTAAGTGCTATAATTTGGGGTGATTGCAATGAGATGCCCTAAAGCAGTGTCGCCCAAACACTTGTTAGAACGACGAAGATTAATCGGCTTTTTACACGTACACAACCCAAACCAGTGATGCCAACTTGGTGGTTTTAGCACTATTTATGGTGCTTTTTGATGACCCAAAACGCCAAAATTTTGATCATGGTGCCAAAACCAAAAAAAGCACAAAAATAGTGCTTTTTTATTTTTTAGTCAGTGCTTTAAGTGCTTTTTAAAAAATTTTTCATATTTGTGTTTTTGCAATTAATTTGTTCTAAAGAGGGTTACTAATTTTTTAAGTGTAACATTTTATATGGCAACTTTTTAAGGTTTTAAGGTTCCCTGTAAATTGTCAGCCATTTTATTAGAAATCGTAAGGAAATCGTCATCAGTTAAATATCATAAAAACAATAGTTTTATCCATTTTTTTTACTCTAAATTTAATTCATTTTAACTGCTTGACCATATCGCTGCTCTCAAGATATTTCACAGCTTTTATAAATTCGAATTATATATAACTGTAAAAAGGTGGTATTTATGCTACGATTTGTTACAGATAAAACATCTCATCATGTGTTATGAGCAGGGAAAGTTTTTTTTTGGCATTTGCCATTAAATCCCATTTTTGCCATTTTTTCATCTTTGCCAAAAAAGCCATTTTGTCTATTTTTTTAGACTTTTCATTAAAAAAATGCTATAAAATTCAATAAAAGCTCAATCTTTGTAAATAATTTTTGGAAAAAATTAAAAAAAAACGATATTTTTTTAATATTTAATAAATTCCAGATTTTCTTTTTAATGATACACTCATAAAAAAAAGTTAGTACAAAAGTCTGTTAATCGCGTTCTGATTCTATTGAACTAATTTTCCTGTTATTTTGTCTTAAAATTTAGGATTGAACTAATATTTTTTGTAAATCTAATTTAACATTACAACTACTTTCAGCCGTATTTGAACTAACTTTGCATGCTAATTTTTAGTAATTTGGGTTTCTTAACTTTACAAATTTTGCAGCTAATTTAAACCACGGTTATTTTCTAATTATTATATTTTTGTGTGTCTGCTATGAATATCACATAGAGATGGTTTGTATCTCGGAAACTAAGCGAGATAGAGCAAAATGGAAAAAAAATTCGTCACTCTGTACCTATAAAGTAACCCTTATCAGACACATATACTCCCAATAATAAATATGGGTCCGTGTAGGCTCAGATCCCGGAAGTCGAAATTTTAAGCGACATTTTAACAGAAATTCGTAGTTAAATCAGGTAAAATTTCTGCTGAATTCAGCTCAAATATCCTATCTAATTTAACTAAAATTGTTCGTAGATTTAGCAGTATGTAAAATTTAGCTTACCTAAATTTAGCAGACCATGATTTTTAACTTCATTGAAAATTCTGCTGGCGCAAATTCAGGTACTATTTCCTGTTATTTTAGCAGAATTTTGAACTATTTGTACGGGCTTTTTTATGAGTGTACTAATATACGTCGAATGCACATTAGCAGTTCAACGGTAAATTCCTTCATTATTGTATTTTTGTTAAAAACATTCAGAAAATACTTAAATCAACTATTATACTTTAAAATTTTTGGCCATTTGGAGTGCCATTTTTGCGTTTTTTGTGCCAATTTTACTATTTTTTCGTGCCAATTTGCCTGCCAATTTCAACTTTTTTTGTGCCATTTTAAACTTGCCCTGGTTATGAGGTTTAAGTTCTCATAATTAATTTATACAGACTTTAAATTCGTGATTCCGACCACTGTTTTTAAAACTTTTAGTCGCGTCGTAATTGTTCTATAATTTACAAATAAAACAAACACAGATTATTTTGGCATTTCTAACCTTGATTTTCTAAAAAATGTGACGTGATTGAGACATTTTAAAAACATATTTAGAATCAGCTTGTCTAATCTAAAAAATATTGTACCAAATTTTAAATCCCTTCAAAAATCATTTTGTGAAGCTGTGTAAATTAAAAAATAACCTAGTTCCAACTTTTGTTTGTTAATTCTTTTCAACCATGAAAATTGCGAATCACAAAAACGCGATTCGGAAAGAACAATTTGCGGTTTTTTTAAAAGCTTTTTTTTTATCGTTTTGTGAATTGGATGGTATTTATAATTGAAGAAAATATGGAAACTTTTGTATGTGAACTTTTTATTTCTGTTTTTACCCAGCAAGCATGGCAATACGAAGAAGATTCCCCGATCATATTGCCAGGAAGAAAACATTTATTGCCGGCAATATCAATTTCGTATTGCGGAAGTTTCTTCCGTCGGGAATAACTGTTACCCGAAAGCAATACTTCCAGGCAACACGAAAGCAATACGCCAGGAAGATAAATCGGCGATATCGCTAAGTTATTACCTGGAAGATAAAAAAGTGATATCGCCAAATAAACTCCCCGGTACAATATAAAGGATTTATTTTTTCATTATAAAATTTAAGCCTGAAAAATAACATCTGCATACATAATCCATTGACCAACACATTAATTATCTTGCTTTCATCGTAGCCGATTTTTTTCCGCTCATTAAATCTTGATTTTTTCAAGAAATTTGTTTCCTATGTATCTGTTGATTGTTTTTATACAAATTTTATTTTAATTTTTTCCAAAATGACAACGAATTTCAAACAAATTTTCTTTATCTTCCGGATGATAAAAAGGTAATATTGCCGCAATATCATCATAAAAAACTATTACAAAAATTTAAATTTTTGAATTATTTTTTTCAAAATATCACCGAATTATTTATTTATTTATCTATTTATTTATTTATTGAGTCTACTGATAATTATCTTACAGACTATTATAATTAACAAATTTGTTTATTTAATAAATTAATTCAATTAAAAAGAACAAATAAATTTAATTTAAACTTAGATTTATTGACATTAAAATTTATTAATGGAGAGAAACTGTTACAAAGCTTTAAACATCTAGTAATTGATTCATTATAACCATAACTGGTTCTATGAAATTCCTCATAAAATAAAGGCGCTTGGCGTAATTCACGTGGAGGATTATATAAATTTACTAGATTTGACAAAGCTTCGCAATCTATTTCATTACACAAAATTTTATAACTAAACATTAAAGAAAATGATGACCTACGATCCCTTAAGGATTGTATGCCAAGTAATTTACGCCTAATATCATATGAAGATACTACTTCAGGCCAATTGATCCTCTTAAAAACAAATTTAGTAAACAATTTCTGAATTCTTTCAATCTGGTTGGAATGGACTTCCGAATAAGGGTTCCAAATTAGAGAACAATACTCCAATTGGCTTCTGACAAAAGAAGTATATAAAGTTTTAAAAGTTGAAGGATCCTTAAAATCATTGGAATTTTTTCTAATGAATCCCAACATAGAATATGCCTTTGAAGTTATATAATCAACATGACTGATAAAGTGTAATTTAGCATCTAATATTACACCTAAATCTTTAACTTCAACCACTCTTTTAAGAATAATTCCATCAATAGAATAATCACAAATAATTGGATTATGGCAGCGTGTATAAGAAATAGTACAACATTTACTCGTATTCAGCACAAGCTTATTAAAACTACACCATTCTCCCAGAGCTTACAAATCCCTTTGTATCATATTAGAATCAGATAAATTTGAAACTTCCGCAAAAAGCTTCAGATTATCAGCAAATATTAATGGCTTACAAAACTTTAAACAATCTGGCAAATCATTTATAAAAATTAAAAATAATAACGGACCAAGATGAGTACCTTGTGGAATTCCCGAGGTAGCGATAATCTCAGTAGTTGAATAAGATGAACCAATTTTTACTAATAATTTTCTATTAGTTAAAAAGTTTTTGAAAAATAACGATAATTGTCCAGTTATACCGAACATATGAAGCTTAGACAACAATATTTCATGACAAATGGAATCAAATGCCTTAGAAAAATCAGTATAGGTTACATCTAATTGAATCTTATTTTCCATTGCAACAACAATATTATTGGATAATACGGCAAGATTTGTACAGGTAGAACGTCTTGGTAAAAATCCATGTTGAAAAATAGAAATTTTTTGAGAAATATGATCATAAAGTTTAACTTTAAGAATACTGTCAAAAATCTTAAGCCATTGCACACTGCTTAACAATGGGTCTATAATTGATTACTTTAGTTCTGTCCCCAGATTTAAATATAGGCACTACACAGCAATCCTTCCAACAATTTAAAAATTTGCCTTTTGCCAGGCAATTATTAAAAAGAACACAAAGAGGCCCTGCTAAAGTATAAACACAATTTTTAAAAAATATCGGTGGAATCGAATCTGAGAAAATACAAGAAGTACTATCTTTTAAGTTTAATATAGCAGATATTACGTCCTGCTCAGATATTAATATACCCAGTGTAGAAAACCATTACCAGATATGTGGTTACGTAACTACATACTTGGTAATGGTAACTAGTTACTTTTGTTATTACATTTCTTATTACCTTTAATGGCGATGTCGCGAAAAATAATGAGTTGTCGTTACACACCAGCATACGAAAAATCAAAAAATATATCGTTACCTATATGCTTACCAGTACTGATAAAAATAATGAGTCTAAAAATAGATTTTCTAAAAAATAAATTATATAAAAAAAATTATTTTTTATTGTATTTTTTTTTTTTTAATAAAATTTGCTGGTGCGGGAATCGAACCTGGGTCTACAGATTGCCAGTCAACAGCTCTACCATCTGAGCTATATCGACATGTAATATTTAATAGATAAAAACACAATTGACCTGCTGCACACAAGTAAGCTTACTCGCCAACATACAAAAAATCAAAAAATATGTGGTTACATATATCCTTACCAGCGTTTAAAAAATATTGAGTCTAAAAATAGATTTCAAAAAATTTTCAAAAAAATCTAAAAAATTATTTTCTATTTGAAATAATGATAAAAATAAGTCATTATCAGTAACTCAATATTATATGTTTTAAAATAATACAGAAGGTAAGTGGGTGTCATTACTGGTAGTCCAAAAAATAATGATATGTCATTACCGTTTCTACACTGGGTAGTTAACTCATCCAATAAAGGTTCCAAATTCTGATTTGCCGGGTTATTGTGATTAGAAAAAGTTGATTGAAAAAATGATGCAAATAAATTACAGGATTCAACACTATTCGCCGAAACCATATTGTTATAAACCATATTAGTAGGATAAATTGTAGATTTCCGTTTATTATTAATAAACTGCCAAAAAACAGTCGAGTTAGAGCTCAACTTATTCTCTATACTAAATATGTATTGCTTGTACAAAAAATTATGTAAAAAATCAAATTCTCTTCGAATTTGCTGAAAATATCTCAAATCGGCATCATCTTTTGACTTTTTATAGTTCTTACTTATTCTTAACATTTTTCAAATTAACAAGCCTTTTATTAAACCAAGGGGGCTTGTTTCCCATTATCTGTTTTTTAGAAGGTATCATTAAAGAAACACTAAAATTTATTTTATCCAATAAAAAATTTAAAGTTTCATCAGGATCATTATCATTTAAAATTGATGGCCAGTCCACGGTATTGAAAAAATTATTTAATGCAGAATAATTACCATTTGAAAAATTATATGATTTAGGAAAATTACTAGACTCTGTTTCAAAAGAGTAAAATTCAAAAGATATAACTTAGCCTTATGATGTACAGTATTTCTTGATATAGGACTAAGGCAAAGATCACAAGTAGATCTGATGCCGTTAGACACAAAAAACAAATCGAGAACTCTGCCAATATCATTCTTAAACCCGTTAATTTGATTAAAATCATAAGAGAGGAAAAAACTTGTAACAGTTTCATCATTATCAGATGCTACATTAAAGGGTAATATAGTATTATCTTCAAACAACCAAGTTAAATTAGGCAGGTTAAAGTCGCCTAAAACAATAACTTCTTGACTGTTCGAAGATAAATCTATAACATATTGAATATTATCTAAATGCTTTTGATAAATATCATTACTTTCTTCAGGAGGAATATAAGATACAATAAAAAACAATGACCTAGTGGTAGAAAATTTTAGTTCCACACACAGCTGATCAATGATATCAATCGAATTCAAAGCAATTACATTACTTCATATATCACCCCTTACTGCTATCAACACTCCACCACTTCTCTGGCACCCATTTGGTACATAGCGACGGTCACAGCGAAAGACGTTATAATAATCATCAAAATACTCAGAACTATTAAAAGCATCAGATAACCATGATTCCGTAATAACAATGATATCATATTCACGTAATGATGTGGCGAGAGAAAATTGAGTTGATTTAGTACGAATTCCAATGCAATTTTGATAATAAAGTGAATAGTTGTACGTTATTTCATTGCATTGTTGAGAAGATTGAATTCTTGTGTTGAAAAATGGATGAAAATATTTTGTTGAATTATTTAATGGCTGAACATTCATTGGTAAATCATTAAGCGATAGTGATCTACGAGGAAAATTATGAAGAGTTGAATTTGTACCATTTATGGTGCATTGTTCAAATCTGCTGTTTTCTTCGGAAAAAAAAATAAAAGGCCGTACTTTAATATCAACAGGCCACAAAGTAGGTTTAATAATCTGATCATAAAAACACGGCGATATACCAATTTTAAAATTAACATATTTAAGAATCTTAACATCCACATCTTTTTTGGTTAACCTCGTATATTCAAGGTGATGAGTTTCAATATTAGTATTGTTAACAATGTAACCCATAATGTCCTCAGCAGTTACTGAAGGTTTAAATGAAGAAATATGTACATACTTTTTAAAAACAACAACACCGAGATCAGTTGTTTGGTTTTCTCCAACAGCAAGTACATGTTGTTTTTTCTTGTTTCGCTTTTTCTTGCGTCTACGTACCTCCGTAAACCCATCAAGCTGATTATTACCATCATGCATGTTTGATTGAACATCCAGTGGTGTTAGACCTTTTTGATCAAAAATCGTCAAAAATGTAAAAATAAATCGTAAAAATCGTCAACAATTTTATGAAAAATCGTTAAGAAATCGTCATCAGTTAAATATCATAAAACACTTCACCATTTTCAGTTTTTTTTTTAAAACATTCCAAATATATTTTAAAATTGTCCAAATATATTTTAAAATTGTTAAAAATCGTTAAGATATCGTCATCAGTTAAATATCATAAAAACACTACACCATTTTCAGTTTTATTTAAAAACATTCCAAATATATTTTAAAATTGTCTAAAAATGTTTCAAAATTATCAAAAAATGTTTTAAAATATTCCAAAAATATTTTTAAATTGTCCAGAAATTGTATTTCAGAAATTTCCAAATGTATTTAAAAAGATTTTTTGTTGTTGTTTTTGTTTTTTCTTTGATATTTTAAATGTTTAATAACGCTCCTAGACGAGAACAAGAAATTCTCATTGAGTTTGTAATTTGGCTTAGCAAATATTTTTAGAAAATCTAAAAACGTCGTCCCCTGACGATTTCCTTAGGCAAGAATGAAGTCCGGATGGGGACCTTCAACAAATAATTTTTCACAATTTGTAAAATACGTTTGGGATTTTAGCATATTTAATTCCTTTAATGCAAAAAGACTCTATTTGTATTCCAAAATTTTCCAAATGTATTTAATAAAATTCTAATTGCACTTCAAATTTTTACAAATGTATTTCAGAAATTTATATTTTTATTTTAAAAGTATTTTTACAAACATATATGTTTTCCTTTTCATAATGAAAATCTTATAGGAGTTATGAGATTTAAGAGAAAGAGAAAACATGTATGTTTGTAAAAATGCTTTTAAAATAAATATAGAAATTTCTGAATATTGCGAATTCCAAATAAACGATTCGAAAAGAACAATTTGCGGTTTTTTAAACGCTTTTTCTTTATAATTTTGCTTAAAATTCGTTAAAAAGTAAGCAATTTTTCTAAATCGTCAAAATAAAATTTTAATCATTTATAAAATTTTGACTAAAAAAATCGTCAAAATGACGTAAAATCGTCACATCCCAGAAAAATATTGGTAATGACACCTCATTACTATCTGCATTACCAAAAATGATATATCATTACCTTCTGCATTATTTTATAATATAAAATAATGACTTCCTAATAACGGCCTATTGTATTCATTGTTTCTAAATATAAAGTAATGACTTACTCGTAATAGTTTAAATAAGTACTTTTTACACAGTTAAATTTTATACATTTTTATTTATTATATGTAAATATGTTTTATGTTTAAATTTTTATGACGAGTCCTAAAATTACGCACTAGAGAAAACTTAAATTTTTCTGAATGTATTTCCTTAAGCTAATAGTATTTGCTTATTTTTTTGAATCAAGTAAGCAATCGGATAACCACTTATAATTCAACTTTTTGTAAGTATGTGTGTAACCACTTATTATTTAAAACCTCATAACTACTTATTTCTCATTTTTTCGTAAGCGAGCGGGTAAGCGTGACTACTTATAAAAACGACCACGCCAAACAAAAATAATGAGTTTAGACGCCAAAAAATAAGTTGTTCGGAGCTATGAATTTCTATTATATAACCACTTATTCGGTAATGAAATATTTTGCTGGGATCTGACACCACTGTGAACATCAGACAAAGCAGTGGGATAAGAAGAAACAGATGTTATATCATCATTACCACCAACCAGTGTTGCCACTTTTTGAATAATTATTCAAAAACGGGACTGTGTTCACATTCGTTGGATAATTTTTGAATAATGACGGTTTTGTGTAGTTTTTGTGTAATTTCACTTTTTATAGAAATTTCCGTAAATTTTTAAAAGTCCCGGAGCTTTTTAATAAATTAATAAAAATTAGTCGATATTTAGACGAAACGAGTTTGTCAGTGAAACATATACCACAAATCTCCATTTTCTGGTGAATTACATTTGTGGATTTTTTAACACTAAACCCAATTTAGAAGAAATCAGAAATGGTGTTGTGTACTTTCTTGTTTTGTTTAAAGCACAGCCTTTTGTTTATTTTTTGCGAAAATAATTGTCAAGCTTCTTTTAAAAATTATCTTGGTCTGCAAAAACATTTAAAAATTCAGCGAAAGCGTGGGAAAGTTTGAGTTTGTTATGATTGTGACTTTCTAATGTCTGAAAATTTTTTGCTGTAGTTATTATGATACTGGACTTTGACCAGACAAAAATTTTGCTAATGCAGCGAGGTGGAGCAGAATGAGAATATTTTAGAATTCTGTAAATCCAACATGTTTCAGATTTCAACAGAATCGTATGAAATTTTTGAAAAAAATATTACATTTTTATTTTTGAAAAGAAAATTTGTTGATACACATACTGCAAAGAAATTTCAAAATTTTACAAATACGAATATAAATACTTTTAAAATTGTTCCTGTCTTGCCGACGTTTAAAGCTAGGGTTGAACAGGGCCTATGCCATCACATTACGGACGCCATGGAGGATTTACTCCAGCCTTTTTGTTAAAATTCCAGCTTTGAACTCAGAAAAAAATTGGTTTAATTTAAATATAAACCGTTAAATTTTGAGTAATATGGGGGAGAACAATTAGCAAGTAAGTAATATTTTTGCATGCACTGCTTCTGAATGAAGTAGCCTTTCTGAAAAATATAAATACTTTGTTCAGAAAGAAACTTTTAATATGGATAAAATACCATTTTTATATTATTCAAATTTAAAAGCACGCTATTTTAATTTTGAAAAAGATATTGCATTGAAATTACCTTTAGTTAATAGAATAATTTGTTATAATATTTTCTGAAAATTGGCCTGGATATGCTTTTGCAGAAGGCAAAAACACGGAACAGGTTATAGCGAAAATGCTAAATTTTAGTTTTAAAATGCAAATAACTTTTGCACTTTGTAGATGATAGAAATGTTACTTCTTTAAAAATCGGTTTGTAAATAGAATAATGGCAAAACTTTGGAGTCGAATGGCATAGCTCTTGCAGTTTCGGCCATCCAAAACTTACAGTGTGAAATTTCATATCAATCGGTAAGAAATGATGAAATTCTACCCAAAAGATTTGTATTCTTCTCCACTGTGCCCAAGAGAAATAATATGAAAAATATATTTTTTGTGTAATTTTATACGGTTTTGGATAATTTTTGACCTACAGCTGTGTAATTTTTTGTTTTACTGGTGGCAACACTGCCACCAACAACAACATCGGCATTGATTTCTCTGCTATATTGTTATTGTTATTATTATTTGTATTAGAAGGCAAATGAGAATTATTTTTTTGTACATTTTTAGATTTTAGCATATTTTTCTTTAGGTTATTGAACACCAACTTCAATTCCTTTACATCCTCACTTATTGATGAGACGATTGATTGTTTGAGTTCTCTTAATTCAGCTGACAACGATAAAAGTAGAGATACCATTTCTGAAGATGCATTTAGGCAAACATTGCAATTAAAAACAATGTTTTAATTACCTTTTAATGAATTACAAAGTTTATCATCTATTCCCGCACATAACAAATGAAATTTTGCTCTACATATGTGGCACTTAACCGAATTAGTTTTCACCGAATTAAAACATTTAGCGCACAGAGTTTTAGGCGGAGAATTCATTTTATACGTGTTATAGCTCTAACGATCAGATGAAAAGGAAGACAATTTTAAAATACTACTTGATTATTTTCATATAAATGAAAAATAGAAGATATCGCTTTAATATCTTCTTAGAAGATATCTTCCAAATGCTTGCAGGGTAGTTTTTAAATTAAAATATACATGTACATACGTTAGGGTTATGACTCATTTTTAACAAAAATTTTACCTATCACCACGTAATAGGCAATATTAAATTAATAATAAAAATCGTGTTTTCAAGCCATTTCCGCAAAAAAAACCTTTCGCATCAAATGCAATTTCTAAAAATAATTTTTGCTCGGGGATTTTGTTTAATTTACATAACGAATTATTACAAAAATTATTGTAAACGAAAAAAAATTTATCCAAAAGTCCCTCCAAAAAGGTATCGTAATTTTTACCCTAAATAGCTTTTAATAAACATCGTTTGAGTCTCATTTGTTTAAAACTTAGGAAAAATATTTTAATTAAACTAAAACCACCCAAGAAACATTTTTACGGACTCTCCGGCACGTACGGATTCATGAATCCGGCTTTTACGGCACGTTAACTGTCCGTAATGTACGTATCCGTCAATGCTTGTACGTATACGGAACATTAACGGACCGTATAAATGGATTTTCGAACACAATAAGTTTTAACTCCGTTTTGGTGTATCCGTTTCCGTACCTTTAAATACGGATTTCATCTGTTGCAGTTTGTTTACAAAATAAAAAATTATATTTTTGAAAAGTCGGTGAAAATATTATTATAACGGGAATATATGGAGAATATGCAGTAGAGGGAATTCTTTCTATCACACCATTAATCAAACAACAACAACAACAAAGGTAAGATTTATGAAACTTATGCTTTTTTGTATAACATGTGAGAATTTGCATCGTGTACGCAGTCAATTAAACTATAACTAATTTATTGTTTCTTTTCCATATAGCTGTTGGATTTTACTCTGGGTCCCTAAGCGCTGGATAGATAGGTAAACCGAGCCGGATGTGCTAAATATCGTAATTGTATTAATTAGAAATTTATTAATAGTAGTTGTAAATAATAATTATTAATGAATTTATAAAAAGGAAAAAAGTATTGTGTATTGAAAATATTGGAAAATATCGGTAGGATACGGACGAATTGTTTGTTGGGCATATAGAACAAATTTCTTAATATTTTTTATGACCTATTTAACCAAATAATTTCTCGAATAAATAAAAAAAAAATGCAATATAAAAATAAAAAATTAATGCAATATATTGTTCCAATCAAAAACTGCATTCGTTTAAATAAAAAATTTAGGAAAAAGAAAAAATTTGGCGATTTTTCCCCAAAAAGAGAAGTGTTTTAAAAAAATCTTTGATTTTTATATAATTTTCCCCCAGCTGCATCTAAATTTTCCACATATTTAGAGCAAATATTCACCCATTGTCCCCACTGTTAAGATTTGCAATAACACAGTACAACACTAAAAATGCATCGGGCATGCGACATATCAATTCTGATAGATTTTAGGATGAACATCACGATTGTGAACACCAAATTTCAAAATTAGCTCTAGTTTTTGAAATATTTGCAAATTTAACTTTTAGCAAATAGACAGTATTTTTGTTAAAATTCCTTATTTATTAATACACCTGACTGAACCGTGGATAATTTTTAATATGGTTTAAAAATATAGACTTTGGGCTTTTGGAAACATATCAATTTATTTTGATTAGATAAAGGATCTAAGATATAATTGCAATTAAAGTGAAAACTTCACTTATTTTCCTATTTTGCAAATCTAGTAAAATCCCTTAATCGGATTTGCAAAATCTTTACATATGATGTAAATTCATATTCCACTAGATTCTTTTTATCAAAAAAAATAACAACTTCTGCATCAACATTTGCAGAAAATTCAATCTGAAATATACATTTTACATCTTCTTTATTTCAAATAAGTTGTATATAAATTTACTATGGCAAAAGGAAATAAAGTACATTTTTGAACATGCATATTTTAAAATCGTTATTTTTTTCAAAATTTCCGCTTCAATTATCTAAAACTTTGTTGAAATTGATTGGAAAACATATGTTTAATATTTCTGACTGGTTTTATCTGGGTTTGATATTTTAAGATTTGTTACAGACTCCTTAATTTTTAGGTATTAAAAAAGTCAGGTTTAGTCAATATTAGCTTTAAATTGAAACAGAAAATTGGAATTTTTTTAATAAATTAAGTAACATGAGATGTTTACTAAAGCTGGTTTTACACGACATGTATTTGTCATATGACATGTCACTTTTTACATTGTAAAATTTATACATGCCGTGTGAACCCTTTCAAACATTGCATGTGTAAAACCCATATGTAAAAGTCATATGACAATATTTAAAATAGAGCGCGTTCTATTTTGACCTGACAAACCAAATGTAATCAGCTGTTTTTGGGAAAACAAAAAAGAAATTGGCGTCAAAAAAAGCACAAAAAAAAGTAACAAGTTAAAAAAAATTGATTAAAAGTTAATTTTTTAATAAAATTTGAAAAAGAGTAATTTTAATTAAAAAAAAGTGATTTTAATTAGAAAAAAAGTGATTTTGATTTAAAATAAAGTAATTTCAATTTAAAATAGTGATTTTTACTTATTTTTTGCTGCGTGTTGGAAAGAAATGGATAAAGAACAGGGAAAAGTAAGTATTTTAATTTAAATTTGAAATTAAAGAATTAAATAGATTTTTCTAATACTCTTTTAGTTCGATTGGCAAAGAAAAGCCGTCCTTGAATTGATAGCAATGTGGCAAACATACGAATGCTTGTACAACCCCAAGCATTAGTTTTACCACAACAAACACGCCAGGTATGCTGCTCTAAATGAGATGGCGGAGAAGTTAAAAGTTTTTAATCCTGCTATTGGATCAGCTGAAATAAAGGTAAATTTATTTATTTAAATATTTGTATTCACATATTTAATCTGACTTGGCATCTGTATGCATTTGTAGAATAAAATGACGTATTTGCGTGGGCAATACACCCGGGAAGTTTCCAAAATGAAGGAGAAGAAAAGTGGAGCGGGGCTGAAGAACTTTATGTACCAGCAGCCTACTGGTTTAGTGAACTGGGTTTTTTAAATGATTTTATTAAAATCCGAAAAGGAGGATGTAACTTATACGAAGTATTCATTGCCCCGATTTATTTAACTAAATTACTTAATTTTTTATAAAAAATTGGTATAAAAAATATGTATACTTTTAATTTTTATTTACAGGATCAAAACTCTGCTCAGACTGAGGAATCTTGGGAATCATCGCAAATGGTTGAAGATGAAATGTCTCCCGCTCAACCTAATAAAAGGGCTCGAAAGAGCTTTGAAACTCCACAGACAAGCCGAACCATGAGTCAAGAGGACTCAGTGCTGTCAGCAGCAACGACTGTTCTGCAAAACATCGCCTCCAGTAGCCAAAAGGCTATAGTGAATGTAAAAGATGAAGCATTTTGCAATTATATAAAAGCGGAGCTAAATGGGCTTCAAAATGCAAACATAAAAGATGAACTTATGGAGAGAATCACATTCGCTGTTTTTGATGCAAAGAAAAAAGAAAGGATCTTAAATAATCAACATTCAAACTTCAGTAATTTTGATTCACCTTAAGTCATATTTTAAACGTATAAAAAAACAATAATTTTTAATTTTACTTTATTAAATTTATATGAATTGAATTACAAAAATTATAATTTAATAAAATGTTCATATTAAAAAAATTAATAATTAGTTATTATTTTAAAAATTGAATTTTTGTATAGCATCATATTGCCAAGGAACAGCGCCATTTGTGTTGAAGTATTCTGAATTAGTGTCTCGCACTTTCCTACCCTCGGCACCTGAATGATTACCTAGGGAACTTTGGAGACCTGTCAAAGTGACTTCATTCCGCCAGGATCCATTTTGAAAACTTACAGTATTAGTGTTTTCCAAATCACACATTTTGTCAAAACCATCTCGTGCTCGTCTTTCATATGCCATTAAAAATGTTTATACCAATTAACCCATTGCGGCCCACAAACTCAACTTGTTCCTTAACATATTTTTGAGATTATTACCTATAGCTCCCAAGCAAAACGGAAAATTCCATTTCCGCTCGAATTCAGCAGCAATGTTTTTCCAATCATTAGAATTTTGAGGAACCTTCAAAAATATTTTTTGTTTGGTCAAATATAAATATATTGCAGGATTTATTTGATCTTACTTTTAAAAAGTCGTCTTTTAGGACTGAGTAAATAGCTTCAATTATTTCCGGTATAATTTTGCTTATGGATGCTACAGAAATCCGAAATCCATATGACAAATGGACGTATTTAGCACCAGTGGCTAAAAACCGTAAAGTTAAAAGCAACCTAAATAGAAAAACAATTAATAATTCAGACACAGCGCCAAAAAGTACTTGGTAGCAATCACCTCGCAGTAGGAGAAATAGCTTCACGCATCTCAGTGTTCTGCTTTGATATCAAAGGAGACACTTTTTCCAGCAACTCGGTAAAGGACGTAAACGACATCCTCACAAAATTTTGAAATGACTTCGGATCTTCCAATCGGAGCTCGTCCATAACCATTGAAGCAAAGCCCAATCCAGAGTCCCTCCGAAGCAACCACTTGTGACTCCATATAGCTCGGTTTCTTGCTAGCTTTTCTTGTTTTTTCTTTTTTTTTTAATTTTATTGCAGCTATTATTGAAATAATACTGTGCAATGCAATTGTTGTTGTTGTTGTTGAATCCATTTAACAAACAATATTATTTTTTTTTGTTTTTAACCAAATTTACCAAAATTCACGCGCAAAATATCAGCTTTTAAAAACAACTAAAAATCAGCTGTTAAAAACAACCAAGAGGTTATGTCAGGCGTAATTACACATGTACGTTTAAACGCAAAAATTATAAACCTTATGTATTTGCTCATTTTGACAGACATACAGAATTACATATGGGTCCTTAAAGTGACATGTCACATGACAAATACATGTCGTGTGAAACCAGCTTAAAGGTACAAATTCAAATATTAGATATTCCTTTCATCGCAGATTATTTATTAACGAAATCGTGAAAAAAGAGAAATTTCAATTTTAAATGCATATATAGGGAATATTATCTCAGCTGTCCAAACGTGCAATATATCAAATTAAAAGGCATATTTCGTCATTTTAAAATTTTGCAAAAAATAGCGTTATTACTTTCAATTTTATATTTTTTTGAAAAAAGTTTCTTAAAAAATTTAATTTTCCTACAAAAACGTTTTTTCAAATATTTTTTAAACTATAGCTAACTTTTAAATTCTAGTGCCATATTCGTGATCTGCGTCCCAAAGTCTATTAGAAATGATATGTCGCAATCCCGATGCATCAAATTTTTCTTATTTGGTTTGTTCAATCCCACAATTTCCAAAAATTAAATTAAAATTTCCAAAAATGGAATTTTTTACATTTATAAAATTACATACAAACAAATTTGGAATTTTACATTTTCAAATGGGAATATGAATATGTGTGTACTAGCAAATTACAAATATGTTAGTTTTATGAAAATCTGGTAAGAAACCAAAGAATGGCGAGCGCTCAAAAATTTATATCGAAAATGTACCCTATTTTGGGGGATCATATTGCCGTCCCCGGAGGGTCTATGAGGTCCAACGTCTAAACTTAAGTTCAATATTACCTCAGATATGTCCGTTCTAAATTCCATTGCGATTGGCTCACTAAGTAAGAAATGGCCGAATTATTTCCAACAGTTTTGTGAAAAATTGCACTGTGCGTTGGCTAAAGGGTTTTTCTTTTCCCGGGACAGCGGGATTAGAAAATAACTAAATCCGAGATGTGGTATACTTGGAAAACTCGATTTATATTAAAACACCGACAGACAAAGTTCATCTTTTGGTTTAACACATAAGAAAATCTACGTAATATATTCTGAAAAAAGGGCTGTATATAAAATATCTATGCCTTCCACTTTTTCTATATCAATTCTTTTAACCGTTTAAACCGCGAACTAATATTTAAGTAATATATTTGTATGGAAGCCGTCTTAATTTTAAAAACGCTCTTAGAAATATATTAGGGGTTTTCATATAAACTCGTATTCTACTCGTAAACGTTGTAAGCCTGGTATATTTATGAGTTTAATGTCAACCGTAAATAAAAAATATGGTTTTTATTTATACAAAGTGTACAAGGAATTTACGATTCCTATGAAAACCCACATTAACTAAATATTCAGTGTGTTCATTTACTCGAAATTCTTACTACTTTTACTACAATTGGAAAGTTTTGTTTACTTTTTGTTTTGATTTTCTCCAGCTGTAGTAAAAGTAGTAACTTGTAGTAGGTAAACGAACACGCTTATTAATTCGCTGGTATTTTATTTTTAGCCCTACTTTAAGTATATATTGGAATTTTTTATGGGTCCAAACTTGTATCGTATGGTGAAATAACAGAATTATTAAAATAAAGTTTAGAGGGATAGAGGGATATACAAAAATATATTTTGACGTTTTACCATTTGTTCTTTATTTTTTCGTTTTGTGTCTTACACAAATTTTAAATTTGAGCACTGGTTTATATATTAAGATATAAAAGAATCATTCCAAAGGGAACCGGGACAGTCATCGGAAGAAGGTCTCTGGATTTTGACAAAATTCGGTTTGTAGATTCTCATGACTGTAACGAAATTTACTGTTTTTAAATTTTTGGAAAATTGGTCTCATTTAGCTTTTTTTCGCTGTTTTTAATAGATTTTTTCAGTAAATTTGTGAAAAATACATGGTGTTCAAATGATTACAAATTTTGAACGCGTTATCCGATTGTTATAAAATTTTCACCTAGCAATGCTTATATAAGTCATATTTTAAACGTATAAAAAAACAATAATTTTTAATTTTACTTTATTAAATTTATATGAATTGAATTACAAAAATTATAATTTAATAAAATGTTCATATTAAAAAAATTAATAATTAGTTATTATTTTAAAAATTGAATTTTTGTATAGCATCATATTGCCAAGGAACAGCGCCATTTGTGTTGAAGTATTCTGAATTAGTGTCTCGCACTTTCCTACCCTCGGCACCTGAATGATTACCTAGGGAACTTTGGAGACCTGTCAAAGTGACTTCATTCCGCCAGGATCCATTTTGAAAACTTACAGTATTAGTGTTTTCCAAATCACACATTTTGTCAAAACCATCTCGTGCTCGTCTTTCATATGCCATTAAAAATGTTTATACCAATTAACCCATTGCGGCCCACAAACTCAACTTGTTCCTTAACATATTTTTGAGATTATTACCTATAGCTCCCAAGCAAAACGGAAAATTCCATTTCCGCTCGAATTCAGCAGCAATGTTTTTCCAATCATTAGAATTTTGAGGAACCTTCAAAAATATTTTTTGTTTGGTCAAATATAAATATATTGCAGGATTTATTTGATCTTACTTTTAAAAAGTCGTCTTTTAGGACTGAGTAAATAGCTTCAATTATTTCCGGTATAATTTTGCTTATGGATGCTACAGAAATCCGAAATCCATATGACAAATGGACGTATTTAGCACCAGTGGCTAAAAACCGTAAAGTTAAAAGCAACCTAAATAGAAAAACAATTAATAATTCAGACACAGCGCCAAAAAGTACTTGGTAGCAATCACCTCGCAGTAGGAGAAATAGCTTCACGCATCTCAGTGTTCTGCTTTGATATCAAAGGAGACACTTTTTCCAGCAACTCGGTAAAGGACGTAAACGACATCCTCACAAAATTTTGAAATGACTTCGGATCTTCCAATCGGAGCTCGTCCATAACCATTGAAGCAAAGCCCAATCCAGAGTCCCTCCGAAGCAACCACTTGTGACTCCATATAGCTCGGTTTCTTGCTAGCTTTTCTTGTTTTTTCTTTTTTTTTTAATTTTATTGCAGCTATTATTGAAATAATACTGTGCAATGCAATTGTTGTTGTTGTTGTTGAATCCATTTAACAAACAATATTATTTTTTTTTGTTTTTAACCAAATTTACCAAAATTCACGCGCAAAATATCAGCTTTTAAAAACAACTAAAAATCAGCTGTTAAAAACAACCAAGAGGTTATGTCAGGCGTAATTACACATGTACGTTTAAACGCAAAAATTATAAACCTTATGTATTTGCTCATTTTGACAGACATACAGAATTACATATGGGTCCTTAAAGTGACATGTCACATGACAAATACATGTCGTGTGAAACCAGCTTAAAGGTACAAATTCAAATATTAGATATTCCTTTCATCGCAGATTATTTATTAACGAAATCGTGAAAAAAGAGAAATTTCAATTTTAAATGCATATATAGGGAATATTATCTCAGCTGTCCAAACGTGCAATATATCAAATTAAAAGGCATATTTCGTCATTTTAAAATTTTGCAAAAAATAGCGTTATTACTTTCAATTTTATATTTTTTTGAAAAAAGTTTCTTAAAAAATTTAATTTTCCTACAAAAACGTTTTTTCAAATATTTTTTAAACTATAGCTAACTTTTAAATTCTAGTGCCATATTCGTGATCTGCGTCCCAAAGTCTATTAGAAATGATATGTCGCAATCCCGATGCATCAAATTTTTCTTATTTGGTTTGTTCAATCCCACAATTTCCAAAAATTAAATTAAAATTTCCAAAAATGGAATTTTTTACATTTATAAAATTACATACAAACAAATTTGGAATTTTACATTTTCAAATGGGAATATGAATATGTGTGTACTAGCAAATTACAAATATGTTAGTTTTATGAAAATCTGGTAAGAAACCAAAGAATGGCGAGCGCTCAAAAATTTATATCGAAAATGTACCCTATTTTGGGGGATCATATTGCCGTCCCCGGAGGGTCTATGAGGTCCAACGTCTAAACTTAAGTTCAATATTACCTCAGATATGTCCGTTCTAAATTCCATTGCGATTGGCTCACTAAGTAAGAAATGGCCGAATTATTTCCAACAGTTTTGTGAAAAATTGCACTGTGCGTTGGCTAAAGGGTTTTTCTTTTCCCGGGACAGCGGGATTAGAAAATAACTAAATCCGAGATGTGGTATACTTGGAAAACTCGATTTATATTAAAACACCGACAGACAAAGTTCATCTTTTGGTTTAACACATAAGAAAATCTACGTAATATATTCTGAAAAAAGGGCTGTATATAAAATATCTATGCCTTCCACTTTTTCTATATCAATTCTTTTAACCGTTTAAACCGCGAACTAATATTTAAGTAATATATTTGTATGGAAGCCGTCTTAATTTTAAAAACGCTCTTAGAAATATATTAGGGGTTTTCATATAAACTCGTATTCTACTCGTAAACGTTGTAAGCCTGGTATATTTATGAGTTTAATGTCAACCGTAAATAAAAAATATGGTTTTTATTTATACAAAGTGTACAAGGAATTTACGATTCCTATGAAAACCCACATTAACTAAATATTCAGTGTGTTCATTTACTCGAAATTCTTACTACTTTTACTACAATTGGAAAGTTTTGTTTACTTTTTGTTTTGATTTTCTCCAGCTGTAGTAAAAGTAGTAACTTGTAGTAGGTAAACGAACACGCTTATTAATTCGCTGGTATTTTATTTTTAGCCCTACTTTAAGTATATATTGGAATTTTTTATGGGTCCAAACTTGTATCGTATGGTGAAATAACAGAATTATTAAAATAAAGTTTAGAGGGATAGAGGGATATACAAAAATATATTTTGACGTTTTACCATTTGTTCTTTATTTTTTCGTTTTGTGTCTTACACAAATTTTAAATTTGAGCACTGGTTTATATATTAAGATATAAAAGAATCATTCCAAAGGGAACCGGGACAGTCATCGGAAGAAGGTCTCTGGATTTTGACAAAATTCGGTTTGTAGATTCTCATGACTGTAACGAAATTTACTGTTTTTAAATTTTTGGAAAATTGGTCTCATTTAGCTTTTTTTCGCTGTTTTTAATAGATTTTTTCAGTAAATTTGTGAAAAATACATGGTGTTCAAATGATTACAAATTTTGAACGCGTTATCCGATTGTTATAAAATTTTCACCTAGCAATGCTTATATAATCTACTTTCAAAATAAATTGTTAAAATAAAATGTGTAGTGGAAAAAGGATAAAACAATTTGAAAAATATCTTTAATTTGCAAATATCTCAAAAAATCCATCTCTCATTTTCTTTAAATTATTGAAACAGATAACTCAATATTTCAGCTACAGACTGCAAATTTCAAATTGGTACGCCAATGGGTTCAAAAGAAAAACGCTTATTTTTAACAAAGTTTTTTGAATTTTCACAAATAAACATAACACTGCATGACAAAATCTTGACTTTTAAAAATTAATAGAGCTCTTACCATCAATTCTATATACTTTGGACATGCTGATTACAATGTCGTACTTTATTTTTCGATCTAAGGTACATATTTTCCGCGAAATGCCTTTAAAGTTTAGCGGTTTTCCATTTTTTAGATACAAAAATTTGCAAATGCAATAAATAAAAATTGTTTGTAGTGAAATGTAGGCACAGGACCTGTATTCATATTTAGGCTTAAAATTTGATGCATAGAACTTGATACTAAAACCACTGTTCGCGTTTTATATGCATTTTTACGGTTTTTTAAGGTTTTAGCGAATTGAATCGCTAAAAGCATAATCGGCCTTAATAAATGATATGGCTTAGTAAAGAAGCAATTAAAAGGCAATATTTCAACAAAAAATATGTATTCATCTATAGCGGTCTATACGTTAAAATCGCGACTTTTCAAAAATTTTATATGGCAGCATAGCTTTCCAAGTTGTCGCCAAAGTCCAACTTTTAGTATAATATGGGGTGACCTCTAAAAACTATTTTTGCAAAATTTCAAGCAAAACGGTTTCCATTTGCAAAAGTTATCGCAATAAATACATTTTTACTTAGTGTCTTTAGTATGATACTAACCTTATATTTTTGTATCCATTTAATATGGAATGATACAAAACGAACTTATTGCCAGGTTTGTAGTCAAAACGAAGATCGATTTTTTGCTTAAATATTTCTTAAATATGAAATATAATTTTTTTTCTGTTTGTTTTGGCTCTATTCAGACGTTTAGAAGTATTCGTCTATAATTATTTTTACAAAATAGTTTAAAAGTTGGTGTTTTTCACACAAACTTTTAAGCAAACTCGACTAAATCTTTTTATAAAAATAGACACTAAAATATTATTAAATATTTTTTTTTAACTTTTATTTGTATTTTTTAAATAGAAAGTTTTTATACCACAACTACTTAAAACAATGGCCTTGCAACTCTCTCAATATTTTTTATTTGAAAAAATATTATGCGGCTTGGAACAGGAACGAACTCCGACTGATTAATCAGGGATGGAAAAGGCTCACTTATTCGGGCTCTTATACCAAAAAATGTTAGATCGCTCTTACATATTTAAAAATGTAAGTAACTAAAAATAGCTTCTCTTTGGCTCGTTAAAAAAAAATAAAATTAAATATTTAGATATTAGCAAATATTAGCACAAATTGCAAAAAAAAAACATTTACAAAAATCGAAATTTTTGCAACAATGTCTTCGTTTGCAGAATATCGATCTCTGATTATCTCTTTTAATTCATTTTCTGTACCATAAAGCCTTTTTCGAATTCCGCCGTTAGTTTGCAACTTTTTAAGTGCGGTTTTTTTAAATATATAACCTAGGGATTAAATTTTTGTACCATAAAATCTTCTTTCAAATTCCGCTATTATTTTGCAATTCTTTACGTGCGTTTTTTTTTAATTTATACTCGAGGGGCTATAATACACATTTCATACAACAAAGTTTGTTGGCGTTAATCGCTGATTGAGTTTTTTAATTATTTTTTTCTACCACAAAGTCTTTTTTCGCGTTCCTCTATTATTTTGCAATTTTTTAAGTGCGGTTTTTTAATTTATAATCTACGGATTATAATGCCCATTTCATAAAACAAAGTTTGGTGGTTAGTTGCAAAAAAAACAAAATTTTGGCATCATTTGCAGAATCTAAATCTTTTAATTAATTTTTTGAACCCCAGCCTCTTTTCGCATTCCGATATTATTTTGCAATTTTTTACGTATGGTTTTTTAAAATTCATAATCTAGCGCTATAATACTGTTGGAATGGTATAATTCCATAGTATAGTTCCATTCTTGATTTTTATAACTAAATTATTATTTTCCATCCCTGGTTACAATCGATGTTTTGAGTCATACAAAGAGCGCACATAATGACCCTGCAAACATTTAAAAGATACCTTCCAAGAAGATATTAAAGCGATATCTTGTATTTGTGATTTGAGTGAAAATAATCAAGTAGTATTTACTTTGAAATTTTCTTCCTTTTATCACTTGGAAGATAATTCGGCGATATTTGGAAAAAAATAATTCAAAATATCACCTTTGTATCGTTTGGAAGATAAAGCAAATTTGTTGGAAATATTTGAAACACGAATTTCCAATTTAAAAAAATTAAGACATATCTCATAGTTACACAAATATTAACAGAATGTTATTAATTGGCTACTAAACCAATTGATGAAGCAAAATTCGAAAAAACCCATAGTTTATTTTTGGCATTTCTCTTAGAATTTATTAGATTTTCTCATGGTAAAACCAATGGTTGAATTTTATAGTTCAATGTTCTAAGGCCCATTAACTTATCTCGAGAAGTTAACTTCAACTTAACCATGGGTAACTAACCAATAACTTATCAATATTTTAACTGTGGGTAGTTAACCTTAGTATGAAATGTCAGAATAAAAACAATAGGAAAAACAAAAATTAATAACAAGAAATTTCTTTTTCAATACGGGAAAATTGTTTTTGGTCGTAAAAAAATAATACACTTGACCACGTCGTTTTTTTTTTAAGATTCGGGGTCGCTAAATACTATAAAATGATTGTATCTTTTTGCATACTACGCGAGGTGATTTAATTAAATCCATTTGGTAAGTCTATAAAATAAAATATTTCCTTAGGCAAGAATGAAATCCGGATGGGGACATGCCTACAACGGATTATTTTTCACAATTTGTTAAATACGTTTGGGATTTTAGCATATTTAATTCCTTTAATATAAAAGTTGATTATTTGAAATAATAATAGTATTTCGTGCTGATCTAGACAACCGCGGAAAGATTCGCTCATAAAATTACAAAAAAAAAACAATGGAAATTTTGTGATAGATTATTAAATTAAGGCAATTTATGTGATCAGCACATCAAAGTGAGTAGAAAAATAATCGCTGTGCATGATTTTGTATCTTTTTGTAATTGCGAAACATGATTGGTTCGCATTTCGTTAATTCGCGAGTGACCCTTAAATGCAAGTTACCCAAAATTGATGGAATAATTGTTTTTCTGAGAGTGGTTTTCAAAAGAATTTTTTCCTATAACGGTACACAAATTAAAAAAAAGTTGTCCTATGTATTTTAGAGAACAAAGTTCATTCTTTACTATCATCGTAACAAGAAGTCTTTAGCTATTTGGTTGCGTTTTGTATAGTATTTTAAAATAGGTAAAAAAGCTTTTTTTCGCGTTTTTAATCACGATTTTTTCAAATTTGAGAGGTAAGAGACGAATTCGGAATAGAGATTTGAAAAGTAAAATACTAAAAGTATGTACCAGGCTTCTAAGAGCAGATACTTTTCATTTTGTAGAGGTATGTAATTCGTGTCAAATTGTTCTAATATTGGTCACCATTTTTTGTTTTAATTACTAAAGGCAGATCCTTGAACCCATAAAAAGATAAATTTTTCCTATTTTCTTACATTAAGCCAATTTCCGTAAGCTATCGCAGAAACCTAAAAATTTGTGCACGATTTTAAGTACCTACTGATGCAATTTTTGTAAGTTTTGGTAAAGTGGGAAAGGCATATCGAAAATATTTATATGTATCGTAAACGATTCTTAGTCAAAGTTTGGTTAAAGCTGCGCTGTAGATTTTTTTAATAATCATCATTAAGGTACATTTACACGAGAGAGAAAACTGCTAGAGGTAGAGCAAAAACAGCTCTAAATAGATTAAATCATTCACAATAAAGCGACTTAGAGGTGTTTTTTGCTCTATCTCTACCAGTTTTCTCTCTTATATATATCTTGTGAAGGGTGAATTGTTCTAAAATAGCCTTGGTTAAGTTTCTTAACCATAGAAATTTCTATGGTTAAATTTTAGCATTGATTAGAAGAAATACTTGGTTAAAATTTAGATGTTATTCAAAAAATATGTTTACCAGTGGTTAAGGCTAGTAGAGGTCTTAACCAGGGCATAAATTGAGATAAGTTAACGGGCCTAAATAGGATATTTTTAACTAACTAATCTTTTTGAAGGCAGAACATTTTTTTCCGTTGTCATTAAATTTCCAATCGGATTCTCTTTTATAAAAAGCAATCAATTACCCAGTGTAGAAATGGTAATGACATATTATTATTTTTTGGACTACCAGTAATGACACCGACTTTTTTTCTGCATTATTTCAAAAGATATAATAATGAGTTACTAATAAATACTTACCCCTCAATTCATAAATGCTTTGTAAAGTTATAGCAGGTTTACAAAACGTTATTTTCATACAAAATTTGTTCAACAAGCCTCCTATAATTTTACAAAGCGTTTATGGATTTAGGGGTTACTTTTTTCATTATTTCAAAATAAAAAATAATGTATTACCAATAATGACTTATTTTTTATCATTATTTCAAAAATAAAGTAATGTTCTAGATTTTTTTGTAAATTTTTTTTAAATCTATTTTTAGACTCAATATTTTTTCAACACTGGTAATGATATATGTAACCACATACTTATTTTTTGGTTTTTAGTATGTTGGCGAGTAATCTGACTTGTGCGCAGCAAGTCAATTATGTTTTTATCTATCAAATATTACATGTCGCGATAGCTCAGATGGTACAGCTATAGACTAGCAGCAGTGTTGCCAGAACTTGGTCACCAAAAATGGCTAAATTTCTGAGGAAAATTGGCTAAAAAATGGCTAAAATAAGGCTAAAGAATGGCTGAACAATTTTTAAGATGAATCTCCTGATTTTCTTTAAAAATTTATTAAATGCAAAGAAACCTACCAACAACATTCATTCTAACATTCATTTAACAGACAATTTTTGAGCAGCGGCTCTTTATATTAAAAATTACCTAAAAGTAGGGAAGTTAAATGCGGACACTTAAAACGCACTTTTCTGCTACCGAATATTATGTTTTCATTTGGCCGTTTTGCTCTATCTCGCTTAGTTTTCGAGATATGGGCCAATCTATTAAAAGAAACATTATTATTAAAAATATCCGAGGGTTCAAGGCCCCACCAAGGTCCATTTTTGGACAGCGATAACGTTTTATGGTTAGGAGTAGTAAAAATTTTCGTTAATTTTCTTTATCTATGTTAGTTTTCGAGATATGAGCCATTTTAAAAAAATGGGGAGGGAAAGAAATATCGCCATCTTTAAAACTTCGGATACATTGGCGGATACCATCTAGCAGGTAATAACAGAAACATGGAAATATTATATTTTAACAATAAATTCTGTAAAATTTAACAAATGGGTTCTTCAAAATTTGTTATAAAAAATTTTGTAAATTAACACTCAAAATAAGTTAAAGTACTGAGGATTTTAAGTATTGTGTTAAATGAGGATAACTAAATTCTTTGTTTAAATCAGTGTTTCAACTAAAAATTTGATAAAAATTAGTCAAATCAATTTGAAACCCGATTGCAGATTTGTTTACTGATATATTATTTTAAGTGTAGGCAGTTGACTTTAAGTATGTTTTATAATTAAATCCTGATATTTTAAACGCAATTAAATACAAATTTTAGATTTTTTTAATTAAAAAAAACAGTTTTTCTTCAAACAAACTTTTACAAAGCGTAGAAATTTAGTTTTGTTCCGTAATTTTTTTAAACAAAGTAGGTATTTGAAATTTGTATCAATACTTATTAGGTCTGTTTCTTTACTTTTTGGGTAAAGTTCGGTAAAATGAGAGTTAACAGAAATACTCTCATGAAGTGACAAAAATGCCCAAAAGTAAACGAACGCGAAAAACCATATTTGAAGCCCGAAAAATAAACGTCAATAGATTTGTGCATTATAGTTCGTTTTGGTGAGCGCTCTTTCTAGTTCTTTTTCAATTAGTTGTAAAAATATAATAGATAGCTTTTCTAGTTAAACCCCTTTTTAAATCAAAAATTTGAATATAAAAATT
The DNA here is from genome assembly GCA_949987735.1 of Leucophora obtusa. Lineage (NCBI taxonomy): Eukaryota > Metazoa > Arthropoda > Insecta > Diptera > Anthomyiidae > Leucophora > Leucophora obtusa. The sequence continues at coordinate 123,068,579 of OX465295.1, read as the reverse complement.
TCCTTTTTAGGCATTTATATTTACAAAAAGGAATACGTACTTTATTAAATTTGGTAAAGATTATTTACATATTTATCTCCATTTATTTACATATTTATCACTTTAACACATTTAAACAAGCGTTTTCAAAAAATTGTCGGTAATTTTATGGAGTTGTAACATAACCGATAAACTTTTGCAACTTTTGTACTAATTTTTGTAAATGATAAACATATTTTCTGAATGAATGAAATGAGCAATTGAACTAAAAGAGCTATTAGTTGTGAACTAGGTCTTTGGTTCAAATTAGTGAATAGTTCAATTGAACTAGTTGAACCCAACTGATGATATAACAGCTGATAAAAACAATTTACCCAAATTTGCACGAAAAAAAAGTCTGGGCTTTTTCGTGCAAGAAGAACAAGAATATTACTCCCTCATGACAGCTCTCATTTACCCAATTATGCAGTAAGAACACGCTTTTTGGTATAATTGGGATCCCGCGGGATCCCAATGTTGAGTACCCGAACAGACCTATTATGAGTGTGTGTGAAACGGTAGCAAAATATTCTTTATGGTAAATTTTTGACAGTTTTGAGGTGAATAAAATTTCACAAGCCCATAGGGATAATAAAATTTTTGACATAAGCATAGAAATATTTGACATTTTAAAATGTGAAAGTTTCTATACCCGGTGAAAAATGTTCATATACGCTCAAACATGTTCATACATGGTTTATGTATGGACACATATGAACAAATATGGATTTTTTATGAACATATATGGATTTTATATGAACATATATGGAAGTATATGTGATTCCATATATGGAAAAAATTTCATATACAGACATATATGGAAGCATCTGTTATTTCATATATGGAAATGACACTCATATATTGACAAATATGAAAGTATATGTTATTTAATTTATGCAAAAGGGACTTGTATATGAACATATTTCGAAGAATATATATTTCCATATAGTATGTAAAAGGAACTCATATTTGGATAAATATGGAATTATATTTAATGCCATGAATAAAAAAAGGAACATATGTAGCGCCTAATTTGAATGTCATACATAAATTTATATCTATCGTACAACCTTATAATAAAGGACAGCAACGTTCGCATGTATTCGCATATATTTAATAAATGTATATGTTCATATATGTCCATATATGAACATATACTTAGGTGTTACCTCATTTTTCGGATCCATACATATATGGTTGAACCATAAATGTTCATATATGGACATTTTTCACCGGGTTACCAGAAAAGGACAGAAGCAAAATACATTACATTTTTACTTATCGGCTTCGTCTAATTTGATAACCAAAACTAAAACTTCCATTAACCCTCTAATGCCCAAGGCCGCCAAAAGGCGGTCTTCACACGCTGAAAACAAACGGCCTGTCCCAAACATATTTTTGCTGGTAATATATATATATTTGGAGAAATTGTTGAACATATTCGCCGTGTTTTTACTAGAAACAATATATATTTGCATTCAAATATATTACTTTTGCAAGCAAATATATTATGTTTGCCTGTAAATATATAATTTTTGGATGAATTGAAATGACGCTATCGACAAATATTATATGTTTGGCACCAAACATATAATATGTGTGTCATAAATAAATTATGTTTCCATGCAAATACTATATATAAATAATATATTTAGTTATAAAGCAATTATTAATATATGCCAAACAATAGGCGTATTTATTCTACTCTCCAAATTTCTCTATATTTTAATGGAAAAACATAAAAAGTAAAATTAATACATCTACTGTTTGGCGATTATTTAATAACTAAATATATTATAAATCACACTGAATTTTACATCTAATACAAATCATTCATTGAAAAACAATAACTACAATTTCTTCATTTATTTTTTATTTATTTTTATTAACAAATATTAATTAAAAACTTTTATTATAAGTTAATACTTTAATATACACAATTAAATAATGTTTTTTTCTTTTTAACACAATTTTATGTTTTATTTATTTTATTTTTTCACATCTTTCACAATAAAATTAATAAATAAAGGAAAAATATCACTAAATTTTCTGAATAGATGCAGTCTAGCTAAACTAAACGAATATTACCAACTACAAAAGTTATAATGGCTACATACAACTTTATATGTATATAGAATGGAAATTCTCCGTTTTTCCAAATATATGTTAATTGTATCCACAAATATCATTGCCGAGAAATATATGTATAGTAACTATAAAAACAATATAATTGGAAGCACACTGCAAATACATACATATATGGTAGTTTGTAAATATACATTGATTATTTCCAAACATATACAAAAACGTTTTTTTCCTCTGTGCAGATTTTAAATAGTTTTTGGCTAAATAACAATATTTTATTAAAGAAGTTGTACTTACTATGCCAATATACAACTCAATTACCTACTTTTTTACCTTCAAACTTTTTTTGTAAATATAAGGAACGGTTTCAAGCGAGAAGCATGTAAAGAGAAAATTTAGTAAATTTGAAAAAATTAAAAACTATATTTACGATCTGCCGTACATTATCGATAATAACAAAGCTAGTTTAGAGTCTCTAATTGTAAAATCAGTTACAAAATTTTCTCCAGTACTCACAGGCTAACCGCAGGATACGTCTTACAAATATCTCTCTAACTCAAAAACCAGCCAACAGATTTTTTTGAAATTAAATACAGAGCATATACTCAGATGTAGTGGTAAGCAGAACTAATTTAGTCAAAATCTATTAATAGTGCCAAATTCGCCAAATTTCGTAATTTTCAAAAAGCGAAAATCACCATAACTTCTGAACTAACAACAATTGATCAACAATTTTCGGTAAGTAATTTTATTTTACTGATAGTGTTATTTATAGCAAAAACTGAAATTATTTGACCACTGGGTTTCTAGATACGGCTTCAACCTTTGTTGTGCTATATCTCCTAAATAAAGCGATAAATTAATTCCTTAGGCAACAATGAAATCCGGATAGGGACATGTCTACAACGGATTATTTTTCACAATTTGTTAAATTAGTTTTGGATTTTAGCATATTTAATTCGTTTAATAAAATTTTAATATTTGTTCCATAGTAGATTTTCAACGCCAAATATATAGTTTAAATATTTTTTTTTTTTTTTTATTTATTTATTTATTTATTTAGTAGCATTTAAAATACTTTACAAATTCTTCCTATTAAATTTTTAATACAAATTTAGCTAAAAGCTCTGTGGTATATTATATTTTACAAATTGTGTACTTTCCTTTCTAAAAACATTTATATTTAATTCTCTTTTAACATTGTTAGGTAACATATTATATAAATTTAGACCTTTATAAAACAGGGATCGTTGCATTGCATTCGTTGTTACTCGTTGTATCCTAAAGTTTTGCGCGTTTCTAAGACCATATGGTTGTACTTCCCCAACGTATCTTAATTGTTCACATAAATACTGCGGTGCATTTCCCATCTTCATTTTTTGAATAAAATTTAGCGTGTTTAACTCCAGACGTTGTTGTATATTAAGCCATTTTAGAGTGTTAAGCATATATTGTATTGATGTATACCGATTGCATTTTAAAATAGAACGCATTGCTTTGTTCTGCAGTTTTTGTAATCTTTCTATTTGTTGTCTTGTGCAGCATGAATATATAATTGTGGAACCGAATTCAAAGTGTGGTTTAATCATTACGTTATAAATATTTACAGCCGTAATAATTGAAATTTTATTTCTTATTCGTTTAAAAAATCCTATTTTTTTGCCAATTTTTCTACATATAAATTCGATGTGTTCTTTAAATTTTAAGTCTTTGTCTATAATAAAACCGAGATATTTTATGCTATTTACTTTCTCTATTTCTTCATTATTAATTTTTATTATCAAATTACTGTTCATGTTTATTTCCAATAATTTTGTTTTATTTTCATTTAGTTTTAATTTATTCATTTTAAGCCATTTATTTATACTTGTTATATCGTGCAATATATTATCCTGACATTTTTCTGGCGTATCCGCTTCCGTAAAAATCAATGTATCATCCGCATAAAGAACTATTTCACATTTTTCTAATATATTTGGCATATCATTTATATATATTATAAATAATAATGCCCCCAAAATCGAACCCTGTGGAACTCCAAATTCGTTACTGATTTTATCTGATTTTATATTATTTACTTTTGTCGTTTGACTTCTTTCCATTAAATATGATTCAAACCATTGCAGTTCATTACTTTGGATACCGTACATATATAGTTTTTGTATTAATATCTCTCTATCTATTGTTTCAAAAGCTCTTTTGAAATCTAAGAAAATTGCCATTATTTTGTTGTCTTTCTGCATATTCTTCCATCTACTTATTACATAGTTCACTGCGGTTTCACACGAGAATTTTCTTCGAAACCCAGATTGATATTTTGAAAATAGGTTGTTTTCTTCCATATATTTTTCCAGCTGTATTTTTACCACTTTCTCAAGTATTTTCTCACATGTTTTTAACATATTTATTGGGCGATATTCTTCACATTTTTTCGTTTTTAAGACTTTTTGAATTGGTGTCACCATAGATTCCTTCCAGTTTGTTGGAAAAATTCCAGTTTCTAGAGATTTATTTATTATATACAGTATTGTATTTCCTGTTATGTTCCAATTATCTATAATAATCTTGATTGTTACTTTATTAAAGTCCGGTTTATTTTTCATATTCTTACATATATTATGAAGTTCTTGTATATTTATTGCACGGAATTTAAATTTACAGTTTATCACAGGCACTCGGTTTATATATTGCACATCTTCTATATTATCTCTAATTTCTTTAATACTATTTATAAAGTAATTATTAAATTGACTAGCTATTTGGTAATCTTTTTTATACTCTATTTGGTTAAATATCACAGTTTGTATCACAGTAGGATTTTTTCTAATTACCAAATTTTTTATTTCCTTCCACATTTCTTTTTTATCATTTGCATTGTTTATTTTGTTATTAACGTATTTATTTTTTTCATTAACTATTTTAGCTTTATATATGTTTCGTACCATCTTGTAGTTGTTCCACGCTTCGTTAGTATTTTCGGATTTGGCAGTTTCATATTTCACAATTTTTTCTCGCTTGAGAAACCGTAATTCACCATTAAACCAATTGTTGATCGGATTTATGTCTTTTATTATTTTTTTGTTTGTAAATTTCTTAATTGTCTTCTCAATACATGAGTCGAAAAAGGCCACATTATTATTTATGTCGTTATTTTTATCTATATTTAATAATGTGCTTAGTTCCCCATTAAATAACTGTTTATTGTATTTAAATATTTCTATTTCTTTGTATTGCACATGCTTTTGTTTTTCATCTTCATCATCATATTTGATAATTATATCAATAGATTCATGATCCGATATTTTATTGTTACTGTTGTTTTCAACCGATATTCTCTTATTATTTGTTATAACATAATCTATTAACGTTCTTGAATTTGCTGTCACTCTCGTATGTTCTTTAACTATTTGTTTTAATCCATTATCATTAAGTATGCTTTCCATTCTACTTTTGTAAAATCCACTACTTGACCAATCTATGTTGAAATCGCCCGCTATTATTATATCACAGTTCTTTTCACATATGTCTTCTACAATTCCTTCAAACTGTTCACAAAATTCTGCTTCACTACAGCTAGGCGATCTATATACAGCTGCTAATATGATAATGTTCTTTCTATATTGCATCTTACATACATTTATCCAGTATTTTGATTCATCTACTTTTTCGAAAATCTTTGTAACACTCCATAATTTTCTAAAATAAATTATAACACCACCAGTTCTTGTAGAGTTTGAAAATGTTAGTATTTGTTCATAGCCGTGTATTGATATTTCGTGTTCATCTATATCTTTTGTTACGTGAGTCTCTGTTAATATCATAAAGTCTGGTTTTTCATTTTCGGCAATAACTTCCACTTGATTATAGTTATTTATCAGGCCTTGTACATTTGTATATATACCACGAATTTGCCTTGATTGTTAGGCTGTTAAACCTATCCTCCTCTTCTTCATATTAAGCTTATTTTGATATACTGGACATTCCCGGTTTATTGTGACGTGATTTTCATCAAGTCCTAAATTCAGTCTTCTATTTTCTTTCATACAGTTAAAACATTTTTTTATTATTTCCTTATTACATTCTTTGCTCTTGTGATTTCCGTGACATTTATAACAAACATCTTGATTTTTACAATCTGACGATTTATGGTTGTATCCTTGGCATTTAAAACATTGTAGTATATTTGTACCATCGAAAACTCTACATCTTTCCCATCCAACATTAAGTTTTTGACCAGATATAACTTTCGGATATGTTTCATTATCAATTTTTAGTTTAGCATTAAATATTGTTCTATTATATCTTTTTGTTTCAAAAATTTTTATCATTTCTAATTCACTGTTTTGCATTACTTCGTTTTGTTTTTTCAGCTTTTCTATTAATTCTTTCTCATGCATTTTAAAATTCATGTCGGTTATAATAATTTGCATATCGATATCTTTTGGAACCTTTATTTCATAATTTTCACTTATCTCATCTTGTATTGCTTTCTTAATTTTCTCTCTTTCTTCATTATTTTCGCTTTGAATAACTAATGTTCCATTTTTTCTATTCTCAACATTTTTTATTTTCAAATTAACTGGGTCCACTTTTTCATTTAATTCTGCTTTTGTTTTTTCCACACTTTGTTTTTCCTTTGGTTTTATTATTAAGGGGACATTTTTCGAAACATCTGGCATCACTATATTATTTGCCAGTGTCTGTGCATACGACATTTTTGTTTTGACGTTTGTATCATTAACCACTTTCTTTATTTCATTACACATCTTTATATTGTTTTTTTCAATTATGTTGCACATATCTTTGTTTTTATTTTCAACCTCATTTAGATTTCCATAAAGGTTCTTTACTTCTTGTACATTTTTTTCACATTGTTTTTGTATATTGTCCATTTTCCTAAATCTTTCATCATAACGTTTTTCAATTGCTTCCAATAATGCTTTTATTTCGTGTTCATTTTGTTTCAGTGAACTTTCAAATTCATGTTTGTAGTCCACTAATGTTTGTTTGTTTTTAATAACTCCATCTTGAATTTCTCCTAAAACAAGATCGACATTCCGAATATATTGCATACAATCATCGCAAATAAAACGAACATAATTATCCTCATCAATAACTTTTATGGAGTAATCATCTATACCGGCACACTTTTTTGTAAGGTGATAAACTTTATCGCATACACCATTGCATCTAATACCAGTTTGACCCCTAATTGGTATTCTGCATTTACTGCAGGTTTCAGCCATAGCTGAGTGCAATTTTCACTAAATTTCTTTAAATATTTTAATTTATTTTCTTTAATTTTTAATTTCACTTGGTTATTATTGTCTTCTTTATGTTTTTAAATAGTCTCTATCTATTTTAACACTTTATTTAAATTATTTTTTTTTTTAATTATCGTAATCAGAAGAAAGATCATTAGAGGGTTAATTTCAACGATCTGGTTTGTAGGAGAATTGCAATTGGAAAACGCATATATTTCCTATAAATATTTGTTTCAATTAATTAGAAATGTATTAATTCAGTTCGAGGCCAATTTCCTTATTATGAATTAACATAATAAGTACTTTTTTTTCAAAAACTGCTATTTTTCTTCATCAGGATACACACAAAAAAATATACCAGAAAAAATTTACCAAACTCGTTTGTTTGATATAAAAGTTAAATACAATAACACTTTCAATTTGATTCAAACATTATGTTTATCACTATTGCAACTTTTAAAAATAACACTCAAAAAAAGGCATTGATAAATAAATAATTGAATAATTTTTCATTTTCAATAAACATAATATTTGAATCAAAGAAAAATCAATTTTTTTAAATATTGTCCGTTACTTTTATTTTTTCAAGGCATGCTATGTTTTGTTCTTCTTTTTGTAAGTTTGTCTCAGGGATGGAAAACATGGTACAATAGTACTTTTTTTGTACATTTTGACATCCGTTGGTACCGTGGTACTACCGCGATCCATTTTGTACAATTTCAAAAATTTCCAAATTTAAAATATTTGTATTAAATTAACTTGTACTTTAAAGCTGTCAACAAATATTCGTAATGCATATGTGGACTGAAATCATTCTAACAAAAACGTGTAACTGACAACTAGGGTTTGGGATTTCCCGGACTTTTTTATTTCCCGGGAAACGGTAATGAAAAAATTTGATTCCCGGGATTCCCGGGAAATGTTTTTAAACAAAATTGTTAATGAAAACCACCTATATAAATAATTTTTGTTAAAAAAAACACTATTTCAGTACAAATGCAGTCTGTGTAGAAAGAATTCAAAGTAAAAAATATCAGAATGTTGAACATTTGATTTCACATAAATTAATCGCAGCACTGCCAAATGAATTGCATGATTCCAGCAGAAATCACCTACTACTGGACTGTCGGAAACAAACCGTTTCATCACACTTGGCCCATTAGATAATGTGGCCACAATGTTATTTTCCAAAGACAATTAAAACTCTTTTAGTGTTATTTCTACAATTCTTATTTCATCAGCATTACATCTTCCTGATATATAAACCAACCCCAGGTTATAAAATGAATTATTTACGTTTATGCTTATGTTCAAATATCTCTTTTGTGATATTCTTGTCCATTCATCTAAGATTATAGTAAATCTTCTATTGTTAGAAATATTGCTCAATATTTCTTTTATCATGATATCTTTTACATGATTGTAGTAATTTAATATAATGTTCTTTACATGGGTTTCTTTTTTTGCAATGCCAGGTTTTTATTATAAAAACTTTCTCGAATAAACGAAGATCTAGTTATGGTGCGGATTGACTGCGGCTAATTTGGATACCATTTTAGGAAATGTTTGCCCTACCATAAAACCTTTAATGCCTATTCAGCTTACACTTTTTTCTTCGGGTACTTTGCTAATTTTAGCTTGTTGTTGTTTTCTTCAAGAGAAGTTGCATGACCATCAATTTTTTTTTTGTGAACCAAATTTAGATGTCGGATAACCAAATTTAGATACCACCCGTAACCATTAGTCTTTTCTTTTCACATTTATTAATGAAAACTTTACTTATAAAATTATTGACCCTTAATATAAAGGGGTATTTTAAATTTAAAGTCGACTTTGTTTTTAATCAAACGGTTTTGTTCATTTTGTGTATGAAAACCTTACAAAAATATTTATATTTCAAATATTTTGATTGGTTGAAAATAAATTAACCAATCAGAATGCTCCAAAAATAAACCAAGTCAAGGTATACTGCCACCCAATATTTTAACTAAAGTCGACTTTACCTAAATTATACATTTGAAAAATTTAGATAGTAAGGGCGATTATTTGTAAAAAAACAAAGTTTTTTTTCATATTTCTTTTAAACATTTTACCAAGTTTTTAGGCTTTACTACTTAAATTTTGAATAAGGTATGCGAAAAATCTTTATTAGTTGAAATGCTTCTAATTACTTGGCAAAGATTTTATTTGTGTGTCAAATAAATGTATTCCATTTTAAAAGATTTTAACAATGAAATTTTTGTTTTGGTAATTGAAATGTTTTTTATGACTGAAATTAAAAAATCCTATTCGAAACAAAAACAATTTAAAAAATTTAATATTTTTAAAATTTCCCGTTTTCCCGGGAAAAATATATTATTTTCCCGGGAATTCCCGGGATTTCCCGGGAATTCCCGAACCCCAAACCCTATTGATAACACATAAACATTCACAAAAATGTATTACACAGTTGACAACAATTACATGAGTGTTACAATTAGTAGTACAATGATGCATTTTATAGTATTTTCTAATGTTCAATGTTATGTTTGACATCTAGATGGCATTTTGAATAAAATACTGTTAAATTCAAATATAATTTAAATAAATTAGAACACTGATAAGGAACCAATAATAAAATTAATTTTATATATATACATGAGACGCAAAAACGAATGCACTGACTTTTGCTCGTCTCAATTGAAATGGGGAAAAATATTGAAAACGTGTATGCGACAGTGATGGTATTTGAGAATTTTCGTTTGGTGCCTCAATGATGCCAAAAAAGTGCCAAAAAAGCTTTAAAAGTGCCAAAAAAAAATTAAGCAACATTTAATGTTTCAAAAAAAAAATATGTTCAGCTTTTATTTCAAATATTTATACATTTAGTTACTTTAACCCTTAAATGCGTGGTGTAGCCATTTGGCAACATACCAGTTTCTTAATAAAAAACGCCACTTGATGCATAAAACTCCATTTTTGGGCATTAGGGCCCTTTCTGCACAAAGTGCTCTTAGAAACTATAACTCAGATTTTTTAAACAGTTATAGGAAAAATCTTGGTTTTGCTTCGTATGTTTGTGAAAAATCTAAAACACGCGTTTTTTTTTACAAAAAGTGCAATATTCAAAAATGTTTGTTTAAATATTTAAAGTGGTATTCTCGCAATAAAATTAATTTTGGCAACAATAAATGTATAATTAATATTTCATATATTTTTTTTGTTTCTTTTTTTTCATCCACGTTAAAATAATCACAATTTAGCTATTTGGAAAAAACCATATTTTTCAATAAAAATCAACTTTTTTTTAAATAAATTTTTTTGGTATTTTTCTTGAAATATTTATTTTCTTTAGAAATCATATATAAAAAAAATGGTTAAAATTGTAGAGATCATGCATTTAAGGGTTAAGTAAAAAGACAAAAAAAGGCGGGCAACTTATATAAAAAGTAACCCGAGTTTAACATTACCTACCACAAATATTTTCATATAAAAATGCCGTTCTTAACTATAGTAAAGCACTAAACTTACGTTATTTTAAGATAAGTTAGGAGGTCCAAGACTTTCAAAAAATTTTACAATTAAATTTGACAATACAATAGAATCAATTAAAGTTTTTCTAATTTTATCCCCGTTGCTTTTATTTTTAAATATCATTTAAATATTGTCAACGTAGAACTGGAAGGTGGTCCAAAAAATTGTAGATATTTTTAGTGTAGCATTAGTTTTTTAATTTTGCTACCCCTTCCCAGTGTAGAAACGGTAATGACATATCATTATTTTTTGGACTACCAGTAATGACACCCACTTACCTTCTGCATTATTTTAAAATATATAATAATGAGTTACTGATAATGACTTATTTTTATCATTACAGTAGACGCTCGCAAATTAGAGCTTTCAGTAATTCGAACGTCCAGAAATTAGAATCAATGTTTGCAATACATTAAACGCTCTGAAATTCGAATTTAAAATTCTAATTTCTGAGCGTTTTTTTTTTTTTTTTGGTTATTTGAATACACAGGAAATCCCCAATTTATTTTTATTCTGTTTGAATAAAGTAAAACTAAAAAGGGGAATCACCAAATTATATATGTTTTTCCCTATTTGTTTTTTTTTGTCGCATTTATGTACATTTTTGGCTAGTTTATTTTTGAAATTTGATACGCGTGTACATATTATTTGGCAGTCTCTATTAAATAGTGAAAGTGTATCATTTAAAATGTTAAATAAACGTAAAAAAAACACTTTATCATTGGAAACGAAACGAAAAAAAACGTCCAGAAATTAGAACAATTCAGAAATTAGAATTGCCTCAAAAACAAAGCGGTTCTAATTTGCGAGCGTCTACTGTATTTCAAATAGAAAATAATTTTCTAGATTTTTTTTTAATTTTTTGAAATCTATTTTAAGACTCACACATATTTTTTAATTTAATTTTTTGTATGTTATCGAGTAAGCTTGTGTGCAGCAGGTCGATTATGTTTTTATCTATTAAATATTACATGTCGATGTAGCTCAGATGGTAGAGCTATTGACTGGCAATCTGTAGACCCAGGTTCGATTCCCGCACCAGCAAATTTTATTTTCAAAGAAATGCAATAAAAAATTATTTTTTTTATGTAATTTATTTTTTTGAAACTCTATTTTTAGACTCATTATTTTTGTCAGTACTGGTAAGCACATAGGTAACGATATATTTTTTGATTTTTCGTATGCTGGTGTGTAACCATAACTCATTATTTTTCGCGACATCGCCATATAAAGGTAATAAGAAATGTAATAACAAAAGTAACTAGTTACCATTACCAAGTATGTAGTTACATAACCACATATCTGGTAATGATTTTCTACACTGGGTTCTTAATAGGCGTGGCTTTTAATGAAAAACCAGCGATATCGACCTTTTATCAAATTATATAGAAATTTTCGTAAAAAGTGCCAAAATTCTATGGAGAGTGCCAAGGTGCCATTGAACATTCAATAGTGCCACAAATGGCACTTTTGTGCCACTTTTACCAACAGTGGTATGCGATAGTCTAGCATACACGTTTTCAATATTGTCCTCCATCAAAAACTGTTTTTTGGAACTAGATTTTCAATGTGAAAATTCTGTTCGAAAGCATTTCCGTTTCGAATCGAATTACATAACCCCCCTGGTTTTTGGCTCTTGTAGTTTTTAACTTGTCAAAACGCATACAAAAGAGGCAAAAACTAGTTTTGTAGAAGAACTAGTCGTTTTTTGCTAAAGTATAAATGAATTGGGTGCTGCTAAAGTAACTATATGATTATTTTTTACACCATAAAATCTTCTGTATGCACGTTGAGTACTAAATATCGAACGATTATGTTCAAGTAATAGAAAAACAATCTTAGTTCTTTGCGCAGTTGTATAGCGTTCCATTTCTGAAATAGAAAAATATATGAAATATTCACAAGCAAAGAAGTTACAATTTTTTTACATAATATAGTTACTTTAGGTGCACCCTATAGTATTATTATTTTCCCGTAATCAGCTCATCAATACGCGTCGATTGAATGCTGCTACTACATAAAATATGAGAATTTAACCCGCCTCTTTCGTATATTTTTTGAAACGTAAAAAAAATATTACATTGTTTTCTTAGGACGGGTAACTAATCTAAAAAATCACCAGAACAAAACGTTAAAAACCTATATTTTCATATAAATTTGATATTCACAACTATTGGTTATTTTAATATAATTTAGCAGATCTTTGTCTCGTACAGAATAGTATTTCCTGCAAAGTTGGCCTCGATCGCACGTACTTTTTATTTAAAAAAAATTGGTGAGGGCTGAAAAAGTACATTTTTGTAGTAGAATATTTTTTGCAAGTTTGACATTGTTCGGACAAATTTTCTATATATGAAAAATTTTGGTACCATGAGGGTCGAAAAAGTACAATTTCTCTATGCGGTTGGTACAAAATGCAAAAACTCATTTCCATCCCTGGTTTGTCTATTAGTTTTGTAGTTTCATATTTTAGTTGCTCTTTGGACTTTGATGCAGTTGCACATATTATTGTAGGCCCAGAATAAGTGTAGGCCCAGAATAAGAGCTCAGTGATTTTTTACATACATTTTGACAATTAAAAATCGATGGGCGTAGCTGTTGTGAGATAGAATCAGTGTTGCCATTTCAGTGCTTTTCGGGTATTTTTTGGTGCTTTTTTCCTTCCCGTACCCGGTGATTTTTTACAAATACCCTTTTAAAAAAAGCGAGTGCTTTTTCAGATTTCTGGCAGTGCTTTAGTGCTTTCTGTACAGTTTATATTTTTGATATTTGTTTTTGTTTTTTGTTAATTTTCCTTGAATTTTCTGTCAAAGTTGAAAAAAATAATACGTACCATACAAAAAGAACATTTTCTACAATGTTTGTAGTACAATTTTGAATACAAACTTCGTTGTATTTAATCTTCAAAATTTTGAAATGTTAGTTTGGTGCTTTTTTACCCCTTTTTTGGTTATTTTTTTAACCTTTTTTATACGATTTTACAAAGCTGTTCGGGAGTTATGTGTTTTATTTGTGTTTTATTATAAGTTGATTTAAGTTGATTTATCTCGACACCCTTTATCATTGGTAGCAAATTATAACGGAATTATCACTTGTTCTACATTCTATATTTCAATATTACTGCTTGTATTAGCAACAGTAATATTATTGTGTATACCAATTGTTCTCAAAACTAGTTTTCAATATTTTAGTACAAGATATTTTGTTGTTGTTTATATTTTTGTTTGTACCCTTTCAATATCACTTTAAGTATGCATTGTTAATTGTTGAGTAAACGTCTAAACCTAAACTACTGCCTTGCTGCTCAGGTAAATTTGTTAAATAAATATAATAAAAAAAAAATAAAAGTGATTTTATTGGAAATTGAAATTCAGCATCTCCTTTATTTGCCGTAAAATCTCCTACATTAAAAATTGGTGCCGAAACCCGGGAAAGAGTCCTAATATTGTGTTTTAAAATTTTATTGGAAATTGGCTTGGCTTTTAATATAATCAAAACCAGTTATATCATCTTTTGCAGCGTATTCTGGATTTCAATTGAATTACGAATTTATACACTCATTTCGTTCCGAGTTCATTGCTTTTATAATAATGGAGGATTTATCCCGTGCTATAGAAGACCAACGTGTGTTACAAAATCACTTAACTCATCTAATAAGAAAATTTGACGGTAAGACAAACGAAGAAAAAACGCGTGGCCTTGTGCAAAGTTTTCTATAAGAGATTGAAGTGTCTTATAAGCAGTTTAAAGATAATCATGAACAAATTTATTATATTCGAGACAAATCTATACCGTTCGATGATGTTCCTTATTTAAAAGAGGATGTTCATTATAATTTTTATGATTTGTATCTAACAGTAAAAGGAAAACTTTTAGATGCTTTGACAGAATTTAGAAATCCACATTCACCATTGCTACATGCTAGTACCTTTAGTGCACCACCCTCTCACCGAAGTGACTCCGTTTGTTCTGAAGTTAGTTTGCCTAAAATAAGTATTCCCGATTTTGTAGGAGGCTATTTAAATTGGGTATCATATAGAGATTTATTTATTTCATTGGTACACAACAACGCCCAACTTTCCAAAATACAGAAGTATTACTATTTACTAAATTCATGTAAAGAAACTCCATTTTCTATAGTAAATGAATACCCCGCTTCTGAAACAAGCTATGATCCAGCATGGTCAGCTCTTAATGATAGATATAATAACAAACGTAAAATTGTGGAACATATTCTTCAAAAATTTATCGATATCCCAAAATCCGATGGGTCTTTCGAAAGCGTCCAACGAATTTTGGATAATACCAAAAATTGTGTATCCCTTTTACGTACCATGGGTATAAATTGTAACAGTTGGGATGCCATTTTAATTCATTTAACAGTCGGTAAACTGGATATTCAAACCTATAAAGAATGGGAACAATCCCTAAAAGCAACGAAGGAAATACCCCCTCTTAAAGAATTATTTGCCTTTCTTGAAACAACATTTCGTACATTGGAGTCTATTTGTGAGCATACGCAACCTCAACATGATACCATCAATCGATCGTCCAAATTCTATAGACGTCCTCAAAATCCTCGAATTCATATGACCACTATAAATGATGAAAACTGCCCATGCTGCGAAAAACGGCATCTTCTTTATAAATGTTTTAAGTTTGCGTCACTGTCATCTGCTGCTAAGCGCAATTTGATATTTTCAAAACAACTTTGTAAAAATTGTCTTCATTCAGGCCACTTTTCTGATGATTGTCGTTTACAAACTAGTTGCCAGATATGTAAACAACGCCACCACACTATTATTCACAACGAATTTCATAGTCCACAAACAGACGCTAATACAATAAATGATCAACAACTTTCATCTAACTCTTCTCACAAGCCTCAAAGCCACTCCAATGTTAACTGTAATTTTATGATGCTTCATATTACTACAAGACCACAAGTTTTGCTCGCAACTGCCCGTGTTATTATTACAACAAACAATGGAAATTTCACTCTGCGCGCATTATTGGACCAAGGTGCTAAAGCAACTTTCATAACGGAAAGTGCTGTACAGACTTTGAAACTTGACCAACACAGAACTTTTGCTCGAATTTTTGGTATATGTGGTTTTTAAATCGGCTTTTAAAAATGATTTTAAACTTCAAAGTAGTGCATATGTTTTATCTTCAATAACTGATTATTGTCCCAGCCCTATAAACAAAAACATTATACCTAATCTTGATAATTTTGTCTTAGCAGATCCAGCTTTTGATAGTAGTGAAAAGATAGATCTATTGATTGGAGGAGACATATATGGTGATATAATGAAACCCCAACAAAAAAAATTTGATAAAGGTATTTTTCTTCAATTATCACAATTTGGATGGGTCGTATCTGGCCCCACGTCAAGAATATCTTACAATAATGATGCTAATGTTAATTTTATTTCTGTTGACAAACAACTAAGAGTTCTGGGAGCAGGAGGAACTTATAGAACCACGAAAGCTAACTCTTGAGGAAAAGGCTTGCGAAGAACATTTTAAGGAAACTCATAGTCGATCACCGGATGGTCGGTATATGGTTAAAATGCCATTTATCTCTGAACTGGTTGGTGAAGCTCCGCCTAAATTCGAACACACCGATTTTAGTGCTTTAAAACGTCTAAAACATATGGAAAAACGATTTGTACGAGATACAAAACTCGCAATGGAGTATATAAAATTTATGGCTGAATACGAACATATGGTTAAAGTTGGTATCTACCCTCAAGACCTTCATCCACAAGGATATTTTCTTCCTCACCACGGTGTTCTGCGTGAGAGTAGTTCAACAACTAAACTACGCGTAGTGTTTGATGGAAGTAGTAAACGGTCGCCACATACATCATTAAATGACGAATTATCAGCAGGACCGGCTCTACATAATGATTTGCCCGCAATCATAACAAGATGGCGTCGTTTTAAAATTGGATTCAGGTCGGACCTCGAAAAAATGTTTCGGCAGATTCGGGTAGTCGAAGAGCAACATCCCTATCAGCAAATTCTATGGCGTGATACAACGGATTCAGATATATTTGTTTTTAAACTTCAAACCCTAACTTATGGAACATCTTGCGCTCCATATCTTTCTATTAGAGTTCTACACCAGTTAGCCGAAGATGAAAGGGAGTCATTCCCTCGTGCCTGTGAAGTCTTACGTACTGATACGTTGATGATGTAATTTCGGGCGCAGATACTGTAGAGGATGCAACATATCTTCAAAGGCAGCTTGTCAAATTGTTGGAAACTGGGGGTTTTAATCTCAGAAAATGGACTTCTAATTCGTCTGAGCTAATGTCTAGAATTCCCGACAACTATAAAGAAAACGTAGATAAAGTTGAATTTGATGAGCAAAATGTGGTAAAGGTGCTTGGTCTCCAGTGGGAAACCACAAATGACACCTTTTCGTTTAAGGTAAATTTTGAAATTCACGATAATCTAACTAAAAGTAGCCTTTTGTCCGATGCAGCTAAACTGTATGATCCTTTGGGCTGGTTGAGTCCTGTTACAATAAATGCAAAAATTACGTTTCAAAAATTGTGGCTTGAAGGCATTGATTGGAAAGATTTGGTACCCAAAAAAATTAAGTGTTATTGGGATCAATATATATCTCAGCTGAAAGATTTAGAAAAATTACATATACCTCGCTGGATTGGGAGTTATTTGAAGAATCGGTTGGAACTTCATGGGTTCTGTGATTCTTCTCAGTCCGCATATGCAGCGGCGGTTTACATAAAGGTACTAGGTGACAGTGGCTTGCCAAGTGTTAATCTCTTACAATCAAAAACGAAAGTGTCTCCATTAAAGAAACTAACAATACCAAAATTGGAATTGTGTGCAGCAACTCTCCTTGTAAAGCTTATGTCGAAAATACAAACTCAAATATTTAGTAAAGTCACCAATATCTACTACTGGACAGACAGCATGACGGTCTTATGTTGGATCAGAGGTGAATCATCCAAATGGACTGTTTTTGTCGGCAATCGTGTTGCTGAAATACAGCTTTTATCTAATACTAACCAGTGGTGTTACATAGCCAGTCAAAGTAACCCTGCCGATTGTGCTTCACGGGGTATTAGTGTAATGGAATTACTTAAACACGACTTGTGGTGGACTGGACCAATTTGGTTGTCTTACCCCGTTACTTATTGGCCAGAACAACCTGATGAGCCGTATAATACAAATTCAGAATTAAGGAAGTCGTACATTGCTGCTAATGCAATCAAAACCGTACAGTACCCAGATATTTTAACAAAATTTTCCTCACTTAATAAATTGGTTCGTGTCACCGTTTTTGTTTTACGATTTGGAACGAAAAAGGAGAAAAGAGAGTCCGGGTTTGTAAAAACACATGAAATCAATCGGGCCATGAGAACATTGGTTAAACTTTCTCAACAAGTCGAATTTGAAGATGATATAGAAAAATTACAAAAGGGAAAGCCGATTTCGAGCACTAGTAATATTTTACGTTTGTGTCCTTTTTTGGATGAGTTTGGAATTCTGCGTGTTGGTGGACGCATTCATAAGGCTAAGTTTAATTATGATTTAAAACATCCCATACTTATGTCCAAACACAATCCATTGTCTCTATTAATATTTTCAGAAGCTCATGTTAAAACCCTGAACGTTAAAACGTAACTAGAACATTTTGGGTTCTCTCTGCTAGAAATTTAGCCAAAAGAGTACAAAGACGTTGCATTACATGTTTTAAATACAAAGCAAAGGCAGCACAGCAGATTATGGCCGATTTGCCTGCTGTAAGAGTTCACCCTAGTCGTCCATTTAAGCATAGTGGTGTCGATTATGCAGGTCCGATCACAATTAACCCTCGAAGTGGCACATATTTTGAGCCCTTAGTTCTGGCACATGGTGTCTGGCCAGACCCCTATACATTTACATGCATTTGTATGGAAATAAGGGCTGTTTGCCGTTCAATTTTTTACTAAGATAGGAAAATATTTGTTATATTTTGTGTTTCTATTTCTTTTTACTATGTTATTAGCTACCTGAGGAAGAAAAAATAGACCTGAAAAAATCTTTGGAATGAAAAGGGCAACAATTTTTTTGTTCTATATATATTTCTCTTTATTATGGGTAAAGTAATAAATGTTTATGACAAAATAGAAAATTATTATGAAGAATACATTGATTTTTTTATTCAGAATTTTGCGGAAGGCAACAAAAACATAAATAATCTACTTTTGAATGTTGCTGACAAACAGGATTGTTGCATTTGCAGCAAAAAAAGCGTGTCTTACGGCGTATTTTGTCACCTTGCTGCAGGCAAATTCTGCAATCTTTTTTGGCAGCTAATGTGTCTGGACCACTGCGTGAAGCCACATTAAGGTTTGCTATATTGAGAGGTCTCCCAAAGAACGCTTCAAATGCTATACGAGTTGTTAGTTGAGCCACAATGTGCGGATTATTGATGCGATTTTCAACGTTGGCCAGTACCAATTGCTTTGCAAGTTTATATAAAAATATGCGTCTTCTTTCTTTTCTTGTATTTTCATCATTTCGCTTACATATAATGTAACTTGCCAATGCCATCACATCAATCATGTTGCAGAAAAACGCGTATGTCCAGCGTCTGGTTGACCGTTTTGTTGTGTAATGAGTTAGCATTTGATCCATCGTATCGACTCCGGCTTTAGTTGAATTATAAAATAAAATTGCTTCCGGTTTCATGGCTACGCCTTCAACATGTTTCGTGTAATGCACGGTTGAAATTAAATTGACTGCCTTATTTTTTTTGGGCACGTAGCTGCAAAGTGCAACAAGATTTTCATGAAAACCAAACACACTTGAAAGAATTGGTCGTCTGGTGCTCTTCATAACTTCCTTAGGAAGACATCTTTTGTTTGCTCGAATGGTGCCAACAAATGCCAGTCCCATAGCAGCAAGTCTTTTAGCGCCGTTCAATGAGGTGAAAAAATTATCAGAAATAATTGTTCTGCCGCTGTTTGCGTAACAATTTGCGAAATACATTAGAACGTTTTCACCTTGATTTATCTCCCGATTGTCTCCTTCCTTTCCAGTGTATAGTTTTCCTTTCAATGGAAATTTAGTCTTAGCATCGCATGCCCACCAAACTTTGATCCCATACCTTGCAGGTTTTGATGGGATATATTGGGTGAACTTTGTGCGCCCACGATACGGAAACAACTGCTCATCGATGGTGATATTTTCATAAGGTTCATAATAATTTTGCAGATATTCATTGAGAAAATTCTAAAGGTCCCGGATAGCAGCTGCTTTATCTGTTTGCTGTCGGAATGCCCGCGTACGACTATTATCGAAACGAATATATCTGGACAGAGTAATGAATCGTTTGTGCGACATAGCCGCACGGAATATGGGCAGCGAATCAGAACGCCACAATATACTGGAGTCTTGCATATTATTATGGCTGAGACCAGAAGCCAACAAAATCCCAATGAATGCATCTAGCTCAGAGCTTGTCAAATCAATCCATTTTCTTTGGGTAGACTCTGGATGTTCTTCATTCCATTTTCTAATTGATTCTCGCCCATGCCGATTTGTTTCACTAATGATGACGAACGTAATATTGGTTGAGAAAAATAGCTTGAATACCTCAACTGGATTGGTGAGCCTTGTTTTTGTTCCAGATTGAAAACGCATGATATTATGCTGGCGCAAACGAGATGCAGGGGGTTCAGTTTCTTTCCATTTAGTACCGTCTTCACCATAAAAACAGCCTGAGTCGACTTCATTTGCTGCTTCAGCATCATTTCCACTTTCTTCTTCTTCATCTACGTCTTCATCACTATCATAAAGTTCGTTAGGTTCAATTTCCAAATCATTTTCTATGTCTGATGCATCATCTTCTGGCACATAATCAGCAGTGTCGTCACCATCGTTTTCAAAAACATCATTTTCATCAGCTTCTACCTGACTTTGAAAATCACGCACTAATGCCTCTGACAATTGGGGTTGCAAATTCGCGCTACGCAAGCGTGTATTATAAATAAATTCCAGTTCATCAGCCATAATATACTAACAACGCAACAAATCTACCTGCGTAAAATTATTCACAAGTTTAAAATTACCGCACAAAAACTAGATTACTTCTTCACTGTTCAACGTTCAATGAATAACTAACTCACAAACAAAATCAGAAGAAAGAAAGAAGCATAAAAGAATAAAGTAAATACAAATTTCCAACTCGTGCCATGTGCTTTGCCTATGCGTTCATACAAAATGCAGACACCATGTACCAAAAGTAAGGTGAAGATTTTTTATTTGGCTTCTTTGTCCTGTTCCAAGGACTTTTTTTCAATTATTAATTTATACATCGAAAGCCAACAATATTTTGGGAGATTACCTGAAATTACAGCCATGTACCTAAAATAGAAGTATGCTAAATTGAAGCATGAAAATAAAATATGTCTGGCCAGAACCATGTGCCACTTCTAAGGTTAAACAATCAACTGCTCGACACGCCGTGACCTCTAAGGGCTACATTTGCCTGTTTGTTTGCATGGTAACAAATGCTATCCATTTGGAAGGCGTTACAAGTCTGTCTTCGGATTCATTTGTGGCAGCGTTTCGAGATTTACTGCTCGTCGAGGTATGTGCACGGAACTGTATTCTGACTGTGGAACAAATTTTATTGGGGCCAACAAAGAGCTCCGAATTTTAAATCACCATAGTCGTTCTTCTCTCCCAGAAGAATTAGTGGAACAGTTGGCGAATACTGGTATTCAGTGGAATTTTATTCCGCCATCTTCCCCCCATTTTGTTGGCCTTTGGGAAGCGGGCGTAAAATCAACCAAACATCATCTCCGAAGAATAATGCAAAATCGAGTTTCGACTTATGAAGAATTATGTACGCTTTTGGCACAAATTGAATGTTGTCTTAACTCAAGGCCTCTGTGTCAACTTTCCCCCAGACCCCTCTGATTGTCAAGCGCTCACTCCGTCCCATTTTCTTGTTGGTGAACCAACGTTATGCATTCCTGATGAAAACTTGTTGGAATGTAATGTTAATCGTCTTACCCAATGGAAAGTAGTAGAACGTTTAAAACAGCAGTTTTGGAAGAGGTGGGTCAGCGAATATTTAAACCGTTTACAATCTCGACCAAAATGGTTAAAACCTCATAAAAATGCAGAAGTCGGTGACTTAGTATTGATATTTGATGAACGTGTACCCCCAGGTCAATGGCCATTGGCTCGTATTAGCGAAATTCATCCTGGAGTAGATGGACGAGTTCGTGTAGTAAGCCTTATACCAAATGGTAAAATCTATAAAAGACCTATTACAAAAATTGCATTCCTTCCGGTAAATGATGATTCCAATTCTCAGAGGCAGTAATTACTATTCACCGAGTTAGTTAAGAACAGTCGTTCTTCGTGCGGGGAAAATGTTCGGGAGTTATGTGTTTTATTTGTGTTTTATTATAAGTTGATTTAAGTTGATTTATCTCGACACCCTTTATCATTGGTAGCAAATTATAACGGAATTATCACTTGTTCTACATTCTATATTTCAATATTACTGCTTGTATTAGCAACAGTAATATTATTGTGTATACCAATTGTTCTCAAAACTAGTTTTCAATATTTTAGTACAAGATATTTTGTTGTTGTTTATATTTTTGTTTGTACCCTTTCAATATCACTTTAAGTATGCATTGTTAATTGTTGAGTAAACGTCTAAACCTAAACTACTGCCTTGCTGCTCAGATAAATTTGTTAAATAAATATAATAAAAAAAATTAAAAGTTATTTTATTGGAAATTGAAATTCAGCATCTCTATTATTTGCCGTAAAATCTCCTACAAAAGCTAAAATGTGTTTTTAAATTCTTGACTTAAATTTTTCAAAAAAATACTATCGTGCTTTTTTACCCCATTTTTGGTAAACTTTTACCCTTTTTACCCGTTTTCACAATGTTCACGGTGCTTTCCTGCCTTCAAGAGTTGGCAACACTGGATAGAATCTATTTTATTTTAATGGTGGATTTTGTTATTCTCCCATTTTTTTTTCTCATACTCTCACCAATGTTGTCAACTCTATTGTTATTTTTGCTGGTGTTCACTACATTTTTTAATATCAAAGAGTATAGCTAACAAAGGCAATCAATGTCTCTTCTCACTCTTTTTCTATTTTTTTTGCAAAAAAAAAAAAAATTTTTAAATTATTAAAATTTTGTTTTCTTTATTCAACTGAGATATTTTTTTTATTTATTTATTATTTCATACACAAGACTTAAGTCTTATATTACAGTATGGAACTGAGTATGCATAAAAACAATAATTTGGTAAATACTTATAGATATAATTACATTAATCGTATTCTGGGCCTACACTAAAAACGCAGAGGCTAGCGATTTACGCTCTGAGAAAAATCGCGCCCGAAATAACGGCGTACAGCGCCAGCGACATAATTGAGCATGTGTTATATATAACAAGGAAACTTTATGCCACTCATATGTCTCTTAGTTTACTGCAAACATAATATGCAATGCTAAACGATGAACTAACGAGCTACTAATAATTAGTGTCCGACCGAACAGTTCGGCCAAACTTTTTCCAATTTGGCCGAACTTTCGGCGGCCGAACAGTGAATTCATTGCTTAACTTCGAACTGTTCCCTAAATTTTACACCGAAAATGAATTCCAATCGGCCCAACACACATTTTTGCATAAGCAAAATTTGTCCACAATGCTTGAACATACCAAATATCGGGCAAATACATTTTGTTCGGTCGGACTCTACTAATAATGTTCAATATCTCAGTTGAATAAAGAAACCAAAATTTTAATAACTTAAAAATTTAATTTTTTTTTTCCAAAAAAATAGAAAAAGAGTCAGAAGAGCCATTGATTGCCTTTGTTAGCTATACTCTTTGATATTAAAAAATGTAGTGAACACCAGCTAAAATAACAATAGTGTTGACAACATTGGTGAGAGTATGAGAAAGAAAAAATGGGAGAATGACAAAATCCGCCATTAAAATAAAATAGATTCTGTCTCACAACAGCTACGCCCAGCGATTTTTAAATGTCAAAATGTATGGAAAAAATCACTGAGCTCTTATGCTGGGCCTAAATTTATGTGTGAACCGGAAAAGTTTAATAAAATTATAAATAATAAAATACTAAATAATAGTAATATGAAAGATTTAGAATTTTATTGCACCTTTTATAATTTTTGTTTTTTTTTTATTTTCTAATAAATAAAATTAAATTTAACATGTTTTTTTATTTAAAAAAATTATTAAAACTTTTTATTAAATCAACACATTCTTTCATTAAAAAATCACAAGAGTTCAATTATTGCGTTTTATCAAATCAACAACTTTATTGACAGAAAAACAAAACAATTTCAACAACGTGCTTTCAATTTTCATTATCAATTCTGCAAAAATCGTCATCACAGGAAATTCAAAATTTTTTTTTATTGAATCTGCGATTTTCGTATTCAAATATGAAAATAATTTTTTGTGTGTACTCTCCTAACAAATACTTCACAGAGTTTTTGCTTGCAAAAACCTCTACACTTTCAGGAATGAAAAGACGAACGTTTCGGGGATTTCCCAGGTCCCCTTCTTCAGTTTTTTTTTAGAAAGTGGCGGCAATAGTGCAAAGCAATTTGAAGTATCAAAATCTCAAATTAATTGTAATCTGCTATATCAACAAAATGATAATGGAGCAAACAATAAATTATGTATTCGAAGTCTTCTGCACAGACATAACCAACAATAGAAATATTATGAAGTTTTTTGTTTTTGTATTTTATACCGTCGGTATAAGTAAAATATAAATTTTATTTTCACCCTACTTCTTTGGCAATACAAGAAGAGGCAAAAAACATTTCTCCGTACTGTAAGTGTTGTCAAAATGTTGGTTTTTTAATTTTTATTTAAAAAATATAAATTGTTTTTCGACCTTTTTAATTGATTACCCGAGTAAAAATAGTTATATAGGAAATTAACACTATATCTTTGTGGATATAATTATGTATAGCTTTGAGTTTTTCAAAAATTTCTTATATGATGCCATATATAGATCAGTATAAATATATATGTCCCCATATATATTAATATGTACCATATCTAGTTACATATGCTATGACAATTTTAATACAGCGTCATATATAATTAAAAATGGCTTTATCGGAAAACGTATAAAGTTTTATATAGCTCAATGTTAATTTTTTTTCTAAGTTGTTTTAGATATATTTAATAGTCCAATGTAAAAAAAATTCTATGTTTTTTTCAGATATGTATGTTTATGTATGATTTGAAAATATAAAAGGCATACTCATTATAACTCCTAAATTCCTTGTAAACCTTGTAAAAAACAAGCCATATTTTTATGTAAGGAATTTGACATTAAACTCATAAACACAGTTTACACAGTTTACGGGTAGAATACAAGTTTATATGAGAAGGCTTAAAATGCTTCATGCAACTTCTGCTAAATACTTAAATTTTTAATTCTTAACTTAAGGGTGTTATTTTTCAGTACTTTTTAATTGTTTTTGTTTTGATCTTAAAATATGAAGCGTTATATAATTATGTCTTTCTACATCAAATTAGATGTAATTATATCGGGTCAAAATCCGGATAAGATTATATATGATTTAATATATTTAGATATTATCCGATATAATTTTATCCACCATTTTTCGGATCATAGCATATCTCCAATTATATTAAATAAGATATAATTACATATGACATCATATTATTTTTTTTACTCGGGTAATTATAAATTTATTAATTCAGTTCAAAGCCAATTTCCTTTATTATGAATTAACATAATAAGTACCTTTTTCCAAACTGCTATTTTTCTTCATCAGGATACTCTCCTTACAAATACTTCACAGAGTTTTTGCTTTCAAAAACATCTACACTTAAAAAGGTCGAAAAAACAATTTTTATTTTTTAAATAAAAATTAAAAAACCAACATATTTGTTTCCTTTTATTTCTTTTTTCATTAGTATTTAAAACTTTCAAAAATTTGACATTGTCGAAAAAGATTTCATTTCACACAGCAAAATTTTAATTTTTTTCACCAAAGAGCAAATGTTTTTCACCATGATACTTTGCTTTCGTTTCACACAGACCCTATGTGTTCAATTTTATTTGAGTGAATTAAATCGGGATATTGATATGCCTTCAACAGATTATTTTTCACAATTTGCTAAATAAGATTCTTTAATTTAGCTATCAAAAATAATATTTTGTACAAAAACGAAAAATGGCTAAAATAATGGCTAATGGCTAAATCCAATTTTCTTTCTCGTGCTCAAAAATGGCTAAATCTAGCCATAAAATGGCTAAATTGGCAACGCTGACTGGCAGTCTGGAGTCCCAGGTTCGATTCCCGCATGAGAAAATTTTATTAAAAAGAATTTTTACAATAAAAAAATATTTTTTTTTATAAAACTTATTTTTTGGAAAATCTAATTTTAGAATCATTATTTTACTCACTTAACTCATTATTTTTCGAGACATCGCCATACAACGGTAATACCAAATGTAATAATAAAAGTAACTAGTTACCATTACCAGGTATGTAGCAGAGCTTCGAAAAACTTAATTCAATTTAAGCTTAATTCACGAAAAATTAAATTCAGATTTTAAAAATATTCATGTACCATTCCCTTAAACCATTCGTAAAGAATTCATTCATTAGCTTCATTCGCAAAGCTTTAATATGAATTGGATGAATTCCTAACTTGAATCATTCAAATCGCATGTTCATTCACCATTTTACTAATTGAATGAAGAAATTTTATTACCATTCACTTAGTGCAGTGTAGTTTGAAACTAACATATTATCAAAATCAAAGCATACAAGCTGTAACAAAGCATACGACACTATTTATTTCTGTTAGATGAATTTTAAACGTTTTTCATTGTATTATGCTAATATTTCAGCAATTATATGCTTTTTAAATTTTTCATTTGATTAAGTGAATGAAAACAAGTCATTTTTCATTCACCTTTTTATTAAATGAATTCAAGTAAATTGGGTTCCATTCAGTTAGAATTCAATCAAAATAGAATGAATTCATATAATTTAAAGGATTATTAAGGAATGAAATTTAACCCAAATTTCATTAATTTTTAAAAAGTGAATGAAAGAATTAAGCCTTTTAAACCTTTGGTATGTAGTTACATAACCACATATCTGGTAATGATTTGCTACACTGGGTAGATCGGTAACCTAATCTTAGAACATATTTTGAAAGTTTCCTTCGCAAATGAATAGATCTAATGCACATACTAATTTTCAAGCAAATATGCAAGCATATTTAATTTTACTACTAACACATATACACAAATACAATCCATATACTGCTTAAGTTTAATATCGTATAGTGGAGCAAACAAATTGTTGAAATGTGTGACTAGAAATTTGCTTTTCTGTTTGATACTTACCATTAATTATTCTATTCACCAAAACTTTCCATAGCGTCAGCTTTTTTGAACTTGTTTAAATGTGTTAAAGAGATAAATATGTAAATAAATCGAACCTTTTGTTTAATATTAAAATTTTTTCCAGATTTAATAAACTATGTATTCTTTTTGTATATAAAAATGCAAGAGAAGGAATTTTTTTTTTTAAATTTTTTATTTAAAAAGCGGTTTAACTAGAAAAGCTATCTAGATTTTTACAACAAATTGAACAAAAACTAGAAAAAGCGCTCACCAAATCGAACTATAATGCACAAATCTATTGACGTTTGTTTTTCGGGCTTCAAATATAGTTTTTCGCGTTCGTTTACTTTTGTGCATATTTGTCACTTCGTGAGAGTATTTCTTGTGAACTCTCATTTTACCGAACTTTACCCAAAAAGTAAAGAAACAGAACTAATATCACCAATTTATTATTAATTCTTTTTTCTCCTACTGTGCAGCGTTGGGTATTGTATTGACAGCAACACTGTTGTCGTTGCAGCAGCATTGGTTGCATAAACTCCCACATATACAACGTTAACAAAAACATACCACAACCAATTTGTATTGCATGAATTTGACATGAAACAAACTGTGCCTTTTACCACAATAAATTGCCTATTGGAATTATAAATACTCATATCAACGTAAATAAATACATATTCGTTAATCGTATATATTTACTAATTTGTTAGTTTAGAAATATTTGATTATGTGTTGATGTGTTATATATAACTGACCACAAAAAGTGTAATAAAATGTTAGTTTTATTAAAAAGCTAAATAATACTGTTTATTTTGACAGTTTAACGGAAAACGATTTATTGCACCTTTTAGATAGAGTAGAGCGGCATAATTTTTACTTTTATCAATAACTTATATCCACAAATTGATTGTTATTATGATTTACAATATTTTGATTCGATCGGAAAATATCTGCGTGACCAGTGACTCGGCCAGTTTAATTTACTAAGGTGGCGAACTAAGAATAATAAAGACTATTTAAAATTTACCTTCATTCTACGCCGCAAGAGGTTGCTAAATTCAGCTAAATATATATGAAAAAGCTTTGGATAACTATGTTTTTTTTTACGAAAATCATTGCCAAAAATTCAATGCCAAATCTCAGTTTTTTTTTTTTTTTTTGGAAACTGACTGCGTAGACAAAAAATAAAAATATTTTATTTTATTTACCAGACCAAAAAACACTATATATAGCAAATGTAGTCATATCTTATTTGATATAGATCGATATTTCATCTTATTCAAGCTTATTGCAAAATTGGGGTATCTAGGAATATCCAATTAGATCCCTCAATTATATTAGAGGATTAAATTAGATCAAAATATATTTCAAAATTGGTGGATCCAATAATATCAAATTGGAATCCTGATAGAACTTAAAATACCCCATATGATTAATTTAGATACAAATAGATAATATAATTTTGGCAGATCGAGTTAGATATTTTAAGATTAAAATTTATCCTATGATATATTTGAAATTATTTTTGAATTTTAAAAATAACACAAAAAATTTAAATAAATATTTGTTCATCAAAAAAATATTTATTTAATAAGAAAAAAAATATTCGAACCCACATTGCTGAAGTTGTAGTCAGTCACTTAGCTCACTAAGCCACACTGCTATACAAAATGAATGACTGTATGCGACAACATTGTTTGTATTATGGCGTTATATATAATTATATTAGTTTATGTATATCCATTGCGCATAGGGTAGAGGGGGGATCCTTCGCCAGTGGGGCACATACACTAATCCCATTTTTCTCCGATGTTAACGGAGATAAAAAATTGAAAAAAAATATATATTGTGCATTTTTCAATTACCTTTCCTTGACATCCACTTTGACGAATTTACATCACATGTGGTCGCAGCCAGACGTGTTTTTATGTTTTTTGGGGTGCCAAAAAAATAATATGAAGCAACTACATTTTGCAATAACTTCCTCAAATCGTGTAATAAAAAAATAATTTTTCATTATGTTAGACCTACGATCCTAAGGTTTCGAAAAATAATAATTTGATTTTAATAAATGCTTAAGAAGTGTGAAAAAATATTAATTTTATGTTAGTGCCTGTCTGTGGGGAACAATCACCAGATGGCCCCTAGAGCTACAAAGAGTTGGTGCATCCCTGCCTAAAATGCTCTATAAGACTTTTCTACATGTTTAAAACATGTTTAATAGTAAATTAGAACAATCGTGTTCATACTTAAATTTATATTAATTATTCAGTTTTTTGTAATTTTGAAGAATCATTATATTATAGTTTTAAATTATTTTTTTTAATGTAGTGGAGATTTATTGATTAAAAAGAATCACATATTTTAAAGAACTTATTATAAATTATTTATTTCAGTCATTAAAAGGTTGACTTTGCTGTATTAACAATTTTTTTTGTGGAAATTGTATCTAGCCCTTTTGGCGAATTTACCCCAGGTTTGAGGCAGTTAGTTAACTAATATTAGGCCAGCAGACCGTTTAGCTAATTTTAGCAAATCGTGCCTGTAATTATTAGTAAAATGAAAGTAGTCGAAAAAATTTGTAATAGTTACTAAAATTTAGTATAATTTTCATAATGGGAATCGATTTGCTAAAATCAGCCGAATTTTATACTAAATATTTATAAAATTAGTAAAATTAATTTTATAGAACAATTTTGTAAATTTTACTAAATATTAGTAACAATTCTGCAAAATGAAAATGGAAATAAATTGCTGAAATTAGCAAAAAAAATTACTTAACATTAGTAAATTTAAAAAAATTGTGGGTCCAAATTTTTACCACAGGTAAAACTTTTTATTGGGATTGCAAACAAAAAAAATTTTTGTCGATCGGACCTATCTCGGCAGTTATTTTGGTTCAAAGTTCGAAGTTGGACTTTCTTATAACTCCGTGATTTGTGGTCGGATTTGGACAGTATGTGCACCATATGGAAGGTATTTAAAATATCTTTCATATGACATTAAAAATTTTTATACCAATTAACCCATTAGGGCCCAGTTTAAAATTTTTAATTTTTAGAGGGTTCTTTTTTTTAAAGGGGTTTATTTAAGAATATTGCGTATATAACAATATAATTTGTACCTTTTAGTTTATTATCGAGACTTACGCCTTCCATTCAAGATATTAGGGGTCAAACTTTTACATTTTTCTTTTACATTAACTAAAAAAAAAATTCATGTCAATTATTAGGTTATAGAAATATCTTTCACTAGGACCAAAAATAAGACAGATTAGTTAACCCATTGAGCAATAATAAACTTTTCAAGACTTTTTATGGTGAGACAGATGGGCAATTTTTTTTTCTCTCCAAATATGGCTATCCTTTTGCGAAATTCTAAAGTCTCACCATGAATAAGTCTCTTGAAATTTTATTATTTATCAATGGGTTAACTAATTGGTCTTATTTTTGGTCCTAGTGACCATTTTTTGTTTCCTTCCAAAAATGGCTATTTGTTTCTTTGGGTAACTTTGGTAAATTGCAAAACTAACAGTTGATGCAATGATAACCAAAAACAATTGTGAAAATAAATTGAAAAATTAAATTAAACAAATCAATACGCAAAAGAAATGTGATATTTATAAACAATTGAACAAAATCAATAACAACTTTTAAATGCAAATAAATATGTGTGTTTATTCAATTTTTCAAACTCAAATTATACTCATTTTCACATTTTTCTTTGAAATTCATTTTTGGGCTCGAAGTGGTTTTGTGCATTCCTTTGCTTTTGGGTAATTTTGTCATTTTGTGAGGGGATTTTTTGCTTACTCTCATTTTACCTAACTTTACCCAAAAAGTTAAGGAACGCACTTAATTTCGGCAACAGAAAAGCTTTTTGATAAAATTGAGTACCCGTGGTAACGTATGAGGAACAAATCTATTTTATATTGTTCTCACCCATCAGTGTGTGGTAAAATAAACAACATTTTACTGTTAAGGCCACAGGCTGTTGTAAGACTAGTAGCCCCTTCGGAACCTAGTAAATCTTTTTCGGATGGCAGTGGAGCTGCCTTTTGTAGAAGCACCAAGCAAATGCGTGTGTTACGTTCTTGTAAAGCATTCTTAAGAGTTTGTAATGTTGCAGCACACTGCAATTATTTTTCCATAGGCTATAATTCCACTCCAAGTCTTGGAACAAAACTACAACAGAGGGCAGTACATGTAAATGCTTTAACATCCAATTACGCTATAATATTCCCTTAGGATGATACCATTCATAAGAGTTCCTCTTAGGTTTTGCAACGGAAAAGTCATAATTGTTCGGAGGAAGTTTAAATTGTACAGCCGCTCTGGAAATAAGTAGTAATAATATGAAAAATTATGTTTCAGATTCAGAGTGTAACATACCTATCTGCTTTACGATTACTAAAAGCATCCCATATTGATTTGTGTACCGTATTGCGATTATCATCGAGACCACATAAAATAATAATGGCTGTGGAGCTACCAGAAGCTCAGATGGTAAAGCTGAAAGATCAATACTCATATTAACATACAATTTAAGAAATTTTTGCAATAAATTCCTTTTGCTTTTTTGTTTATTTTTGGACACTTGTCACAGCACAGCCTTCAATTTGTTGTAGCGAAAACTTCAATAATTTTTTTCGAATTTTCACATACACTTTCTGGTTAATCCCTTTCAACTTTATTAAGATTTTAAATTTAAAAACTCAATAAATTATAGAATTTTAACCTGAGACTTATAATATAGAGATGCAACATCGATAATTTTGTAAACAAACTGTAGATGTCGCTAGCATGTGGGAAATTTTGTCAAAGGAGGATTTTTTTTTAGGAAATTTTCTCAAGGGAGAATTTTTTTATGTCAAATGAGGTTTTACAGAGTTGTTAGGTAAGGGGATTTGGGCCCAAGTTAGGGATTTCGACTTTGTTTTGGGGACAGATTAAAAAATTTGTAAATTTTAAAATATTTAGTTTTAGGCCCAAAATAAGAAGAATTTTGGTATAAATTAAATGCGTATTATTTCAAATTAAAGTCGGTCAAATTAGGCCTGTTAAAGAATTTAAAAATTTCTACAAAATATTTGTATTATGGAGGAAATGTTCTCCAATATTTATAAATCTTGAAATAACGAAAAGCAACCAAGCTCAATAATTAATCAAAAAATTCCCAAATACTGAAATTGTTACATGCAAAGGATTTAGAAAAAATAAATTTTGTGTAGGCTCAAAAAGTACCAGAGGTTTTCATATATCCTCTTATGTACCTTCTGAATCGTGTAAGCCCGACTTATGGAAACTTAATGTTCAGAGGAATTTACGACCCCTATAACTTACACCTCACTAGATTTACAAATTTTAGAAAAAAAAACTTCACCATAATGTGACTTTTCACCATCGTATGAAAATTGTGTAGAAGTTTTTCTATCGAAAATTTAATATACGACTTGTATTTTGAAACGGTGACATTTCAGTTTAATTGTGATTTGTCTTAAATTTTTTTAGTTTCACAATTTTAACAAAGAATTGAGGCCTTTAAAGTTCGAGTGAAAACGTAAATATTTCTTCGTAAAATATTAAATTTTATTTAATTTGCTCACTTATTTCCTAATAATTTTCTGAACTTAAGAGCGATGCTAACTTAGCTCCTTTTTTTGAGTTTTTGTTTAAATTAAAATGAATTGGGTATATCATTGGGGATTTAAACATTTAAAATGGGAAGAAGCTAAAAGTTTTTGGGCAACACTGCTCACCAAATAAAATGAAACAGTATTGCCAGAAAAACAAAGCAGCAGTCAGCGCCATCTGTTGCATTTAAAACCGGTGTTGCCATTCATCAGGACCATGGGAGACCCCTGATTTTAACCGTATTTGTAAAAACACAACTGTTTGAACAGATTTTTTTCCTTAAAAGAATAAACACACATTCGCAAAAATGAAAGTCGAATGGCACAAATGCGTTGCGCTGCCGCTGTAGACTTTTTGGGAGTCAAGACGCCGCCGAAGTAAGAGGCTAGTTTTGGCTTAAAATGCATTTACATTTACATCGAAATCTCGAGATTTTCATTTACTTCAAATAATTTGAAGTACACAAATATTAATATTTCAAAACTGAAATATAAATATTTTAATATATGTATATGAAATATGTAGTTAAGTAAAATACTTAGCTACCTTTTTGAAATATTGTATAATATTTGAAATATTTAAAATTTTTTTAAATATTTACCCCTCAATTCATAAATGCTTTGTAAAGTTATAGCAGGTTTACAAAACGTCATTTTCATACAAAATTCAAAGTGTCCACCTTTTTTCTTTGTACACTGTATATTTCAAATGAAAGCTTTAAGTCTTGACTATATATAAAGAAATACAAATTTTATTCTTATATAAGTCTTTTTATGAAATAAAAACGTTTCTTTAAAAAAAAACAAAGAAAAAATGAAAATTCTTTCGCTGGGCCGTAATGGGTTAATTATAATTTAAAAAAAAATCTTCTAAAAGACATTTCTATTACCTTTACAATGGTGTATATATAGCCAAGTCTATTTTCAAACTCTTCACCGGAATAACTCCCGAAATAGGCGTTTCCGCGAAAAAAAAAATACATCGTAGGACTCCCAAAAAAGCGTTCTATCAGTGCCAAAAATCGGTGAGGTACCCGTAAACTCAACTTTAGCCCATGTAGTGTGTGTGTGGAGAAAAAAACAAATAATTTTCAGCTTTAAAAATAAAAGATTAGTAATTTTTTTGCTAATTTTATCTAATTGGGATTCAAAATTTAGTAAAATTAAATTTGTAGAATTAGCAACCCAAATTAGTAAAAAATTCTGTAATTTGTAAAATGAGAATACCAAATTATTTTACTAAAAATAACTTTATACTAAAAGTTAGCACAATGTTTGTATAATAACATTGGAAACCGTTTTACTAATTTTTTACTAACTTTTTTTTTTAGTGTACATTGGGGACCAATTTTCGATTCGCTGTATAGATCGGAGACATTTGCATACTTTGAAAACATTTTAGACTAATATTCCACATAGTTTGGGAACATTTTTCGCTATGTCAACGAAGTAAGAGTAACACATACATACATATGTGGCTTTCCACACCAACTGCCCCGCTACTGATAAACATCCCCGTTGGCCAAATAGTCTGACATGAAATTGTCGTAAAGGATGTCTTCAAGACCTTTTAGAATTTGTCGTGTATATTACAATGTTGAGGACAAGTTCGTCGACAAGATCGTATATTTTGTCGTGTTTTCAGCCTTATTAACGACTAGATGAGCGACAAATTCACAAACTTGTCTTAAATAAGATTTTATTGAGGACAAAATGAGCGACCATTACATGAATTTTGTCGTGTTTCATACCAAATTGACGACTAACTGAGTGATAATGTCTATAACTTGTCTGTAATAAGATTTTATTAAAGACAAAATGAGCCACCATTCCATCTATTTTGTCGCGTATTATATAACATTCGCGACTTGATGAGCGACAATGTCTTTAACTTGCTGTATTAAGAAAAAATTAAAAATAACGGGACAAAACAACACAAGAACCAAAAAAAGCGTAAAGGTCTCGTTACTAGATCGTAAATGTAACGAGAACGAGTCGTAACGTGGTATTTTATTTTTGCTAAGTTACTCAAAATATGTAACGTGCTATTAAGT
Organism: Leucophora obtusa; assembly: GCA_949987735.1. Taxonomy (NCBI): domain Eukaryota; kingdom Metazoa; phylum Arthropoda; class Insecta; order Diptera; family Anthomyiidae; genus Leucophora; species Leucophora obtusa. The sequence goes on along the minus strand of OX465295.1, from coordinate 123,033,568 downwards.
ATTGATAAATTTGATTTTCAAAATAGTACCAACCAGTTTAAAAATAGTACCAAAACTTGCACTTTTTTATAAAATAACAAGCAAGAACTTTCATAAAAATTCATTGTGGATTATATTTTATCCCTGAAAATCGGATTCAATTTCATTTTAAATCGAAAATAATTTGTAGTCGATTTAGCTCATTTGATACATTTAATCATTAAATTAGTTTTTATTTACTTAATTTGTTTACTTTTCAAATATAATATTTTAAGTGTTCGTTTTAAACAAAAGTTTTTGTATGAAAATTAAAAAAAAAAAAATTGTATTGTTTTTGCCAAATAATTTCTTTTTTAAATAAACTGGATTTCTATAGAATATTTGGAAATAACAAAAATGTGCCAGTGTACTAATCAAACTTTGATTGTGTCAAACATTGTACAATTGTGCCACAAATTCCATCACTTGTATGCAACTAAAAACAGCTGTTTTGCTCTCTCACGTAAAAACGGAGAAAAAATTCTGTTTTCAACAGAAATGAACGGCACGTTACGACTCGTTTACGTCTAGTACTCAGCACTATGTGTTTCTCATTAAGCAGGTTGAATCAGCTGATTCGTCGCGTTACATTTACGTTCAAGTAATTTGGGCTTAAGAAACAATGTAAAAATATCCAGTTGGTTCTCGAAAGTGCGGGTGAAAAGTCATATTTCTTATCGTATTTCAATGTGCGTGTATGTAAACATTTTATAATTAATAGCTGCCATATTAAATACTCTTTACGGTAAGTAACTATAAAAAATTAAATTTTTCTTTTATGATCTTCAGACAAATTGAAAACTTAATCTAATATCGTGCCTTAATAGCAGAATCCACCAAAAGAAAGAGTAACTTACGAAGCCTATATAAAAGAATTTCACTCAGTATTATCGTTTCAAAACTACTATTAATAAAGTAAATAACAGAAATTAAGACTAAGAAAAAACAGCGAAGTTGGGCAATCAATGAAAACGACCAAAACGAAGAAATCAAATAAATGCTTATTACTAAAATAATTGTTTTAATATGTAATTTTCAAAATAATTCGATAAATTTTTAATTTCTATTTTATTTTTTAATATAATTTTAGTAAACACTAATTAAATTAATTTAAAACATAAAACTAATCTCAAAAAATACATCCACAAATTTCATTTTACAGAAAAAATTCAAAAAATTGTATTTTTTCTATTCAGGAGTAGAATTTTTGTATTATAAATCGACTATATCTTGGGTGCTCGCTGACGATATATAATACAGAACATTGTCGATCACACTCTGGTCGACGACAATGTAGGGTTTATTGTCATCAACGATAATACAACAAAAAAGCCGCCTATATTTTAATCGAAGACAGCGTGGTGCATATTGTCGCCCATATGATCGTCAACGACATTGTGAGCGATAATGTCGCCCAGATTGTCGTGTACGATTTCGCGGACATTTGTATGAAAAAGTCGACGATTTACATGGACGGTCGCCAAAGTGTCGTTTACGATTTACTATTGTCGTGCACGCGTCTTCAAGGAAGTGTTGCAGACATGGCCAACAGGGATATATCGTATCAATGCCAAATTTTCCGTCTGTATAGGTCTGTGCAGCAGAAAAAAGAATCCGTACTTCTTTTTTTAGAAAGTGGGCTAGGTAGTTGTGGTCAAATGTTGAAAAAATTTTAAAGTGTTTTTAGTAAACAATTTGTTGACATTTTTTTAAATATGCCAAGAGCCCAGAATTAAAGACACCCTATATACCGGCTATTTTCTGAATGAAAAAAATTCAAAATTTAATAACAAGTTCTGAATTTGAATTTTTGTGTTTTTATGAAAAATTCAATTTATCAAAAAACACCCTGCTTTTTTATTTTTTAAATATTTTTAAAAAAATCTTCAGATAATTTTCTATCTGCAAGAAAAAAATTGGCCTTAGTTTTCGAGAAAATTTACATTGAATATGGTACAAATGTAGTCGTACCGTATTTTAAGAAATATAGTCGTACCAAATTGTTTCTTTTTTTTGCAAATAATGATATGTTGGAAAACATGATTAATTTTGTAAACAAACATTTTAGAATTTCACATTAAACAAATATTTTTAATTTTGAGATTTTGTGTAGATTCTTGGATTCAAGAATTTCTTTGGTTCAAGAAACTTGACAGATTCTACATTTTTTCATGAGATAATTCTCAAAATTTTTTTGTAACGGTTTTTTTTACACAATTAATATGAAACCATTATCTATTTTTTGCAATTAAACAAACATTTTACTGCAAAATTAATATTTAGGGCCAGTTTTATGTCAGAACAAAGATCGACTTCAAACGAAATTACCCAGCAAAAAGAAATCATCAAGAGAAGAGAAAAGAAGCAGTCCCGGTGAAAAATGTTCATATACGCTCAAACATGTTCATATATGGTTTATGTATGGACACATATGAACAAATATGGATTTTTTATGAACATATATGGATTTTATATGAACATATATGGAAGTATATGTGATTCCATATATGGAAAAAATTTCATATACAGAAATTTCATATATGGAAATGGCACTCATATATGGACAAATATGAAAGTATATGTTATTCCATTTATGCAAAAGGGACTTGTATATGAACATTAGAGTGGTCCAAAAAAACATGAAAGTTGGAATTCGCGATCTCCACAATGTTGCCCCTATTCCTTAATGTCTAAAAACTCTCTGTGACAAGTTTCAGCTAAATCCGCTGTTATTTAGAGGTAGCACAAAAAGTTGTCTTTTAAGAATTATTAATTTATCTCTAGAGTAATTTATACAAAAAGTAGGGTTGACTTTAAATTTAATTATTTCTTAACCTGTACGCTATTATTTAACTTTTTTTTCAAATCTGGTCTTAATTAATGTGAATATAAGGAATTTGAAATCAAAACTTAAAAAAATTAAGTAACTTTTAAGTAATTCGCGGTTTTTTTAAATTTATACAAAAAATACATATTTTAGTCAAATTTTCGAAATTTTCCGAAAAGATGTAATTAAAAATTAAAATTGTTTTTGGCTTGTATGCGCAAATTTCTCAAATCTGATTTTTATTTTAACGAAAATTATGAATCAGCAATCGAAACTTAAAAAAAATTCGTGGTTTATGAATTATTCGCGGTTTTTGCAATTTCAAAAAAACTCAAGTTTTTTGAGATATTTTCCTAATTACCTGTAAACGGTGTTATCGAAAAATGCAATTTGTTATACACTCTAATTAAATTCTGTTGAAATTTATCCAACTTATAATAGGAAACTGAACTCCTCATATAATTTGGGTAAATTTACTCTATGTGTGTAATTGAAAAAAATACGCACATCATGTTTAAGTTGATGCACAAATAATGTGCAATTTTACATTGAAAGTGTGTAAGAATTAAATGAAATTACGAAATTTGTGTGTTAATTTACTAAACTTGTGCGTAAAAAAGCATGTTTTACGTGTAAATGTACGGATAAAATGCGTAAAAATCTACAAAAATGCTTAAAATTCACAAAAAATTCTTAAAAATCCTGCAAAAATGTGAACATAAACTACAGCGTTATTTAAAGCTAAACCACCCAAAAATATTTTTTTTAAATAAAATTATAAATTAATTTTAAGTACGTATTTTATTAATACGTATAATTAAGTAGTTATATACAAAGATAAATAAATTTAATAAAAATAAACTACTAATATTGCGGCAATATCTTCTTTTTATAGTCATAAAAATATCTTCAAGATATATATGGAAGATATTTCTCTTTAGTGATGGTATGGCGATATTAAGTCTTGTTTTTCTTCCAAATGGTAATTTGCCGGCAATAAATGACATACAATTCTAGCGGATTTACCTTCTCAGCGATAGTTTGGAGATAATAAAGAAACTTCCGCAATTATTGCCGACAATACATGTTTTCTTCCAGGCGATATGATCGGGGAATCTTCTTGGTATTGCCATTCTTGCTTGGTTATGATGATATTTTCAGATGAAAATATGTTTGGATAAATGTTTCACAAAAACGAATAGGTTTTATATTTTTTTAATTTAAAAAAATTTTTGAATTTTTTCTAATTTTGAAATGTCAGAATATTTATTACTACTATAAGATAGTATATTTACCAACTTTGTGCGTAAAAATTTTATTTAACAAAAGAATAGTAATTTTAGGCACAATGTGTTTATTTGTAAACACATAATGTCTAAAAATACTTTGTGTGTGTATTATTGTATATGAAAGTGTGTACAAAAAAAATTTACGCATTTTTTGTTTATATTTACCGAATTTTCGTAAAATTAAACAAATTTTTACCCATTTTATAGTAGTGAATTTACAAACATTTTTTAGAGTGTACTTTTGCAATTTACTTACCAAGGACCTTCATTATATATAACACTGATTTTAATTTTAAAAAGGATAACAGATATCATTGCAAATTAACTTAAAATTTGACATTTTTAATATTTCGCTATTATTTAGGTTGCTATAATTTTATTGCTACCAAAAACCCTATCTCACATAATAGGACATTCCACAGATATATATTAATGCAAAAACGAAATTTTCATATTGGTAAATATAAGAAAACATTCTAATCCAAGTTGATCATTTTTTGTATGAAATTTTCAAATTTCGCGAAATCCGCGACTCCGATTTCAATTTTCATTTCATATTCGTAAAGTACATCTAAAAAGATATTAGAATTGATATGTCGCGATCATAATAATAATATTTAATTTTTCTCATTTTTTCCATTATTTTTAATTAATTAAAAATAATAGTACAACCTCGAAACTAAACAAAACTTTATTGGTGATTTTTTTTATCAGACCACATTTTTTTTCAAAGTGGCATATTTGTAGGGTTGTGGAGCGTGAAAATTCCAACTTTTTTTTTGGGACCACTCTAATGAACATATTTCGAAGAATACATTTTTCCATATATGTAAAAGGAACTCATATTTGGATAAATATGGAATTATATTTAATGCCATGAATAAAAAAAGGAACATATGTAGCGCCTAATTTGAATGTCATACATAAATTTATATCTATCGTACAACCTTATAATAAAGGACAGCAACGTTCGCATGTATTCGCATATATTTAATAAATGTATGTTCATATATGTCCATATATGAACATACACTTAGGTTTTACCTCATTTTTCGGATCCATACATATATGGTCGAACCATAAATGTTCATATATGGACATTTTTCACCGGGGTAATTTGGATTTCGATATTGTGAAAATTTGGATCGGAACCAATGAATTTTACGTGGGCTTGTCATAGGGTGGAAGTTTTATTTTATGATCCTTTTGATGTTCTTTTTAATTAATGAAAAGGAATAAATTTTTTTCGTTAAAAAGTTTCGTTAAAATTTTAATTGTCAGGCCCAATTTGTCTCAAAATAATTAAAGTTAAGTGCTCAACGATACACTGTTATAAATATTTATAGAATTTTACTACCATAATGGTAGGTAACTGAATGCCTGCCTACCTTATTGCCTCTAAAAGTATTAAAAGTGTGTAAATTTAAATTTCTGAGAATTTTGAACTCAATACATTAAACGTGTGTAAACTTAAAATGCATGTGCCTAATAATCAGGCACCCGATATTAATACTTTTAAAACGTTTTATTTTGTTTTTTCCTCAATAAAAAAAAATCACTTGTGTACAAATGAATTTATTTTTCTTGATGGATATTTTGTTTTCATCAATTTTTTTATTTTTTGTTTTCTTTTCGAAAACAAAATTTTAAAAATATCCGTACTGATATTTTCAGGAAAGTTGAGAATTATTTTTATTTTGTACTGAGGAAAAAACAAAAAAAAAACGTTTTTTTTGTATTGAGGAAAAAACAAAATAAAACGTTTTAAAACGTTTTTTTTAGTTTTTTCTGATTACAATTACATATAAATTTTGTAAAAATTCTTAAAACAACATTCATATAGACATATTTCTGCATCCAATGATATAAACCTTTGCGTTATTAAAAAGTAATAAAAATTACCGCCGAAAAGACTTCTACAAAGCATGATAATCAGCGATTAACATTCTGCAAGCAAATATATTGATGCAAAACTATTCCTTTTTGCAAATTTTTTTGTCGTGATTTTTTGTTTTTGCAATCTAACTAGCTAATTTTGGTATAGGATATATGTATTATAGTCCCTAGATTATGGATTTTAAAGAACCCCACTTAAAAAATTGCAAACCAATGGCGGAACGCGAAAAAAAACTTTATGGTACAAAAAATGAATTAAAAATTGTTATCAGAAATTTACATTCTGCAAACAAATACACTGATGCAAAAAATTTTCTTTTGGGAAAATTTTTTTCGCGAATTTTTTTTGCAAACTAACCACCAAACTTTTATATGAGAATATTGGTATTATAGTCCCAAGATTATGAATTTTAAAAATCCGCACTTAAAAAATTGCAAAAAAATCGCGGAACGCGAAAAAAAGCTTTTTGGTACAAAAAATAAATTTAAAAACTCAGTCAGCGATTTACATTCTGCAAACGAATATGTTGATGCAGAAATTTTCCTTTTTGCAAAACTTATTTTTCGCGAAATTTTTTGCGTACGAACTACCAAACTTTGGCATAAGATATGGGTATCATAGTCCCAAATTTATGAATTTTAAAAAACCGCATTCAAAATTTTTTAAACTTAATCAGCGATTAACATTCTGCTATACATATGTTACATACATATACATATGTATATTGATGCAAAACTATTCCTTTTTGGACATTTTTTTTCCCAATTTTTTTTGTTTTTGCAATCTAACCAGATAATTTTGGTATAGGATATAGGTATTATAGTCCCTAGGTTGTGAGTTAAAAAAAACCGCTCTTAAAAATTTGCAAAATAATGGCGGAACGCGAAAAAAAGCTTTATGGTACAAAAAATAAATTAAAAAACTCAGTCAGCGATTTACATTCTTCAAAAGAATATGTTGATGGAAAAATGTTCCTTTTTGCTAAATTTTTTTTTCGCGAAACTTTTTGCATACTAACCACCAAACTTCGGCATAAGATATGGGAATTATTGTCCTAAGGTTAAAAATTTAAAAAAACCGCACTCAAAAAATTGCAAAATATTGGCGGAATGCGGAAAAAGCCTTTATGATACAAAAAAATAGTTAAGAAACCTAATCAGCAATTTATATTCTGCAAAAGAATACATTAATGGAAAAAAATTTTTTTTTGCAAATTTTTTTTGGCAATTTTTTTTTTGCGAACTAATCACCAAACTTTGGTATGAGATATGGGTATTATGGTCCCTAGGTTATAAATTTTAAAAATCTGCACTTAAAAAATTGCGAATTAATGGCGGAATGCGAAAAAGGTTTCTTGGTGCAAAAATTTAATTAGAAAACTTATACAGCGATTTTATTCCGAAAATGAATAATATTAGTGCAAAATGCTGGTCAATTGGCAAACATTTTAGCAAAAAAAAAAATATTTGCAATATATGTTTGTATGTATATACCGCTCAACAGTTCACTCTAGGATATTATATGATTTTCTACAGATTTGAAACCAAAAACCATAATAATCTCCACCATAAAAATAAAACAAAAATTTTAAAATTCTATTCATATTTTTGTACTTAGTACAAAGATGAAAAACAAAAAAAAACGTTTTTTAAAACGTTTTAAAAAGTTTTATTTTTTTATCAATTTTTTTATCTTTGATATTTTTACCTAAAGATATTTTTAGAATTTCAACTTGAGGGATATTTTTGTTTTAAAGTACATTTGAAATTTTTTGTTTTCGATTGAGAAATAAAAACATTTTGAACTTTATTGATATTTATTTTTGATAAAAACAAAAAAAAAAAACGTTTTCTGGTGCCTGCTAATAATATACAAATATATAGAAATAGTTGCATTAAAATGCTTAGAAATGCTTTTATCTTCGATTTTGTTAAAACTACTCTTTTAAAGAAAACCACCATAAAATATGATTATTATTTCAACATAATAGATTTGAAAACACATCATTATTTGTAAACTTTGTAACCAAAATTAGCATCTTCTTAATAATGCTACACATGAAAATTGTTCTTCTTTGATTCGTCTTGAGGACAATGATATGGTTGAGAGCTTTTATCCGCATGTATTGTAATTCATTATTGCATTTCATTTATTTATTTAGTCTATGGACTCCTTACGGACTATGATGTTTAACATTATTTTATTAATTTACAAATTTAAATCCATCAAAATAGAATATAAATATTGCTTAAAGGTAGATTTTGATGCACAAAACTCTCTTTACACTCAAATAAAAAAGTCTGTAAAAGTTACAGAAAAAACTGTAATATTAGAGAAAAATTAACTAATATTAGGCCAGTAGACCGATTAGCTAATATTAGAAAAATGTGTCTGTAATTATTAGTAAAGTCAAAGTAGTGGAAAAAATTTGTAATAGTTACTAAAATTTAGTATAATTTTAGTATATTCATAATGGAAATCAATTTGCTAAAATTAGCCAAATTTCTTACTAAATATTAGTGAAATTCATTTAGAAGCAAAAATTAGTAATTTTACTATATATTAGTAAAATTTCTGTAAATTTAAAATGGAAATAAAATAGTACTTATACTAAATATTAGTATGCATATTGTATTTTATTTCCAAAAAATCTAAAATAAAATCCATAAAAAATCCTTACGAATAGTAAAATTTTTTAAACAAACATTTATTTCTTTTTAGTTATAAAATGAAGTGTAATTTTAAATACGATTTAATTATAAGTAAAAGTTTTAAAATTTAAATAACTTTTAGATGAATGATACATTAAATGTATGTATATAAAAAGATAAAAAGATTTATTATAAATATATGTACTAAATAATAGGCTTTTGAGATCAATATCAAATTGATATTCACATTTAAACTAATTTTTGGAGTATTAATATATATAAGTATTTAAAAGAAAGTCACACATTCATTTGATGCAAATTTTTATAAGTATTCACTTTAAAAAGTATTAAAAAAATGCCCACATTTATTCCAAATTAATGTAGCTACATTTTATAATTTATCTATTGCGCTCGGTTTCGTATTTAAAGTTAACTTGAACTTAACGATATTGAAAGACAAAATGTCAAAAATTATATACGAAATAACAAATTAAATAACTAATGGTTAACTAAAAAACCTTCAGTATGAAACCACCGTGTAGGTTTTTGAGTTTACTTTTAGTTAATCCATAATTTTTTGTTGTTTCGTACACAAATTTCTTGACATTTTCTTTTCTTTAATAGTGAAGTTAAATTCTTCAGTATGAAAGTCAGCTGTAAAGATTATAATTAGAAGTTAAGAGTTTCAAAGTTAACAAAAGTAGGCAATTGTTATTTCCTTTAATTAATAAATTGATGCGAAAACAGCGAAAAATAACATGTTTTAAACGACTTAAAACGTGAAATTATCAAATTAACTAACATAGGAGTAAAATTTATAAATTTTTCTCTTCATTTATATTTTTAGATAAGTTGTCAGGCTAAGGATTGCTGTTGATAACTTGTCTTTAGGAAAATTGATTCCAAAAATATGTGATTGAAGAGCCAATCAATCGGATATTTAAAATGAAAAACCACATAAATATGAAAAAGACATGTCAAAGCCTCTAAAATACTTTCTAGTTTATAAGTAACAGTGTCAAATTTTACAAAAATATATTTAAAAACTGCGTGCTATTAAATCATTGACACCATTACCAAGATCGTCGTATTCGCCTCCACGCTTAAAGGATACCGACACTTTATTCTTTCTTTATTCAAGCTTCATGTGGGCTACAAAACTGTAGATAACAAAATAGAAGTTAATTTTTGCTACATATCTCTATATATAAAAGAATAACGTGACTGACTGACTGACTGACTGAATGACTGACTGACTGACTGACTCAACATCGCCCAGCCCAAACCGCTGAAGCTAGGAAGTTGAAATTTGGTATGTAGGTTCCTCTTTCGGGGTAGACGTCCGCTAAGACGGGATTTTTGGAAATTCCTACCGGAACGGGCAAAAAGGGGGAAAGTGTCCCCCTTGACGGCCTGCCAAAACCCCCTTGGCTAGAAAGCTGAAATTTAAGATATGTGTTCCTTGGAGTAGGGGCTAACTTTTCTGGAAAGTACTTTCTAGAATTTTGGACAGGGACGTTGTAAAAATGGGGGTTAAAAAGGGGAAAAAGGCCCCCCTTGACGGCCTGCCCAAACCGCTGGAGGTACCCTACGGGGAATGAGGAGTCAATTGCCCTCCAAGGGCCTGTCCCGTGACCGGTCAACCGAAGGCATATTACTAAATTAGTACAAATATGAACAAAAGAGAATTAATTAATTTTCTAAGTATTTTCTGATCCGTTATTTTCACTGTTGACCGATACCGAAATAAAAACAAAATTCGCGGCATATTTTTCAAAATATTTTTTATTTATTTTACTCTTTTATTTATTTTTAACTTTATTTTTTCACGATTTGCTGATTTTAGCTCTTATTTTAAATTTCTATAATGTTTTGCTAAGAAATTTTAAGTTTTGTATTTTCAACGTTTTTTTAATGTTAAAGCTGTTTTAGTTTTAACAATTGGTATTTCATTTAACTTTTCTTTGTAATTTAAGGGGAATTTTTTAAATTTTTATTTATATTATCAGAGGTTTTGAGGTAATTTTCTAATTTTTAATTGATTTTTTAATTTAATTTTGGCCAACGAAAAAACCAAGTCAACTGCCATTAAGGGACCTATCCCATGACCGGTCAATCGGGGGCATATTCAAGGCACTTCCACCATATTTGTGTGTGTGTTAATGTTGTTTTCTTTTCTATTTTTTTCTTTGCCATGTTTTTTTTATTTGCAGTGTGTGTGTTTGTTTTTTCTTTCTCTTTTTTATTTGAACAGAAACGAAAAACATAACTTAACCATCAGCCAGCCATCACGCATAAGCAACGTTAGCTCAGACGGTAGAGCGTTTGCCTCACAAGCAGAAGGTTGTGTTATCGACGCCTACTTCGACGCCAAGTAGATTATTTTTAATTCTTAATTTTTTATTAGTTTATTTGAAAAGCTATTTTTAGACACACCACCTTACTGCCACAATGTGTCTAAACTGTGGCAATTAGCCATTTCCAATGACAACGCCATGTTAAAGTGATATGTCTCTTTCAAACAAAAAGACCGATCAGCGACCGGTCTCCGCCCCCTTAGGACCTATCCTGCGTGTCATCTGGGACCGGTCCCTTTCCCCGTAGGGTAGGAAGTTGAAATTTGGTATAAAGGTTCCTCCACTATCGTAGACATCCACCAAAACGGGAGTTTTGGAAATTTTTACAGGGACGGGCAAAAAGGGGAAAAAGTCTCCCCCTTGACGGCCTGCGCAAACTGCTGGAGCTATGAAGTTGAAATTTGGTATATAGGTTCCTCGACCGGTGTAGACGTCCGTTGAGACGGCATTTTTGGAAATTCTTATCGGGAGGGGCAAAAAGGGACAAAAAAAGTACCTTTTCCCAAAAAAAGTACCTTTTCCCAAAAAAAGAACCTTTTTCCCAAAAAAGTACCTTTATCCAAAAAAAAGTACCTTTTTCCAAAAAAAGTACCTTTTTCCAAAAAAAAGTACCTTTTTCCAAAAAAAGTACCTTTTTCCAAAAAAAGTACCTTTTTCCAAAAAAGCACCTTTTTCCGAAAAAAGTACCTTTTTCCAAAAAAAAGTACCTTTTTCCAAAAAAAGTACCTTTTTCCAAAAAAGTACCTTTTTCCAAAAAAAGTACCTTTTTCCAAAAAAAGTACCTTTTTCCAAAAAAAGTACCTTTCTCCAAAAAAAGTACCTGTTTCCAAAAAAGTACCTTTTTCCAAAAAAAGTACCTTTTTCCAAAAAAGTACCTTTTTCCAAAAAAAGTACCTTTTTCCAAAAAAGTACCTTTTTCCAAAAAAAGTACCTTTTTCCAAAAAAAAGTACCTTTTCCCAAAAAAAGTACCTTTTTCCAAAAAAAGTACCTTTTTCAAAAAAAATTCCTTTTTCAAAAAAAGTACCTTTTTCCAAAAAAGTACCTTTTTCCAAAAAAATGTACCATTTTTAAAAAAAGTACCTTTTTCCAAAAAATGTACCTTTTTCTAAAAAAATGTACCTTTTCCAAAAAAAAAAGTACCTTTTCCCAAAAAACATACATTTTTCCAAAAAAAAATACCTTTTTCAAAAAAAGTACCCTTTCCAAAAAAAAGTACCTTTTCCCAAAAAAGTACCTTTTTCTAAAAAAATGTTCCTTTTCCCAAAAAACATACATTTTTTCAAAAAAATACCTTTTTCAAAAAAAGTACCTTTTCCAAAAAAAGTACCTTTTCCCAAAAAAAAGACCTTTTTCTAAAAAAAATTTTCCTTTTCCAAAAGAAGTACCTTTTCCAAAAAAAGTGCCTTTTTCCAAAAAACATACATTTTTCCAAAAAAAACACCTTTTTAAAAAAAAATACCTTTTCCAAAAAAAGTACAAATAAAGTACTTTGTAAAAACAAAGTATCTTTTTCCAAAAAATTTCGTTTTTCCAAAAAGTACCATTTAAAATAATATATAATTTCAAAAAAACTACTTTTTTTCCTCCCCCCACGGATATCTCCACTAAAACAAGGTTTCTTGATATTCGGCGGTTTCTTGATATAGACGGGATTTTTGGAAAAAGGGGAAAAGTCTCCCCATAAACAGTCTCACAAATTGGAAAAGTGCCTGCCCAAACCACTGGAGGTAAGAAGTTGAAATTTGGTATAAAGGTTCCTCCACTGTAGTAGACATCGACTAAGTTTGTATTTTTGGAATTCCCTACAGGATATCCCAAAAGGAAACTCGGTATGTGAGTTCCTCCTTCTGTGTAGGCGTCCGCTTAGACGGAATTTTTGAAATTCCTATCGGGAGGGGAAATAAGGTAAAAGTCTCCTCCTGACGGCTTGCCCAATCCCTTTTGGCCAACCTAAAATTTTACATATGTATTCCTTGGAGTAGGACTAACTCACCGGCAACGTAATTTTTCTATTTTGGAACAGGAACATAGTAAAAATGGTGGTTGAAAGGGAAAAATGTCCCCACTAACGGCCTGCCCAAACCGCTTAGGCAATGCAGTTGAAATTTGGTATGAATGTTCATTATCCATCGCAGATAGCCGTGAAGATGGAATTTTTGTAAATTCCTAAAGGGAGTGGCAAAAAGAAGAAAAGCCTCACCTTGGGGGCCGGTAAAAACCCCTTCGGCTAGAAACCTGAAGCTTAAAATGTGGGTCCCTGGAGTGAGGGCTAACTTATTAGAAAGATACTTTTTGAATTTTGGACAGGGTCGTTATAAAATGGGGGCTCAAAAAGGGAAAGTTGCCCCTTAATGACCTGTCCAAACTGCTGGAACTAGGAAGCTGAAATTCGGTACTTAGGTTCCTCTCAGCCTGCTCAAACTGCTGGAACTAGGAAGCTGGAATTCCCTGTCGATGGATTTTCGGAAATTCCTACCGAGAGGGGCACAAATAGTAAAAGTTGGCTAGAAACCTGAAATGTAAAACATATGTTACTTGGAGTATGTGCTCACTTACCGGGAAGGTGCTTTTTGGACAGGGACATTGCAAAAATGGGGATTAATGAAGCGAAAAGTGCCGCTTAAAGGCCTGCCCAAACCGCTGGAGGTAGGAAGTTGAAATTTGGTATTAAAGTTCCTCCTCTATTGTAGACGTCCGCTAAGATGAGATTTTTGGAAATTTCTACAGGTAGGGTCAAAAACAGGAAAAGTCTCCCCCTTAACGGCCTGGCCAAACTGCTGGAACAAGGGATCTTAAATTACGTTCCTTCTCCAACGTTGACGTCCCCTAAGATGGTATTTTTGGAAATTCATACCGGGAGGGGTAAAAAGGGAAAAAACTTCCCCCTTGACGGCCTGGCCAAACTGCTGGATATAGAGACCTAAAATTATGTATGTAGTAGGTTCCTCCTCCAACGCAGACGTCCTCTAAGACGGAATTTTTGGAAATTCATACCGGGAGGGGTAAAAGCGGAATAATTCTCCCCCTTGATGGCCTAACCGAACCCTTCGGCTAGAAACCTGTAATATATAATATGTTTTCCTTGGAGTATGGGCTAACTTATCGACAAGGCATTTCTAGGACTTTGGACAGGAACGTGGTAAAAATGGTGGTTCAAAAGGGGAAAATTGCCCCCCCCCCCCTTAACGTCTGCGTTTTTAGCTAGAAACCCAAAACTTAAAGAACAAGTGTATATGAAACACTAAAATTAAGAAACTAAATACGAAACGAGTGGAATTGAAACACTACACAAGTGGAATGAAATGGATATAAACGTTGAACGAGTGGAATTGAAATTATAGACAATGCAAATGGATTGGAAGAGGGAATTACCTCTTCAAACACTATCAACGGAATATGAAACATACTCTCCAAAAAGTTAAACAAATTTTCTGAAAGAGAAAAAACCTTAGAAAAGGAATGGAACTTACATATTCCGATATTTAAACTTCATGTAACGAAGCACCGGTGGAAGAAACCGACGCAGTAAATTTTCCAACTGAATTTGTGAATTTACTTGAATTGCCAGGTCTACCTTTACATAAACTGGAATTAAAAAAAAAAACTTTAAGACACGCTAACAACGTAGCTTTGCCCGCTATTTTTAATATTATAAAATGCTTTCCAACCCTGCTTTACGTTATTTATTTTCATTCAAAACACAAATGAACAAAACTACTTACGGGTCTATCTACCTAAGTTCGCACTTTACCAAATTATCTTAACATACACACTTATATTGCAATTTATTATGGATTCATTACTAACAATCCACTTTCATGAGAAAAAGTGATCAAATATTTATTTATTTTAAACCCATTGTTGTGCAGAATTATTTATTTGTGGTGGCTGGGTGAAGGATTTTATTATAAAAACTGTACTTTAAATAAAAAGCGAATTTAAAAAAAATTGTCGGGGTGCCTAAACTTTAAGGCACGCTAACAACGTAGCGGGCTGCGCCCGCTACATTTAATATTATAAATCGCTTGCCAACCCTGCTTTACGTTTTTTATTTTCATTTAAAACACAAATGAATAAAACTACTTACGGGTCTATCTACCTAAGTTCGCACTTTACCAAATTATCTTAACATACACACTTATATTGCAATTTATTATGGATTCATTACTAACAATCCACTTTCATGAGTAAAAGTGATCAAATATTTATTTATTTTAAACCCATTGTTGTGCAGAATTTTTTATTTGTGGTGGCTGGGTGAAGGCTTTAAATAAAATAACTTTAAATAAAAAAACGAATTTAATAAAAATTGTGGGGGGGCGCAGCCACCCCCCCCCCCCCCCCCCCCTTAACCTTTAAGGCACGCTAACAACGTAGCGGGCTGCGCCCGCTAGTAAATTAATATAAAGACAATAAACTTACTAAAAATGCACACATACACACAGAGAATAAATCAGTTAGAAATCGAACAGAGGTACCGTGATTATACCACTATAACATAATTTTATGAGCAATTAAATAATATCAATTGTGTTAATAAAAAGTTTTCATTAATAAGAGAAAATTAGAAAATACAACTGATTTAATATAATTTTTTATAAAAAATTCGGGGTTTCCAACCAAATTTGGCCAAAATAAAATGTTTTACATCTATTCGATAGTGCCAACAATATCAAGAATTATTTTTAGTACAGTTTTTGCCATTAGTTAGCTTTTGAAATTAAAACTTGGTTGTAATAATCAAATTGCAACATATTTTGTTTTTATTAGTTCTTTACTATCAATTTTGTATTGAATGTTGGCCACATTAACCAATGTTTATAATACATCGAAAGTATCTTACTAGATTTTCAGTTATAACACCCAAAATAAAATTGTTTAAACAACATTGGTGATAAAAAAACACAAATTTAAACAATTTTGGAAATTGTAACCGATCAGGGATGATAAAGTTAGTACTATAGTACTTTTTATGGTACTATTAGAACCTCAAAAGTACTATGGTACTCCTATGACTCATTTAGTACTATTTACAAATTTTCATGTTTTATTTTTTTTTTTTAATTTTCATAGCAAATATTGTATTTAAAATGAACAAATTAACTATCGGAGTTTAAAATACGTAATTCAATGAAACAAATTATTAAAATATGTATACAAAAATATTAAAAATAAGGTGAATTAAAATTTTTCGAAAATTTAGTATTTTTGATCTAAAAAGATCCTTAATCATCGTAACTTTTAATTGTTGTGATAACCAAGAAGTTGCGTTCATCGAGGGTTATATTAATTGAGGTGGTACTCAATTTAATTCTATAGAAACACATTTAACAAGTTCAAATATCGATTTTTCCGATAGTGGAAGGGATCGAATTTCCGGGCTTAAGCTATCTATTACGTCTAATATTCAAGTTTCCGAGTTGTAAATATTGGCTCGACAGTTAGTGAGATAAAGCCAAAACGATTATCTTGATTTTTTCGGGTTTTTAATTTTGTTTTTTTAAAAACCATGAAAAGAAATAAAATATTTGTAATTTTTCGGACTTTTCCGAGCACAAAACGCTGTAGAAAAGAGCCGGGAGGAACTAAGCCAAATTTGAGCCTTGGTCTTTCCCCGGAATGATCACTACCTCACTAACGAATAAAATTAAATAGGTCCGGTGAAAGAAATCAAATAAAATTGCTTTGATTGGGTTATACCATAAATACCAATACATTCAATATCAGATAGGACATCTTCATGATTACTAAGTCAAAACATGGACCGATTCTAACCATTCTCAATAGCGTTAGTAATCGCTGCAGAAGAAACTTATGTACCAAATTTTTTTAAAATGCGACCTGTAGTTTGATTATAGGGATCGATCGTTCATTTTGTACGGACAGACGAACCGACATCATAAGCACCAACTCAATATACCCAAGGAGTGGTGTAGATTACAAAAAATATTTTTTGGTACTATGGAGGTCGAAAAAGTACTATTTTTTAAGCAAGTTGGTACTATTTTGAAAATCCCATTTATCATCCCTGTAACCGATAAATTGGTTATATAAATTTTCAAACGTCAGTAATAAAAAAATATTGTAAATAATACGAAATTTTGGAAATGTTTTAAAAAAAAAGCAAGTACTGTAAATATTAAAATTAAAATCAACATTTAAGCTGCATAATGACTCAATGGTTTATTTGTGGACAAAATTTATGGGAAATTAATTTTTTTTAAGAAATTACATACTCAATTGCGTTTACTGAATTTTTTTTTTTTAGATTGGTGATGATTCAGCGGCTGCTGAAAATCAGATTCAAAATAAAAATTCTGGGCATTTTAACTGAAGGTTTCTGATAAGGAAATATACATAATATGAAGATATGTTGTATGTATTTAAATATCAAATCTTTTTTATTTATGTTAATATTTTTTACAAACTATTGAAATTAAAAATAAACAAATAAAAAATATTTTATTGTATTTAATTCGGTAGGAATTCATAAATAAATTCGCTTGTATCTACCGAAAATGTAAATTCGGTTGGGGTTCGCAATATAATGTTTTCTAATTCAGTAGGTATAACTGAAAATTTGGCATACGCAATAAAATAAAATGAGAACTACAACCGAATAATGTGATAGTACATGTAACTACCAGAATTCGGTTGGCAACAAATTCGGTTACCAGAACGAATCTGTTCTCTGTGTGTAAATTCACTAACAGCTTGAACATTTGTACCCACTGTAAATATCTCATGAATAATATCTTCCAAACAAATAATGGGTGATTTTTTGCCATTGATACGAGCAAAACCTTTTTAAATACCAATTCGCGTATATTACCAATATTGGGATAACCATATGTAATTGTAAAATTATGTATCGCTTTTCCATAATTTTATGGTTTTGTCATTTTCCAAAGCCGCCGAAGCAATAATATTCTCTGTTGGATGACAAGCAGTACACAACACATTGTCGGTGTGACCCTGTAATTTCTGGACCACCTCTTTCGATTGTAGATTCCAAACACTGACCACTGGCTTTATCCCAAATACGACATAAGCCATCATAGCTAGAAGAGACAATTAACGAATCATCACGATTGAAATGAACGGCAGAGACAGGTCAATTCATAAAATTTCGAAATTATTTCTTTTCCCACTTCTGGTACTCACATGAACTCGGCAACCATTCCCCATTGGGTGAAAACAGCTGATACTGCCAGCGATAGTAAACTTTAAAGTATAATTGGGTTTTACGGATTAAGACGATTTATTTGAAGATGAGGATGTTGTTCCGGTCGAAGATGATGTTTGAAGAGTATTAGGACCACTGGGTGCGGTGGGCATAGGTTGTGGAGCATGTACCCCAGGAAGACCACCATGTACTGGTCCAATAGGTACCATTGTTATTGATTTTTACAACTTATTATTTTAATTCACTTTATTTGTTTAACTATCAAAACACTACCGATTGTTTTTGTTAGAAAAACCTCGTGCTTAGAGTTGTGTCGTTCATGAACGAACTAGTTGATTTCAACGGTTCAGTTCATTGAACGATATGACATCGTTCACCATTAAGCTGCCTACACACTGGGGAACATTCGTGACAGAACATGTGTTTCTACTTTTTTCATATTTTATACAGACGATGCACACACGACAACAAAACGTCAAACGAAACATCATTTTTGTTTGTTTGTAGAACTGATCACATGAAATATGGGCGGAAGAAAATCAAATTAATTAATTTGTTAATTGTTAGCGTCCCATATGCTGCTGCTTTCTAGTGTAATTTTTTTAGTTATCACATTTATGTCCCATAATTCTCGCAAATATATTATTTATTAAATTAATGCAGTTTTCGTTATTTATAATTGTCGTCATTTTCATTTTCTCAAATGCGTAATTACAAAACTCCTGATATCGTGACTGCCATGCTTGTCCGTGTATTCCTAAAACCATTTTTTGGATGCCAAACAAGCTGGACAGCATGCGTGATCGTATAAAGGCCGCTTATGTCAATAGCGTTATTGACATAAGCGGCCTTTATACGATCAAGTATCCTGTTCAGCTTGTTTGACAAACAAAAAATGGTTTTTGGGATACACGGTCAATTCGAAAAAAAGCAAAAAAAAACGTGGAAATATAAACATTAAAAAACAACAACAAAATTTAGAGAACAAATCTATTTTTATTATAAATGGAAAAAAACGCTTAAAAACAACTTGGTCTTTCTGATAATCATATTGCAACAAAAATTTCTATTAGGTTGTGTGTATTTTCAATGAAAAAAAAATTTAAACTTCCAACATAAAAAAGATTAGTAATTTTTTTTGCTAATTTTAGCTAATCGGGTTTCAAAATTTAGTAAAATTAAATTTGTAGATTTAGCAACTCAAATTAGTAAAAAATTCTGTAATTTGTAAAATGAGAACACCAAATTATTTTACTAAAAAACAACTTTATACTAAAAATTAGTATAATACTAGTATAATAAAATTGGAAACCGTTTTACTAATTTTTATACTAACTTTTTTTGTTAGTGTACGGTTTCAAGTGAATTTGTTGATCATTATTAATACATTCAGTTGAATAAACGTGCGGGTCAAAATGCTATTAATACCATAATTGGTACGAGGTAGTGGTACATTAAAAATATTGTTATACCTAACACTTCTAGGTGGAACATGAAATCTAATAAGACAAAGCAACTCTGAACATGTTGTGGTTGGTTTTCCACTTAGTACATTTTATCTTGATTTTTTTTAGTATTAATTATTGAACAATATTTGATTGGGCAGGCTTTGATAAAAATTTCTAAAATAAAAAATAAATGAATAATTTTTGTTTAGAAGAAAGAAAAGAAAGTTGAAAAAAGAAAAAAAGAACAAATAAAGTTTAGTTTTGTGAATGGTGAGAACCAAAAGCTAAAATTTAGAAAAAAAAAAAAATCACCGGATAATAATTTGGAGGAAAAGATATTTTTTTTTGTTAAAACAAAGAAGAAAAATAGAGGAGAAGGAAAGGAAATCGGAATATCCTTCCAGCTAATATTTTATATATTTTAAAAGAATCTGTGAAAGTTAAATATACATAGGGAAAAGGGAAAATATATTGACAAGTATGCTGAATTCAATATTGCATGAACTGAAAAGTAACGTGTGCAGAGGTATCTTAACTTTATCAAATTGCAACAAATGTTAAATGTTACAATAACAAGAAAATATATACATATTAACAATAGTATTATCCGTTGAAGAATTCCTTTCCTTTCTGTTTTGACGTTTGGATGTGAATGTAATTGTTTTGATAATTTTTGGTTTTGTGTTTAAGTGTTATCAATTCTTTTAATTATTTTATCTGTTTTCGTGGTTTATAAGTGTTATTAATTCTTTTAAATTTTTACCCGTTTTCGTGTTTTACTGTTTCTAATTCATTTATTAAATTTGTTTATCTAACTCTATGTATATTTTTTTTGTAAACTATTCTACGTCTCATCCTGGTATGGCCATATCAACGTTGGACCACTGGAATATGTAAGTGTTCCATTATAAGAAATCTTTTAAATTTTATTGATCTTTTTTTTTTATTAAATTTTTATTATAATTTTACTTGAATTTTGTCATATTTTTCACTGTCATTCAGTTTTTAGCTAACATTTTAAAGCTTTGAATTTTATTAAATGAATAAAATAAAATGAATTGTTGTTGTGTTTAACATGGAATTTTAAAGAATTGTTATTTTGAGTTGTAATGGTAGTACGGGGAAAAATGTGAAATTTTTAGAAGTAATAAAGTGGATAATTTTGTGAAGGGGATTATATGTTTTATTGTGAGTTGGCTAAAATATAATCATGGTAGTACTCCGGTACTAATAGGGTGGGCAATGGCCAGTGGTGCTGAACATCCAGCACCGAAAACAAACACTTAGACTAGCGGTTGAGATTTGGAATTGAAGGGTACTGGTCGAACCCGAAATGGGCTAGTCCAGGGCAACCAGTACCGTTACAAACAGTCAATACCACCACTAATAATATCAAAACCAAATAAAGCAGATTGCAATAACCTACGAAACTCAAGGGTTTCCAAACCTATTAATAAGCTTTTAGATCTATAGGAGGGTATAGGATCAACAAACGTAAAATATGAGATTGCAAATTTAACAAATTTCCTTTGCAGTCTCTCAAAGGAAATTTGTTAAATTTATATGAGTTCCACAGTGTGGAACTCATATAATAGCTGCATACTCTAATTTTGATCTGACAAGGCAGTCTAAATTAACTTCAATGTCATAGGATCAGAAAACTCAGCACAATTTCTCTTTAATAAAGCTAACATAGAAAAAGCTTTCGGAAAAATATAGTCCACATGTTGTTTAAAGGACATCACTGAATCAAAAACAACACCCAGATCCACTGTAGAATCCACAGAAACCAGATTATAGTCACTATATTAAAGGTAGTATAAACAGGATTTAATGACCTAGAAAACAAGATGTGGAAACAACAGCATTTTTTTTGGTAACTTCACTGCGTAAACAAAGACAAAGACATGATTAGAACCTCGTTACATTCTTTTCAAAGAACAAATTACAAATATTATAATATTGGCTAAATATCGCTATTTTTAAATCCTTTTATATTCTATTTGTATTTGTATTTATTTTCATAATAAAAACAGGTTTTTGTATATGGAATATAATATATTTACATTTTTTTAATGTCAAATTTATATCTGTAGTTAGATAGATTTTAAGAGACTTAATTTCATTCAAAATCTCATTTTTGGAAGTTGTGAAAGAAGCGGAAAATCAGGTTTTAGAAGCAGAAAATCAGGACTTAATGATACTTTGGAATCAATGAAAAGTTTATTTCCTAAAATCACTTCCACTTTTTTTGTTGGGTACTTATTTAAGATATATTTAAGAAGATAATCGTGCTTAGTTCTGACTATAAAACTGGCCTTTATATTTTCAAGTGTGCACTACAACTTTCTTCTTGTTTTTATTTTGTTAAGAAAACTTTATTAGTTTAATAAAATAATTTAATAAAGCTCGTCTAGCAAAACTCTCTCTGTGTAGCGTTAATAAGTGTTTTGCAGGGAGCTACCACAATCGACATGTCCTTGCTAAAATAATACGTTTTATAATAGAAAATTTTGAGGTTACGTACCTTAACTTCTTCTTAAAAATAGAAGGTTTTATTGAGATTTGGCCACTTTAGCCGGAGAACTCTATCACATATCCGAATATCATTAAGATCGGAAGGAATCCATCGGGATGGTTTGATCGTTAGTTGTTTATTTATTATTATTTTTAATTTAAAGGTTTTGTTTCCAAATTTTTCGTATTGAAAACCTCTAAAATTTTCTGTCATTCTTCTTGTAAAATAATTTTTTTTATTCAAAAGTTGTAATAATTAGGGCCAGTTTCATAGCCTGAACAAAGGTTGATTTTTTCTTATATATTTTTAAGTGAGAAATTTTGTTTTTATTAAATATTTCTCCATAAGTAATTTTCAAAGATGCTAGTTCTGACTATAAAACTGCCCGTTAGGCACTTCTTCTATATTAAACCTATTGATTAGGAAACATTGTTGTATTTGAAAATCTTTTGACAATATTTGTTACTATTGCTATATTCTTAGTTTGGAAATAATACTCAGAAAATTGTATTCTATCTCCAATGCATAAAAAGGTAATAACTGGAGAACCGTTTGCAATTTTGACTCAAAATTTCAAGTACGATGAAGTAATTATACAATTGTTACAGTCAGAAGAAAAAAAAATTTTTATGAATTTTTTTTTTTTTAATTTTACAGTTTTTTTTTTATTTTTTAGCACACTTTTTTGCTAATTTCAGCAGATTGATTTTAAATTACAGTTTACAACAGTTTATTGAAATTTAGTAGCTGCAACTAATTATTTATACTAATTTCATTGTACTAAAATTATGATATTTAGTAAGTTTTTTAACTGATTTTAGCAAATCGAATTTGAATTGCAGTTTACATAAATTTTACTAAAATTTAGTAGCGGCTACTAATTTTTTCTACTAATTTTATTGTACTACAGATCAGCAGACATTAAAATTAGCAAAAAATACCGCTGGGCTCAAAACAGTTAAATTTCCCGTAATAACAGCAAACTTTTCAGTAGCCATTACAGACAGTTGAGTCCCAGCAAAATCGTTCATTACCAAATAAGTAGTTATATAATAGAAATTCATAGCTCCGCACAACTTATTTTTTGGCGTCTAAACTCATTATTTTTGTTTGGCGTGGTCGTTTTTATAAGTAGTCACGCTTACCCACTCGCTTACTAAAAAATGAAAAGTAAGTAGTTATGAGATTTTGAATAATAAATGGTTACACAATTGGTTACGATAAGTTGATTTATAAGTGGTTATCCGACTGCTTACTTGATTCTTAAAAATAAGGAGTTACACAAATACTCTTAGCTCCAGAAAATACATTCAGAGAAATTAAAGTTTTTGCTAGTGTGTAATTTTAGAACTCGTCATAAAAATTTTAACACAAAACATATTTACATAAAATTTAACTTTATAAAAAGTACTTATTTAAACTATTGCGAGTAAGTCATTATTTTATATTTAAAAGTAATGACTACAATAAGCCGTTATTAGCAAGTCATTATGTTATATTACAAAATAATGCAAAAGGTAATGATATATCATTATTGGTAATGCAGACAGCAATGAGGTGTCATTACCAATATTTTGCTGGTGTGTAGTGCTTTACCGCTAAGATATTCTTTGATATGAAAGTTGACTGGCATAAAAACACCACTTTTGTACTAAGAGATATTGTTCCTTATTCTCTTCAATAAAAGTACTTATTAAACAAGTGTAAAACGTGCACTCCAATACTGTTTTCAGTACTATTTTTACAGGTGCATAAAAAGCAATTTCTCACCATTTTTCTATATTTAGGGGAGAGTCGTGTACCTTGGTACTTTTGAAAATCCTGTGTCAATATCTCTAAGATTAAGATAGATGCGAAAAATCTTTTAATGCAGAAATATTAGTGTTGGTGTTGTTATAGATTGCAAATAATAAAAACTTTAATAATTATTATGCATTTTGAGAAATTTCAATTTTTTTAGAAAAGCGAAAAATTACAAATTGGCGTGTACCTTGAAACTCGTAAAAAATTAAGGGAATTTCTTAAAAAAAAATACTGGCCCATAATGAAATTTATTGCATTATTTGTAGTAGAGTGAATATCTACTTGAAATGAGAAAACAGATTCAGTTCTGATAACCGCATTTGTAGCCAATCGCATGGTTCGGTTGTGGTAGCCAAATTTTTCAGTTGTGGTAACAGAAAACCAATTGAGACACGACTAATTTGATTGTGACAACGGAATTTCAGTTGTATCAAGAATAATTCGGTAGCCACGAAAAATTCCTTTGATGCAACTGAACCATTCGATTGGCAACAAATGGGGTTGTCAGCACCGAATCTGTTTTGTGGGTGCGATAATGGAAAGTTTTTCTTATTCATACGCGGTTTTATGCTGGAAGCTTATGGAATATGACAAAGACAGAACAAGAGAGTCAACTGAAATACTCGTCCGATAAAGGAAGCCCGAAATGAATTGATAAAACGTGAACTTAAATAGAAAATTCTGTGCTTCTAAAGCCTTAAATTTGATTTTTATTGCTCAAAATTGGATATTTGTTTAAATTTGTCATGAAATTTATAGTACACACAGGAAAAAGATTGGTTGGGTTTCGATCAAAATCATTAAAATTACTTTGCCAGGACTTTATTTTATTTAGAGTGACTTATAATTGAATACTACACCAAAAATATTTTACTAGGTATTAAAAATAGGGAAAATTAACTAAAAAACAATCCTTTTAACAAATTATTGGTATCTACAATCAATTTTAAAATTAGTATCAGTTTAATAATTCTATGCAGTAGAAGCAGCCATTTATTTAGTGAATATACAAGAAAATTGGTGTTATCTATAACCTTTATTAAAAAAATTTCAATATTCGAAAGTGGTAACTACAAATAACGTTATCCTAATCAAATATGACCTTAAATTCGAGTTTCTGCAGAACCAACCGAATTGTGGATTTTATTGATAACACACACAACTATTAATTGGTATTGGTAAATGAATTTTATAACGTATTTGTTTTCCAAATAAAACACATAAATTCAAAATTAGTCATTAAAATTAATAAGTGTTTGTGGTATAGTGGGTAAGGAGTTGGCCTAGTACGCCGGATTTCCGGGTTCGAATCCCGGAGAAGAGAAAAATTTAGATGTTTTTTTTTAATTAAAATAAAATATTCATATGTATTGTGTATGTTTGACTACTCTGTATTGCATACCATAAGCATGCAAACGATATTCTTTTATATGTCCATACTGCACTAAACTTGTATCGTGGGAATATGCGTAGTCAGCATATTCCACAATTGTACATTTGGATAATAATAAGTAGCTTTAAGTATTTTAATAAATAAAGAATACAGTCTCATCGTAGACACTTAACAAACCAGATCTTTTGATTATTTGATAGAACAATTTATATTATAGTATAAACAGTAAAAAGGGATAAGAAAATTAAAAGTAGTTGTGGTGCAGTGGGTAAGAGTGTGAACTATTAACCTGAATGGCCGGGTTCAATACCAGAAAATTCAAAAATAGTTTTTTAATTTCAATAAAATTTTGTGGAATATAATAATATTTATGTGGAACATAATATTGAATTAGACAACCGAATATTGGCTTTCACGACGAAAAATATAATTTAGTATAATGATAGTTGTCGTAACCGCACGAATTCGATTGGCAACGAATTCGGTGGCTACAACTGAGACTGTTTTCTGGGTGTAGAATTTCATGACAAATATTTTTACATTTGAACCCTATAACTCTTCAATTGCCCCTTTTCAAAAAGGTTCAGAAAGACCCGTAAGTTGAAGAGTTAGAATTTTAGTTAGAGTTAAAATTTTCAAGAGGGGGTTTTGAAAAAAAAGATGAATTTTTTTATTCGTTATTTTTAGGATGAATATTAATACAATAATATTAAACTAATATCCTATTTTGTAATTTTGAGCAATAAAAATCAATTTTAAGGCTTTAGAAGCACAGAATTTTCTATTTAAGTTCACGTTTTATCAATTCATTTCGGGCTTCCTTTAATAGTAAAAAATGTTTTGCCATTTCAAATTGGAAAAAATTTAAAATTTTTTTGAATATTAAAAAAAAAGCTAAAACGGATTATTTTTTGTGAATTACTACATTTCTACAAATACATCTTTATTTGGAAATAGCAACATAAGAATGAAAT
Organism: Leucophora obtusa; assembly: GCA_949987735.1. Taxonomy (NCBI): domain Eukaryota; kingdom Metazoa; phylum Arthropoda; class Insecta; order Diptera; family Anthomyiidae; genus Leucophora; species Leucophora obtusa. Next base: position 123,007,206 of record OX465295.1, on the reverse strand, counting down.
TGTTTTTGGCAACTATTGTAGATTCACGTGGTAGTCTAAACCTCTTTTCAAAATTGCTTTCAGTTTTATAGTTATGTTAATTTGTCTTGGATTTTTGAATTAATTGCATTATTGTTATCTAAAATTATTTTCATTTAGTTTATTTATTGTATACTAGCGGGCAAGCCCGCTAGATTTAGCGGCGTGCCTTAGGCCTAGTTTTTGGAATGTCAGTTAAACCTAAAAAGAATTTTGTCGTATCGGGCAAGCCCGCTACGTTGTTAGCGTACCTTAAGGTTTAAAATTCAATTTATTTTGGACAGGAATTTAATATTTTTATGAAAATAAAATACAATGTTTTTTATTAATGTAAAAATCTTCAAAATAAAAGCCCCCTTCGATGAGAATGCTTATTAGGAGCTTATATAAAAAATAAATAATTGCAAAAATTATTATTCAGAGGAAGCTTAGATTAAAACAAATTTTCTACTTTTTTAAGTTAAAATAAAACCAAATAGACAAACTTAATAATTAACAATAAATAACGATGACGATGTGAGGGCTGTGGTGTAATGGTTAGCGCTTTGAACTGTTACTCATGTGTTTGCAGGTTCGATCCCCAGCGACCGCAACATCAATTTGGAAAAATAATGTGTATGATTTTTTATCCCTAATACAGTGTCTTCCTTCGCTATTCCCATAGCACTTAACCCCACCGAAGTAAAATAATATAACAGGGCTATGAAATAAACAGCCTCAACTAAAGTTTGCCAACTCACCATCTAATGGCGCGCAACAACTGTTCTAAAATTCAACATTTCGCGCAATTATAGTGTTGCCGTATTTGAAGCCTTTCTCTTCTTTATTTCCTTTCCAAATAAATTAACACGTTAATTAATAGGAAGAATTTAATGAGTGTTGCTTCTCTAAAAAAAATAAAAAATTCGAATATGAAGTTCAAATTGCTCAACAGATATTGCGACATTGTTGAAATAAAATAGATATGTTTTTTTCTTAAAAGATTTCCAGTTTTAACTTTCAGTATTCAAATTTTTACATTGCATATTTTTGCTTTATTCAAAAAACATATATCACTATAAATTTCGAATAATATATAAGGGCCAGTTTATAGTATGAACTAAGAACAATTTTTGTCGTAAATATTTCTTATGTTAGAAATTTTGTTTGAAAATAAAATCTTAAAAAGAATTAGTTCTTAGCTGACTACAAAACTGGCCCAAAGTTGTTAAATTGAATCAATTCTTGAAGAGAAATTAACAAAAAATAAGATAAATTATTTGTTTTAAATTTGTACTAACTTTAACAATAGCCGCATTTTGTCTCATGCCTATCAACGTTAAGTATTTAAAGCAAATCTACGTTAAACCGATTGTAGTACAAAAAAGTTTTAAAAACGTTATGTTTATAATTGTTTCGTTATAATCGAACGTACCTCAGCAAAAGTTTTTAGGAAGTAACACGAATAAGTTACGTTAGATGTGAAAATGTATAAACGTTGAGTTTTCAACGTTGATAATTATCCGTGTTGAAAGTTAACGTGCATACGAAAAGTCATATGTTATTTTCGTCTTAAGCGCGTTTTTATGCACTTTAAATTTTTTTATTCGTTGTCAACCCGGCCACCGTTCTATTTAAAATTGGTGTAGGTTTTAATTTTAAAACTCATTTAAAAAACTACCTTTAATGCCGATTGGCGGATTTGAAATTCTATATTTTTGATCCAATATGACGAAAGTTTTTTTGTTTTAATTTCAATGCCGAGTAGCGGTTTTTAAAATTTAATATGGCGTTGGCAAAAAATTCAAAGCATCTAAAAACCCCTTTCTTTAAATTTGGCGTAGGTTGAAATTATCGGTTTTAGTTTTAAAAATGTCTACTTTTTAATGCGGATATGATTATTGATTTTTGATTCGGATTCTTATTTGCCAACTCCAAAACCACGTAATTGAAAATTTTTGAGAGAATCCGATTACTTTTGGAAAAATGACTAAAAACTAATTAATTTTAAATGCTGTTTTTTTTAAGATTGAAACCCATAGTTTAAATGTAAACCAATTTTGGAGAGAAGGGTGACCCAGTTGACAAAAGATACCGCGTCTATATTTCTGGATAATTTTTCTATGTATAAAAAATAAAATAATTAATTTTGAAGGTTTATTATTAAAAAAGTTCATAACATGTAAGAAGTTTGCGCTATAGCCGACAATAGTTTTCCAAGTAAAAATTGTGAATCTAATATTTTTCTATATCTGCATGAAATCCTCTTCAAAATCCAAAAGCGTTTCTCGAGAAAAGAGTGGATATAATTTATATTTAGTTTAGGGTTTTTTATAAAAAGAATCTCACCTTCAGAAGGACCTTTTGAAATTCGGATAAACTTGGAAACTCACAATTAAACATGTAATTACATTAAATTTTGGATATTCAGAAATAAAGAATACAAAAAGGCATAAATTTGATGTATATACTATGGTACTTTTTATGACTTTATAATTAGTATTTAAAGGGGATTAAAATGGGTGCAATAATAAGTTTTGTATCTTCTTAGCAAATTATCTTCTTATTCGCTATTTAACATGACGTAAACCCGTAAACACAGCAGGTGTAAAACTTAGTACTTTTGGTATCTCCTAAGCAAATGTAACTATATAAAAGCATGAAATTTGGCTCGCTTAAAAAATACTAAAATAAAAAATACCTAAAAGACTTTTATGTTCTTATTCTAAGTCTATGTTGAAATTTTTTTACGTTTCAGTTTTAACCAATTCTTGGTTTACTGGGTGTTTTTATAAAAAGAATCAGAGGAATTCGTTAACAAATTTGTGTGAAAAATACTAATTTAAAAACGTTTTTCTTTCAAAATTATTGCACAAATTTGTTACGACTCCATGTAGAACAAATGCGGCTAAAAAATTTAGAGATAAATCTATTTAAGTTTGTGTTTTTTACACAAATGTTTTAACGAATCCGTCTGATTCTTTTTATAAAAACAGGCAGTTACTGGGTATTTTTATAAAAAGAATCAGACGAATTCGTTAACAAATTTGTGTTAAAAACACTAATTTAAAAACGTTTTTCTTTCAAAAATTTTGCACAAATTTGTTAGGATTTCTATGTAGAACAAATGCGGCTAAAAATTTTTAAAGATAAATCTTTTCAAGTTTTTGTTTTTCACACAAATGTTTTAACGAATTCGTCTGATTCTTTTTATAAAAACAGGCAGTTAATCTTTGTAAAAATTCTATTTACAATCATGAATTGTTATGAAATGGTATGTAGTTTTAACATTTATAAACAGATATGGAAGTGGGAGATGGAAATTTGTTAGAAACAAAAATTTTATATATAAAAGACCCTTCTCCAATCGTACTTATACCAATATTTTACCGATCTGCTCATATTGAAAATAACCTTTATCTTAAGTTTCAAATCTTTAGCTCAAAAAGTTTTGCAGTTAATTAAGAAGGACACTTAACGCCTACTTCAAATAAAAATTTTGAAAAGTATATTTTCAGTGAATTACGCCACATCGCAAAGTACATACATTTGGATTTCTAGCCGATGGGTTTTTGTGCAGGTCGTAAAAGTCAGGCCTAAGCCTCTCCTTTAAAATGTCAAAAAATCCCGTCTATAGATGTCTATGTCGGAGAAAAAACCTACTTGAAAAATTTCAGGTTAAAAGCTCCAGGGGTTTGGTGTGTGCTATGCTAACCCTCTAACCGGCAAGCCCGCTTCCAGCCGGGGTATATAGGATAGAAAGACAATTAATTAAAACTTTGTAAATTTTAAAAAAATATTCTGAAACTAACACCATTTTCAAAAATGTTAAAAACACATTTAAGTTCCTTAAAACCATTGATAATACACACAAAATAAGACTACAGCTTTAGCTTTTAAAAAAAGTCATTACTTTGGTCCAAGCACATACAGGATTCTATCAGGAACATCGTCTTAACTTGAAAACGAATTTTTATGAAATTTGACAAATAGAATGAACTTAGTATTAGTACCAATATTTATTAAAATAAGACCCGTTAGTTTCCGAAAAACGAAAATCGTTATATCTTCTTAATGAAAGGCACAAAAAATTTAATTTTTGGATTTTGTTTATACAGGGTGGAGCAAAAATAACCTTCCGATGTTTTTTGGCTGTAATTAAAAAAAAAATGAAAAACTTTGATTCTTCTTGTGGATTATTTTTATTTGGTCTTTTAATTTTTTTTACATCAAGTCGAGAATATTATGTCATGTAAATGGCCGCCGCCACAGTTGATTGTCATTTGAGCCCTTTTTATGGCAAATGGGCCTCATCACTCATGATTGGTGATGAATGAAAAAATGGGCTCAAATGACAATCAACTGTGGCGGCGGCCATTTACATGACATTATATTCTGGACTTGATGTAAAAAAAATTAAAAGACCAAATAAAAATAATCTACAAGAAGAATCAAAGTTTTTCATTTTTTTTTTAAATTACAGCCAAAAAACATCGGAAGGTTATTTTTGCGCCACCCTGTACCTTGGTGAAAAAGCATAGGCTGGTTAGAGGGTAAAATAAATTAGTCATTCACTCTTATATGTAATTATAAACAGAATAGTATTAAAAAAGTTAATATTAGGAATGTTTCAATGCTTCCATGAATATGGTATTGTTCATAAAATTTATGTTCAAACGAGTAAAAAGGTTAAAGTCGGGCATGCCGACTATACAATACCCTACACCACTCTGGTGTATTGTTTGGATCCGAAATTGGAATGGGTTAAAATGGGGCTTGTGTCAAAATTTTCTATAATGTGAGTCAGCGCACCAAATTTCATTAAAATATCTTAATATTTGCGACCTGCAGTTTGTAACCAAGCCAATTTTGGGGGGACCCTTATATGGGCACTAGTTCTAAACATGGACCGATGTTCACCAATATCAATAGGCTTCGTCCTTGGGCCAACATAGGTCTATGTACCAAATTTCATCAAAATATCTTAATATTTGCGACCTGCAGCGTATAAATATTATAATTTTGGTAGGACCCTTATATGGGCACTAGGTCTAAACATGGACCGATGTTTACCAAAATCAATAGGCTGCGTTATTGGCCCAATGTAGGTCTGTGTACCAAATTTCATCAAAATATCTTAATATTTACGACCTGCAGCGTATAAACAGTATAATTTTGATAGGACCCTTATATGGGCACTAGGTCTAAACATGGACCGATGTTCAAAAAAATCAAACTTGTTCGTCCTTGGGCCAACATAGGTCTGCGTACTGTGTAGTGCGCACAAGATTGCATGGACAGACAGACAGACGGACGGACGGACAGACGGACATCGTTAAATCGAAATAAAAAAAAATTCTGAACCGATCGGTATACTATAAGGTGGGTCTACGACCAATATTTTTTGGTGTTACAAACATCACCACAAACTTATAATACCCTGACCACATAGTGGTGTAGATATAAAAACTTTCAAAAAAAATGTACTTTTTCGATTAAGTACTTTTGGGAAAAAAGTACTTGTTTTATTTTTTTTAAAAAGGTACTTTTTCGAAAAGTAGAATTTTTTGAAAAAGGTATTTTTTCAGTTTCTTTTTTTTAGAAAATGTACTTTTCGGACAAAAGATGCTTGTTTGAGTTATACTTTTTGAAAAAGATCCTTTGTTTTGGAAAAAAGCACTTTTTTGAAAAAGTAATTTTTGGGAAAAGTACTCTTTTGGATATAACACTTTCTTGAACAAAGGTAGTAGTTTTTTGTATGAAAAGGTTGTTTTTTTGGAAAAAGAAGCACTTTTTCCTCTTTTTGGCCCTCCCATTCAAATATACAAAAAAAATGCATGCCAATATATATATATATTGTTTTTTTTTTTTTTTTTTGAAAGGGTAATTTTGTTAGAAAAAGTGCTCATTTTTTGGCAAAATGTAGAGCCCCTCCCCTGTTGCAAAAATCGCGTCTAGTGGAGGTCTCCTGCGGAGGAGGAATCTACATGCCAAAATTCTGTTTTTTTTTGAAAAAAAGTCCTTTTTTTGAAACAGTTTTTTCCTAAAAACATTCTTTGTTTCTGGAAAAGTACTTTTTTTTAGTAAACAGTACTGCTTAAAAAAGCGATATTTTTGTAAGTTTTTTTTTTTGGAAAAAGTTACTTTCATGGAAAAAGTATTATCTTTTGGGAAAAAGGTCTTTTTTGGAAAAAATTAACTTTACTTTTTTTTGAAAAAACATACTTTTTTGGGAAAACGGTACTTTTTTCGAAAAAGGTACTTGTTTTTTGGAAATAGGTATTTTTTTTTAGAAAAAGGTACTTTTTTTTGGAAATAGGTACTTTTTTTTGGAAATAGGTACTTTTTTGGAAAAACGTACTTTTTTTTGGGAAAATGTACTTTTTTTTGGGAATAGGTACTTTTTTTTTTAAAGGGGAACTTTTTTTAAAAAAGGTACTTTTTTTTGAAAAAGGTACTTTTTTTTGAAAAAGGTACTTTTTTTTGAAATAAGTACCCGAGTAAAAATAGTTATATATTGTCATATATAATGTGATTGGGCTATATCTGACAATGAATGGAGTAACATTAAGACACATATCATTATATACAACTACATCTGATATTATTTTTTCAACGAATTTTTTGTACGGTAATTGATATTATTACATATCCCCAAATCTGACTCCATATATAACTACATAAGCCTTATAAAACTAATCAAATTATATGTAGTGACCGATATGATTATTTATGATTTGATACTAAGTTTTATAACACTGTATGTGTCGTCGTACTAAAAATATATTTTAATTTTATATAACTTTCTATATAATCGCATACAAATTAATATATAGTTTAACATCAAATTTAGTTATCTTCAAATTCAGAGTTAATTACTCTATAGCCAAATAATTTCCACGTGATGTTTTTGCATGTAAAATCATATTAAAAAATGATGCGTACGATTTAGAAGACAAAAGTATTCAAATAAATTTTTATTTTATGTTTTAAAATTTGGGTCTTCAAAATTGTTAAAACCATAGACATTTCAATCTCAATTTAATAGCTGGTATGCTTAAAAAGTATGCCTACTATCAGAAAAAATTTTATAAAATCAGATATTTTTATATCGAATTAGATATAATTTGATGTCCTGGATATGGACAAATCTCGCATCAAACTGTATCAAATTATATCTAATTTGATATAATTTGACACATGTAGATGACCCATTTTTCGGATCAATTAGTATGTCGTTGTATATGGGGATTTATCAAAAAAGATATAATTATGTATGACACCATATTAAGATTTTTACCCGCCCAGCTAAAAATCGACATATATGAATACCTACAGGTTAAATGTATCTTCATGCATGCTCATTAACATGCATTCATGTCCATACATGGATACATAAATCTCCATACATTCATCATATATGTCCACATATGTGCATTAACGAAATTTGAGGTAATATCCACATGCATGATCATGCGTGTTCATGCATGTTCATGTGTGTTCATACATGTACACACATGTAGATATTACCTCAAATTTCGTTAATGCACATGTGTGGACATATATGATGCATGTATGGAGATTTATGTATCCATGTATGGACATGAATGCATGTTTATGAGCATGCATGAAGATACATTTAACCTGTATGTATTCATATATGTCGATTTTTAGCTGGGCGGGTACTTTTTTTTTTTTTGAAAAAATTTTTTTTTTTTTGGAAAAAAATACCACTTTTCTTGCAAGAAGGAGGAAGTTTTCCACTTTCTGGCCCACTCCGTTGGAATATCCAAAAATCCCGTCTTAGTGGGAGTTAGCGTTGTAGGAGGAACATTTATGCCAAATTTCCAGTTCCTAGGTCTAGTGGTCTAGGCTGGGCGTTGATCGTCAGTCAGTCACTCACGCCACTCTTTTATATATATAGATTAGTACGAGTGTATAACTCATGATTAATAAAAAACCAACTAAAAAGAAACTATTGTTTTATTTAAAAAATTGGTTTTTTTTTTGTTTAACTTTAAATAGAGCTGTGGTAAATACAGGCATTTTTGGGGGATTTTTGCGCATTTTTTATGCGTTCAATTACACGTTTCAAAAATTACTCATTATTTATATACTAACTTAAACATAATATGCGTATTTCTTTGTCCAATTATACGCATAGAATAAATTTACCCAATTTATAGTAGGGGTACAGTTTTCTACTAAAAGTTGGGTAAATTTCAAAAGAATTTAATTAGCGTGTAGTACATTCACTAAATAGATGGTTGCTTCCACTGTACAGCATTACTAAATGTATACCAAACAATTTTAAAATTTATTGGAAATACCAATAATTGGACAATGGGATTATTTTGTAGTTCGTTTTCCCTATTTTTAATTCTTGATACAATATTTTTGGTTTAGTTTTCGATTTTAGGTAAATCCAAATAAAATGAAGCCCTAGCAAATTAACTTCATTGATTTTGAATGAATTCCAGCCAAACTTTTTTCTATGATGTGTAGAAAAAAGGTATGGCGCTTTACCAAACAAGAGTGCAATACTCGCAATAGATAAAAAACAATTAAGGATGGTAATGGTTCTATATTGGATTGTGGTTCTTTCTAATGGCACGGAGCAATTGTGTAGATAATGAAGCAGCATTAATACAAGTAGATTTTAAAACACAACATAATGCCATTTGCTGCGGAAAATTAGTCTGCACTGTGGATGGTTATGGTTAGAATCTTCCTAGAAAAACAATCTATAGAGTTGCTGCCATCATCACCACAGAGTCCATCTCAATCCAATGGAGAATCTTTGGAATGACGTGGATGCAGGCGTACGTTCAAAACAGCCAAAACACTATATGAGTTCTTGGAAGCAGTTCACAGTGCTTGGAGCTCAATTTCATTGTCAATATGCCAAGCTCTCGTGTATAGTGTGGCATGGAGATTAAACAGTAGACCACCCAAAAAATACTGAAAAAAGCTATTACTCTTACCGTAGTTTAATTTATTCATTTTAATCGGTGGGCTAATTTTAACCTTGATAAAACTTGTGTGAGGTGGGTGGGCTAAAATCGTATGGGGAATAAGGACGTAGTCCCGCTTTTGCTTCTTAAGGCCGGATCGTGGTCATAGAATAAGGTAACATCTGTACCACGTTTTAGCTAAATTGAATCACGTTTAGAGTTCCCTAGAAACTGCAAGTTTTCTAAACTTTTGTATTGAGATTTACAAATAGATGAATGAGTACAGTTGATCTATTTATTCGGTAAATTAATGGTTTTTTTTAGTTTGTGACTCTAGATCGTAAACTAATATCACTTTCTGTTTAAATTATTTTTCAAATTAAAGAAAGACGATATAATTTTCAGAAGTAAATTACAAAGAATAAAAAATTTTAAAGGATTCGATAAGGCCAGCAAGACAGAATACGTATTTTTGGCTTTCGCTATAAAGCCATCATCAGTGTCATTTGCTTTGACGGGTTAAACTTTGATAACACTGCATGACAAAATCTTGACTTTTAAAAATTAATAGAACTCTGACCATCAATTCTACATATTTTGGACATGCTGATAACAATGGCGTACTTTATTATCAATGGTACAGATTTTTCGCTAAATGTCTTTAAAATTTGGCAGTTTCCATTTAGTTTTTTATATACAAAAATTTCGAAATGCAATCAAAATAAATGTTTGGTGGTGGAATGTATGCACAGGACCTGTATTCATATCTAAGCTTAAAATTTGATGCATAAAACTTGATGTTAAAACCACTGTTCGTGTTTTAGATGGATTTTTACGGTTTTTTAAGGTTTTAGCCAATTGAATCGCTGAAAGCAAAATCGGCCTTAATAAATGATATGGCTTAGTAAAGAAGCAATTAAAAGGAAAATATTTCAGCAAAAAAAATGTATTCATCTATAGCGACTAGGGTTTTTAACCCGGGAATTCCCAGGACAAAATTCCCGGGAATTTTGCCTATTTTTCACTTTTCTATTCCCGGGAATTTTCCTTATAATTCCCGGGAATTCAAAAAAACACTAAAACAACCATGTAAATTAGCTTTAAAAGCCCCAAAAAGCCAAAAATAAGCATATATTGAAAAATCTTTATGTATTTCAACTTTTTAAAGGAGATCTCCAACGATGTCCTTAAGGAGGGTATCGACTATGGAAAAAAGATTTTTTTTAGATTTTTTTTATATTTTATTTGGATAGAGCATACTCTTCACTATATGATCCGATTTCCATAAAAAAATTCGAAAAAATAAAATTGAATGAGGGGAACGTTTAGTAAATTCACAAGTTTTTTTTGTAAAATAGGGTAGAGGGGGGATCCTTCGTTAGTGGGGAACATACACCAATCCCCTTTTTCTCCGATATTAAGAGAGATAAAAAATTGGAAAAAGTATATTTTTGCATTTTTCAATTACCTTTCCTTGACATCCACTTTGATGAATTTACATCACGTGTGGTAGCAGATAGACGTGTTTTGGTGGTTTTTGGGGTGCCAAAAAATAATTGAAAACAACTACATTTTGCAATAAATAATCAAATCGTCTCATGAAAACATAAACCGCTGAGGCTACAAAGTGTTGCTGCATCACTTTCAAAAATGATCTATAAGACTCTTCGATATGCATAACATATGTTTAATAGTAAATTAGGTCAATTCATTTTTAAATTTATATTAATAGTTTTGTAACTTTGAAGAGTCATTTCATTATAGGTATACATTTTTTAATTTTTTTAATTTAGTGGAGAATTATTGATTAAAAGGGATACATATCTTAAAGAACTTATCCTAAATTATTTATTTAAATCAATAAAATGTTGACCTTAATGTACTAATAATTTTTTTTATCGAAATTATATCTAGCTCTTTTGGCGAATGTGCACCAAGCCCAATGAGAGTGTTTCAAAATTTTTTCGAAATCATATAATTTACAATTTTTTCATTGAAATTAAATATAAAAAACATTTCTGAATTATCAGTTTTCGTCAAAGTAAAACATATTAGGGGTTTTCATATAAACTCGTAAATTCCTTGTAAACCTTGTATAAATACAAACCATATTTTTTATGTATGGAGTTTGACATTAAACTCATAAACTTACCAGGTTTACACCATTTACGAGTATAATACGAGTTTATATGAATAGCACTATTATGTTTTTTGAACAAAAAGTAGTTTTTACTTTTTAAATATGAGTAAAAAATTACTTCAGTATTCCCGGGAAATCCCGGGAAAGTTCGGAAAAAATTCCCGATTCCCGGGAGCTCAAAAATGTCGGGAAATTAAAAACCCTAATAGCGACCTATACGTTAAAATCACGATTTTTCAAAAATTTTGTATGGCGGCATAGCTTTCCAAGAAGTCCCCAAAGTCCAACTTTTAGTATAACATGGGTTAAACTTTAGAAACTGTTGTTACAAAATTTCAAGCAAAAAAGTTTTCAGTTGCAAAAGTTATGGCAATAAATACATTTTTTACTAAGGTTAGGATCATACTAAAGACACTTTAGTATCTTAAAATGTCGTTAGTACGATACTAACCTTAGTAAAAAATGTATTTATTGCCATAACTTTTGAAAATGTAAACATTTTTGCTTGAAATTTTGCAACAGCAGTTTTCAGAAGTGACCCCATATTATACTAAAAGTTGGACTTTGAGAACATCTTGGAAAGCTATGCTGCCGATTTTAACGTACAGCTATGGACATGGAAATAGGACACTTTTATGTGTTAACCTTTATCTCACCCTTGTGTGGAAAATAACACAAAATGAAATTTTTTACACATTTTCTAAAAAAATATTGAAGCGATGTTCATGAAATTTCTTGTCATTTCCTGATTCATCAATTTAGCACAAAACACGCTTTAATTGATTCAAAAGCATATTTTGATACCGAGATATTTAAAACATGACGTTAGTTACCCTGGTGCGTGGTTTTCCACACATATGTAATTTCTATGTATTTTGCAATGGAGCAGCATAGTTTCTGATGATGAAACTTTTTCCGATAGTAATAAAAATCACTCGCCGGAAGAAAATGATGACCCGGATAGTGAATCTGATTCTGACTTTAATGTAATGCAACAAAATGAAGATGTCACACAATAGGAGTCTCATCCTGGCCACAACGACTTTTACGGTAATGAGCAGGCAGGTTGGCGAGTGCAGGTTCTGCCTTAAATGTCTGTATAGCGATGCCAGTCACTACACCGCTGGGAACCATTAAGGGCAAGATCTTCGGACACTACCCCTAAAAGGAGAGGAACAGATGGACTAGACTTGGCACTTGTAAGACCGCGGGACTCAGGTTTCCCGACTATGATCTAGGGCGCAATAAACCTCTTCTCCGCAGCAGTAGGAAAGATGTCTCGAGGCTGCCGACTGTGCTGACCGGCCACTGGCTGTTGAGTAGATACGGTAACAGATTTGGACGGGCGCGGGAAACCTGGTGGGGAGGATACGATTAATCATCTAATCTGTGATTGTCCTGCGCTACAGGGCATCCGACAAAGGACTTTGGGCGATCATATACTAGACGCCCTGTCGGTGATATAGTATGATTAGATGATGGTTTGGTCTAGTTCTTCGGATATTATCTCTTTACAGGGTGTGTTGCCTTTCACAATGGAACCGCTTTTGACTCTAATTTATGCTCACGAATTCGTGAGCTGCCACTTAAACCAACCAACCAGCCTCATCCGTAGATAGAAAGGTGGATCCATTGTTTGTATCAAAAGATGGTACAGTGTGGAATCTCCATCCACTTCACGATCTTGCTGGAAGATTACAGAACGAAAATGTCATCAATTTGCATCCAGGCGCAACAAGATATGCAAGAGCACGTATCGACGACGCAAATTGAGAATGTTATTCTGGAGTAGTCAAAAGCATATTCAAAGGCGCAATGCGGCGAAAACTATATCGAAATCGACTGAAAACTGTTACTTGCATATTTCGGTGTTCTCATTTTGGCTGGTGTTTGCAGATATATTGTTTGAATAGAAGTCTGCATTTGAGATCAATCTTACATTTTTATTATAATTGTAATAACTTAGATCAAAAAATTAATAATATTGGATTTATTCGATGGCGATTGTGGACGTCCCATATTTAGAGCGATAATATCGAACATTTCAATGCATGAATCGTGTTACTTGGTTTGATGACGTTATGAGCAGACTTAACGTTACACTAATTTGATGTAACAGCTAACAAAATATAAAAATAAATATTTTATTGATGGTAAACCATGATTTTGACTACAAAAAATTATGTTGCTAGTCCAAAATACGTGGACATACCCTATGTGTGGAAAACCACACGAGGGTAATCTACGTAAGTTTTTTTTAGGGTGAGATGAAGGTTAAGAAACATAATTATTTATTTTGAAAAATAAAACAAAAATAAATTTTTTTATTTCATATACCGGAAGTGTAATTATTGATGATTGTAATTCATTCTTTATTTAAATAAAAATCCTTCAACTATTTTGTATACATATATTGGTAAATATGTATAACTAATAAAAATACCTGGAATTCTAAATAGGACACATTGTATATTTTTACAAAAAACCGTAAATTTTTTGGGTTTTTAAAACAATCATTATTTTTTTAGCGTTAATATTACACTAAGAATTTGTGCTGTACCCATTATTATCAATAACCGCTTCGCATCTTCTTTGCATACTCTCAACTAATCTCTGGCATCTTTCTTTTGGTATAGAATACCAGGCTTCTTGAATACCAACCCAAAGTTCGGTGGAATTTTTGTAATTGTTTTGCGAAACTTTTGTTTTTATATCATTCCATAGATTTTCTATTGGATTAAGGTCCGGATTTTGGGCTGGCCAGTCCAAAACCGTAATTTATTCTTGTAAAAACCAATCCTTCACTATGTTCGACGAATGCTTCGGATCATTGTCTTGCATAAATTTCCAATTAACTGGCATATTTTCATAGGCAAATGGCTCCATAACATTCTTAAGAATGCTCAAATATTGAAACCTGTCCATTTTGCCTTCTACTTTTACGATAGGCCCAACACCACGCCAGGAAAAAGCCCCCCATACCATAATATTACCCCCACCGTGTTTCAAGGTCTTTTGAGTGTACTTAATGTTTAAAGCCTGGTTTTTTGGGCGGTGTAGAAATGTTCTACCATCTGGTCCGACACGATTTACCTTCGTTTCATCGCTCCAAAGCACATTTTTCCAAAAAGACAACTCATTTCCTTTGTGGGTTGTGGCAAGGTCAAAACGTCTCTTAATATATTTTTCTACTTATTCGTCCAAATAAGTTTGCTTCAGTCAGTCTTCTTCTTACTAACCTGTCTGACACTTGAACGATGAATTTTTCCCTGATTTCATTATTTATTTGACTGGAGGACATAAAAGGGTTGAGTTTGCTTTTGCGTACTATAGTCCTGTCCATATAAGTTGTAGTTTTACGACGGATTGGCTTACGTTCTTTATTTTGCGTACACTCAAAAGTCAGTAAAGTCAGCAAAAAATGTTGCTGTGTCAGCAAATTTTTAGTCAGGAGCGTGCTTGCAAAAAAGTTGGTAATTTCAGCAAAAGGTTTGCTGAGAATCAGCGAGCTGATTTTTACAAAAAAATTTTAATCTTCAGCAAAAGTTTTGCTAACATTTAGTCGACTGCAAATGAAAAAAAGCCTTGCTAAAATCACTAAACTTTTTGCTGAATATTAGTAGACTGAAAAAAACTCAAAAAACTTGTGGCGAAATTTTACTTTAGTTAATTTATTTGCTGAAAATTTAAATATAGAATATGTGTAGAGTTGTTTTTATTTTTTTGTCATTTCCGTTTCCAGACAAGCTGCGACATCAAGATGTAGAAGTCTATCTGGTTGTCGTCCACGCTATGCATGCGGTTATCAGCACAATTTTTGTAGCAAAATAAATTAGTAAAACATTAGTTCAAAATTAGTTTAATGCTAAAAAAATATAACTAAATTTTTTGTTGAAAACGGAATTTCAGCAAAAAAATTGCTGAAAACTAGTACACTTAATATACAAGAAGTTTTACTAATTTTTCTACTAACTTATTTTTTTTGAGTGTATGATATTTCTTGTCGGCAGCACATAGACGAATAGCATTGTATACCATATTTCGCGAACACCTTAGTATTTTAGCAATTTCAGTTGGAGATTTCAACTCGTTGTGGAATTGAGATATAAGTCTTCGTTTTTCTGGATTACAATGTTTTTCACGTCCCATATTGGTACAATTAGAAAAGAATTTACTTATATCAAACGCAAATTATGAAAAGCAAATTATTACTAAGTGCATCGAGTAAAATTTTGACAATTATTGCCAGTGTCCTATTTTTATGTCCAAGTCAAATATGAACAAAGTAAAGTAATTTTGTTGTAAATAGTTGCATGTTTTAAATATTTCAAAATTTATATATATAATCTGAGACTACTTGATTACAGTTTACTATAATAGAAAAGAAATATAATAATTGCTTTTTAATTATTAAGATAATTTTGTATGAAGTGTCCTACTTCTATGTCCGTAGCTGTGTAGGCCGCTATAGATGAATACATTTTTTTTATTGAAATATTTTCGTTTTAATTTCTTCCTTACCAAGGGATTACATTTATTGAGGTCGATTGTATAAAAAACCATAAAAACCTATACAAAACGCTAAGTAGTGGTTTAAATATCAATATTAGCACATCACATTTATATCGTAAATATGAATACAGCTCCTGTGCTTACATTTTAACACAAAAAATTCATATTAATTGAATTTGAAAAATGTTTTATATAAGAAACTGAATGGAGAACCGCCAAACTTTAAAGACATTTAGCGAAAAATCTGTACCATTGATCGAAAAATAAAGTAAGCCATTGTAATCAGCATGTCCGAAATATATAGAACTGATCAGATCTCCATTAATTTTTTGAGTGTCATGCTGTGTAATCGTCTACTTGTATGAAAGTTGAAAGCAAATCGAATATGTTAACAACTCAACTTAGACTAACATCAACGAAATCTAACAATGTTATTTTTATCCTTTGTTATTATTACTATTTTCTGCTTTGAACCTTAATTCTTAAGGTATCTCAGCTGGTTCTATTCAACTCTGTGTATGATAACCACAGATTTTGTGAATTACAACGAACCGTTAAATTTAAATGTATGTGATTTAAATTATATTTTTTTGCAACGTGTCATTAGTTTTTAAGATGAATAAGGGGTATGTATAGTTGATTATTTCATTTGGTAAATTAATGGTTTTTTTAGTTTTTGACTCTAGATCATAAATTAAAATAACTTTCTGTTTAAATTCTTTTTCAAATTAAAGAAAGATGATACAATTTTCACAAGTAAATTATCTAAAAAATCTGACGTTATCATACACAGAGTTGAATAGAACCAGCTGAGATACCTTAAGAAATAAGGTTCAAAGCAAGAAAGTGTAATAATAACAACTGATGAAAATAGCATTGTTAGATTTCGTTGATGTTAGTCTAAGTTGAGTTGTTACATATTCGATTTGCTTTCAACTTTCACATAAGTAGACGATTATCAAAGTTTAACCCGTCAAGGCAAATGACACTGATGATGGCTTTGTAGCGAAAGCCGAAAATAAGTATTCTGTCTTGCTTATCGAATTCTTTCAAATTTTTTATTCTTTGTAATTTACTTCTGAAAATTGTAAAATTCATTAAAGATATTTTGCAAAAAGTGAGAAATTCTCCTGTTCAGTTTTCGTCCATAATATAAATTTTTAATTACGCAATAAAAACTTTATTAATCAATATTTTTTATGGAAATATCACAACTAAATAGATTTAATACAAATCAACTAAAATTTTTTGGAATATTTCGAAAGGATGAAAGGAAAGGAAACACAATTCCTAAAAAATTTATGATTATCCACAAAAATGCGTTTTTTTAGTTTTTTGAGAAAATTTGTACTACCAATTACGGGGCGCAGGATTCCCTTTACACAATTATTAGGAACATATTGGACCATACAAAAAGTGCTTAAAATTTTTCATTTTAGCTTTGCATTTGGAGTAAATATGGCATAAAAATAGAAATTTGTAAAAAATAAGTATATTTCGGAAGGGCCTGGAGCCCATAGTGATTGAAGTTTTAGAACATTTTTTACATGGCCATATTATACACGAAGTAGCCTTTCAAAAACGTATAAATAATGCATACGTTATTTAACAATTATAAATAAAAAAGAAATGAAATACTTTTTTAGCTCAAAATGGCAAAAACGACTTTTTCAGAATTTTAATTTCAAATGCATATAAATTTTTAATTACAAAAGCTTTTTAAAAATTCTTTCTGTAGAATATTTTTCAATTTGTTGGTAGATCATAAGAAATATTTCAAAACAAATCGAAAGAAATTTGAATCTTGTATTTGCAAACGTGTTTGTATTTGGAACGTGTTAAAATGGGACTTGTGTCAAAATTTTCTACAAAATTATAAAATATAAACCATATGGGCGATAGGTCCAAAAATGGACCGATCCTATCTAGAATATATAGGCTTTATCTTGGGAACATGTGCGTTAGCGAACCAAATTTCATTTAAATATCTTCGTATTTGCTACCTGCAGCGTGTAAACAAGCCAATTTTGGAGGGACGCTTATATGGGCATTAGGTCTAAACATGAACCGATTTTAACCAACAACAGGCTTCGTCTTTGGGCCGGCGTAAGTCGGTGACCAAATTTCATCAAAATATCTGAATATTTGCGACCTGTAGAGTGCGCACAAGAATGCATGGACAGACAGACGGACGGGCGGAACGACAGGCGGATATCGTTAAATCGAAATAAAACGTGATTCTGAGTCGATTTATACCCTGATCACGTAGTGTTCTAGGGTATAAATAGCAAATTTTAATTTTCAAAGTCAGATATTTCGTAAACCATACTTGGGACTAACGAATTAGGTGGACTAATTAATTGATGATTTCATTAACATTGATTGATATCAATGGTAGTGAAATTATTTTCGTTACCATTGTTTAAAATTAATGTTAATGATTTCGGAATTCGATTTCATTGAATAATGACAATGGATTTTAATTTCATTACCATTGATAACGTATCAATTAAAAAAAAATAATTACCATTGACAGATTAGCTTTTCGAAAAACGTAAAAATGCAAAAAATTCGCTGAAATCAGGCTTGGGAATACCTGGTTCAGGCTGATGCTCATTAAAAAATTGTATGTAACCAGAAAATTATTATTCACTAAATTATTATTAAGTGTTGTTTTTTAAAATTCAAAAATCCAAGGGCTATAATACCCATTTCTAGTATCAAAGTTTGGTGGTTAGTTTGCAAAAAAAAATTTTGCTTAAAAAGAAAATCTTTCATCAATATATTCGTTTGCAGAATTTGAATCTCTGATTAAGTTTTTTTTACAAATTTTTTGTACCCCCTAGTAAAAATGATTTTTATATATTCATATATGATTTTTATACAATCATTTATGATTTTATACAATTATAACTTGTCGAGTATTGTGAAACATATATTTTTATATGATTATATCAAAAGATATTTAATTATATAAAATTATATTAACCAGATCCACCATTTTTCGGATCAAATAATATATTTTTTATATAATTATATTAACCCATACATGATTTGATCTGGCAAATGGTGGATCTGGTTAATACAATTTTATATAATTAAATATCTTTTGATATAATCATATAAAAGTATATGTTTCACAATACTCGACAAGTTATAATTGTATAAAATCATAAATGATAATATAAAAATCATATCTGATTATATAAAAATCATTTTTACTAGGGCCACAGACTTTTTTCGCATTCCGCCATTATTTTGCAATTTTCTACGAGTCGTTCTTGTTAGTTCATAATCTAGGGACTATAATACCTATATCTTATATCAAAGTTTGGTGGTTAGATCGAAAAAAATCGCGAAAACTTTGTAAAAAGTAATATTTTTGCGCTATTATATTCGTTTGCAGAATGTTAATTTACGTTTTTTAATTAATTTTTTGTACCATAAAGTCTTTTTTCTCGCGTTCCGCCATTATTTTGCAACTTTTTAAGTGCGGTTGTTTTAAATTTATATTCTAGGGATTATAATACCCATAAACGCCAAAGTTTGTTTGGTGGTTAGTTTGGAAAAAAAAATAATCTCGAAAAAAAAAATTTACAAAAAGGAAATTTTTTCCTTCAGTATATTTGTTTGCAGAATGTAAATTGCTGTTTATGTTTTTTAATTAACTTTTTGTACCACAAAGCCTTTTTTTCGAGTTGCGCCATTATTTTGCAATTTTTAAAGTGCGGTTTTTTTTAATTTATAATCTAGGGAGTAAAAAAAACGCAAAAAATATTTTTTGCAAACACGAAAATTTTTTCCATCAGTATATTTGTTTGCAGAATAAAAATCACTGATTAAGTTTTTTAATTAATTTTCTGTATCATAATGCCTTTTTTCGCGTTCCGCCATTGTTTTGCAATTTTTTAAGAGCGGTTTTTTTAAATTTGTAATCTAGGGACTATAATACACATTTCATACACCAAAGTTTCTTTGGTGGTTAGTTTCCAAAAAAAAAAAAAAAAACCGGGAAAAAAATTTTTTTACAAAAAGTAAATTTTATGCATCATTGTATTTGTTTGCAGAATGTATATCGATGATTAAGGTTTTTAATTGATTTTTTGTACCACAAAGTCTTTTTTCGCGTTCCGCCATTATTTTGCAAATTTTTTGGTTGCGGTTTTTTTTTAATTTATACTCTAGGGACTATAATAACTATTTCACCAAACTTAGTTTGGTGGTTAGTTTGAAAAAAAAAAAAAATACCGGGAAAAAAAGTTTTTGCCAAAAGAAAAATTTTTCCATCAATACATTCGTTCGCAAATTGCAAATCGCTGATCAAGTTTTCTAAATAACTTTTTGTACCACAAAGACTTATTTCGCATTCCGCCATTATTTTGCAATTTTTTTGAGTCGTTTTTGTTTTTAATTTGTAATCTAGGGACTGTATTTTTTCTATATATCATACCAAAGTTTGGTGGTTAAATTGGAAAAAAATCGCGAAATAAAAATTTAGCAAAAAGGAAAATTTTTGCATCAGTATATTTGTTTGCAGAATGTAAATCGCTGACTAATGGGGTCATTTTGTAAAACGAAACTTTGCTTTCGTTTAAACATTTTTTTTTTTTTAAATTTTGTAAATCTCAAAATCAAAATCTTTTTTTTCAATCTGGCAATATTATAATCGAAGACAAACTCCTTAATAAAACGGTATTTTATAAGAAGTAAGTAAACGTTTGCAAACGAATATTAGGCCATATTCAAACGAACAGAAATAGTTGTCGTTTCCTATTAAAAAGTTAAAGTTTTTGCATAAAAAGTTAGAAAATTGCAATTTTTGGAATAAAAATTGTATAAATGTGGGTTTAAAAATATGAAGTAGTTAAATATAATACTCCTATATTTTTATTCTCAATAAAAAATAATCCTTTTAGGGTCATATGCACAATCACTTTTTAAATTTATAAACGGCTTATAAAACAAAATTTTCACACAAAAATCGTTATAAAAAATCAAATTATTATGCATAAGCACTTAAATTTATACGCAATTTAGTGAAAATTTGGGCAATTTTAAAAATATCTGATTTTAGATGCGCTAAGACACGATTTACGTTTAAAAAAATTTTGCTTTATATATAAACTTCTACGTTTGAGACCAAATGAAACAAACTGAGCGGTTTTAAAACTAAAAACTGACAATTCGAAACTTCAGGGACATCTTAACAAAACATACTTTGTACTCCTTCGCTATCCGCTAATGTAAGGTTCTTCTTAATTAGGTTGATTTTCTGTACAATTTAAAATTTTTCTTAAATATATTTGTTTCATATTATTGGGAAAAAATGTCCCAAATTTAATCATAAAAAAAAACTACAAATAAAAAATAATTGCCCCACACAGGATTCGATACCTGGACTCTGAAAATATTAGAACTAAAAACAACAACTGATTTACCAACCAAGCTAAACAGACTTGGAAAACTCTATGAACAAATTTTTATTTAAATTATTTTATAATTCCATGTCACAAATATTATTTTTTTTGTCTGACAATAATAACTCGCAAATGGCAACAAACGCAAACTACTACCCGTTTTATAAAATACCAAATATTTTAGTTTATGTTTCAAACGAAAACGAAAAAACGTTTTTCATTCGAGTTACAAAATGACCCCATAAGTTTTTTAATTAATTTTTTTACCTCAAAGCGTTTTTTCGCATTCCACTTTGCAGCTTCTTAGAAAAATGTTTATATTTTTGGCTCGCTTGAGGGCATTTTCCATCCCTGATTGTAGCTTCCCAGGAAAATTTTTTACAATCGGTATCCAAACACACCTATTCTACAACTGGTTCACTGCAATCGATTCCATGGAACTGGTTCCGGAACCAGTTCCTGGGATCCTATATGGCAGGTGTGACTGAAGTAGAATCAGTTTTGGAACTAGTTCCAGAACTGATTCTATGTCAACCGGTTCCACTTTGGAGGTATAGAAGTGGTTGTTTTTTGGACGATTTCAAACAAAAATAATCGGTATTAGAATCGCCAGTAGAAGGGGTTGTAAATGAAAAGTAGCTATTCTGCAACCGATTCTTTGGAACAGAAAATTTTCCTGGGTTATTTTGTATATCAGGATTTTAATTTTTAATCATTTTAATTAGTTTTTTTTATATTAGTGTGATTTCATTACCATTAGTAAAGTTTTTTATTATGCAAAATACTTCATTATCATTAAATGATAATGAAACTAATGGTAATCAAATTTTAATGGTAATGAAAAATTCCCATGTATGCTGTAAACTATAACAGATAAACTATGCGTGTGCCTAACTTTATTGTAGAACTCGGCAAGTACATCCTACTGTTGAAATTTTTTTTAAATCGGGACAAAATAAAAAATTCTCGATCGTTTTTAATTTTTGTAATAGCCGAGGTGCCCGATTTGGGGACCTATGACGTCCCTCCTGATAGGTCTATAGATCCCAAGTTCAAAACTTAAACTCAAACATAAGTTCTTAATTACCAGCTGAAATTTTTTTCCAATCGGGCGAACCGTTTAGAAAATGCAGAATTATTTCCAATTTTTCCAAAATCACCCACTGTGCGGCAGCCCTCTGCACAGGCTATGACTCGTAGCAGTGCATTTTAAAATTTTAAACAATATAGTTAATTTTCAAGGAGAAGGAATGGAAGGGATAATATAAATATCCTCTTCTTAAAAATCCATAACTAAAAACTTTTTGAGTTTATTATACAAATTTGTTCATCTAACATTGTATTTTTAAGTTAAAGCTTTTTTTCTTTACTTAAGGTCAGTGCATAAAAGGGCTAATTTATATTAAGGTCGTTCACAAGGGGTGTGCTATTTGTTGTATCGTCCTAACTAGGGTTTGGGGTTCGGGAATTCCCGGGCGGGAAATCCCGGGAAAAGTTTGCCGGGAATTCCCGGGAAAATAATACATTTTTCCCGGGAAAACGGGAAATTTTAAAAATATTAAATTTTTTAAATTGTTTTTGTTTCGAATAGGATTTTTTAATTTTAGTCACAAAAAACATTTTAAATACCAAAACAAAGATGTCATTATTAAAATCTTTTAAAAGGAAATCGATTTATTTGACACACAAAAAAAATCTTTGCCAATTAATTAGGAGCATTTCAACTAATAAAGATTTTTCGGATAACTTATTCAAAATTTAAGTAGTAAAACCTAAAAACTTGGTAAAATGATTAAAAGAAATATGAAAAAAATGTTTGTTTCTTACAAATAATCGCCCTTACTATCTAAATTTTTCAAACGTATATTTTAGTTAAAGTCGACTTTAGTTCAAATATTGGGTGGCAGTATACCTTGACTTGGTTTATTTTTGGAGCATTCTGATTGGTTAATTTATTTTCAACCAATCAAAATGTTTGAAAATATAAATGTTTTTGTAAGGTTTTCATTCACAAAATTAACAAAACCGTAGATTAAAAATAAAGTCCATTTTAAATTAAAATTAAATTAGTTAGAATATTCTTCCACCTCAAGTCCAAATTCTAATATGATATTGTCATATTAGATTTTTATTTGTTGTTTCAAAAAAGGGGTTTTTGGGGTTTTTGAAACAACAAATAAAAATCTAATATGACAATATCATATTAGAATTTGGACTTGAGGTGGAAGAATATTCTAACTAAAATATATGAAAATATAGAAAGTCCGAAGAAACAATTTTTGTATTTTTTAATGCAAAAATTAAAATAATTGTTGAAAATAAGCACACCACGGCAAAAATCTCATTCAAATATTTATTTTGTTTTGAGTTTAAAATTAGTTGTTTTTACAAAATGTATTGACAACAGACATACATATAAATAGTACCCAAAGGGTACTTTTATGTAATTGTTGCTTTCAAAAAGGAGTTGAGTTATAGCTGGTTTTACCAAATCAGACAGTTCATATACGAAAGTACAAAATTATCGTCCCGTTGATTTTTTGTACCTTATGTAATGTCTCGGTTTGAGTAAGAAAGTTATCATTTTCTTATTGCGGACAACTGAAGAGTAGAGTGATGTCTACGAAACAATTGTATTGTCTATCATGAAAATGATCAACCCCTTTTTTGAAACAACAAATAAAAATCTAATATGACAATATCATATTAGAATTTGGACTTGAGGTGAAAGAATATTCTAACTAAAATATATGAAAATATAGAAAGTCCGAAGAAACAATTTTTGTATTTTTTAATGCAAAAAATTAAAATAATTGTTAAAATTAAATTTTAAATTTAAGGGCCAATAATTTTATAAGTAACGTTTTCATTAATAAATGTGCTATTTTGAAGTAAGCTTATTTTTACACCCTACACCACTACGTGGAGAGGGTATTATAAGTTTGTACTGACGTTTGTAACACCAAAAAATAATGGTCGTAGACCCACCTACCGATCGGCTCAGATTTTTTTTTATTTTGATTTAAGGATGTCCGTCTGTCTGTCTGTCCATGTATTCTTTTGCGCACTCTACAGGTCGCAAATATTAACATATTTTGATGAAATTTGGTACACCGACTTATGTCCAAGGACGACGCCTATTGATTTTGGTTGAAATCGGTCCATATTTAGGGTCCCCTCAAAATTATATTGTTTATACGCTGCAGGTCGCAAATTAAGATATTTTGATGAAATTTGGTACACAGACCTATGTTGGCCCAAGGACGAAGCCTATTGATTTTGGTTTATATCGGTCTATGTTTAGACCTAGTGCCCATATAAGGGTCCCCCCAAAATTGGCTTGGTTACACGCTGCAGGTCGCAAATATTAAGATATTTTAACGAAATTTGGTTTACTGACTCACATGTTCCAGAGAAAAAAGCCGATAGATTCTAGATAAAATCGGTTCATATTTAGACCTATCGCCCATATGGGTTATATTTACGATTTTGTCTTCTTTTATAATTTTGAAGAAAATTTTGACACAAGTCCCATTTTAACCCATTTGAATTTCGGATCCAAATATTAGTTGGCTCTTAACCAGACTGGTGTAGGGTATTGTATAGTCGGCATGCCCGACTTTAACCTTTTTACTCGTTTTTTAATACACCTGCTCTCAAACTAATATATTCTTTTATATTAAAGAATAAAATGTCAGGAGTATGGAAATACTTAACAAAAACGGACAATGCAACGCGGTGCAATATTTGCCCTAAAAGACTAATGGTTAACGGAAGTATCTAAATTTGGTTATTCGACATCTAAATTAGGTTCACAAAAAAAAGAAAAATTAATGTTCATGCAATTTCTCTTGAAGAAAAAAATAACAAAAATAACGTTCCAGCTAAAATTAGCAAAGTATTCGAAGAAAAAAGTGTAAGCTGAATAGGCATTGAACGTTTTATGGTAGGGCAAACCTTTCCTGAAATGGTATCCAAATTAGCCGCAGTAGACGGAATGTCAATCCGCACCATAACTAGATCCTCTTTATTCGATAAAGTTTTTATAATAAAAACATGGCATTGCCAAAAAAAAGAAAACCGATGTAAACAACATTATATTAAATTACTACAATCATGTAAAAGATATCATTATAAAAGAAATATCGAGCAATATTTCTAACAATAGGAGATTTACTATAATCTTAGATGAATGGACAAGAATATCACAAAAGAGATATATAAACGGAAATAATTCATTTTATAACCTGGGGTTGGTTTATATATCAGGAAGATGTAATGCTGATGAAATAAGAAGAATTGTAGAAATAAGACTAGAAGAGTCTTTGGAAAATAACATTGTGGCCACAATATCTAATGGGCCAAATGTGATGAAACGGTTTATTTCGGACAGTCCAGTAGTGGGTGCTTTCTGCTCGAATCATGCAATTCATTTGGCAGTGCTTAGAGTAATTTATGTGAAATCAAATGTTCAACATTCTAATATTTTTACTTTGAATTCTCACTACACAGACTGAATTTGTACTGAATTAGTGTTTTTTTTTTTTAACAAAAATTACTTATTTAGGTGGTTTTCATTAACAATTTTGTTCAAAAATTTTTCCAATTTTTTTATTCCCGTTTCTCTGGAAATAAAAAAAGTCCAGGAAATCCCAAAGCCTAGTCCTAACAAAAAATAGAGTTGTTAGAATTTAAATTGAAAAAATACAACATTTGAGAATAGCGCGATACAATATTTTTAGGTATGTTTAGTGTCCTATGTTTGAGTGTGCTAATAGATAGAAAACCCAAAAGAAAATCGTTGTTAAAGCCAAATAAAAATTTTAATAATTATATTTTTTGTTAGGACGATACAACGATACAACAGATAGCACACCCCTTGTGAATAAGCTAATTGTTTTTTTTTTTACTTTCATTTTCAGGGTTCGGAGATTAATCAGGTCCAAGTAACATCAAAATTTCTAAAGACTTACACAATATTTCGATGTATTTGCTGAAAACACAAAATATCAAATAATTTGAGTTTCGACCTCATGGGAATATAGGGACGTTGGTTTATTTCAGTAAATATTTCAGAATATAATTCTTAAGATATGGATTACAATACTATTTGTTTTCTTTTCTAAATCTCGGTAACAAAAATGGTAAAAAAAATTTTATTTTTGTAATCATGTGACGTAAGTATATAGTATCATTCCAAATAAAATGGGTAAAAAAATGTAAGATTTTGGAAATGACCCCTTTCGATTTTTACAAAACTTGGTACGTACATTCTGCTAAGTGTCACGATATTAAACGTAAAATTTTTTTTCCAAATTCATTTTGGTACGCGTTCTATCGCTGTTTCAAATTGATTTTTTTCAATAAATTTGTGAAAAATACATAATGTTCAAATGATTACAACTTTGAACGCGTTATCCGATTGTTATAAAATTTTCACCTAGCAATGCTTATATAATCTACTTTCAAAATAAATTGCAAAAGTAAAATGTGTAGTGGAAAAAGGATAATGCAATTGGGAAAATATCCTTAATTTGCAAATATCTTAAAAAATCCATCTTTAATTTTCTTTAAATTATTTAAGCAGTTAACTTAATATTTCAGCTACAGACTATGCAAATTTCAAATTGGAACGCCAATGGATTCAAAAGAAAAACGCTATTTTTTAACAAAGTTTTTTGAATTTTCACAAATAAACATAACATTGCATGACACAATCTTGACTTTTAAAAATTAATAGAGCTCCGACCATCAATTCTATATAGCTTGGACATTCTGATTACAATGGCGTACTTTATTTTTCGATCTAAGGTATATATTATCCGCGAAATGCCTTTAAAGTTTACCGGTTTTCCATTTAGTTTTTTATATACAAAAATTTTCAAATGCAATCAATATAATTTTTTTGTGGTGAAATGTAGGCACAGGACCTGTATTCATATTTAGGCATAAAATCTGATGCATAAAACTTAATATTAAAATCACTGTTCGCGTTTTATATTGATTTTTACGGTTTTTTAAGGTTTTAGCCAATTAAATTGTTGAAAGCAAAATCGGCCTTAATAAATGATATTGCTTAGTAAAGAAGCAATTAAAAGGAAATATTTCAATAAAAAAAAATGTATTCATCTGTAGCGGCATATACGTTAAAATCGCGACTTTTGAAAAATTTTATATGGCAGCATAGCTTTCCAAGTTGTCCCCAAAGTCCAACTTTTAGTATAATATGGGGTGACGTCTAAAAACTGTTTTCGCAAAATTTCAAGCAAAACAGTTTGCATTTGCAAAAGTTATCGCAATAAATACATTTCTTACTATGGTTAGTATCGTACTAAAGACGCTTAGTAAAAAATGTATTTATTGCGATAACTTTTGCAAATGCAAACTGTTTTGCTTGAAATTTTGCAAAAACAGTTTTTAGAGGTCACCCCATATTATACTAAAAGTTGGACTTTAGGAACAACTTGGAAAGCTATGCTGCCATATAAAATTTTTCAAAAGTCGCGATTTTAACGTATATGCCGCTACAGATGAATACATTTTTTTATTGAAATATTTCCTTTTAATTGCTTCTCTACTAATCAATATCATTTATTAAGGCTGATTTTGCTTTCAACTATTCAATTGGCAAAACCATAAAAAACCGTAAAAGTCAATATAAAACGCGAACAGTGGTTTTAATATTAAGTTTTATGCATCAGATTTTATGCCTAAATATGAATACAGGTCCTGTGCCTACATTTCACAACAAAAAATTTATATTGATTGCATTTTAAAATTTTTGTATATATAAAACTAAATGGAAAACCGCTAAATTTTAAAGGCATTTCGCGAATAATATGTACCTTAGATCGAAAAATAAATTACGCCATTGTAATCAGAATGTCCAAAATATATAGAATTGATGGTTTATTTTTGCAATTTATTTTGAAAGTAGATTATATAGGCATTACTAGGTAAAAATTTTATAATAATCGGATAACGCGTTCAAAAGTTGTAATCATTTGAACATCATGTATTTTTCAAAAATTTACTGAAAAAAATCAACTAAAAACAGCGAAAAAAAGCGAAATAAGACGAATTTTACAAAAATTTAAAAACAGTAAATTTCGTGATAGTCATGAGGATCTACAAACAGAATTTTGTCCAAATCCAGAGACCTTCTTCCAATAAGTGTCCCGGTTCCCTTTGGAATGATTCTATAAAGTTTTTTAAAATAATAAAGTTTTTTTAAAAATGTATGAAGGTATGTATAGTTGATTTTCTAATTGGTAAATTAATGTTTTTGTTAAATTTAAGATCATACAAGTATTTTAAAAATCTTGTAAAAAAAGTATTTTTTCGCCTTATAAATACTTAGATACTAACCAAATTTTTACTGGATTTTCGGCGTGACTTTTATCGCCACCAAATTCCATATCAGTAATTTTTTGTATTTACAAAGGAACAATTAGCCCAATCAGAATTTTTACAATTCATTTATTCATCTCTGATATATTTTTGTGTTTTTTTTTCTTAATAAAATCCTGAATTTTAAATTAGTATAGTAATGCAAGTGCTTGCAATAGTATTAACATAAGTACGAACATTCATATACAGTCCGAGACATTCGTTTGCATGCACTATATTTTCCTTGTTTTTTTAAGAAACAAAAAATTAGAAATTAATTTTCTTTTTACACAATTATTTGTCTACCTCACAGTTAACTAGTGAAATCAGGGGTCTCACATGGTCTTTTTAATGGCAATACCGGATTTGAATGCAACAGATGGCGCTGACTGCTGTTTTGTTTTTTCTGGCAATACTTCATTTTATTGGGGAGCAGTGTTGCCCGAAAAGGTTTAGCTCATTCCCATTATGAATGTTTAAATCCCCAATGTTATACCCACTTCATTTTAATTTAAACAAAAACTTAATTTAAAAGAAAAAAATAGGAGCTAAGTTAGCATCGCTCTTAAGTCCAGAAAATTATTAAGAAACGACTCAGCAAAGTAACTAAAATTTAATATTTTACGAAGAAGTATTTACATTTTCATTCGAACTTTCAAGGCCTCAAATCTTTGTTAAAATTGTGAAAGTAGAAAATTTTATTTTACAAAAGACAAATCACAATTAAGCTGAAATGTCACTGTTTCAAAATAAAAGTCGTACATTAAATTTTCGAGAGAAAAAATTGTACATAATTTTCACACGAAACTCAATATGGTGAAAAATATTTTTTTTTATAAAATTTGTATGGAATTTGACAAGTAAATACGAGTAGTTTTCAAAAACTAATAGTTTTCTAGGGCTTGTAAATTTTTTAGTACATTAAGTTTGCATAAGTCGAGTTTACATCGAGTTTAGTCCTTTGCTTGTAACATTTTCAGTATTTTTTGATTAATTATTAAGCTTGGTTTCGTTAGTTTAGTTTATTGATCCAAACTATCACAACAAGAATAAATCTTATAAATTACAGTGATAGCACGTAAAACTTTCAAGTAAATGTTTTGTCAAATTCAAATACAATTTATAAATTGATATTAATTGTAAATTAAAAAACTTAAAAATAACATAGTGAAATTTAAATTGCACAAACATACATATAAATTAAAATAAACATTATAAAATTGAAAAACATTTAATACATTTTAAACAAATTGAATAGTTCCATTTTAAAGCGTATTGTGTTGCTAACCAATTGAATATTTGATGGTAAGTCATTCCAAACAGAGATGGGAGTAATTAATTACTTTGTAATGACCATTGCGGGTTTTCATTACCATTAAATCTATAAAATGAAAATTAAAAAAAAAAAATTCATTACCATTACAAAATGTAATTGTAATGAAAAAAATGTTAATTTTATTTGTTTTCTTTACATGTAATGAAACGTTTTTATAGACAAATGAAATTTCATTACCATTACTTAACATAATGATGTAAAGAACGGTTTGTTCTTTGTTCTACACTGAAAAATTTTCCTTTATGTAAATTTTTTTTCGCAATTTTTTTTGGCAACTAGCCACCAAACTTTGATGTATGTCCCTAGATTATAAATTTAAAAACACCGCACTTAAAAAATAGCAAAATTATGGCGGAACGCGAAAAAAGACTTTATGGCAGAAAAATTCAATTAAAAAACTTAATCAGCGATTAACATTCTTCAAACAAATATACTAATGCAAAATGTTTCCTTTTGGCAAATTTTTTCGCAATTTTTTTTTTTTTTTTGCAACTAACCACCAAACTTTGTTATATGAAATAGCCATTATAGTCCCTAGATTATAAATTTGAAAAAACCGCACTTAAGAAATTGCAAAATAATGGTGGAACGCGAAAAAAGACTTTATGGTACAAAAACTAAATTAAAAAACCTAATCAGCGATTAAATTTCTGCAAACAAATATATTGATGTAAGAAATTTCCTTTTTGCAAATTTTTTTTCGCAATATTTTTTCGCGATTTTTTTTAACTAGCCACCAAACTTTGTTGTATGAAATGGGCATTATAGTCCCTAGATTACAAATTTTAAGAAACCGCACTTCAAAAATTCAAAAACAATGGTGGGATGCGAAAAAAGACTTTATGGTAAAAAAATTTAATTAAAACACTTATTCAGCGATTTACATTCTGCAAACAAATCTATTTATGTAAAAATTTTCCTTTTTGCAAATTTTTTTTTCGCGATTTTTTCGCGGTTTTTTTTTCACTAGCTCCCAAACATTCTTGTATGAAACGGGTATTATAGTAACTAGAATATAAATTTAAAAAAACCGCACTTCAAAAATAATGGTGGGGCGCGAAAAAAGACTTTATGGTAAAAAAATTTAATTAAAACACTTATTCAGCGATTCACATTCTGCAAACAAATTTATTGATGTAAGAATTTTCCTTTTTGCAAATTTTTTTTTAAAACTTTCTTATATGAAACGGGTATTATAGTCACTAGAATATAAATTTTAAGAAACCGCACTTAAAAAACTCCAAAATAATGGCGGGACGCGAAAAAAGACTTTATGGTAAAAGAATTGAAGTAAAACACTTAATCAGCGATTTACATTCTGCAAGCAAATATATTAATGCAAAAATTTTCCTTTTTGGTTTTTTTTTGTTTGCGATTTTTTTCGTAATTTTTTTTTTCAACTAGCCACCAAACTTTGTTGTACGAAATGAGTATTATAGTCCTTAGATTATAAATTAAAAAAACCGTACTTACAAAATTGCAAAATAATGGCGGATCGCGAAAAAAGACTATGGTACTAGAATTGAATTAAAAAACTTAATCAGCTATTTATGTTCTGCAAACAAATATATTGATGCAAGAATTTTCCTTTATGCAATTTTTTTCGCGATTTTTTTTTTTGCAACTAGCCACCAAAACTTGGTATCAAATATGGATACCATAGGCCTCGGATTATGAACTAAAAAATGCTTTTAGTAATTTGTAAACCTCATATTTTTAAAATAAAAAACTTCGACAAAAACGGCATGTAATGAAAAACAAATGGGTGTTTCATTACTATGTAAACATTAGGTAAAAGTAATGAAAATTAAAAAAGGTTCATTTTAATTTTCAAAACAAATGAAAATTAAAAAAAATATTCATTACTATTTTTTAACGCAATGATAATGAAAAAAAACATTACCATTTCTTCAAAAAATGG
The DNA here is from genome assembly GCA_949987735.1 of Leucophora obtusa. Taxonomy (NCBI): domain Eukaryota; kingdom Metazoa; phylum Arthropoda; class Insecta; order Diptera; family Anthomyiidae; genus Leucophora; species Leucophora obtusa. The sequence continues at coordinate 122,975,540 of OX465295.1, read as the reverse complement.
TAATGATAAAAAAAGCTCCATTACCATTACATCAAGTAATGGTAATGAAAATGTAATGATAATGATTTTAGCCCATCTCTGATTCCAAAGACCGATTGTGTAATTAAAAAATTGTCTTGTAGATAAAACGTATTTATATTTTTGTGAGATCAGGCCTCTTCCATGTGGAGATTTGGCAAAAGTAATTCTTCTATAAAGATATTCAGGTTCCTTTGAATATATCAGCTTATGCATCATCAAAAGGCTTTTATACTTTAAAGTAATTAGTAAGTCTTTAAAACAAATATTATGCAACTGATATGTGAACGATGATATATTATCCCTTCTACTGCGATTAAATACATATCTGGCTATATTATTATATGTGACTCGAAGTCGATCGTAATCAGTGGTGTCACGATTTGCAAATATTTCACATCCATACACCAAAACATGTATTAGATATGTTTTGGGCTTCTCAACATCCCATGAACTTTTCCAGCTGAAATATTTATGTGATTTTTCCAAGAAAGCTCGGCATTAAACGTTATTCCTAGATTTGATGATGATGGAACAAAATTGATTGTAGTGTTATTTATTAGCACAGAGACGTTATTATCAAGTCTTTTTTTATTATTTCTTGATATAAAGATACATTTTGAGTTCGTTGGGTTTATGCACAAACCATTTAGACTTGCCCAATTGTGAATTTTATTTAAATCATTGTTGATGCGTTCAATACAATAACGTACATTTTCCATTTTGGTGCTTAAGTACAACAGTATATCATCCGCATACATTTGTATATCACAGTGACTTACAGCTTCAGGAAGATCATTAATGTACATACAAAAAAGCAATGGACCAAGAATGGACCCCTGTGGTACCCCTCTATCAACATGAACTGCATTGGAAGTCGAGCCATTTAAAAAAACAACTTGTTTACGGTTTATAAGGTATGACGAAATAAGTTTTTTAGCCGAATTAGAAAAAATAAAAAGCTTTTGGAATTTGGTCAGCAGAATTGAGAAATCAACTGTATCAAAAGCTTTGCTGTGATCTAACAGCACAAGAAAAGATACCATATCATTATCCAGTTTTGACCTAATTTCTTCAACCTCATCGATCAACACCGTGATGCAACTTCTTCCCTGTCTAAAACCAGACTGTTTTTCTGTTAGGAAATTATGCTCCTGTAAATATTTATACATTTGGCTTTTCATTAGATTTTCCATTACCTTGGACAAAAAAGGTAGTATGGCAATTGGTCTAAATTCACTGCTGTTCTTAGGGATCGGAATTATTTTGGCTTCTTTCCATATATCGGGGAATATTGACTTAGTTAATATGGTATTAAATACGTACGTAATGAATGGCAGAATTTTAGGGATGATAAGTTTCAAAAATCTAGGATTAAGTCCATCCAAACCCACAGCATTTGATTTTGTTGATGTTAAACTTTTGAGAACTTTTATTTGATCCACACATCGAAAATAAAAACAATTTTTAAAAGGCACTACATGGATTTTTTCATATTGGCATTTCCACCGAAAGGTCCACCGAGACTAAAATATTAAAAGTTCTTGAAAACACTTTGTTTTATCATATTTTTATAGGGAAGCAATCAAATTTAAATACCGTAAAAAGATTTTGCATTTATTCATAACCCATTTCGAGGTATTCGAATTCAAAGTCGCACCAGCGCATCTTTTCTTATTTGGATATTTCGTTATGCATTGACTTTTGCTCTCTAAAATATTTCCAAAGATACAAAGCGTCATAAAAAAATGCATAAGAAACAATGCGATTGAAAATAACTGTAAGTTTTTGATTTGCATTGTCGCATATTTCGGTGTCCCGTGCGACATCGAAAAACAATATTTGTTATCAGTGCGTCGAAAGTACACACAGAAAGCTCATCAAATATTGATTACAAACAGAGATTTTTTATACAATTAAAATAAAAAAAACCTACCTGAAAAATAAGAAGAATTGTGGTCTTGGTACTTATACACAGTTGGTCACGTGCGACATCGTAAGTGTAAAATTTAAAAATTTGAATTTTTTTTCTTTTGTAAATGATTTATTTATGTAAATACATACTTTTAAAATTTTTTAAATTGGCATACGCCATGGTCAAGAAGTAAAAGCAGCTAGGACTGCCTATTCTAAAAAAACTGTGTTATATAAATTTATTTTTGTTTATTTTATTTAACCCTCTAATACCCAAGGCCGCCAAAAGGTGGTCTTCAGATTTTAAATAGTTTTTGGCTAAATAACAATATTTTATTCAACAAGTTGTATTATATCCATAGAAAAACTTTTTTTTATATAACGAACGGTTTTCAAGCAAGGAGCATGTAAAGTGAAAATTTGGAAAATTTTCAAAAATTAACTTTTTAAAACAATAAAAAATATTTGCGAAATTGCCAAAAATACATTTACGATCTAGCGTACATTTCCGATAATAACAAAGCTAGTTTAGAATCTCTAATTGTAAAATCAGTTAAAAAATTTTCTCCAGGACTCAGAAGTTAACGCCAGGATACGTTTTACAAATATCTCTCTAACTCAAAAATTACCCAACAGATTTTCTTGAAATTAAACACAGATTATACACTCAGAGGTAGTAGTAAGCAGAACTAACTTCGTCAAAATCTATTGATGTTTAGTGCCGAATTCGCCAAATTTCGTAATTTTCAAAAAGCGAAAATCGCCATAACTTTTGAAATAACAACAATTGATCAACAATTTTCGGTACGTAATTTTATTTTATTGATAGTGTTATTTACAGCAAAATAGTGTTATTTTACTTGACTGGGTTTCAAGATACTGCTTCAAGTTTTGTTGTGCTATATCGCCTAAATAAAGCGATAAATTAAAATTTTAATATTTGTTCCGTAGTAGATTTTCAACGCCAAATATATGGTTTAAATATTATTGTAATCAGAAGAAAGAGCATTAGAGGGTTAATACTATACAATACTTAATTCATACTACATATTTCCTTTAAGTTTGTTTTTTGTTTTTATATTAAAATAAATACCTTGAATACTTCTGTTGATTTAAAAACATTTTAATAAGCTTGTTTATATATAATTTCGTAAAAAGAGCAACAGAAACAACATAAATCTCATGATGGAAAAAAATGTCCCGTGCGACATGTCCCGTGCGACAGTGAATAAAATGAATTTAAAAAAATAATATGAATCGTTTTTGGGTAAAATTAAAATCATTTTTAAAAGACATCAATGCGCAACAGTGTAAAATTAGTCACATTGAAATATTGCCTCAGGTTTCGCTGAAATCGGCATTTTAATTGTTAGCCGCGAAAACCACTTCTGTTTTTGTCCCGTGCGAATGCCTTGGTTTTTTACAATTATCTTAAAAACGAAAAATTGCTAAAAATCAACCTCAGCACCAATTATAGGGCTAATAAAGAGATATAAGTAAAGCCTATTGTCAAAATAAAAATCCGTTTTATTTTGACTTTTTTTTCACTTTAAATGTGTTCGACGGTCACGTTCGACATGATGGAAATGCCCATATTCATTTTCAGTTGGTCTTGCCACTTTAACGTCAACAAATTGGTGGTTTAGTTTATTTACGTCAACGTCAGAACTAGTAATGCAAACACTCTCTTTACCAATACCAATTTCACGGATTTCTTTCCACTTGCTTTGCTATCTATAGCTGTTGTTGTTTTAGCCTTATTTATGTTATCCACAACTTTTTTCCTAGCGGATTTAAACAAAAATTGCAATTCAAGGGTTTTAAATTTCTTACATTTTTTTATAAGCTAGATCCCTGATATCAATTAAACGTTTTATTGCTGAATTAAACCACGGTGGCTATTTGGCCTTGCAAATTTTTGTTTTTTCTGGCACGGTTTCATTAAATACTTCAAACAAATTATTTTGAATGAAAGCTATTTGATCATTTACGTCTTCAAGGTCGTAAATTAAATTCCAACTAATGTAATCAAGCCGCTGGGTTAGTGCCATATAATCTATGTTTCGAAAATCACGATATGGGTAATAACCCTTTAGAAAAACGTGTAAGGCCACACAATGTAATCGATTTGGTGTACTTCATTTTATGACTACTTACGATATGGGATACCTGTGTATAACAATTGTATAAGAAACACAAAATTTTTGAAAATTTTCAAATACATTTTCGATTACATTGTGTGGCCTTACACGTTTTTCTAAAGGGAAATATCTTCAGTGCAGATAAAGGCATCATGCACTGTAAAGATAAAGTCATGCTTTGAAAAAACTGCAGCAGATAACTGAACATAAAGAAGTATTTTCTTTTTATGATTTACAAAGAAGACGTCAAGTAAGCTGTTTGTAGCATTTGGATAATGGGTTGGAGTTGTTGTGTTGACGAGCAGTAGGCCAAGTGTTTGCATAGGCTCCAAAAGTGAGTTTTCAGTGAGCAGATTACTGTTGAAATCGCCAGCAATAATTACATCATTATATAATAATGATAAAGATTCAATTTTATCTAGCAAATCATATGTATCAACATCGTTATTTGGTCGATATACGCAGGCAAACAGTATTTTCCTCTTATCTTCAGTGGTTACCTCCAAAAATAAATATTCAATTTGACTGGAGGAGTTCGATTTCAGTTTTAAGAAAGTATTTATATTATTCCTTACATAGATTGATACACCACCAGCGTGTGTTTTCCTATCAGCACGAAATAATTTGAAACCAGGAAAATTGAAAATGGCATTAAAAGCTAAAAAAAATTAACAACCATTTATGTTTTGTGATTTTTTATGTTTATTATATTGTTTACTATCATATTAATACATTTGAACTTCATAAAGGTAGATTTAGAATGAAATTAAAATTAGAATATTACAGATTTAGAATGAAATTAAAATTAGAATATTACATATATTAGAAAAAAAATTGAATTTTTAATTTTTTTCAATTATTTGTACATTTTTCGCATAAATTGAAATTATGTTCAGCACAAATGAAATTTCTACACTTTTCACAGCGTGTAGCAAAAAGATTTTTGTTATTTTTATATGTGCAGATGTAAACACAGAAAATAAATTGGTTGGAATTCTATCGGAACCAACGAAATAGTTTCATCATTCAAAAATTTTATTTGCAGTTATTTAAAATTCATCATCAGGAAAGTTATATTTATTTGTGAACAGAAAATATATATGATGAACCAAAACACTGTCACATTATCCAAAATATTGGCTTTTCTAACCAATATTGAAAAAATACTAACTTCCACATTACCTTCAATACCAACAACCACCAATTTATCGAAGATCTTGTCATTTGAATAAAATATCGGCCGCAGAAATCTAGTATCAGTTGTGTTTCAATAAAATCGATCACTCCATCCAAAGTATTAGTTTTTCAATCAATTTAAAATTTTTTTTTAACTTTAGTACACCCAGGAAAAAGATTGGTTGGAATTCGATCAAAACCATTAAAATGAATTTGCCAGGACGTTATTTTATTTGCAGTTGCCTATAATTAAATACTACACCAAAAATATTTTGCTATGTATTAAAAATAGGGAAAATGAACTTAAAGACAATCGTTTTAACAAATTATTGGTATCTCCAACCAATTTTAAAATTAGTATCAGTTTAGTAATTCTATGCAGTAGAAGCAGCCATTTATTTAGTGTATATACAAGAAAATTGATGTTACCGATAACCTTTATAAAAAAAATTTCAATATTCGAAAGTGGTAACTACAAATACGGGTATCCTAATCAAATATGACCTTAAAGTCGAGTTTCTGTAGAACCAACCGAATTGTGGATTGTATTGATAACACACACAACTATTGATTGGTATTGGTAAACGAATCTTTTATTATATTGGTTTTCCAAGCAAAACATATAAATTCAAAATTAGACTTCAAAATTAATAAGTGTTTGTGGTGTAGTCGGTAGAGAGTTGGCCTAGTACGCCGGATTTCCGAGTTCAAATTCTGGAGAAGACAAAAATTTATATGTTTTTTTTTAAATTAAAATAAAATATTCATATGTATAAACAGTAAATATGGCTAAGAAAATTAAGAGTAGTTGTGGTGCAGTGGTAGGGTTGCCACATGGCCTTGAATGGCCTTGATTGTCAAGTTAATTTAGGTCTTGTCAAGTGCCAAGGTCAAATTTATTTTGTCTAGTTAAATTGAATTTTTGTCGTATCAGTAGTTAAAAAAGAACATGCAAAATTACAAAACTGATGAAATATATTAGTGTTTTAATTTTTTTGAGTAGCATTTATTTCCAAGTCAAAATCCATTTCTAGTTCATCTCGCTGTCTTCTTTCACGTAAAACTCTATCCATTTTTTATCAAATACTTCGAAACACAACCAAAATTCAAATAAATGCGCAAACAAACTTCACTTATGTGTGTTCCAGAACAAACTGAATTTCATAAAACGAAAAAAATAAGAGCGTGCTATAAATTCACATACAAAAATAAACAGCAATTCCAGGTACCTGCACACATAAAACAGTCTCAGTTGTGGCCACCGAATTTGTTGCCAATCGAATTCGTGCGGTTGCGACAACTATCTTTATATTAAATTATATTTTTCGTCGTGAAAGCCAATATTCGGTTGTCTTATTCAATATTATGTTCCACATAAATATTATTATGTTCCACAAAATTTTATTGAAATTAAAAAACTTTTTTTGAATTTTCTGGTATTGAACCCGGCCATTCAGGTTAATAGTTCACACTCTTACCCACTGCACCACAACTACTTTTAATTTTCTTAGCCATATCTACTATTTATACATATGAATATTTTATTTTAATTTAAAAAAAAATAAAAATATAAATTTTTGTCTTGTCCGGGATTTTAACTTGGAAATCCGGCGTACTAGGCCAACTCTCTACCGACTACACCACAAACACTTATTAATTTTGAAGTCTAATTTTGAATTTATATGTTTTGCTTGGAAAACCAATATAATAAAAGATTCGTTTACCAATACCAATCAATAGTTGTGTGTGTTATCAATACAATCCACAATTCGGTTGGTTCTACAGAAACTCGACTTTATGGTCATATTTGATTAGGATACCCGTATTTGTAGTTACCACTTTCGAATATTGAAATTTTTTTAATAAAGGTTATCGGTAACACCAATTTTCATGTATATACACTAAATAAATGGCTGCTTCTACTGCATAGAATTACTAAACTGAAACTAATTTTAAAATTGATTGGAGATACCAATAATTTGTTAAAAGGATTGTTTTTTAATTCATTTTCCCTATTTTTAATACCTAGTAAAATATTTCTGGTGTAGTATTCACTTATAGGCAACTGCATATAAAATAACGTCCTGGTAAATTCATTTTAATGGTTTTGATCGAATTCCAACCAATCTTTATCCTGGGTGTGCTTATGCGCGCACATACACAGGGACCGATTCGTAACTATAACTGCACAGGCAAATACAAATTCAAAAACGGCTTTTTTGGTTGTTCAGGCAAAATAATTCTACTTTGCAAAATACAAGGTCATTCCGCTGAACCGTTTTTATTTTATTCAAGGTTAAAGATGAAGGTTAAACGGTTGTCAAAAATTCAAATGACAATATTTTTACTATATTAGTTTTTTAGTTTCAAAAGTTACTTTTAGTACAGTTTATTACAAAATGTAAATTAATCAAAAATTTTCTGTAGCTAAGAAAACGAAACATATTCTTTACACTTCTTAGCACAAAAGAACATTAATTTCTTATAATATTAATCAAAAACAAATCTTAAATTGAAGTGAAAGCGCTTTCCATCGGATAAGAATTGCCGCACCAATTTCAGGACCCAATCTAAAATATCCGTGGAGCTCAAGATCACGCCAAAAGTTACAAAGACAGTCAGAAACCTCCTAACTTAAGTAAATTTATTATAAAAGAGGGCCTTGAAAAAAAATCTAATCTTTCTTTCATTTGTGAGGACGGAGGTTGGTTAAACCTACTTTAATTAAAAATCTTATAAATATTATTGCTGTATTTTAGAAAAAATGCAACAACTATTATATACGCTTACTTTAATACCCAGTTTGTTCCTTAATATCACCAATTTTCTGTTGTTTGCTATCAAAATCTTCAAAACCGTCGTAGACATATATCTGATTTACAGTTAATCTCAGGCTTAACTCCCAATTTTGTAATTTACTTATAATAAATTCGTACTTATAATAAATTCGTACGTATTTAATAAGGCTTCAACAGATCACTATTTGTTTATTTTAGTCTTCATATTTTGTCAACGATTTGAAGAAATTTATCTTTATTTGAATTTATAGATTTTCTCAAGGATTTTCTTTAAAAAGATTTAAAGAAAACTCGTCTTAAAATCCTTAATATGCCTGTATAAACTAAAAAAACATTCTGCCTTAAATAATTAAGTACAAAAAGCCTATCTAAATTACATATGACGCACGCAAAATCAATTGTTTCGTTACTGCGTGCAAACTAGGGATGCCGAACGGGACTGGTTTTTACAAATCCCGGGATTCGGGATTTCGAAAATTTAAATCCCGGGATTCCAGGATTTTTCGGGATTTTTCGGGGTTTCGGGATTTTTTTGTTTCATCATATTTTTAATTCTAAAAATAAATAGCTGAAATAAACCCTACAAATTAAAATAATTTATTATAAATCTACTTATTATTTCTTGTACACTCAAAAAAAAAGTCAGTAAAGTCAGCAAAAAATGTTGCTGTGTCAGCAAATTTTTGGTCAGGAGCGTGCTTGCAAAAAAGTTGGTAAAATCAGCAAAAGGTTTGCTGAAAATCAGCGAGCTGATTTTTACCAAAAAAATAGTAATATTCAGCAAAAGTTTTGCTAACACTTAGTCGACTGCAAATGAAAAAAATCCTTTCTAAAATCACTAAACTTTTTGCTGAATATTAGTAGACTGAAAAAAACTCAAAAAACTTGTAGCGAAATTTTACTTTAGTTAATTTATTTGCTGAAAATTTAAATAGAGAATATGTGTGGAGTTGTTTTTTTTTTTTTTTGTCATTTCCGTTTGCAGACAAGCTGCGACATCTACATCTTGTCTATCTGGTTGTCGTCCACGCTATGAATGCGGTTATCAGCACAATTTTTGTAGCAAAATAAATTAGTAAAACATTAGTTCAAAATTAGTTTAGTACTAAAAAAATATAACTAAAATTTTTGCTGAAAACGGAATTTCAGCAAAAAAATTGCAGAAAACTAGTACACTTGATATACAAGACGCTTTACTAATTTTTCTACTAACTTCTTTTTTTGAGTGTAGTATCAAGAAATAAACAAATTAAGCCGGATGCACAATGCTGGAGTACTCCACGCTGCAGAGTAGTGTGTAAAATAGAGATATCATAATACAAAAAATATGAAAGTGCAAAAAAGAAAGGAACAAAATCCACTCAGAGTGGAGTACTACAGCATTGTGAATCTCGCTTCAAACAGAGACTACACTCATAGAAATAAGTATGTAAAAATAGCAGAAAAAGCTACTAAAAATTAGCAAAAAAGTTATGCGAAATCGGCAGAACTTGTTTGCTAAATAATTGTTAAATTTTCGAAATATAAGAAATATACTTATGAGTTAAATTTAAGCATATTGCAAATTACAATTTACCTCTGAAGAAACTACAAATATTTAGTTATATTTGGCTAAAATTAATTGAATGCAAATGCTGAAATCATCAGAAATATTTAGTGACTATTGGTTTTTTTAAATCAACTAATATAAAATATTAAGAACATACCTCAGCTGATTTCAGAAAGGCAGATTGTTAGATTTTTCTAATTTAACAAAAATTTGCTGAAGTTATGATTTTAGCAAATCATCAATAAAATAAATAAAAACATGTCCGTTAAAAGATTAAATAAAGTTGAATAACGATTTTCAAAAGTTTCACAGGTTTTTAAATTATTTAGGTTTTTATTCAGATTTATTTAATGTGTAATCTATTTTAATCTATTATTTATGAATGGGAAAAATTAGTTCATTAATAACATTTAATAAGATATTAGATTTATGAGATTTAGGTCGAATATAACAATGAAAACAAATACAAAAAGAGATAAAATATGCCAAATAACGAAATCGGAAATCCCGGGATTTTTTCAAGACCAATCAATTTGTAAATCCCGAAAATCCCGGGATTTTCGGGATCGGTATCCCTAGTGCAAACGAATGTCTCACTAAAAATTTTCTATAAAAATTGCGATACCCTTACAATTGTTTTTGTTTTCGAAAGCCTACTAAATAATGTAAATAAAAACCAAATACAAAAATTCTTATTCTGGTTTAAAAAGAAATTAGAACAGCATTTTTAAACCATTTTATTGTGCTTGCAAATGAGTGTCTCGGACTGTTTTATTTCACTATCTTAATAATTAATATAGTTTGATGCTTATGTATGCCCTTCTATATATGTAATGAGTAAGTAGTAGCTGTTTTTAAAAAAAGACACATTTTATACTGTATTTTTTTCAACAAAAACACATATTCAGAACTTTTTAATTAATATAATGAAATATGCATACAAACCCATGTATATGACTAAGTATTTATATGGTTTTATGTAGTATTGAAATATCCCAGCAAATCCTTGGTAAAGGGTTGGACCGATTTCAGATATTACATAGTAATAATATCGATTTGCACTTAGCAAAACCGCTCAATCATATGTAATAAATAATTACGTTAAATGAAAATCTATGACGAATTGTCATATTTATGAAGTTTTATTAACTATATTGGAACCAAGGGTATGGCATCACCAAAAAATAAGTTATAAAAATATCGTTGTCACTAGATGGCACTTTGTTCAAAAGATTGACAATTTTCTTTTTTATTTAAATTTAAATAATAACAAACAACAAAGCAAAAAACAAACGGACATCTGAAATTTTATTATTTTAATATATTCCGCGCTTGTGTTTTTCTTATTTGGAGCGGCTTTCAGCAGTTTTTGAGTTTTAAAATCTAGGCGCAGCTGATACTAAACTGATATTAAATAGTTGCTCAGGTAATTCTAAATTTCAGCGCCCTCTACCGGTGAGTACTGTAAGTTTTAATTTCTTATCTCTATAATTAATAGTCTCTGATTGGAACTACTCATAAGTTTTTATACGCGTGTCCTAATTTCTTAATCATTTTCCAGCAAAAACATAGTAATTACAAAACATTACCGTACAGATTACTTAAAAACGATAGTTCATAAACTTTTTTTGCATCTAGTACGGATATACCCGTATTAGATGTTGTATATATATATAAATATATAATTTGATCCTGGATTTTGATGTTCGAAAGTCGCTCCATACACTTTTTCGATAATTGCTGGCCGTATGTCACGAATAACACGAACAATGTTGGCCTCCAAGGCATCAATTGTTGCTGGTTTATCAGCATAAACCAGTGACTTCACGTGGCCCTACAGAAAATAATCGATAGGTGTGAAATCGCACAACCTTGGAGGCCAATTGACAGTTCCATTTCTTGAAATCAACTATGGCACTTAGCGCCGTCCTGTTAAAACCACATCCCGCCCGGAACAATGGCATGCATATTTTCAAACAAAAAAATCATTGATCATGGCGTAATAACAATCTACATTGACCGTAATGCGAGCTCCGGCTTCATTTTTGAAGAAATAAGGTCCAATGATGCCATCAGCGTGTAAACCGCACCAAACGGTGCATTTTTCTGGATCTAATGGCGTTGCAGGGTCTGTTGTGAATTAGTTCCACTCCATATGTAGCAATTTTATTAACAAACCCGATAAGCCAAAAATGAGCCTCATCGCTGAACACAATTTTGCGTCTATAATTTACGCGAATTGATGACTCATTTTCAAAGTAAATCTGGATAATTTGGTAGCGTTGTTGAGGCGTCAAACTCTTCATGATGATTTTCCAGAGTATACTGATCATAAATCTATACTCTGGCAAATGTAAGTGAGCGCAGTATGATAGTTCGTTTGACAGTTAACATTTCGTAAGTTCAATCGGGCTTAAGAAAACACCCTTTTATATCGATAGATATTAAAATAGGTGTGACATATATAATTCTATATGATATACTTATACAAATATAATGAGCCAAATATGTGACCAGGTTTAAATACTTATAAATTCCTTATTCTATTTCCCACTACCAGGCAATATTAGTTTTTGTTGGGATATATACGAAATTAGTAAAAGTGTTACGAGTATTCATATTTGTTTTATTTTGGCATAACCGAATTGTGTATACCCTTTGTATATGAAGAAAAAATATATAATCCCAGCCAAAATAGAGATAAGTTTAGATGTGTTTTTCTTGCTTCTGAGTGGAACATCTCGAATACCCATAATGAGCGATGCAGAATTTAACTTTATAGAACAAATCAGTATGTGCGGAAGATATGTCGAAAACAAAGTGCTCTGATATAAATTCAATTTCAATCAATGTCATTTATACAGCAATGCAATACAAAATAAAGCAAGTGCCACACAGGGTTTATCACTTTGAATCAAGGTTGGCAACCGAAACGAATAACGGTATCGGTATTGGTGTCGATTTTTTATTTGTTTCGGTATCGGTTTCGGTAACGGTATTTTAATCACATCGGTATCGGTATAACCGAAACCGAAACATTAATACCGGTATATACCGGTATTATTGAAAAAATTTACAAAAATGTAAAAAAACGTTCTTAAATATAAAAAACTCAATTTTATTAAATTTTTATAAAGGATAACTATAGTTTATGGAAATATTTTTATTAATTAGAAATTTATTAATTCAGTTCGAGGCCAATTTCCTTATGATGAATTAACATAATAAGTACTTTTTTCAAAAACTGCTATTTTTCTTCATCAGGATATTCTCCTAACAAATACTTCACAGAGTTTTTGCTTTCAAAAACCTCTAACACTTTCAGGAATGAAAAGACGATCGTTTCGGGGATTTTCCAAGTCCCCTTCTTCAGTTTTCTTTAGAAAGTGGTGGCAATAGTGCAATGCAAATTGAAACATCAAAATTTCATATTAAACGTAGTCTACTACATCAACGAAATGAGAATGGAGTAAACAATAAAATATGTTTTCGAAGTCTCTGCAAAGCATGCGCGGTTCCAGCAATTAATATAAGGGGAAAAATCATACGCCACAGTAGACAAATACATTGAGTTGTCCACTGAGGCGTATGATTTTTCCCCTTATATTAATTGCTGGAACCGCGCATGCTGCAAAGTCATAACCAACAATAGAAATATTATGAAAGTTTTTGTTTTTGTATTTCGTACCATCGGTACAAATAAAATACAAATTTTATTTTTACCACTTCCTTGTCAATTACAAGGAAGGGGCAAAAAACATTTCTCCGTACTGCGAGTGTTGTCAAAATGTTGGGGTTTTAATTTTTATTCAAATATTAATTTTTTTCATAATAAGGAAATTGGCCTCGAACTGAATTAATAAATTTCTAATTAATTAATAAAAAGGTCGAAAAAAACAATTTTTATTTTTTTGAATAAAAATTAAAACCCCAACATTTTGAAATATTTTTATAATATGAACAAAAAACAATAATCCCTGGTTTAAATAAATTAAAAACAATGTTGCCAATGCAAATTAAAGGCTGATAACCGCACTTTGAATTTGTAACACGATTTTCTATTAACAATGAATAAGTTTAATTGTTTAACAATTTTGGAAATTTTATATTAAAAAAAATAGTATTTTTGCTAAAAACGTGAAAAAAAACAATTTTTTTTAAAACCGATTCCATGCCGGTACGATACCGGTATTAAGGGAAAAGGTTTTTGAATACCGGTATTTTTTGAAATCAAGAATTTTGGTATTGGTATCGGTATCGGTTGTCAATTTGAAAGGGTTTTGAAACGGATAACGGTATCGGTTGCAAACCTTGCTTTGAATTAGTACTAAAAGAATATTATTTTAAGTCATAACTGAAGTTTATTTTGCAGAATCCTATTCTCCTGATGATTTATAATAATGAAATAACAAAATTATTTTTTAATTATATTTCCAAGTCAGAAATCGCCAAATCAAGAACTGGTATACGACTAGGTAACCGCGGGGTTAAAAAAAGACTCTCAGAACTCTAATTTGGGACGCTATTCCAGCATTTGCGTTTTGACAGTATTTGATTTACAAAAATTTCGGTGGTTTTTAAAGTAACCACTGGCAAAAAATAGGTTTAGAGTGCTATGACAAAGTTTGAATCCAGTGGTTACCTAGTCAGAAATTGCCAGCGGAATAAAAACCAATTCACTGGTAGAGCAATGATTTTATAAAAATTATCACTCTTCTTGAACCCTTTGACACGGGAATGTTAATGGCTAGGAATTTTCCGACCAAACTTCGTGGAAATGTAAATCTATGCCCAAGAATATTGTTTATTACTTTAATGGCTTTGCAGCGCCCCCTAGCGGAGATATTGGGAATCAAACTTCAAACATTATCATTTTGCCGACTCCGAGCGGGATAAAATTTTTTGTAAATTTTAATTTTATATTTTTCCTATTACTAATCTCTACATAAAACCTTTTGAATTTTTAATTTTATTCATCACATAATTTTTGAGACTAACCCAGCAAAATATTGGTAATGACACCTCATTGCTGTCTGCATTACCAATAATGATATATCATTACCTTTTGCATTATTTTGTAATATAAAATAATGACTTCCTAATAACGGCCTATTGTAGTTATTGCTTTTAAATATAAAATAATGACTTACTCGCAATAGTTTAAATAAGTACTTTTTACAAAGTTAAATTTTATACATTTATATTTATTACATGTAAATATGTTTTGGGTTAAATTTTTATGACGAGTACTAAAATTACATACTAGGAAAAACTTTAAATTCTCTGAATGTATTTCCTGAAGCTAATAGTATTTGTGTAACTCCTTATTTTTAAGAATCAAGTAAGCAGTCGGATAACCACTTATTTGTAAGCATGTATGTAACCACTTATTATTCAAAATCTCGTAACTACTTATTTCTCATTTTTTCGTAAGCGAGCAGGTAAGTTGAGTTTAGACTCCAAAAAATAAGTTGTGCGGAGCTATGAATTTCTATTATATAACCACTTATTTGGTAATGAAAGATTTTGCTGGGTAAACTTTAGTACTTTTATATTTTAACACATTCTCAACAGCGTTGATGATCACAAGACAAAACGCACTCTACTGCTCTCATGTTATTTTGAAATTTCACAGCCTGCATACAATTTTAATAAGAACAAAATAACGAACCGATAACAGTAAATGAATAGCGATTTGGTTAAAATTCAAATCAGTGACTAGTTGATGAAGTCGACGTACATTATAATGTACGCCACTCGCCAAAGGGTTAAAATAGGTTTGTAGCCAGAAGGTTCCGAGCTCAAACCCGGTTGCAAGCAAACAGTTTTTTTTTTACTTTTTTAGTTAAAAATTTTTATTTTTATAAAACCAATTTTTTTATTTCTGGAAAAGATCCTTTAAGACCAACTTTTTTTTTTGCTCTCCCAACGTTCGCATATTAGTTCCAAAAAACTTTTTTTCAGTGCTAGCATTTTAGCACAGCTAGTAGTTGTCCAGCTGTCATCATTCATTTATGTGTTTAGCCACCATATATTATATGTCTCGTTAGCTCAGTGGGTAGAGCTGTCGCCTGCCAATCTGACGGCCTGGGTTCAAATCACTGCAGGATAAAAAAAAATACATAAGAACTTTTTTTAAATTTTATTTTAGAAAATTTACCAGACCACCTATTTTTTGTCTTTGCCAGCTAATGTTGAAAATTTCGTTTCCCCAGCGCTTTTTAACAGCCATTATTTTTGTCTAATGTACTTGTACCACCTGTTGAAGTGCATTGCCATTGCTTTCCCGTTTGTATTTTTCTGACTGGGTAGCCACAAAAAGTGTATTCGGCACTTTACCGAATATTTGCAAATATTTTGGTTATAATAACATTATTATTCGTTATGCGGCAGGAAGCTAAGTTTTCAATTACAATGAGTACCGACAAAGTGATGCAAATTATATGAATAACATAATACATTCCCTATCCTTTGAAGGGTAAATAATAATCATATATGAATGGAATAACTTTATATGTAAATATTGTATTCTGCAGAAAAGTAAGCACAAGATTTGTTTTTATTTTAATGTCAAAGTAAACGTTTTATTTGCATATTTGTAAGTAGGTTTTTTATACTTATCTACTTCGCTAGTAGTGCAAACTAATAAATATTTAATAAAGGATAAAATTAAAAAATTGAAAATGTTATTTTACTGAGTTCTCTTTTATTTATACTGTGTCACCACGACAAATGCAACCATCGATGAATGCATATTATACGTAGTGATTTAGACCTTTATTAAAAAAAATATTTTCAAAGATGATTAAAAAAAAGGTAACTCGCGAATCAAATTTTTACTTTTGTTTCAGATTTAAAGTGAATTCGTTGAAAGGACTCGATTCTCATTTAAAATATTGGTTTATTTGAAGATCATTTAATATAAGGCTTGCGCATGACTGGTGCATACATTTTCACTTGTAAATTATTACTTAGGTAAACAAAAATATTCTTTTTTAATCACGTTAGCCTTGAAAATTTAATGAAAAATTGTGTCCAAATATTAAAGATCGTTAATATTTGGACACAATTTACTTCTCAAATGCTTTTCTTTGAAATTGAACGTATATATACACTCTAATAAAATTTCGTTTAAATTTACCCTATTTATAGTAGGTAACTTTTTACCTACTATAATATGTGTAAAATTACTCAATGTGTGTAAATATCAAATTATACACACATTGTGTGTAATACTGGTACACACAATGTGTGTAAACTTATAACTTTAATGCGTAAATTTATGTATAAACTGCTTGAAATAGCATGCATAAATGTTTGAAAATACAAATAAAATGCGTATGACTACATGAAAAGTGCTTGCATTTAAACAACAACGAAATATTTTTATTATAACAGTTTTATTGCAAAATAATTCAAAAACATTTAACGCAATAGAAACAGAAATTTATTTAAATGCTTCCAACATTTACAAGCCGATTTTGAAATCTTCCGATGTAGAGGTAAAAAGTTGCCAATGTAATGGGTTTATCTTCTTTTTTACTTCCTGAACATCAGACATGGCAAATAAAAATCAGTTTAATACTAGATTTATACATAAAATTTCTTCGATATCGTCTTGTAATCGTTGGGGAGATTTTTCAATAAAATGTCCTGGAAATATAGCGGTTTTCTGCAGAAATAAAGACTATTTTCCTGTGGAACATCTTTCAGAATCTCAAAACAAAAATCTTAAAATTCAGCAAATACTTTGCTCACCACTTGCTTATTGCACTGACGATTTTATTGATCGCGGCTTGAGATTAACTTAATTGTCTACGCTTTGGTCCATATTAAGTTTTTGCTGCTAATAATGTGATATTGATATTGGTCCTTCTGAAATTTTATTAAAATATTCTTTCATTGATTAAATTATATGGTTGTGTATATATGTATGTACCTTCAAATAACCCAATAACACCAAATACGCTGCACTAATTTAAAGCTATTAATTTGAGATTCTTTTTTTATAAAAACGATATTTTGTTATTTTCTTTGTTTTTTAATTATTCAAAAAGAATTTATTGACAATTTCCATATTACGTTATAATGTTCGTACAATTACACAATTTGTGTCTAAAATTAATTTTTAAGTACCATATGGGAATTATACACACAAAGTGTGTTATTATAAATGAAAAATGCCTATTTGTAAATCTTGTTGTGTATTTTTGTATAAATAAATGTATATTCCAGAATTTTAGGCATTTGATGCTCAAATTTAGGCATTATGCGTTATATTACACAAAATGTTACATACTTTAAAGTAGTGGATTTACAAGCATTTTTTAGAGTGTACAAAAAACTGAAGTCTACATTATAGCCTAGAGAGAACCCCATAAAGACAATCTGATGATAGTGGATTTTGGAAACACTTGAAAATGCATTGTCAACCATTGGTTCTAGGAAAGTTTTTTTCATAAGTTTTTTCTCTATTGGTTGTAAAATAAAAATTGTAAATTCTATTTGGAATTTGTAATATTTGATCTTAAACCGAACAAAAATAACACTCATACTGCATAATTTATTTTGCTTTAAAATGGATAGTCAACAAAAAGTGCGTAAAAATATAATAGGAATTTTTAATAAAAATCCTAGAGAGGCGAATCCGCTAAGTTGTCTAGAACTCAGGCCAGTGGAGAGATATTGGGCATTGGTAATAAGAGAGATGAACAGTCGCCGATAACGTGAAAAGTTTTTCTCGGAAATGGAGTTTATAAGGCAAAAAACACTCAAAATACCGTTAAAGCCCTAAAAGGTGGAATTCAAGATAAAGTTAAAACTTTCATACAAAACAATTACCCCTAAATTCATAAACGCTTTGTAAAATTATGGGAGGTTTACTGAACAAATTTTGTATGAAAATGATGTTTTGTAAACCTGCTATAACTTTACAAAGCATTTATGAATTGAGGGGTTATACAGCTATGGAGATATAAATGGCACATTTTACCATGAATTATTTCTTATGCTACTATATTGCAAATACTATTAACAATCAACAAGTTTTTGTTTTTTCCAAATGTTTATTATGTAAATAAAAACTTATCATTATGGAAAAAGAACCCATTGAAATGAGCTGGACACATAAATGGCACAATCTTATAAAAAGAGAAGTGTTCACTTCGGTGAACAATGAAGGCTATCCAACCCTGACCTCGAATACGTTGTCGAGTGTCGAACCAAACGCAAAGCGGCAGCTAAACACACCACACCCAACAGCTGTCGGCTTTTGCGTTTGGTTAAAAGGTGAGTTCGTGAACTACAACAAGCAACCCAACATCTCCTTTTTTCATCGTGTGTGCAGAAAGAAAACCTCAAACAGCCATTGCAGTGTTTAACCCTAGAATTTAATTTCAAGTGTCATAAATAGTGAACCTAAATATAATAAGTGTAAATTGAATTTGCCATATCGTGGAAATCCTAAATATTAACTTTAAATAAACAAATATATTATAACGTTATATATTATATATATTATAATATATAAATTTCTTATTTGGAAGGCACTATTTACGCGGTAATGTATAGTAACCCCAAAAACTAACCCTCTCCCTCTAACCCGTCTCTTCATGGTCCTTCGAACCGGAGTGAACATGCTCCCGGGCCCGACGAACTTGAGTATGCTTAGAGGTAACATTAGCGGGAAATAGATCCCATGACCAACCACCCGAGGGACGAATCCTGGGCAATCAGCGATCCTCCGTCGATGTGGATGGTATTCGTTTTCAGTATCGACGTGTATAGATCTCCACCAATTTCCAGAGCTACTGGAGCATTCGAGTAAAATTCAGGATCTGCTAAGGAGATACGACAAAACTTGTCCTTAATCGAGGCATCGACGGGTTTCGGGTATGGATGCCTTGGAAGCTCGTTAACCACGGACATGCAAACCTCATAGCGAGCAGCGGGTGCTACGTTGGCCTCCAAGATGACCTTAGTGTACACTTTGTCCTCTAGCTTGAAGGGATTTAGTTCGCATTCCCGAACACAAGAGACCGCTACTCTAGAGGTAGTAAGGCTTGGGTTGAGCAGTGCTCTAGCTAAACGGGTTCCGTCCCCTGAGACAATTTTCACTACAGCAGTAGGGACGAACGTTTTTGCCATCGATGATGGTAGGGTGGTGTTGACAATGGCCTTGGAGTTTCGCGGCGCTGGGGTTGGAGGCGTGCGTTCTCTTGAAGGCGTTCTTGCCGGACGTTGAGTAGAGAGGTCCCTGAGAATGCGCTTGGGACCGTGAAGCAGAGTGTGATGCTTACCTCCACAGGTTTGGCAGCGTATTTTGCTTTTACACTTCCCTATCAAATGGTTCCGTGCCAAGCAATTCACGCAGTAGTGTAATTTCACTGCCGTCTGGTATTTATCTGCTAGGTTCATTCGGTCGAACTTTTTGCAGTTGATCAGACGATGATCCGCTTGACATATACCACAGCCAAAGTGTCGTTTGTATTGAACTCGTCCAGATCGAGAGTTCGTAGTTCTGCGACTCGCTTGGTTGTCATTACGACTTGAATTGTGGAGCTGTCCGGAATTTTGATCAGATCGAGTGTGGGAGTGATTTCCTCTACGGTTTCCACGATTATTATTATTGGGGGCCATTTTCCTTCAGAAATATTTTAATTAGCACCTATTATGGAGTGTGAGTATAGGGTAAAGGGTAAGTAGAATATGTGAAAAGAAGATAACAATGCCACCAATGCAACATGTGAGATTGTATTCATCACTCCCGAGAACACGTGTCCATTATTTCGACACTGCGAAATTATGTAGTTCAGAATTTGGGTGGTGTGATCAAGAAGAAATGGTTTTAAAATAGAATTTGTTAAATTTTTTGGTTTTTTCCACTAGTTTTTGGCATTTTGTTTTGGGGATGGCGTACCAAGCTTACTGGGCGGCCGACCACAGTTCGTCCATATTTTTGTAATTTTTCTTGGCGATTTCAACCTTGACTTCATTCCACAGGTTCTCTATTCTATTTAAGTCAGGCCTCTGGGCTGGCCAATCCAAAACATCAATCTTCTCCGCACAAAACCATTTTTTTACTAGTTTGGAGGAGTGTTTGGGGTCATTATCTTGCATGAATTTCCATTTTATTGGCATGGAGTTGAAGGCATATGGCTCCATCTGTTTTTTTAAAATATCTAAATACTGAAACTTGTCCATTTTTCCAAACCATAATACTGCCACCTCCATGTTTTACCGTCTTCTGAGTGAACCGAGGATTAAACTCTTGGCCTTTAGGACGACGAACAAAGATTCTGCCATCTGGTCCTATTCTGTTAATTTTTGTTTCGTCACTCCATGGGTTCTGGCGAATGTTAGTCGTTTTGAAATATTTTTTTTGAGAGCAGGGACTTTTTTCTGGAAATGCGCCCAAACAAATTTGCCTCGTTTAGTCTTCTTCTGAGAAGTCTGCTTGGTATTTCCATGTTAAAATTTTCATTAATATCCGATGCTATCTGCCTTCAATGGATCAATTTTCACCATTCGTACTATAGCTGCATCCGTACGGTCATCTGTTTTTAGTGGCCTTGGCTTCCGAATTTTATACTTAGTCAATATACCGTGATCCTCAACACAAGAATTAATTGCATTGTAGACTTTTTTGCGAGAAATTTGCATTATCTCAGCAATTTCGCTACTTTTTTTCCATCTTTATACATTTTCCATACCATCCACCTCTCCTCACCTGTGGTATGTTTTCCTGATCCCATTTTAAAAATTTTTTAACTTTTTATATTTATTTTTAAACTACGAAAAATATTTATAGCTTTGAATTAAATCTACACGACTACTGCCTATTTTAAGTAAATTGTGCCATTTATATGTCCACTTTAAATCAGCATTGTTAACGCAAAAATAATAACGGTAAATAATAAGCAAAACATAATGGAACATTTGAGCACTATTAAGACAAACATCTTTTTCAACAACAATCAGAAAATATAAAACTTGCATTTTTAAATATATTTAGTTGGAAAATACTTAAATTTATGCGCAATTTTAATTTGTGCCAATTATATGTCCATAGCTGTATGTTAATTATTAATAAAATGCAAATTAAAATAAAATTCCAATTTAGTAGATTTGAGGTTAAGAAGAAGAATAAACCATTTCTTCAAAAGTTATAAACACATTAAATTTGCAAATCAGACTAGATCCAGTTTCTGCCTTTTTTATGGACAGGCTTCATCAGTGATTTTCCATTAAATTGTATTATTGCTTATATTTTTATTGTCAGATTGTCTCTATATGAATACTTTCAGAAGTGATCAAACAGACATATACAAACATTCTACTTTCGATTTTTTTGTTTATCTTCTTATTTCCTCCGTCTCACCTTTTCGCAAATGTTGCCACATTGACGTATGGTTTGTACGTACAAGTGTAGGCAATTTGTGTATATTGGAGACGGACTGCCAACAGGGCATTTTTTATTTTTTATAGTAAAGTGTTGTTTTTTAAACTCGTCGTATAGACCAAATACAATTAATATTGTAATTCATATGTATTTTTTTTAATTCTAATTTAGTAGATTTGAGGTTAAGAAGAAGAACAAACCTTTCAATAAAATATTATTTTTATTTAAATATGACATGGAGTTCAAGAGTTATAGCGATTAATTCATGCACTAGTTATTTCGTGCGCAAGCCTTAGCATTTGAAAATATTATTAAAATAATAAATTGAATAAATGTTTATTGCTTAAAAACATATTAAAAACTTATGCCCTCATTTTGTATTTCCCGAGTGTTCAGCGCTTCACCTACGCCAACGCGAACGCAAGATGAGAAATGTGTTATTTTATATAGCACTACGTCACCGCGTTGACTCAACGCTGAACTATTGCGGCATCACTTGAATTGTCAAACATTACGTTATTATGGTTTCCTACATATAGGTCAATACTGAAATGAAAACAAAAAAAAAAAATTGGGAAAACCAGGCTTATCATGGTATGGTAACCCTATCAGATGTGATTATATTTTCAAATGTAAACACAGCTGAATCAAATTCTAAATTTTGCTTTTAGCATTTTGCTTATTTGTTTAATTTAAATGGTAACAAATTAATAGATTTTATTTGCTTGTGAAAATTAAAAAGCAATTGTTTTGCTCAATTAAAGTATACTGGAAAGTTTATTACAACAATGTTTGCGCTCTTGAGTGATTTTTCATCTTCATCGGATGAAGAAGATGTAAGTAATTTAGATATGGGTGCTACAAAACGTGAATTGCGTTCTAACAGAAAAAGTTTTATCCATCGTTTTTTAAGAAAAATATTTTCTTTTTTGTAAAAAAAAATTTCAAAAACTGCAAATTTCTTATAAAAGACATTTCGGAATGTAATTTTTTTAATGAAGCCTGTTTTAAAGAACATGAATGTTTTTTAATTCTATGGTTTTTTTTCAGGCGATGGAGGTTATCAGTGTTTACCCTATTTCCTTACACCATATAGAACCCCATCAACTCCAAACCAAATAAAATTTAACACCATTTTAACAAAAGCTCGAAACACTGTAGAGAGGTGATTGGTGTACTCAAAAACAGGTTTAGATGCTTAATTGGAGAAAGAGGTTTACACTATTCACCCGACAAAGCAAAAACCATTACAAATGTTTGCTGTGCTTTACACAACATTTGCATATTTTACAAAAATGAGTGGCCCTATATGGAGCAAACTGTAGAAATCCAAGAAAATGTGAACGAAGTCGTGGAAAGTGATGTTTCAATTTCTGCAGCTGCCCAAAGTATAAGGGATGGAGTTGCAAATAATTTGTTGTAAATATTGCAGCAATAGTTTTACGTTTATTTAGATACATATTTTAGTTTTCTTTCTTAACTCTCACAACTGCCCTTCTAATTCAGGATTTTCAATGGCGAATTTAACGTGTGCTTGTCATAGGAAGAAAGCGATCTTTTATGAACTTTGATAATTATTTATTCACACAATTTTTTCTGGAATTTGTTTTGAAAGATATTATAATATAACCATTATAATATAATGCCGCAAACAATATCTAAGAAAAATCATATACCTGAATAACTTTGAAAAAAGTTGTTTGCGAAAAACATCCGGAGGATCAATAAGAGATTATTCTGGCCTATGATAAGCGCATGTTAAATTCGTCAATAAAAATGCCGAATTAGAAGGAATTTCAATAGAAATATTTTTGCTGGATGTTTATAAAGTTTGTCAGATCGAAGGTAAAATTGCAAATTGATCTCTAAAAAAACTAGCAATAACTTTTTGTATTTTTCCAAAATATGTACTATAGACTGGCCCTTATTTAAAAATTTGCTCCGAATCCCGCTCCCCGAGACTTATTTTATGAGGTTACTGGAAAAACTAATCCATAAAAAATTTAATCTCAATCAAAGGGTTTTTGAGCTATCCCTGGCCCTTTAAAGTTTAAGTACACGGAAAAACCAGTAGGCACCAACAATGGGAATTTGTAAAAGCACATTTCACTTTTTCTTTTAAATTGAAATTTTATTCCCAACAATTTTTTTGTTTGAAATAAAAACAAAATATTTGTAACTCGTTAGTAAATTGTTATCTTTCATATAAAAATTGTTTAAAAATAAAAATTCAAAGTTACAAAAAAAAAAGTTTTTTTTGTTGGTGCCTTTTTAAAAAGTTTTTTTTTTGTATTTACAAATTTGGTATGAGAAAGGCGTTTAAAAATTTAATTAAAGTTTTGTAAATTACAAATTACTTTTTTAGCTTTTTTTGAAAACACTGGCTCTTAAATAAATACTTCTATTTTTTAGAAAATATCTGTAGAATTGTATTTAGACCGATTTTCCTTTCTAACAAGGCATAAAAATCCAAAATCGGTTGGAAAATATTTCAGTAATTGCAATTCGTCCTGACCATTTTAGGGTTAAAATTGGATAAATACAGAAAATCGTAAAAAAATTAAATATTTTTTTCAAAAACTTAAAATGCTATACTCTAGATTCATTTCTAAGTTTTATAAATAATCAGATATAAATTTTTGTCTTTCTTGGATTATGCTAACCTTGTCCCAAGTATGGTCAACGATGGTTTTTGTAAATTTGCAGAGCATAGAGTTTTTTAACTACACCTCAGATAATAATTCTAATAAAAATTACACATATCCCTCTTTGGGAATTTTGAATTATTTTGACCCCATGTGCCTATAAGGGTTAATTTATAATTTTTTATTACTCTATATAAAATTTGGTCTTAACAGAGTTACTTGGACAATATTTTGATATACTTTGATGAAAAATTGAAAATTTTCTAAAATTTCACCTGTGACCGTGATAGAGAAAGGGTTAACGTTTTCCGAGTTTCAAAAAATTTTCGGAAAACAATTAAAGAGGGATAAGTGTAAGTTTAGTAAAATTATTCTCTGTGGTATAGTTAAAAAAACTGTATTCGTTGACCACTTTTTTATATTTGGTTTAACAAGATTTTAAAGAACTCAAAATTAGAGTTTTGCAAATTCACAAAAAAATCCCATCTTTGACCATGTCTGGCACAAGGTTAGCATTATCCAAAAGAGCCAAAAATTTGCATATGATTATTTATAGATCTTGGATATGCAAATAGAGTATAACATTTTAAGTTTTTGAAAAAAAAAGATTTTATTTTTTAAGATTTTCATAACTTATCTCATTTTAACCCTACAATGGTCGGAGGAAACAAGTTGTATTATATCCATAAAAAACTTAACTCTCTACTTTTTTGCGTTCGAACTTTTTTTGTATACGGAACGGTTTTCAAGCGAGAAGCATGTAAAGTGAAAATTTAGAAAATTTGAAAAAATTAACTTTTTAAAACAGAAAAAAATATTTGAATAATTGCCAAAAATACATTTACGATCTGGCGTACATTACCGATGATAACAAAGCTAGTTTAAAATCTCTAATTGTAAAATCAGTTAAAAATTTTTCTTCAGGACTCACAGGATAACGCCAGGATACGTTTTACAAATATCTCTCTAACTCAAAAACTAGCCAACAGATTTTCTTAAAATTAAACACAGATTATATACTTAGAGGTAGTAGTAAGCAGAACTAATTTCGTCAAAATTTATTGATGTTTAGTGCCAAATTCGCCAAATTTCGAAACCGAAAATCGCCATAACTTTTGATATAAAAACAATTGATCAACAATTTTCAGTACGTAATTTTATTTTATTGATAGTGTTATTTATAGCAAAACCCGAAATTATTTGACCACTGGGTTTCAAGATACGTCTTCAACCTTTGTTATGCTATATCGCCTAAATAAAGCGATAAATTAAAATTTTAATATTTGTTCCATTGTAAATTTTCAACGCCAAATATATGGTTTGACTATTATTGTAATCAGAAGAAAGAGCATTAGAGGGTT
The DNA here is from genome assembly GCA_949987735.1 of Leucophora obtusa. Classification (NCBI taxonomy): domain Eukaryota; kingdom Metazoa; phylum Arthropoda; class Insecta; order Diptera; family Anthomyiidae; genus Leucophora; species Leucophora obtusa. The sequence continues at coordinate 122,949,538 of OX465295.1, read as the reverse complement.
AAAAGCCGGTATTTAAAAAAAGCCAAAAAAGTAATTTGTTCCCCTTATACTTAAATCGTATTTCGAAACTTTAAAGGGCCAGGGATAGCTCAAAAATTCTTTGATTGAGCTGAAATTTTTTCTGGATTAGTTTTTCCAGTAACCTCAACTTTAAAACTGCCATACAACGAAGGGCTAGTCTAATGTTATTTGATAGCTTAAACGAAAATGTCTCATTTATGATCCATTTAAATTTTTTAGCTGTTTAGTAAAGGTCTATAAAATGAATCAAGATATAAGTGGGGTACCAAAGTCAATCCAAAAATTTTAAAACTATTTTATTCGAACTAAGCTAAAATTAAACTCGAACAAAAAAATTTACCATTTAAGTTTCGTGCTTTTAAAGAAATTTAAATATTTTAATTATTATACAAAAAATAATGATTGTTGAAATCAAATAGTAATGTATTATATCCAGTAAGTTCTGCTAGTTACTGCTTTAATGTTAAAATTTCAACATCAAGGGCAATTGTATAGATACCACAAAAATATTTTATACATATTCCACACAAACAAAAAACTTATATTATCTTTTTGTGATGAAATTCGATCAATTTTACTTGATATCGATTTTGAAAGAACAGTGTTTCTCTTGAAGTTATTTTTCTACTAAACTTAAATGGTAACTGTTTTAGATTAATAAAAAATCTGGATAATTATAAATAACTGTGTATGCGTTAAGCCAAATGAACTTACAGTGCCCTTAAAATAAGCTTTCCCAAAAGCAAAAGTTTTTTCAAATAAGGTAATTTTTACGGAAATAGTATCAAATAGAAATTAACACATTTGAATGTTTATTACTCGTATTAAACACAAATATTTATTTCTAATTAATCAATTAAAAAGGACAAAAAAAAAAATAAATTAAAAATAAAAACCAAAATTTAGGGGTACCCGTTTCGAAAATTTTTAAAATGATACCATTCAAATTCAGTCATGTTTAATACTATTAAACGGCATTCACACCTAAATCCTAAACATGTGTTTAGCCAAAACACGTGTAAAGGAATAAACAACAGTTGTAATAGAGTACAGAGCTTAAATACGTGTTTTAGTTAAATACGTGTTTAAGAACTGAGAATTTAAATATAGAATATGTGTAGAGTTGTTTTTCTTTTCTTGTCATTTCCGTTTGCACACAAGCTGCGACATCTATATCTTGTCTATATGATTGTCGTCCACGCTATGCATGCGGTTATCAGCACAATTTTTGTAGCAAAATAAATTAGTAAAACATTAGTTCAAAATTAGTTTAGTGTTAAAAAAATATAACTAAAATTTTTGCTGAAAACGGAATTTCAGCAAAAAAATTGCTGAAAACTAGTACACTTGATATACAAGACGTTTTACTAATTTTTCTACTAACTTATTTTTTTGAGTGTAGTTGTGAACGCAGCCTTATACTCATTTTGAGAAGAATGGATATAATAGACAGTTTAACTTTTATTGGACTAAATTTTTTAGAAAGAGTTAAGAAAATGTAATGTAAAATAAATTATTATTAATAAAGTGAAATAAAATTAAATAACTACCCAGTGTAGAAACGGTAATGACATATCATTATTTTTTGGAGTACCAGTAATGACACCCACTTACCTTTTGCATTATTTTAAAACATATAATAATGAGTTACTGATAATGACTTATTTTTATCATTATTTCAAATAGAAAATAATTTTTTAGATTTTTTTTGAAAATTTTTTGAAATCTATTTTTAGACTCAATATTTTTTAAACACTGGTAAGGATATATGTAACCACATATTTTTTGATTTTTTGTATGTTGACGAGTAAGCTTACTTGTGCGCAGCAGGTCAATTATGTTTTTATCTATTAAATATTACATGTCGATATAGCTCAGATGGTAGAGCTTTTGACTGGCAATCTGTAGACCCAGGTTCGATTCCCGCACCAGCAAATTTTATTAAAAAAAAAAAATACAATAAAAAATATTTTTTTTTTATATAATTTATTTTTTTGAAAAGCTATTTTTAGACTCATTATTTTTGTCAGTACTGGTAAGCACATAGGTAACGATATATTTTTTGATTTTTCGTATGCTGGTGTGTAACCATAACTCATTATTTTTCGCGACATCGCCATATAAAGGTAATAAGAAATGTAAAAACAAAAGTAACTAGTTACCATTACCAGGTATGTAGTTACATAACCACATATCTGGTAATGATTTTCTACACTGGGTACTGAATTATTTTTGTTTTCCTCCAAAATTTTTGTTTGTGCTTTCACAGCTTCAGTCAAATTTTCCAAAGGAACGGTAATTTTTCTCATTTCTTCTGCTTGCTGTTGAGCTAATTTATCAACTTAGTTCTTTCTCCTTGTTTTGTTTCTTGCCATCGTTTTTATGAGCGTGTGGGCTTCTTACAGTGGTTTGGTGTTTCATTTTCGAATGCGTTTCCATTGACGTTGGTGCAGTTACCACTTCAGAAACAATATTGTCAATATCAGCAGGGGATAAAACCACTTCAACCGGTGGAGATAGTAATGTTTCGACCTGTGTAGTAGGTATTACTTCAACCGGCGAAGATGATAAAACTTCCACTCGTGAATTTGACGACACAACTGTTGAATTCGAGAACACGTTCAATCCAAAAATGTTACCACTTGGGTTGGCGGCTACGCTCTAGATTATCCACTGTTTGTTACAATAGAGTAAGCTCAGAATATTCAGATGGTCTTCCACCAGTTTGTCGAACGCTTGCCTTGTTGTTTGCAATTTTCTTTTTCATTCGACCTCTGTAGTCAGTCCAGATCTAAAAGTAAAAACCAATATGATTTCAAAGACTTTTAAATGTTAAAAAGAGAGAATTTATATGATTTTAAGGAGCATTTCTTATAAAATATACAAAACAATTTTTATGCGATTTTCACAAATTCTTCCACAATTTTTTTCTGTACAAATAACCTCCATTTATGAGATATTTATTCTATAGAAAATAAAGCATGAAGAAGTCACAAATTTTTGATTCTTTTTTACAAACTTTTTATATGAAAATACTTTTAAAAGTGGTAAAACAAACCTTTCTCCATTTTGAGGGTGTTCTGGTTGGTGGACTAACAGCGTTGAGTATTTTTGCGGTAGCATCCCAAACACTATCTACTCTGGCTTTGGAACTTCCAAATTTTGGAACCCCTCGTGCAACATCTGGATGCCTCTCCATTTCAGCCACTAATAACTCAAATTGAGTTGATGTTGTGGTTTCCTTTTTTGCCTTTTAATAAATTAATAACACATTACCTTACTTTTTTGTTTTTTAATAATAATTACTACTTACATATTTATTTTAAAAACTTCAATCCAAAAAAACAAAAGTAAAGTGAAATATTTTGATATTTTTTCTTTTTTGTGGTTATTTTAAACAATTTAAAAAAAAAATGAGTGTTCAATTTGACAGTTCAAGTGATAAAAAAGTAAGCGTTGCGTTTTATACAATTTGCTTTTTCAAACATTTGAAGTTAAAATAACGTAAAAATCAGCTATTACAACGCGAACAGTCACTTTTTTGAACACAGTGATTTAAGAAATACAAATTTTCCCAACGCAAGGTGAAGTGAGGCGTAGCGTATTGCAAAATAGAGGCATTAAATTTATTCCCAACTCACAAATAACCACAACATTTGTTGTTAGTGTTCCACTATATTCACTTTCTCATTCTTTTGTTTTTTTTATCAAAATCAAATTTGTACGTTTTGTCAACGGCCCTGCAAATCGCTCAATACTTTTTGTGGCACAAAATATTATGTGCCCTCAAACAGGAAAAACAGGAACTTGTTAATCAGGGATGGAAAAGCCTCGCTCGTTCAGTTTTTGAAATTCATAATCCAAGGCACCGTAATAAAATAATATTATACCAAAAATTGGTGGTTCGTTTGCATAAAAAAAAAAATTGCGAAAACAATTTTCCAAAAACGAAAAATTTTCCATCATTATACACTTAAGTCTCTTTTTATGCGGTAGATGCGTTCCAAAAAAACCGCATAAAAAAGAACTCTACTTCTATACAAAAACGGGAGATGCGTTCCTAATATTTCAAAAACCACATTACTTTGAAACAAGGTGAGAAAAATGGACTAAAATCGCATAAAGAAAACTACAGAATAAAAAAATTTTAAAAAATGTTTCATTTATTTTTACTTTTAACACAAAATAACACCTGTATACATACAGTACATACACAGAAAAAACTGTAGGCACCAACAATGGGATTTGTAAAAGCAATCACATTTTCTTTTAAATTGAAATTTTATTGCCAACAATTTTTTTGTTTGAAACATTTGTAACTGGTTTGTAAATTGTTATCTTTCATATAAAAATTGTTTAAAAATAAAAATTCAAAGTTACAAAAAAATAAAGACATTTTTTTTGGATTTACAAATTTCTTTGTTGGTGCTGTTTTAAAAAGTTTTTTTTTGTATTTACAAATTTGGTATGAGAAAGGTATTTAAAAATTTGATTAGAATTTTGTAAATTCTTTCTGTGTACCAAAAAAACATAAAATCGATAAAAAAAAAATAAGAGCCATAAATAACAGATTTTCTTATTCAGATAGACTCATTCATTTTAATTGCTGTTATTGAAGATCTCCAGGTTTAAAATATTTTCCAATAGCAGCATATCTTTCACCATTTACTACGGGATCTAAAATTACCATTTTTGATTCTTGGTTTATTCATTTCTTTTAAGAAAAACCTTTAAAAAATAAGACAAATTTTATTTCAATTAATCGAGCGAACACATTTTGTTGCACTTGCCTTTTGTTCAGCTTTTCATAAAATCCAGAACGGGAAATCTCAATTTTTAATGTTTTTGTAAATGATATACAAACTCGCTGTACACATAGCATAAGAAAGAAATCACAAAGCTTTCTTATTTTAAAAAATGAGTTATGTCAATATTTAAAAAGGCTAAAAATGGCCAAAAATTAAATAAATAAAAAGTATTATAAAAGTTGGAAAAAAAAGCAACGCAAGTCGATTTTAAAACCGCATAACTTCAAATCCGCATAAAAAGAGACTTAAGTGTATTCGTTTGCAGAATGTTAATTGCTGATTAAGTTTCTTAATTAATTTTCTGCGGCACAAATGTTTTTTTCACTTCGCCATTATTTTGAAATTATTTAGTTGCGGTATATTTTAATTCATAATCCAACGACTATAATACACCCAGAAAAAAGTCCCAGTTGTGGCCAGTTTAAAAAAAACATCTAAATGTTTGTCTTTTCCGGGATTCGAACCTGGAAATCCGGCGTACTAGGCCAACTCCTCACCCACTACACCACAAAAACTTATTAATTTTAATGTCTAATTTTGAATTTATGTGTTTTATTTGGAAACCAAATACGGTAAAATTCGTTTACCAATACCAATTAATAGTTGTGTGTGTTATCAATACAATCCACAATTCGGTTGGTTCTACAGAAATTAAACTTTAAGGTCATATTTGATTAGGGTACCCGTATTTGTAGATACCACTTTCGAATATTGAAATTTTTTTATAAATATGATAGATACAACCAATTTTCTTTTATACTCACTAAATAAATGGCTGCTTCTACTGTACGGAATTACTAAATTGATATTAATTTTAAAATTGATTGGAGATACCAATAATTTGATAAAAGAACTGTTTTTAGTTCAATTTTCCTACTATTAATACTTAGTGAAATAGTTTTGGTGTAGTATTCAATTATAGGAAACTCCAAATAAAATACAGTCCTGGCAAATTAATTTTAATAGTTTTGATCGAATTCCAACCAATCGTTTTTCTGGGTGTACCAATATCTTAAAGCAAAGCTTAATTGTTAGGTTGCAAAAAAAAAAACAAAAAAAAATGTTTTTTCAAAAAGGAAAATTTTTGCATTATTATATTGAATCAGTGATTATTTCCTTTAAGTAATTTTTACACCACAAAACCCTTTTTCTCATTCTGCCGTTATTTTGCAATTCTTTAAGCACGATTTCTTAAAATTTATAATCTAATTGCTAATTGCTTCCAAAAAAAATCGCAAAAAAATTTTGAAAAAACTAAATTTTACATTAATATATTTGTTTTTAGAATGTACAATAAATCGATGAGTAAGTTTTCTAATTAAATTTCTTTACCATAAAGTTTTTTTTCGCGTTCCGCTATTATTTTGCAATTTCTTAAGTGCGGTTTTTTTAAATTTATAATTTGGGGCAGGGGTGGCAAGAGTTTTTTCGCTGCGTGCCAGAAACGGACAAATTTTTTTGTAACAAGTTCTCGCGTGCCACCTTAATTATACCGTACACGACTACGTGGAGAGGGTATAATAAGTTTGTGCTGATGTTTGTAACACCAAAAAATATTGTAGATAGTATAACGATCGACTCAGAATCACGATGTCCGTGTGTCTGTCTGTCCATGCATTTTTGTGCGCACTCTACAGGTCGCAAATACATATTAAGATATTTTGATGAAATTTGGTAAACCGACTTATGTCGGCCCAAGGACTAAGCCTGTTGATTTTGGTTAAAATCGGTCCATATTTAGACCTAGTGCCCATATAAGGGTACCACCCAAAATTGTCTTGTTTATGCGCTGCAGGTCGCAAATACGAGGATATTTCAATGAAATTTGGTACACAGACCTATGTCGGCCCAAAGACGAAGCCTATTGATTTTGTTAAAATCGGTCCATGTTTAGACCTATTCCCATATAAGAGTCCCCCCCGAAATAGGCTTGACACGCTGCAGGTCGCAAATACAAAGATATTTCAATGAAATTTGGTTCACTGACTCACATGGTCCCAAGGACAAAACCTATCTATTTTAGATAGGATCGGTCCATGTTTGGACCTATCTCCCATATGGGCTATATTTCCGATTTTCTCTTATTTTATCATTTTATAGAAAATTTTGACACAAGTCCCATTTTACCCAATTCGAATTTCGGATCCAAACATTAGTTGGCTTTTAACCAGACTAGTGGAGGGTATTATATAGTCGGCATGCCCTGCGGCCCTATGCTCCTTGCAGGAGTAAAAGGAACAAATATATATATGCCCGACAAATAAGTTTACTAGGATCTTGGACTTCAAATAAAAATCATTATATATGACAGCGCATAGAGAAAGGGACCTAAGGGTAAAAAATCAATTTTTTTTTTGTGGACAACATCTGAGCATCGAATGTGACCGATCCCATGCTCTCCTGACCTTAGGTCCCTTTCTATCCTTAGGTCCCTTTCTATTTTGCGCGTCACATATGTATAATCAGTTCAACATGGCATTATGGTCGCGATATTTGTTAATGAAGTCTAAATTTTTGAATATATCATAATCTCCATGAAAAGGGGGTTTTGGTGTTTCTCCTAAACTAATGAAGATAGATAATTGAAATTTGGCATATAGCTTCGTTTTATGACAAGAAGAAAACCAACCAAAGTATTTTTGGCTACTCGAATGTTTAAGGGGTAAAACGGGGTTAAGAACTTTGAAAAAATCGATTTTCGAACGTCATTTTCGGTGGGTAGGAGGGGGAGGGGGCAAAATATGTTACATATTTTTTTCTAATTTGAGGACTCTTAACAAGAATCTGAAGTCAAAATAACGTACATCCGCAAACAAAAAGTCGGTAGTGAAAGGGTTAAAAATTTTTAAAATTTGGAAAATTTCTTTTAAAAATATCATCGCAGATTTACATATTTATAAGCGCTACGGATAACCCCCATGAAATAATCCCCAAAGGGAAAAACTAAATAATATGACAAAAAATTTTTAACGGTCATTTAATTTTTTGGGGGGTTTATTTAATCTTTAAATATTGAGATTGTTTCATTATGAAAAAATCCGCAATGAAATAAAATTAAAACAGTTTGAACTTTATTGCCTTTTCTTTTTTTGGGGGGTTATTCCATTTTGGTGGTTATTTCATATTGTTAAAAAACATTAAATTATTGGGTGCCATTCGTTATTTAAGTAGGTACACACAGAAAACAGATTCGTAGTTCCAACCGAATTTTTCGCCAACCGAATTTTTGTAGTTCCAGGTACAATCACTTTTATTTATTTTTAATACCGTTGTAACTACCGAAATTTATTTACAATTTTTGAATTTTTGTTGTGTTAATAGATTACTTTAATGTTTGTGGATTATAAATTCTATAAACAGAAAAACACGTTCCACAAAATTTATTTAAAAATTAAAATTTTTTTATGTCGCTAACTGGGATCGAACCGGCGCACAGTGGGAAAAATCACCAATCTAGCTTATAAAAAATCGTATCTCATAAACTATTGATCTGAGAAGTTAGAAATGTATGTAGCGATTGTAGCGAATAAAGTCTTCTTTAAATATATTGTATTTGTAGACACCCTGTTTAATTACAGGGTGCACCAAAAGGAAGGTTTTAGTGGAAATTACACTGAAATTTAGTATCTCTTTAAAATTGGTATGAAAATTTTCCGAAAGTATTGCCCTATGTTGCATTTATGTAATTTGATAGATTTAATCATTCACCGGCAGGTGTTGCTGTTAATATATTTAGTAACATTTCAAATACGATGTAGCTCCGAAGAGCAATGTATTTAGTTATACAAAATAAATTAAAATTTTTTGTTAAACAAAACACTATTAAAAACCTTTTTATATGTACATTAAATCACAGAAAGAGTATTTTGCAATATATATTTATATCAAAAATAACTGTCATCAAATATGGATATGAGTTAAACTTTAAAAAAAAAACTTTTCGTATTTTTAATCAATAAATATATACACTTTTATTTATTCGTAACAAGAAAAGGATCAAACCCTCTTTTTTTAAAATTAGAGAAAACAACATTTAAGTTGACATTATAAATGAAACTAATATACTAAGTTTTAATTCATTCATTATTATTTTTATTTATTTAAAGATCAACAAAAAAATTTGCTAATATTATCAAAATATATATAATACAAATTAAGAAAAAAAATATATTGCATAAAACCAAATTCAAACTTATATTTATTTAATTTCTATTTTTTAAACTAAATAAATTACATTCAACAATACATAAAACTTAAAAAAATAATACTTAAAATAATTGTTCCATGAAAAAAAAATATTGCAAATTATTCGCTTTCAGAGCCTGAGTCCTGGGCTTCTTCGCATTGATCGGGAATCATTGGGTCACAAAGCAGCTCACGAACTTCGCTGGAAAGAGGCTCCAAGGCTCGATAGTTGATGGATGACTTTTTTGATATTGATGAAATATAAGGATCCGATGAATAAAGCAGTGTATTGAGTAAATCTTGCATAGTTTTCTCACGCGTCATTTTTCGAGTGTGGAATTCCCGATAATTACGGAAATCTTTATTTCTGCATTCCATTGCTTCTTCCGAAAGCATTCCAATTGGCAAACACGCATATTTGATAACATCAGCCCCATGCATTAAAATTTTATGTACGCTGGATGGCATGTTATACTAGGGGTATAAATCCACGTACAATTTGGATGTACTTTCAGTCAATTTTTTAAAGGAATCTGTATTTATTGCGTAACCACATGCCATTGTTTTTAATATAACACCCAAATAACTTATTAATTTTTCGTCGACTCCTGTGATTGATGATGCCAAGCCAGGGTTTTTGAAGAACATCCTAGCCGTATTGCTGTCATTGGTTGTTCCAAACCCTGGCTTTGGTATATCTACAAGTAGGTTCATATATTTTTTTAAATCATCAATAATTTTTTTTTTTCTTTGTGCAACGGCTAATTTATCGTCATCGCCTCTTATTTGCCATTTTTTTGTGTCAAGCCTATAGGCTATGTGCAAAATGAACTCAAAACACCATGCATGCAGTCTGGAAAGTCCATAGGCATACAAGGATTCATTTGGCTTTAAATCTTTAATCTTATTTAAATCATTCATGATTTTTGGAGTAGCTCCGCATATTCCACATGATTGTGTTGATGTTTCTGCGATTGCACTAAATGCCTTACCATCAATCATGGTAAGACAGAATTTATGATCCACGTTCAGATCTAAGTCTGTAACTTTTGTTTCTATTATACTTTTAATTTGATGTTTTATTTTATTTACTTCATTTTTTATTGACCTTATATGTTTTTCAAATGTTAATTTAATCGGCCGACAGAATCGGGTTGATGACGGTCGAGGATTTTGCCACAAAATATTATCTTTATCTTTAAGTTGCAATGGGACTAAGAAAATTGCGAATAAATTCTCATCAGACTTACCTTCTGGACATTTTTCTTATATGTGGAGTGTCCACTACTTCCATCACAACCCCATTTGTATATCATTGTAATATTTTTTGACGATGACATATTTCTCGATTTCATAATTACGTCTTTTTGGTATTCTACGATTCTGCTAGCTGTGTGGTCCACTAGAGCTTGAAGACTGACTTCTGCAGAAAAGTTTGTAACATATATTGAGGAGTCTTTGGGATAACATTTTTTTTTTGCCTCACGAATTACATTGTATGGTGGATAAATGTTTGCATTACGACTTTTAGCTCCTGATTGCGTTAGCATATACGAACTTTTAGTATAGTCTCCGTCTATATATAGCGCTAAGGCTTCGTCAGGTGTATATGGTATGCAAGTTTTATCAGGAATGGAGAGGGCTCTTTTAATTTTGGATGCCCTTCCTGGAGATTTTCGTATATCTTTTATTAAACCTGCAGCATCCCGTTTACCAGATTTGTAAAGACTTACACTGATAGCGAAAATCAATTCCTCTTTACTTGTAGTTTTTACAAGATCAGCCACCTTCAGTTTTTTAGATACGTCGCTTGATTCTGTGAAGGCCTTAGATGGACGTCCTCGGTATTGTGAAGGACCCGGTATATCGTCATTTTCAAGACAAGACAAATCAATGTTTGTGTTTAACCATTCCTTGTGATTTCGTTCAAAAACTTGTGTTGTTCGTTTGCATTCGCTCCATTTTTTGGTGAATCTGCTACACAACAATTTTAAGGTTTTTTCAAGTTTTTTACACTTTTCACTTCCTTTATCATTGACTAGTCCAAGCTTCGAAAAAACGTGACTAATCACAAAAATCATCTTTTGTGAACTTGAATTGGCATTTCGCCAAACTTCAAAACATTCTTTATAAGTAATTTGCATTTTCAAAAAAACTGTAGCTTTAAGCTTAGTGAAACGCAACTTATAAAGAAATATTAATTAAATTTCCGATATTTCCTTTTCCGTATATTGCAATTGTATAAAAAGGAAAAATGCATTTATGTGAAAGCCTTTGAATATCGCCCACAAGTAATATTTGTTTAAACAAGCCCTTAAAACTCTACTTTGTGGCGGTTTGTGGCACCCAAATTTTTCCCCAGACTTACCTCATTAGGTCTAGTTTCAAATTCAAAAATTAGTTTGGCGGTACTTAGCGGTCCTTTTTTCTAATCTCTTTACACATTAAGGAATTTTGACAAAAATATACTTTTATGTACTTACTCGCAAGGGGTATTACTAAAATCATTTTCTATACAATACATCGTGTCCACGTACTCTTTAGGACTTGTTTTATCAAAAAAAAAAAATATAGGTTCAATAGCGCAATAAAACTTTTCATAATACATTGGGGGAAACGTGAAACCAAAATCACTCATGAACGTGCTACTTATCCATTGCATACATTTACAGCCCTGTATTTTCATAACTGACATATAAATCGAAAAATGTTGAATGCAGTTTTAAGTATCAACTATCATTGAATAATTATATGCTATAGGTTTATAAATTTGTAAAAAAAAAAAATATTTTTTATTAGCTAGATTGGTCATTTTTCCCACAGTGCGGCGACCCTCCGCTTATCAGCCCATTGCTTTACCACTAAGCTAAGCTCTATTTAAATTTTTTTAGTCAAATTTCAAATTTGAATTTCTTCAGGTTTGAATATTTTGTCTATAAATAAAATTATATCAACAACAGAAAATCAGCTGTGTCTTTTAATTTGAATAAAAAAAATTTATATCGCGAACCGGGATTGAACCGGCGACCTTCCGTTTGTCAGACCATTGCTTTTCCTCTAGGCTAAACTCGGCATACATTTTTTTTGTCAAATTTCAAATTTGAATTTCTTCAGGTTGAAAATTTGAATATTTTGTTTTTGAATAAAATTATATATACAACAGAAAATCAACTGTGTCTTTTAATTTGAATTAATAAAAAAATTATTAAAAAAAAAAGTAATGCCTTGGTTGAGGTTTGAGGTTTAAGGCTGTGTCTCTACCTCCTGCGCCACAGATACTTACGTTTAGTTATTGTCTAACTTAGAATTTATTAAACGTATGAAACGAAAAAATATGATAGATTCCAAAATCTTATTATGATAAATAAAATTTCTGTTCCTTGTCTCAATATATTATTACAATTACCAAAATAATGGAAATTAATGGTTAAAGCTACTAAAGTTAAAAAAAATTTTAAATTAATTGGAAAAACGAATACTTTGGATAGAGTGATCGATTTTATTAAAACACAACTGATTCTAGATTTCTGCTGCCGATATTTTATTCAAATGACTAAGTCTTCGATAAATTGGTGGATGTTGGTATTGAAGGTAATGTGGAAGTTAGTATTTTTTCAATATTTGTTAGAAAATCCAAGGAGGAGACAGTACATCATCTGCTTTGTGAATGTCCGGGACTGAAGGAACGGCGACTCAGATATCTGGGGTGCAGGTTCTTCGACGACCTGGACAGTCTACGCGATGTTTCTCTGTCTGGTCTTGCGAACTTCTTAAGGGGATCGGGATGGTTCTAGATTTCTCGGGTCGTGGTATTTCTTTCCATGCGGGGGAAACTAAGGGAATCACAATGGGCCCTATGGCCTCCGGGTGAACTCGCCGTTCTGGCGGGCTCCCATTCAACCTAGAAACCTAGAAAATCCAATATTTTGGATAATGTGACAGTGTTTTAGTTCATCATATATATTTTCTGTTCACAAATAAATATAACTTTCCTGATGATGAATTTTAAATAACTGCAATTAAAATTATTGAATGATGAAAATATTTTGTTGGTTCCGATAGAATTCCAACCAATTTTTTTTCTGTGTGTACTGGTTGAAAAATGTGCTTTGGGCAAAAATTTGATTTTGTTAAAATAAATCCCGCGGTTTTTATAATCATAATAATGAATAAAAAGCGAGTATTATGGATTTGAGCAGAGAAATTTATATTTCAGATGAAATGGCTCTGCGAAACAATTTCAAATTCCAACAAAGGGGGTTATTTCATTATGACACTTATTTTCAGCCTTTATTTTATTGAGGACTATTTCGTAGCACCTATTTTCCCTTTAAAAAAAACTTAGTTTTTTAGATCCAATTTTATTACAAGTTGTTTTCCATTTTTGTGCAATTTTCTGGTAGTATTTTATAAATTTTCCAAGAATTTTCTGATAATCGAATTTGCGAGTTCTGTATTAACCATATTTCATTAAACAAAAAATGGTAGCAATACATTTTAAAAGACGATTTACAAGCTTTATGAAAAATTTCACCATTATGGAGTTAATCACACATTTTTGCAGCGAAATTTATAATTAACTGAATTTTTTGCTGGTCTTCTAATAGTTTAAATTTTTTGAAAATATCCAACAAAACGTCGCGTGCCACCTTAAATCCACTCGCGTGCCACTACTGACACGCGTGTCATAGTTTTGCCAGCCCTGATCTAGGGACTAGAACATACATTTCATAGAGCAAAGTATGGCGGATGGTTACAAAAAAAAAATATTTGTTTGCAAAATGTAAATCGCTAATTAAGTTTTTTATTTGATTTTTTGCACTATAAAACCTTTTTTCGCTTTCCGCGATTATTTTGCAATTTTTTAAGTGTGGTTTTTTAAAATTCATAATCTAGCGAATATAATATGAATTTCTATACCAAAGTCTGGTTCTTAGTTTGCAAAAAAAAATCGCGAAAAAAATTTTTCAAAAAGGAAAATTTTTGTATCTTATATTTGCTTGCAGAATGTAAATCGCTGATTGAGTTTTTAAATTATTTTTTAACTCCACAATTTCCTTAAGTTTAAGGTTAGATTTTTTGTATAAAAAAGTTTTTTATTTTCGATATTTCGTTACTCCATTGTGTAGCATCTTCAAGAAATAACAGTTAAATTAACAAATTATAAACAATTTTCTTTTGCAATTTTTGAAGTGCCGGTTTTTTTTTTAAATTTATAATATATGGACTATTATGTACATCTCCTAAAAGAAAGTTTAGTGGTTAGTTGCAATAATACTGTAGGATAAAGCGTAATTAAGGCCCCATTTTTGATTTTCATAATAACTGGGTCATTCCATCTCAAATCGACCAATGGTTGGAATCGATCCCTTTCGATTTGAATGCATTTTGGTCAGAACTTTTCTTTCATCATATAACGAAGTTTTTCTAAGGGAAAAAATTTACAAAATTTTTTTTTTCAAAGTTATACAGTATTTAAAATTTCAAAAAATGTCATAATTTATTGCATTTCTTGTTTTGCTACGAGTTTATTTTTTGAATATCTCGTAAACTATAGTAGCCACAACAATGGTTCTTATCTCGTTTTAAAGAGGATATTTAGGGATATATAAAAAATATATATAAAAAAAAAATTTTAAATAAAAAAAAATTTAAAATAAAAAAAATTTAAATTTAGAAATTTTATAATTTTAATAATTAAAAAAATTAAAACCTATTTTTTTGCTCAATTTTTTTTGTATAAAACCTCTAACTGATCTTAAAAGATTCTGAAATTTTCAAAAGGGCGTTTCTTTTTTAGAAAAAGATGAATTTTGATTTTTGAAATTTGAATTTTTCTATTTTTTTTTTTAATTTGAATTTTAATACAATAATACTTTACAACACAAAAAAAAAAAAATATCAAGGTTCTAACAACTGATTCTGGTGACCAAAAGAACCCAACAAAGCAAACGATATCGTTTCGAATAGCACGGAATAACCGCGGTTTGCAAATCTTGGCATATCACTCTAAGCTCATTTTTTGCCAGTGGGTTTTTTTATAAACCATCGAAATTTTTATAAAACAAATACTGGCAAAAGGCTTTTTGCAAACGCTGGCAAAGCGTCCCAAATGAGTGTTCTCACAGTCATTTATTTTTAACACCGAGGTTATAGTAAAGTGGTATGGCAGTGCTTGATTTTTTGTACCACTGGCGATTTGTGACTAGGTAATTATACAAACGAAATTGGTCAAACGAACTTGCCCGAGACGCACAAACAGCCGAAACTAATTGTAATGGTGACCTGTATAAAACCATAAAAAAGCTGGTTAGTCACACGACCGCAACAGGCAAGCCTCTAAGAGATGATAAGGGTAATCTGATTACATCAATAGATGACCAGTTAGAGCTATGGGCTGACTATTATTCGTGCATGTTGTCCCTAGATAGCCCCATGTCAAATACTTTGTGTGAATGCGAATCACACACTGAGAGAGGGGATATTCCTACTGATTTTCCATCACTATGCGAGATAATTGACTCTATCAAAGCGCTGAAGAACAACAAAGTGCCTGGATTTGACGTTATAGCTCCAAAGCTACTGAAAGCTGACCCTAACATAAGTGCACAACTCATTATGTCTCTAATAAGAACATTTTGGTCGAGTGAAATGCTGCCTGAAGAACTTAAAGAAGGAATTATTATTAAGATACCAAAGAAGGGAGATTTAACTGAACGTCTAATTGGCGGGGTATAACACTTCTTAGTATGGTGTATAAAGTTATTGCCCATATAATAACAAAGAGGCTATCAAATAAATTAACACCCGAGTTGCGCCCAGAACAAGCCGGATTTCGTCGAAATAAATCTTGTGTAGACCACGTTAATAGCCTTGGGATAATTGTGGAGCAATCTGTTGAATGGCCTTGTATCTGATCTTCATTGATTTTGAAAAGGCTTTTGACACATTGCCGCATAATGTCATATGGTCCGCACTCGAATGTAAACAGGTACCAAGAAACTAATATCCCTCATTAAGGCTTTATATGAGGACACCAGCTGTCGTATCCTGCATGAAAACCAACTAAGTAGGAACATATCGGTAAACAAGGCAGTATGTTGTCTCCACTGCTATTTAACATCGTATTGGATATAGTTACGAGGCGTGCCACAAGATTAGGGCGAGGTATAATGTGGGGCATGCATGCACGGCTGGAAGATCTCGATTACGAGGATGACATTTGTCTCTTGTCACACAGTTTCTCCGACATGATGACGAAGCTTGAAACTATTGTCAACTCAGCAAAATCAGCAGGACTGAGGATAAATACATCGCAAACAGAATAAAAACAGCAAAACAAGCTTTTGGACGTCTCAGTAACTTGTGGAGATCAACAACATTATCCCGACATGTTAAGATAAGAATATTTAATTCCAACGTTAAGTCTATCATGCTTTATGGATGTGAGATCTGGAATGCAGCACCTGCTGACATAAAGGCAATGCAGGTCTTTGTCAACAGATGTCTGCGTAGAATTCTGAGGATTTTCTGGCGCATTGCAATATCTAACTCAAGGTTATGGTCACTCACACAACAAACACCAACAAACCTTGAAGTACGAAGGCCAAAGTTGAATTGGATTGGTCACACCCTCAGAAAAGATCCTGATGATATAGCCCGTGCTGCAATTGAATGGAACCCCCAAGGTAGCCGTAGAAGAGGGCGTCCAGTGCATTCATGTAGTAGGCAGGTCAAGAAGGAAGTCACAATGTCTAGAAGAAGTTGGGGTGAAATCAAGAACCTGGCACTGGATAAATCAGAATGGCGAAAATTTGTTAAGGCTCTATGCTCCTTATAGGAACCGAGGGAACATGCATATTTATACATATACTATATAATTATATAAATTTATATATATACATTGCGCATACCTTCGGGACAAATTTCCGATCTGCAGTATAGTTTGGAGACATTTGCATACTTTGGGGACTGTCCTCAAACTCTTCATACACCCAAAAGAAAGATTGGTTGGAATTCGATCAAAACCAATAAAATGAATTTGCCAGGGCGTTATTTTTTTACTAGGAGTTACATATAATTGAGTACTGCACCAAAAATATTTCATAAGATATTAAAAATTACATTTTTGAAAAAATTTTCAATATTCGAAAGTGGTAAGTAACTACAAATACAGGTATCCTAATCAAATATGAACTTAAAGTCGAGTTTCTGTAGAACCAACCGAATTGTGGATTGTATTGATAACACACACAACTATTGATTGGTATTGGTAAACGAATTTTATACTAAATACATTTGTTTTCCAAACAAGACATATAAATTCAAAATAAGGCATTAAAATTAATAAGTGCTTGTGGTGTAGTGGGTAGAGAGGTAGCCTCAACCAAAATAGTCTGTAATGGCTACTGAAAATTTTACTGTTATTACGGAAAATTTAACTGTTTTGAGCCCAGCGGTATTTTTTGCTAATTTTAGCAACACATGTCTGATGATCTGTAGTACAATAAATTAGTAGAAAAAATTAGTAGTCGCTACTTAATTTTAGCAAAATTGTTGTAAACTGCGATTCAAAATCGATTTGCTAAAATCAATTAAAAAACTTACTAAATATCAATAATTTTAGTACAATGAAATTAGTATAAATAATTAGTTGGAAAAATAATTGCAAACGGTTCTCCAGTTATTAGCTTTTTATGCATTGGAGATACAATAAAATTTTCTGAGTGTTACTTCCAAACTAAGAATATATCAATAGTAACAAATACAAACTAAACAAGAATTGTAAAAAATCGACGAATTCTTGTAAAAATATAAACAATAATACAATTTAATGGAAGATCACTGATGAAGCGTGTCCATAAAAAGGCAGAAACTAGATCTAGTCTGATTTGCAAATTTAATGTGTTTATAACTTTTGAGGAAGGTTTACCTTCTTCTTAACCTCAAACCTACTAAATTAGAATTCATAAAAATACATATTAAAGACAATATTAATTGTATTTGGTCTATACGACGCGTTTGAAAAAACAACACTTTACTATAAAATTTTTTAAATTAGTATATTTTTCTGCTAAATTTAGCACTCGGTTTTGAAAAATTAGTAAAATATTTTGCTGAAATCAGCAGCGAAAATTAGTAAAAAATCCCTAATTTGTAATAAGAGAATAGCAAAAGTGATTACTAAAAAAAAGTTGTACTAAAAATCAGTATAAAAATAGTAAAGTGCGATTGGAAACTGTTTACAAATTTTTTTACTAACTTTTTTATCTGAGTGCAGTACGCCGGATTTCCGAGTTCAAATCTCGGAAAAGACGAAAATTTAGATGTTTTTAATTAAAATAAAATATTAATTAAATTTCCTAGTGGGTATTTTTTTTTGTGAAAAGTGAGAACATTAACCAATGGATCAAGTTACTTAAAATAATAATTTTTATTAACTGGAAAAAAATTTTGTTTATTCATTCAATGAGATATTTTTCCGAAAATGAAAGGTGTTATTCTGCAAATTTCCTAGTGGGGCGTTTTGGCCAAAAGAATAAAAATTAACCCCATATGGATCACGTTACATAAAATAATTATTTTTATCCAGTTGAGATTTTTTTTTATCAATTTAATGGCTTTACAATCTCGTAGTCAAAATTAATATTAAGATTCATGGGACTTTTCTGACCCGAGGTCAGTAAGGGTTAAATATTTTTTTTTTAAAAATGTAAAGATAAATATAGTCTAACCTAATTTAAGTGATATTTTTCTGAAAACTTGATGAAAACATTCAAATTTTGTTAAATTTTTGACAAAATAAGCAATTTTTATAAAATGTCCTGGAAAGCAGTCGCTCCAAACACAAACTCACTCGAATTATAATTTTTCCAATTTATTTTTTTTCTTTAATTTCAACTATTATGTGGTACAACTAGCAATCGATATCTCCAAATTAGGCATTTTAAAAAATATTTAAAATTAATTTTAAAAAAAATACGTTTTTGCGTTTTTATAAAATTTGTGGGTCATTTTGGATTCCAGGCTAAAGTGAGTTAATGATATCCGATGAAGTCAAAATTCCATGTATGAATAATTTTGACTATATTAAATGAATAAATGGAATAAAAAATAATTTTTTTCGAAATGTCGAATTTTGGGAATTTTTAATAGTAACCCGAGTAAAAAAATGTATATAAAATTATATGTGAATGGATATATTTGCAATATGTAACTGGATATAATTTAATCCGAAAAATGGATACAAAGTTATATCAAATGATAAACTTATTGTGTTCCGATCAAATTGGATATAATACAATACGATATGATTAAATTTAAATGATTAAAAAAACTTTGTATTGGAGGGCAGCAGGATTTCAGGTCCTACACACTCAGGGGTGTGATGAAAATCGAAAACGATAACGAACAATTTTTCAATCTAAAATAATTAGTTTCGCGAAAATCAAATTGGGTTCAAATTATTATTTATCGTTTTATTTGACTCCGGACATCTAAATTAGGAAATAAAAAATAATTGGTATTGTACAGATCGTAAAATATTAACCAATGAAAATCAGATCGTTTTCGATATTCATCACATGCCTGACTATCAGCCGAGGGCTACTGTTGATAACACAGTACAACAGCCAATCTGGGGGGTGAGAAATTCCAAGTCAGGGTGATGGTACTAGGACAGTATAGTAAAACCCTCAAAGGGTTTGGCGTTCGTATGTGTCATTTTTTTTTATGACCTTTTAAATTTTTTCCTTATCTTGATGTTTTTTCGCTTAGTTGTAACATTTTGGCAAAAACGTAGTTTAACATAACTCGAGAACCACTTGTCCGATTTTGATGAAACAAATTTAGAAAAATTTAGAATTACAATTTCTTTAATCCGTTCATATAACGTTTTTCTTTATAATCAACAGTTTTGCCGGTAAAAATAAATTTGTGGAGAAAAAAAAATATTTTTTTGCCTAAAAATTAAAATTTTTTTTTTTTAAATTCATAAAAGATCCAAAACGGAAAAAAGGATCAAGTGTTATTAATTTCATGTAAAATCACATAACCTATAAACAAAATTTAACGCGTTCTGCTTTTATTTACAATTAAGTGAAGGTATCCCATTTTGACAAGAATATTGATATTTGTTTTTATTCAAAAAAGTGTCATTTATCGCCTTTTTCATAAATTTTCCCCAATAACTCCAGACTTCTGGCCATAAACTACTAAAAAAATTAAGTAAACATTTTTATAATTTTTTATTTTTATTTTATTTATTTATTTTTATTTATTTTAATAAATATTGCCTAGACTTTTTCGATGGTGGTTGTTCGGGACTAGTGGCATCGCATTCATCACTATCATCAGTTTCTGAACCACACATAATGTCAATGTGTGACTCCACTGTTGGCCCTTCTGCATCTCCTGAAAATTCTTTATCATCAAGATCATCCTTGTCTTGCCACACTAACTTACTCCACCAGCAAATTTCCGCAATTATTGCACTCGGCGACTTTTTGTCTCTATATCTGTAAGTTTTTGTTTTATTAAAATGAGTTTGAAAAAATAAAAAATCAGTATTACCTCATTTCAAATGGCATAGCAACTTGATGATAGCGTTCACCTTGTTCATCAGATTCGGTAGCCAATTGTTTGCTGAAGTAGTCCAGATGATGATGTAAATAATGGATTTTCAAGGACATGTGGACACCAATTTCCGAGAATGCTCTTAACATCCTTGCGACAGAAACATCGTAGTTGTTAGAACGATGCTTTCCCAACAAGCCTTCTATTACTTCTTTGATTGCCTGCCATGCATTCAATTCAGCGTCAATCAAAATATTGTTGAATGCGTCACTTTTAATTAGCTTTCGTATATCTAGACCATTTAGTACGCCTGATTGGAAAAAATTAATTTGTTAAGATGGAAAATCATGGGAAATGAATGTGATATTATAACTTACCTTCTTTAATTTTACTTTCGCTGAGTCTCGGGTAAATTAGTTTCAAACACAAGAAAACTTCATCTCTTTTGGCGACAGTTTTGATAAAATTCTTAACAATTCCAAGTTTAATATGCAGTGGAGGCAGCAATATCTTATCCTTCGGCACTAGAGGCTCACGAATAATATTGGCCGTTTGTAACCTGCTGTGCTCTCTGAGTTTCCATCCGTGGCATGCATATTGGTCACCGGAAAATCGTGTGTCCCAATCGCACAAAAAGCACATATATTTTATATAGCCGCTTTGAAGACCGCAAAGCATTGCTACAACTTTTAAATCGCAGCATATGCGCCACATATGTTTGGCGTAGTTAACCATTTTTAAAATATTTTCCAGTGCATCATATGTTTCTTTCGTTTCTGTACTGTAGTCGATTGGAACTGAAGGTTTTTTATTGGTCTTATGCAGTAAAACGGCCTTCTAGCTGAGTTTTGAACTGTCAATAAATAATCTCCAGTCATCTGCTTCATATTTTATTTCCATTGCGTCCATCAATTTTCCTACATCCGGGCAATATGCAGAAGTTTTTTCATCATTCACAAGGAATAAACTTTGGAGTGTTGCCTGACGACTTCGATAAGCTGTGACTTTCACACCGGGTGCCAACAAATTGTTTGATTTCAAAATGGAAGCCAGCTCTTCCGATTTATGCTGTGTTAATTCCAACTTGGCAACAATTGAATCAAGCTTATTTTGATTTATTAAAATTGGCTCATTGGATACTGATGGCTCATATGGGGAATCATCACGTGCATGATATGTCGGAGCAGTCGTAGAAGAGAAAATATCTGGGCTAGAAGCTTTCGGCACAGGAATGTGGTCCGAATGAGGCAATGGTGTTGCGGCACTTGCAACACCAACGTAATTATACGATTTTCTTATCCTTTTTGCGGTTCCTTTATTCGCACATGCATAGCAATTCAATGGATTGTGACCTTCGCCAGGATTAGTCCAAGTCATTGGGATACCGAATGGCATACTTTCACGTCTTCTATTTTTCCAATCCATTAGACGGTTGTAGCAGCTTTTACACACTATATTTGGTACCCAATTTTCGTTCACTATAACATTTTGGTTGAAGTACATCTCGTATGTTTGAACAAAATCAGTACTGAAATTTCCCCTTTTTTTATGTGTTGAGACATATTGACCACAGCAGTAGCAAAAGCTATTTATATCTGGCTTGCACAGTTCCATATTCTGTTCTCTTTTGTTCACTTTTAAAAAACTGGAGAAAAATCACTTTTACTGTTCGCGTTCGTCGGCACTTGTTGAATGACAAAAATCACAGAACCAGTGTGAGAAAGAGAAGAAGTATAATGACAATGCATGTTTTATGTGAACATTACAGAACCAGTGTTGCCACATCAATATTTCTCTTTTAGTACAGTAGAAAAATATGAGAGAGTTCGGCTTGTGAGTGTCAATGTTTTCTCCAAATAATGTTGTGCATATCTGGAGCAAATTTTTGAAATTCATACATTTACCTAATTGTGAATAAATGAGAAACGCGTGCATCGATTTTCATGATCTATGCCTTTTTTTGCTCATGAGTTATGTGACTTTACGCGAAAGTAATTAGTTTTGGCACTTTTTTCCATTTTGGATTTTTTATGAATTTTTAAAAAAAAATATTTAAATTTTTAGGCAAAAAATACTTTTTTCCCTTCATACATTCATTTTTAACTTCGAAAGTGTTGCACATATAGGAAAACGGTATAGAAACAGATTAGAGAAATTGTAATTCTAAATTTTTCTAAATTTGTTTCATCAAAATCGGACAAGTGGTTCTCGAGTTAAGTTAAACTACGTTTTTGCCAAAATGTTACAACTAAGCGAAAAAACATCAAGATAAGGAAAAAATTTAAAAGGTCATAAAAAAAAATGACACATACGAACGCCAAACCCTTTGGGGGTTTTACTATACTGACCTCGTACCATCACCCTGACTTGGAATTTCTCACCCCCCAGACAATAATCCCAAAAATGTTCCATAGTGTAATCAGTAACTATTAAAGACGTTAATATAAACATAAATCCATTATTATTTAAAGACTAGATAATTTTTTATGAAATATGGAAATTTTCTTTGGACTTACAAATTTTTTTTTAAATATGTAAGCTTAACATATTTAAAAAAAAATTGTTTATTTAAATAAAATTTTAATGCACTTCTTTTTTGTTGGAGGCTCATAGTTCGCGATTTATGGAACTATGAGCCTCCAACAAAAATATTCAATGGCTCATTTCTCCATTCAAAACTTATCGGACTAGAACAAAATATATATATCGTTGAAAAAGGTACTTGAAATACCTTACCAATGATTTGCAACATGCCTAGACTTATTAATCCATTACGAGCCATGATTTTAAATGTTAATTTTTTTTAAATAAGATTTTTTAAATTAAAAAAAAGAACTTTTAGAAGTAACAAAAAGCTCAGAAAATATTAATTCAATGAAAAAATTGAGTAAAACATATAAAAAAAAATTGTTTTTAATAAAATATTATATTAATCTCGAATATATTAGTTAATCTCGAACTTGGGTCTGAGATTAACTAATATATCGTCGGCTTGCCTGCAAGTGGTGCTATGTTTTTGGTTTTAAAAGGTTTTCAGGAGAGCGAAAAACTGATTTATTATGTCCTTTTAAGATATTTTATTGACATCATATGCCCTAATGATTCACGACCTTATTTACTACAATCATTATTAACGCATATGATATCAATGAAATATATTAAAAGGATAATATAAATCAGTTTTTTTTGTTAAAGAACTAGGGTTTGGGGTTCGGGAATTCCCGAGATATCCCGGGAAAAGTTTGCCGGGAATTCCCGGGAAAATAATATATTTTTCCCGGGAAAACGGGAAATTTTAAAAATACTAAAGGTTTGTTTTTTTCGAATTTTGTATAAATATTCCATACTAATTTAAGCATTTATAAAAATTTTAAGTAGGTATAAATTTAGCTTCTTAAAAATTAAGTAGTTATAAAAATGCTGCCAAGTCTTGAAAATTCTTGGCTTTTCTCTTTTAAATGTAAACCAAAATATTTGTCATAGACTTTTTTGAAATTTTAGTATTTTAAAATTGATAAAATATTAAAAAAACAAATGCTAACAAATGAATTATGTGGTTGTTAGCAAAGGGAGAGCATGCCACTCAAGGTAATTGCTCTATTTAAGCCCATATACGAAAACAGATTTCGTCCAAAGGCGGCCTCAAATGTTTAAATTTTATTTGTTTACAAAAAAATAAAAACAAGTCACGTAAGTACGGATAGTCGTTTTTTACAAGTAGTTACAGATATAGATATAAAATTCGGAAAAAACAAACCTTAAATTCTTTAAATTATTTTTGTTTGGAATAGGATTTTTTAATTTTAGTCATAAAAAACATTTTAAATACCAACACAAAATGTTATTGCTAAAATATTTTAAAAGGGAATCAATTTCTTTGAAACACAAAAAATCTCTGCCAAGTACTTGAGCATTTCAACTAATAAAGTTTTTTCGCATAATGCAAGGCAGTGCAATATTTGCCCTAAAAGACTAATGGTTAACGAAGGTATTATCCGACATCTAAATTTGGTTCACAAAAAAAAAAAAAAATTGAGAGTCATGCAACTTCTCTTGAAGAAAACAACAAAAAGAATAAAGTTCCAGCTAAAATTAGCAAAGTACCCAAAGAAAAAAGTGTAAGCTGAATAGGCATTGAACGTTTTATGGTAGGGCAAACATTTCCTGAAATGGTATCTAAATTAGCCGCAGTCGACGGAATGTCAATCCGCACCGTAACTTGATCTTAGTTTATTCGAGAAAGTTTTTATAATAAAAACCTGGCATTGCAAAAAAATGAAACCGATGTAAAGAACATTATATTAAATTACTACAATCATGTAAAAGATATCATGATAAAAGAAATATTGAGCAATATTTCTAACAATAGGAGATTTACTATAATCTTAGATGAATGGACAAGAATATCACAAAAGAGATATTTGAACATATGTATAAACGGATATAATTAATTTTATAACCTGCGGTTGGTTTATATGTCAGGAAGATGTAATGCTGATGAATTATGAAGAATTGTAGAAATAAGGCTAGAATAGTTTTATTTGTATTTGGAAAATAACATTGTGGCCACCATATCTAATGCGAATGTTTGTTTCCGACAATCCAGTAGTGGGTGCTTTCTGCTGGAATCATGCAATTCATTTGGCAGTTCTTAGAGTAATTTATGTGAAACCAAATGTTCAACATTCTGATATTTTTTACTTTGAATTCTCACAACACAGACTGAATTTGTACTGAAATAGTGTTTTTTTTTAACAAATATTACTTATATAGGTAGTTTTCATTAACAATTTTGTTCAAAAATATTTCCCAGAAATCAAATTTTTTTATTCCCGTTTCCCGGGAAATGAAAAAGTCCGGAAAATCCCAAACCCTATAAAGAACACATGACACTACTTGCAGGGAAGCCGATGATATAGTTATATATAAAATAAAATTAAAAATATTTTTCGTATCTATTTGTATATAAAATTTTTAAGGGTTTTATCAATAATATATTCCTATATATATTATTTAATACGATTATATTTGAGAAAATTTCTATAAAATTTTCTTATATATCATCATATAAAAACATATAAGGTCGCATACAATATTTTGTATTATAATATATTTTAATATTAAAAAATATATGTTATATACACTCTTTTTTACTCGGGAATACACTTTTTTCCAAAAGGGGCAATTTTTGTCCAACTTTCCAAAAAAAAATTGATTTCTTCCATTTGGGACCCTTTCCAATAAAACTGGGGGTGTAATGACCAATCTATTTTTAAGGGACACTCTAATACAGGGGTGGTAAGACTTTTTTCGCTGCGTGCCAGAAACGGACATATTTTTTTGTAAAAGTTTTCCGCGTGCCACCTTAATTTAAGTTGTCTTTTAAGTCTTTCAAAAATTTGGAAAATTTCTTTTAAAAATATAAATAAATGTTTGTTATATATGATTTTATATATCATCGCAGATGTAAATATTTATCAGCGCTACGGATAAACCCCATGAAATAACTCCCAGAGGGAAAAATTAAATAACTTCCAAGAAATGATGTAAAAATGTTTGAGGGTTATTTAATTTTTTTGGGTTTAATTGAGATTATTTCATTACGAAAAAATCCCCAATGAAATAAAATTAAAATAGTTTGGACATTATTGCCTTTTAATTTTTTTGGGGTTATTTCATTTTTGGTGGTTATTTAATTTTGTTAAGAAAAGTTAAATTTTTGGTACGTAAGAAACTAGTTGAAAAATGTGCCTCAGGCAAAAAGCTAATATAGTTAAAATAAATCGCACGATTTTTATTTATAGTGAACATTATGGATTTGAACTAGGGTATTCAATCGATTACTCGTTATTCGAATAATTCAAAATATCCAAAAATTTCGAATAACGAATAATTCGAATAATTTCTTACGATTAATCGATTAATCGAAATTGGTATACAATTACAGAAATGTTTAAAAAATATAAATTTGTTATTAAAGTAAATGTGTTAAAAATTCAATTTTTTTTTAAATTGTTGTAAATCATTCGCTGTATGCTTGTACCTATCCGGATTTCATTCTGGCCTAAGAAAATAATTAAGGGACGAATTTTTAGAATTTATAGAAATATTTGTTAGCTTCAACTCAATGAGAATTTCATGTTTAAAGTAGGAGCGTCAATAAACATCTTAAATCCCATAGAAAACACAACATAAAATTATCACAGTTAGCTTTGTCATCTTCCAAATTACTACCCTGTTGTTGTGACTTATCTAGTAAAGTAGTGGTATCAATTTACGTATAATAAATTTTTAGTTATTTTTTACGACATTTTAAACGTTGATATTAAATGAAAGCATTAGTAATTATTGTAATTAATGATTATTAGAATTAATGCTCAATGTAATAAAGCTTGTTTAGTGCCCACTCTGAATTAATAAAATAAAGGGATGGAGTTACGGAAACGTAGAGGGAAAATCAAATCTCACCAGAATTTTTCACTACATTTACGTTTTTTATATATTCAATGCATACGAAAGAGATACAAATTAATGTACGGGGTCTTATATAATTCTTTCGGGTGTGTTTCTCCCTGATTTGGATAAAATTTTAATATGTGAAAGAGGGTACAGAAAAAATTAAAATTATGACAAAATTAGATCTTAATTATTCAATTTTTTTATTTTGATGAATTTCAGAAGAGTTAGTGAATTAATTTTTGTTTCTTTTTTAAATAAAATTATTAAAAACACAACAAGTGTATATATATTATTTTACATAAATTTTTTTCGATTAATCGATTAATTTTAAAATTTTGTTCCATTAACCGGTTAAGAAAAAACCCAAATAATTATTTGCACGATTAATCGATTAAAATAAAAACCGATTAATTGAATACCCTAATTTGAACAGAGAAAATTCTATTTCAGATAAAATGGCTCTGCGAAACACGATCAAAACCAAATTTCAAATTCCAACAAAGGGAACTATTTCATCATGAAACTTATTTTCAGCCTTTAATTTTCTGAGCGTTATTTCGTAGCACCTATTTTCCCCCTGCAAAAATTTAATTTTTTAGATCCAAATTTGTTACAAGTTGTTTTACAAGCTCTATGAAAAATTTCACCATTATGGAGTTAAATCACAAATTTTTTTTTTCTGACACGAGTGTCGTAGTTTTGCCAGCCCTGCTCTAATATATATATATATCGCACTTGATCAACAAGAGGGTATTACCTCAAAATTTTTAAAATTTCACTTTTTGCAAGAAATCAACTAACAACATCAATATCTATCTACAGTAATTTTGACTTAGCTGCACAACCATCTTTTGCAAGAATTTTTATGCAGCTAAGTCAAATTGTTTACCTGCCTTAATGTGCAGGTATACCAATACAGACTGAAAAAAAATGAAGCTAATGATGACAAATTTGTGCTTTGCACCAGATCTTGCGATTTTTATGGTTAAAAAACGAATAAAGTAGGATATTTTTTTCACAAAAAAAGTTGACAACACATTTATTATATGGGTGAAATCAAAAAATGTGATAAATTTTTGGGCCAAATTTGTGAGAAGCAAAAAGTGTATTTCGGTTTTTTCTTAATGGAATCAGTAAGTTTAGTCATTATAAACCTAATTGAAAAAAATCTCTTCTACAAGTTGTCGCAATAACTTTTTTTGCACAATTTTAATTTTTGTTGTTGTAACGGAGTTTACATTTCTGCAAGCAAAAGATATAACAAAAAAAATTGCGTACGAATTTTCTTCAATTGATTAGTTTTTCGTATTTGGGTTTTCAACTTGCTTTCCAATGATATATAATTTGTGTTGATCAAATTGGCGGTTTCGCGAATATAAATACAATTCATTCCGCGAAAAAAAAATTTATTTTATTTTAATTTTGTGTTTTTGGTCCTTTTAAATGCTTTTCAAAAATATAATATTTTTTAAAATCCAAATATGTGTTTGCGCAGTTACAAAATAATATATTAAAAACAAACATTTCGCGATCAAAAAATTCTTAAATTGTGTGAAACAAATTTAATTTGTCAAATTAATGTCAGTAATGACTCGAAATATCGATTCAAAAGCAATGAAATGCAAAATCAATCGTTTTTCGCTTCAGCAGCTTAGGGTAAAAAACTGATAACTTTTTTTGATTTGACGCAAAATTATTAGTTGAATCGTCTTTTGACACATAAATATTAGTTGAATCACCTCTGTTTATGGTTATTTTAAAATATTTTAAACATTTATCTGCATTTATTTGAATGAAATCTGATGCAAATAATTGTGGTTACGGAGTTTACAGTTACGGAGTTTACATTTGGTTACTTTTTTCGTTTTCTTTCAGAAACGCTTTGTCAGAATTTTTTTTTCCGAAACAAAATCGCATGATGCCTACAAGGTAAATCCAAATATGACATTGATTTTCTTACTCGTTAAATAGTTTGGTGTAAAAATTTGGAACGGAGTTTACAACATTTTTTCAAATCTTATTAAAGACATCCTTTTTCATCTCGAGAATGTTACATGCTGCAGAAAAGCTTCAAGTCTGTTATACTGGATGATTACTTACAGTACATCGATCATTTGAGTATAAATAACATTATACTTTTCGGAATATAAATAATAGATAACTCCAAAATTCTGGTATATGCATTTTTATCAAAAATTATGACGAAAATTCGTTACAGAGTTGAAGTCGTGATAGCTAAGACATACGAAAAAGTTTGTAAAATGTATTAATTTTTATTAAAAACGGCACTTTTCCTCTTCATAAAAATTCTTACAGTTAGTGTTTAGCTTTACTGGTTATTAAAATATAAGCTATTAAATTTAAAAAACCTTATGAGTTACTTGTTACGGAGTTTACATTTGGCCTATAAAATTGGTCACAAATTTTATGTATTACCCAAAAATTGGTCAGATTGTTATAAATTTTGTAAAACAGGTGACAATGCGCTGATATATATCGAAATATGTAACTCAAATGTAATCCATGCATTAGAAATTAGGTGGTTACACGGTTTTTATCACATTTTTTAATATCACCCATTTGTTTGTTTTTTTTTTCTAGAATTGAAAAACAAAGTAAACCACAAGAGACAGCTAACGGTGATCTTTTTTATGAAAATAATGTAAAACTGCCAAAAATATGAGGCAGTTATCGTAAATGCGCAGTTACAAAAAGTGCACTTAAAGAAGACAATTGTGTACATAATTTTGTAAAATAGAAACGAAACCCAAATTTTGTGCAGTTATAGCAAATGTACACTTAAAAAAAGGCAGTTAAATCAAAACTACTGTACTCCCGATTAAAAAAATTGATATGGGGCTTTATACAGTCATATCTAATTTAAAATGAGTCTTTATACAATTTCATCCGCGAAATGGGCCCATATTATTTCATAAGTTTGCATCAATTCATTATATAAATTATATATTATATATTATTATATATAAATTATACATTATTATATACAAACGTTTTTACTCGGACTGTAAAAATTTTAACGTATTCCGATCAGTCTTTCATCTCGAAAACCACATTTGAGACAATTTTCGTGATAGTGTAGTGGCTACATTTATACCAACAAAAAGTTTCAGGAAAATGGTATTAACTCAAAAAATAGATTTTGTTTGCAATAATTGCAAAAATTTAAAGAAAAACAATTTAAATATATTTTCAAATGGAATTTGCTTACTATGATGTATTCGGATTTTCAAATTCACTTGAAATGTAACCACAAACAGTTTTTCACCTCTACTGAAAATTTTAAAATTTTGAGTTAATACCCTCTTGTTGATCAAGTGCGATATATATATTAGGGTGTCCCTTAAAAATATATTTGTTCTACACCCCCAGTTTTATTGGAAATGGTCCCAAATGGAAGAAATCGATTTTTTTTGGAAACGTTAACCTGTGCCGAAAGTTGGACGAAAATGGACCATTTTGGAAAAAAGTGTATTACTATTAAAAATTTCTGAGGCCCTATGCTCCTTATAGGACCGACGGGAATATATATGTATATGTATGCATAGCGCATGGTACGGGGACAGTTTTTCGATCAAGTGTTTAGTATGGAGACATTTGGTGAGTCACAAATGTCTTGATACTGTGTGCTAGACCTAGGAAGAGTTTGAGGACAGTCCCCAAACTAACCAAACACTTGATCGAAAAACTGTCCCCGTAGCATGCGCTGTGCATACATATATATATACAGTGTGCGACAAAACATATCCACGAACTTGTGGTTAACACGATATATCTTAATAAAAAAGACAAACACGTTTGGATTGTGAATTATATTATTTATTTATAAAACTAATAAACTAAATTTATTAAAACAAAACAAAAACAAACAAAATTTGATATCAAAAATAAAAAAAAATCAAATTAAATCTTTAACATAGTTTCTTGTACGCGACAAAACATAAGCACATTTTTAGTTTATTCGATAAAAATTAAATTTCACTTATATATAGTTGCGCAGCCCTTGTTTTTTAAAACTTCTTCACATTTGCGTGGCATGGACTCTATTAGATTCGATAAAATTTCACCGGAAATTTCATTCCGTGCAGTTTTCACTAGTCGGAAAAGGTCATCCGTATTTTTACAATTATCGCGATTTATTTTACGATCTTCAATATCCCATAGATTTTCTATGGGATTGAGATCAGGCGATTGTGCTGAACATTTGAAAACGTTAATCTTATTGTAAGCGAACCACTTTTTCACACATTTAGCTGTGTGTTTTGGGTTGTTGTCGTGTTGATACCTCCATTTAAGTGGCATTTCTTCCTCTACAGGAGGCAGCATTACATGTTTCAGGATATGATTATACATAAAACAACCCATTATGCCATTTATTTTATGAATTGATTCCGATACCATGGCCAGAAAAACATCCCCAGACCAACACATTCCCTCCTCCGTGTATTACCGTGCCTTTTGTATACCGAGGATCAAGGCGTTGTCGTTTAGGTCTGCGTACCAGCCTAAATCCATCAGAACTTTTTAGATTAAACTTCGACTCGTCACAGAAGAGTACGGTCTTCCATTGGGTTGTACTCTAGTTTACGTGCTCCTTTGCAAATATTATTCCAGCTAGTCTGTTTTTGGCGGAAATATAATGTTTTTTGCACTTCGGTATGATTTTAACCCACCTTCAACAGCTCGCCTTTGGATGGATCTTATTGAGATATTTACTTGTACTTGATTTGCAACAGACCTTGCTGATATAAAGCGATCCTCCTTTATTAATCGGAGTATTGCCTGGTCGCCCTGTTTGCTGGTTTTCCGCGGCCGAACACCTCTTTGTATGGGAGCCAACGAAAATGGCTTATAATACGCGAAATAACGCTGTGATTGGTTCCAAATTTGTTTGCAGTGGATGTCACTGATTAATCTCTATTATATTCATTTATTATTTTTTCTTTTAATTGCACTGAGTACTTATTGTTAGCCATTTTTTTATTAAAAAATTGCAGGATATAACCGATGACTCAGCAAGTTCAGGAATGACTATAAACACGTACAAATTTTTTCTTAGAATGTTCAAAAGAGAGTTTTTATTATTTAACGGTACTTGTTGTTGGTAGTCTTTACCGATTAATGAATAATGTAAATATCTATTATTTCGTGCTTTTGTTTTGTCGCAGACAAAAAGTAATGCTGTAAATTTAATATAATTTTTTTCTGTTTTAAAAAATTTCTTTTTGCGCTTATCTCTTATATTAGTAAAAGGCGTCTATCGTCGTTATAAAAAGATAAAAAGAATTTAAATCGCATTAAGTTTTTCTGTGTTATTAAGCTTTATAATAGTAACTACAAGTTCGTGCATATGTTTTGGCGCATACTGTATGTATGCACAGCGCATGCTACGGGGACAGTTTTTCGATCAAGTGTTTAGTATGGAGACATTTGGTTAGTTTGGGGACTGTACCAGGGATGGAAAAGATGGTACAATTGTACTTTTTTTGGTACATTCTAGCCTTCGTTGGTACCGTGGTAATACCACGATTCATTTGGTACAATTTCAAAATATTCCAAATTTAAAATTTTTGTATTGATATCAACTTGCTGTTCTTTAAAGCTTTGAACAAATATTCGAATTGCTGAAGTAGACGAAAATCATTCATGGTTTTAAATGCCTACTTTTGGCTCAAAGCTGAAAAATAATTGAAACGAGACTTTTTTCAACCAATTCCAAACTTGTAGCGGTCCAAAAATTTACACCCATACACAAAGTTTGAGTGCTACTAGTACCACATGAAACTCGAGAATTTTCAGATATATAGTATCATTCAAAAAAGTAATTTTTAAACCCGCCTTGTTAGTATTTTTAAAAACTAATAATATGTTACATTATTCTCTTAGATATGGTAAATTATCTAAAAAATAACCCGTGTTAAAAGTTTACCAATAATTTCATATAAATTTGACTTTCATAACTACAGTAAAGTACTAAACTTTGGTAATTTTAAAATAAATTAGCAATTCCTCGTATCGAATATTAAAAATAAATTGATGAGGTCGGAAAAGTTCAAAACTTTAAGGCAAATTGTTTATTTACACACAAAAATATAAAAACTAAATTCAATCATGAAAACCGCCTTTTCAATCAATTTTATCGTTGAAATTCCTCCAATCACAAAAATTGTCCATTCAATTACAAATTTGTAGCTCTTTAATTGAATAAATTTTCAATAAAATAGTGATTCATTTGATTAGGATTTTTATTAGTTTTTTTATATATATTTGATTAAAAATTAATTCGTTGGATTAAAAATTTATCAATATCGTATACCTTCTAAATAGCATATTATATGCATTTGATTAAAAATTAATCCATTGGATTAAAAATTGATCAATATTGTATAAATTCTAAATAAGTCTCTAATCAGCTGGATAAAGTGGTAGTTGTCATGCCAACTATAAAAAAATATATTTCTTTATTTTTAGCTTGAATTTCATTACATTGAATTTTATTAAAATAAAAGCCGCATGCAATTTTCATTCAAATGATAGATTTATTTATACTTCTTCTGAGGCACAAGGACTCTGTCAAAATTTTTTTGAAAATTAAAAAAAATAGTTTTTGTTGAAAACTAAATAAAATATTATTTAAAATAATTTTTAATTTATTTTTTGCGATTTTTTTGTTTAACTAAAATATTGATTTTATTAAACAAATTTTCAAAAGTTACATTATTTGTTTACAATAATGTTTTAGAATAAATGAATATTCAGATTTAAAATGCAAAATGAAAATATATAACTAAATAAAATAATAAACTTAACGAGAATTTTTAAAATTTTATAAAAATGAATTTAAAATATCTGTTACTAATACATAAACATTTATAAAAGCAACCACATAAATAAAACAAACAAAAACAACAACAATATGCTGATGTTTTTCTCTTTTTTTATGAAATGCTTTTGAGTGATAGAATAAAAAAATGGCAAGAAAATTGTAGTTTTGAGCAATTATTTAATCTATTGGATTAATTTTTAATTGACACCTTTTGAAATTATTTAATAAATCGTTTTAATTGAAAAAAGTTTAACAATACTTTTTTGTGTGTTATATAAAACATTTTGGTACCGTGAGGGTCGAAAAAGTACAATTTTTTTGTCTGGTTTGTACAAAATTTAAAAGCTCATTTTCCATCCCTGGACTCAAACTTTTCCTAGGTCTAGCGTATAGTATCAAGACATTTGTGACTCATATACAGCATAGTTTGGGCACATTTTTGGCCATGTCTCCGAACTATGCGCACCACATACATATATATATACCCAGTAAAAAAGGTATAGGTTTTTGGAAACAGGATTAAACAAATGCGCTGATATAAGTGCTTACTGTTATAGCATACTGCGAAGCAACAAAATACAAGAAAAATTTTAAAATGATTTCCATATAAAAATAAACAAAAAAAAATTAAGTATGTAAGCAGCTTACTCTAATCTCTTAAATGAAAAAAGAGTCCATTATGAGATATACATCCTTTCGAAAAACAGTTACATGTATTAGAGGCTTAGGAAAAACTCTTTTAAATAAAAATAATTACCGTACCATGTAATCTTTCCTACTAAAAACTTTCAGATTCTAAAATGACTACCTTAAATAAAAATTTTATGATAAATAGTTATGAGTTACAACATTGCTCACGATTCCAAAAATGTTATATTTTTTTTATATCCATAAAAGTAGCCCTAACTAGAGCTATTTTTCGACCAATAGTCGAAAAAAGTAAAATATTAATATGAACGAAAATGGTACTCAAATGAAAGGAAATTTTCTCACGATTTCAAAATGAGGTTTTTTTACAAATCCTTTGGACTTGAATTAGATGCATTTTGTTAAAATTTAAACCTTCGAAAAATTAAAAAAGTCTAAAATCACAGTATTTTAGTTTTGGTAAAACCGCGTAAATGTAAATTTTTTGTTGTTTATTTTGAAAAAAGGCAAAGGCAGTTGGAAGTGGAAATGACAAAAGGAGTCAACTTTTTATTGATGAGAAATGCAATTTCAGAACTGATATAGTTGAATCAACATAAACATGTCTGCAAAGGCTAACATTTTTCGATACAAACTGTTAATTTTCGAAAAAGGGGAAGAAAACCGCCTGGTTAAATTGCGCCGCAAGGAAAATTTTTTAACAATTATTTTAATTTTTGCATTAAAAAATACAAAAATTGTTTTTTCGGACTTTCAATATTTTCATATATTTAGTTAGAAAATTTTTCCATTTTTAATGATATAAAAATGAAACTTTTTGATGGAAAATGCAATTTTAGAAGTGATATACTGTTATTGCGCCGCAGGCAGAAATATTTTTGTAAGAATCCAAAAAAAATTTTTTTTTTTTTATTATTTAATTATTTAAATTTTTAATCCGTTTATTGTAGAAGCTACGGCCGAAAGACCGTGTAACCGGGTTTTAAAACCGGTCTTCACGGTCTACCCAGTCTTTTCGGTCAGACCGGGTTTTAATACTATTTACAAAAGGCAGGTTTTTGGTACTTTTTAGCACAATATACTACAAAATATAAGAATTGCTAAAATTATGTGTGGAACAAAAATATTCCGAAACTGGCTCTTGAATTCACAAAGTCCTGCACTTTGCATACATTTATATGAAAATGCCACGGTCTTTTTCGGTCCCATGTACCGGGTTTTTTTGTTCTGGGTCGTTATGGGTTAAAATTTTGCAGAAATAATCTAAACGTAATTCTGACCTACAATTATAAACTCTTTTTCAATGTGTGGAACAAAAATATTCCGAAACTGGTTCTTGAATTGAGAAAGTCCTGCACTTTTCATGCATTTATATGAAAATGCCACGGTCTTTTTCGATCCCCTGTACGGCGTTTTTATGTTCTAGGCCGTTATGGGTTAAAATTTTGCAGAAATAATCTAGATGTAATTCTGACATAGAATTGTAAACCTTTTCTCAATGTGTGGAACAAAAATATTCCGAAACTGGCTCTTGAATTCAGAAAGTCCTGCACTTTTCATACATTTATATGAAAATACCACTGTCTTTTTCGGTCCCATGTACGACGATCCTTTACCCTGGCTCGCCGTTGATTAAGATTTTGTGAAACTAAAATAAACGTGATTCTGATATAAAATTATACAAATCTGTTCAAGATTTAAAACAAAACTATTTTGAGAAGGGCTTCTTAATTTTACAAGTGAGGTATTTTCCATATCTTTATAAAAAAGAATTAAATTTATATCGTATTATCTTTACATTTTTGACATATACGTCACCAATACCCCTATACTGGATGCGGATTGGCTGGATTTTTAGATTGTGATTATTTCGAAAACTAAGGCTCCTAGAATGAAAAGAAGTTTTATTTGGAAAATTGCTTGTGTCTTGAATGGGAGAAATGTTTTAGTTGATCTGTTATTTAAGTAAATGAATGTTATTTTTAGTTTGACTCAAGATCATAAATTAATATCACTTTCTCTTTAAATTATTTTCAAATCAAAGAAAGATGATACAATTTTTACAAGTAAATTACAAAGAATAAAAATTATTGAAAGAATTCGATAAGACCAGCAAGGCAGAATGCGCATTTTCGGCTTTCGCTACAAAGCCATCATCAGTGCCTTTCGCCTTTAAGTGGGTTAATATTTTGATAATCGTCTACTTATGTGACTGCTGAAAGCAAATCGAGTTTGTTATCAACAACTCAACTTAGACTAACATCAATGAAATTTAACAATGCTATTTTTATCCTTTTGTTATTATTACTCTTTTTTGTTTTGAACCTTAATTCTTAAGATATCTCAGCTGATTCTATTCAACTCTGTGTATGATAAACACAGATTTTTGAATTACAACGAACTGTTAAATTTAAATGTATGTTATTAAATTATATTTTTGCACCGTGTCAATGTGTTTAAGATGAATGGGAGAAATGTTTGAGTTGATCTGTTATTTAAGTAAATGAATGTTATTTTTAGTTTGACTCAAGATCATAAATTAATATCACTTTCTGGTTAAATTACACTGTTCAAGTTTTTAACACGAAATTTGTGGTACTAACGTGAAAACCATATGGTTGTGTTTGGATGAACCCCCTGACTACTACTCCACCGATGAAAGTGCCAATTTGGCTCATTTGGAAAAATTTATGGCGTTTTTTTTTAATTTCGGTCAATTCGTCAATTTTTGCCCATTTAAGCCCATTTAAGTCGCTTTTCCTGTATTCAAAATTTCTTGTGTTATCTTTATACGGCTCATAATTACTATTTCCACCATTAGAACGCACATTTCAACTGAGAAAATCAAAATGTTTAGCCTATTTTCATGATTTTTGCCCATTTTTCATCGATTTTCCCCATTTTTGTGCTGTTTTTATGCGCTTTTTTGTAGTTCTTGCGCAAACTTATCGACATAATTCTTACCGTTTTTCCTTTTTACAATATATTATGCAATATTATTGCCATTTCAAGCAACTCAACACACTTTTTAAATACAAAAACCATCGTTTTTTACGCTCTTTCGGATGATTTTCGGGTTTTTTATTGATTTAAATAAATTTTTTGTGGTTGAATACATTTTTTCGGTATAAAAATTAATGGAAATGCGTGTTTCTCCGTATTAATGTAATTCATTTTAAATTGGCAATTGAAATAGAGAAATAAGCAATGGAATATCATTTGTTATCCTCCAATTCCATTAACAAATTCCAGCAAAGATCTGCCAAAAGTGAATCTAATTTTTTTCCACTATACCAGTGTTCCAACTGTGCTGATACCTGGTAGAAACGTTCCCCATGCTCGTCTGATTCAGACGGCAACTGACGCTCGAAGTGATCCTGGTGGTCATGCATGAAATGCACTTTCAACGACATTCGAACACCGATGTTTTCGAAAGATTGCAGCATATCATCAACAATGGCACGCCAATTGTCCACTCGATGAATGCCGAGAACTTTTTCGATCACTGCTTTTAGGCTATCCTAAGCGATGAGTTCCTCCTCTTGAAGGACATTGTTGAAGTCTTCATCCTTCATCAGTTTGCGAATGTCTGGGCCATTCAACACACCTGAAATAAATATATGATCTCTATATATAAAAGAATAACGTGACTGACTGAATGACTGAATGACTGACTGACTGACTGACTCAACATCGCCCAGCCCAAACCGCTGAAGCTAGGAAGTTGAAATTTGGTATGTAGGTTCCTCTTTCGGCGTAGACGTCCGCTAAGACGGGATTTTTGGAAATTCCTACCGGAACGGGCAAAAAGGGGAAAAGTCTCCCCCTTGGTGGCCTGCCAAAACCCCTTTGGCTAGAAAGCTGAAATTTAAGATATGTGTTCCTTGGAGTATGGGCTAACTTTTCTGGAAAGTACTTTCTCGAATTTTGGACAGGGACGTTGTAAAAATGGGGGTTAAAAAGGGGAAAAAGGCCCCCCTTGACGGCCTGCTCAAACTGCTGGAGCTATGAAGTTGAAATTTGGTATGTAGGTTCCTCGACCGGTGTAGACGTCCGTTGAGACGGCATTTTTGGAAATTCTTATCGGGAGGGGCAAAAAGGGGACAAAAAAGTACCTTTTTCCAAAAAAAGTACCTTTTCCCAAAAAAGTACCTTTTCCCAAAAAAAGTACCTTTTTCCAAAAAAAGTACGTTTTTCAAAAAAAAGTACCTTTTTCCAAAAAAAGTACCTTTTTCCAAAAAAAAGTACCTTTTTCCAAAAAAAAGTACCTTTTTCCAAAAAAAGTACCTTTTTCCAAAAAAAAGTACCTTTTTCAATTCCTTTTACCAAAAAAGTACCTTTTTCCAAAAAAAGTACCTTTTTCCAAAAAAAGTACCTTTTTCCAAAAAAAAGTACCCTTTTCCAAAAAAAAGTACCTTTTTCCAAAAAAAGTACCTTTTTCCAAAAAAAGCACTTTTTCCAGAAAAAATACCTTTTTTCAAAAAAAGTACCTTTTTCCAAAAAAAGTACCTTTTTCCAAAAAAAGTACCTTTTTCCAAAAAAAGTACCTTTTCCCGAAAAAAGTACCTTTTTCCAAAAAAAGTACCTTTTTCCAAAAAAAGTACCTTTTTCCAAAAAAGTACCTTTTTCCAAAAAAAGTACCTTTTCCCGAAAAAAGTACCTTTTCCAAAAAAAGTACCTTTTCCCAAAAAACATACATTTTTCCAAAAAAATACGTTTTTCAAAAAAAGTACCTTTTTCAAAAAAAAGTACCTTTTCCCAAAAAAAGTACCTCTTTCTAAAAAAATTTTCCTTTTCCCAAAAAAAAATATATTTTTTTAAAAAAATACCTTTTTCAAAAAAGTACCTTTTCCAAAAAAAAGTACCTTTTCCCAAAAAAAAGTACCTTTTTCTAAAAAAATGTTCCTTTTGAAATTTAACAATGCTATTTTTATCCTTTTGTTATTATTACTCTTTTTTGTTTTGAACCTTAATTCTTAAGATATCTCAGCTGATTCTATTCAACTCTGTGTATGATAAACACAGATTTTTGAATTACAACGAACTGTTAAATTTAAATGTATGTTATTAAATTATATTTTTGCACCGTGTCAATGTGTTTAAGATGAATGGGAGAAATGTTTGAGTTGATCTGTTATTTAAGTAAATGAATGTTATTTTTAGTTTGACTCAAGATCATAAATTAATATCACTTTCTGGTTAAATTACACTGTTCAAGTTTTTAACACGAAATTTGTGGTACTAACGTGAAAACCATATGGTTGTGTTTGGATGAACCCCCTGACTACTACTCCACCGATGAAAGTGCCAATTTGGCTCATTGGGAAAAATTTATTGCGTTTTTTTTTAATTTCGGTCAATTCGTCAATTTTTGCCCATTTAAGCCCATTTAAGTCGCTTTTCCTGTATTCAAAATTTCTTGTGTTATCTTTATACGGCTCATAATTACTATTTTCACCATTAGAACGCACATTTCAACTGAGAAAATCAAAATGTTTAGCCTATTTTGATGATTTTTGCCCATTTTTCATCGATTTTCCCCATTTTTGTGCTGTTTTTATGCGCTTTTTTGTAGTTCTTGCGCAAACTTATCGACATAATTCTTACCGTTTTTCCTTTTTACAATATATTATGCAATATTATTGCCATTTCAAGCAACTCAACACACTTTTTAAATACAAAAACCATCGTTTTTTACGCTCTTTCGGATGATTTTCGGGTTTTTTATTGATTTAAATAAATTTTTTGTGGTTGAATACATTTTTTCGGTATAAAAATTAATGGAAATGCGTGTTTCTCCTTATTATTGTAATTCATTTTAAATTGGCAATTGAAATAGAGAAATAAGCAATGGAATAACATTCGTTATCCTCCAATTCCATTAACAAAACAAGTACCTTTTTCCAAAAAAAGTACCTTTTTCCAAAAAAAAGTACCTTTCTCCAAAAAAAGTACCTTTATCCAAAAAAAGTACCTTTTTCCGAAAAAAGTACCTTTTTCCAAAAAATAGTACCTTTTTCCAAAAAAAAGTACCTTTTTCCAAAAAAAGTACCTTTTTCCAAAAAAAAGTACCTTTTTCAATTCCTTTTTCCAAAAAAGTACCTTTTTCCAAAAAAAGTACCTTTTTCCAAAAAAGTACCTTTTTCCAAAAAAAGTACCTTTTTCCAAAAAAGTACCTTTTTCCAAAAAAAGTACCTTTTTCCAAAAAAAAAGTACCTTTTTCCAAAAAAAGTACCTTTTCCCGAAAAAAGTACCTTTTTCCAAAAAAAGTACCTTTTTCCAAAAAAAAAGTACCTTTTTCCAAAAAAAAGGACCTTTTTCCAAAAAAAGTACCTTTTTCCAAAAAAAGTACCTTTTTCCACAAAAAGTACCTTTTTCCGAAAATAGTACCTTTTTCCAAAAAAAAAGTACCTTATTCCAAAAAAAGTACATTTTTCCAAAAAAAAATCCTTTTTCCAAAAAAGTACCTTTTTCCAAAAAAAAGTACCTTTTTCCAAAAAAGGTACCTTTTTCCAAAAAAAAGTACCTTTTTTAAAAAAAGTACCTTTTTCCAAAAAATTTAATTTTTTCTAAAAAAATGTACCTTTTCCAAAAAAAAGTAACTTTTCCAAAAAAATGACCTTTTCCAAAAAAACATACATTTTTCCAAAAAAAATACCTTTTTCAAAAAAAGTACCTTTTTCTAAAAAAATGTTCCTTTTCCCAAAATTTTTTTTTTTTTTTATTACACAACTTTATTCATATTTACCCGAGTAAAAAAAATTGATCTCGCGCAATATCTAATCATATCCAATTTGATATTGTTTAAGATCTGCTGTAATATCTAGCTGATCCAATTAGATCTCAAAATTGGGTGTATCCAATCATATCGTATTAGATCCAATTGTATATATGGGGATAAACTAAGATCAAGTTATATCTCAAAATTTGGAGGTCCAATGATATCTTTGGGGATAAACCTAGATATATTTTGATCCGAAAATTGGCGGATCCAGCTATATATTTGGGGATATTTTTAGATCTAATTTGATCCGAAAAATGGCGGATCCAATTAGATCCAGCTATATATTTGTGGATAAACTTATATCTAATTTGATCTCAATTTTGGCAGATCGAATTAGATCCAGCAATATATTTGTGGATAAACTTAGATCTAATTTGATCCGAAAAAGTGGCAGATCGAATTAGATCTAGCAATATATTTGGGGATAAACTTAGATCTAATTTGATCCGAAAAATGGCACATCGAATTAGATCCAGCAATATATTTGTGGATAAACTTAGATATAAATTGATCTGAAAAATGGCAGATCAAATTAGATCCAGCAATATATTTGTGGATTAACTTAGATCTAAATTTATCCGAAAAATGGCAGATCCAATTAGATCCGGAAATATAATTGTGGATAAACCTGGATATAAATTGAATAGAAAATTGGCAGATCAAATTAGATCCAGCAATATATT
The DNA here is from genome assembly GCA_949987735.1 of Leucophora obtusa. Lineage (NCBI taxonomy): Eukaryota > Metazoa > Arthropoda > Insecta > Diptera > Anthomyiidae > Leucophora > Leucophora obtusa. Next base: position 122,907,532 of record OX465295.1, on the reverse strand, counting down.
TTGGGATTTAGTAAGACCTAATTTGATCCGAAAAATGGCAGATCGAATGAGATCCAGCTATATATTTGTGGATGAACTTAGATCTAATTTGATACGAAAAATGACAGATCGAATTAGATCCAGTATTATATTTAGGGATAAACTTAGATCTAACTTTATCAGAAAAATGCCTGATCGAATTAGATCCAGCAATATATTTGGGGATAAACTTGGATATAAATTGATCCGAATATTGGCAGATCAAATTAGATCCAGCAATATATTTGGGGATAAACTTGGATCTAAATTTATCAGAAAAATGGCAGATCGAATTAGATCCAGCAATATATATGGGCATAAACTTGGATCTAAATTTAACCGAAAAATGGCAGATCGAATTAGATCCAGCAATATATTTGGGGATAAACTTGGATCTAAATTTATCAGAAAAATGGCAGATTGAATTAGATCCAGCAATATATATGTGGATAAACTTGGATCTAAATTTATGCGAAAAAGTAGATCTGGGTATATGTGACCTTCTCCGAGAAAAGGGACCTAGTATGTCAAAAAACGGGTTTGGACTTAAGAGTGGATTCTGGTACCTAAAAGGGTGTAGAATAAGATGAAATGAGTTGAGGCACCTAACCATACCAAATCGCATCTCCCAACTGAAGGTGTGTTGAAAGTGATAATGCGTTATGAAACTTTAAATGCGTTCTTCTCAAAACTTAATTTTCACACACTAGGTCCCTTTTCTCGGAGAAGGTCACATATATATTTCAGGATTAAGTTGTATCTAACTTTATCTGGAAAACGGCAGATCGAATAAGATCGAGGATTATATTTGGGGATTACGTAAGATCTAAATTTATGAAAAAAATAACAGATGAAATTAGATCCAGTAATATATTTCGGGATTACGTAAGATCTTAACTTTTTCAATAAGTTGCAGATCGAATTGAATCCAGTGATATATTTAGTGATTTGGTAAAATCTTAAATTTTCCCATAAATTGCAGATCGAATTAGATCCAGCAATTTATTTAGGTATTAAAATGGCAGATAGAATTAGAAACAGCAATATATTTGGGGATTGACATCTAAAACTATCCATAAAAATGACAGATAAAATTAGATGCCGCATTATATTTGGTACTACGTAAGATCTCCATTTATTTGGGATTAAATAAGATCCCAGACATATATTGCCAACTGTTCAAAAAATAATACACTGGCAGAGCACTGATTTTATAAAAATTACAATATTTTGTTAAAATAAGGTTTAAACTCAGAAGGTCTCGAGCTCGATAGGCATTTTTTTACAAAATAAATTTCTTTTTAACGCTCTACACCATTTCAATTTTATTAAATGTTTTTAAGATTTATTAATTGTATTTCAGAAATAATCAATTGAATTTCAGTTTTATCAATTGTATTTCAGAACTTATCAATTATTTTTCAGATTTATGAATTGTATTTCAGAACTAGTCAATTGAAGTTCAGTTTTATCAATTCTGTTTCAGAGATTATTAATTGTATTTCCGAAATTATCAAACTGTATTTCAGAAATTATCAATTGTATTTCAGAAATTATGAAATGTAATTTAGAAATTTTTCTCTATTAACTATGATAAACAATCAACAAGTTTTGAAATAGATTTGATTATTTCTGAAATACAATTAATAATTTCTGAAATACATTCCATAATTTCTGAAATACATTTAAAATTTGTGAAATGCAATTAATAGCTTCTGAAATACAGTTAATATTGTAGTTGAGTTACCATTTATGACCATATATTGCTTAAATGGCACCTTATATGACAATATACCCGGTGAAAAATGTATATGGACATATATGAAAATATACATTTATTAAATATATGCGAATACATGAAAACGTTGCTGTCCTTTATTATAAGGTTGTACTATAGATATAAATTAATGTATGACATTCAAATTAAGCGCTACATATACTTTTTTTATTCACGGCATTAAATGTAATTCCATATTTATCCATATGAGCTCCTTTTACACATATGAAAAAATGTATTCTTTCAAATATGTTCATATACGAGTCCCTTTTGCATAAATGGAATAACATATACTTCAATATTTTTCAATATATGAGAGCCTTTTCCATATTTGAAATAACAGATGCCTTCATATATGTCTGTATATGAAATCTTTTTCCATATATGGAATCACATATACTTCCATATATGTTCATATAAAATCCATATATGTTCATAAAAAATCCATATTTGTTCATATGTGTCCATACATAAACCATATATGAACATGTTTGAGCGTATATGAGCATTTTTCACCGGGTACTGCTTAAATGGCACCATATATGGTATGTTCCCTATTAAAAAAAATAATATGGAGCTTTATATGGTAATATATAACTTAGAGGCATCCACGTACCATTTGATCCGAAAAATGGCCCGATAAAATTGTATCAGTTGTTTATCAGTTTTTAACTTATTGTATCAGTTTAGATCTGACCTGATTAAATTATGTGTTAATCAGATGAAATTGTATCTGATTTTTGACCTGATACAATTTTATTGGTTTATATCACATGGTATCAGTTTAGGTCCAAATAGATATATTTGTATACAAAATTATATAGTTATATCCCAATTTTGACCTGATATCAGTTTAAAACTCTAATACAATTGTATAAGGTAAATGTCGGATACAATTATATTTTATTTATATAAAATTGAACCAATTACGATCAAACCTGACACCATTACATATAAACCGATAAAATTGCATCAAGTCAAAAATCGGATACAATTTCATCTGATTAACACATAATTTAATCAGGTCTGATCTAAACTGATACAATTAGATAAAAATTTATAAACAATCAATAAAAATATATCGGGCCATTCGGCGGATGGAACTGTATATTTATACAGATATAACCCGGTGAAAAATGTCCATATATGAACATTTATGGTTCAACCATATATGTATGGATCCGAAAAATGAGGTAACACCTAAGTATATGTTCATATATGGACATATATAAACACATAAATTTATTAAATATATGCGAATACATGCGAACGTTGCTGTCCTTTATTATAAGGTTGTACGATAGATATAAATTTATGTATGACATTCAAATTAGGCGCTACATATGTTCCTTTTTTTATTCATGGCATTAAATATAATTCCATATTTATCCAAATATGAGTTCCTTTTACATATATAGAAAAATGTATTCTTCGAAATATGTTCATATACAAGTCCCTTTTGCATTAATTGAATAACATATACTTTCATATTTGTCCATATATGAGTGCCATTTCCATATATGAAATAACAGATGCTTCCATATATGTCTGTATATGAAATTTTTTCCATATATGGAATCACATATACTTCCATATATGTTCATATAAAATCCATATATGTTCATAAAAAATCCATATTTGTTCATATGTGTCCATACATAAACAATATATGAACATGTTTGAGCGTATATGAACATTTTTCACCGGGAACTTAATCACATATATGACTATATGTAACTATTTTTATTCGGGTTGTTTAAATGATACGGTATATCAAAGTATATGGTACTATATATGGTAGCATATATTATCATATCTGGAACTGTATTAAAAATGTTGTTGAAATGGCACCATATATCATAATGTATGGTTTAAATGTCACCACATATGGTAATATATTGTTTAAATACCATATATCAATATATATTGCACCATATATAGTAGCATATATTATTATGTATATCTGAAACTGTATTAAAAATGTTGTTCATGAGGTCCCATATATGAGCATATATTGTTGAAATGGCACCATATATGATAATAAAGGGTTTTTCAATAAGAGCGCTATAAAAGTAAAAAAGTTTAAATAAAACAAAAACGGTTTTGGATATCAATGAAATTCTTTATTCCTGTGAAAGTACGTTCGATGCCATTATGTATGGAAGTCGATCTCTTTTGCATGGCCACCACGGGCACGCTTGCAGAAGTCCAGACGCTGAACCCAATTTTTGACGGTTTTCAAGCATAAATCGGCCGATACTGCTGCAATTTCACGTTCGATATTCGTACGAAGTTCATCAATCGTCGCTGGCTTGTTGGCATAGACCATAGATTTGACGTAGCCCCACGCTCAATTGTTGATCTGCTAGGACGATTATGACGACCATAAATTGGACGTAGCGCTCTTAACGTTGAGGTCACTGACTCCGAATTTCGGTAGTAAATTTTAATAATTTCGACTCGTTGTTGGCTCGTATGTCTTTCCATCATGAAATGGCAAACCTTACTGAAGAGAAATGTCAAAAGAGCGGCAAGAAATATGGCGTCGTTTGCTGTCCCTGTCTTTCTACTTTTGTAGCGTCCCTGTTGAACAACCCTTTATATGGTTTAAATGGCACCATATATAGTAATATATTTCTTAAATAACACCATGTATAAATATATATTGCACTATATATAGTATCATATATTATCATATCTGGAACTGTATTAAAAATTTTGATCATGAGTTACCATATATGGCCATATATTGTTTAAATGGCACCATATATAATAATATATGGTTTAAATGGTACCATATATGATAATATATGGTTTGAATGGCACCATATATGATAATATATGGTTTGAATGTCACCGTATATGATAATATATTGCTTAAATAGCACCATATATGAATATATATCGCACTATATATAGTACCATATATTATCATATCTGGAACTGAATTAAAGATTTTGTTAATGAGGTACCATATATGACCATATATTGTTTAAATGGCACCACATATGATAATATCTAGTTTAACTGTCACCATATATAATTATATATTTTTTAAATGATACCATGTATAATTATATATTGCTAAAATGCCACCATATATATTAATATATAGTTCTATATATAACTATATATGCAATAAGATCAACCATGTCATGTAATATATAATTATATATGCCATATCTAAAATTATGAAGGCCGATATCTAATTAGATGAAATTATATATGGCATAATATAAGGAAAAATTTTGTGAAAAAACGTCATATATAATTATATATGGATATACATAACGACATGTATAATTATATATTGTAATATATGCCATGTATGATTATATATAATTTTTTTTACTCGGGTAGTTATAAAATACAGATATTATGCCTCAGCGCCAATTTAATTTAACACTTTTTAAAGAAAAAATACTTCAAAAATGAAAAATTATATAATAATAAAGAATAGAAAAAAAAAAATAAAAAAAATAAGAAATAATGTTTCAATTAAAAGTATTTAATGATATTAATTGTGACAATACATTTTACGGCAGAAGCTCCTCCAAATTTTGTAAAATATAAGTCTTCAATAAAACTTTAAATGATGAAATTTGGTTTATAATTTTTAAACTTTCAGGTAATTTGTTGAACTCGCGACTACCCATATATTCAATACGCTGTTTAGTTGTTTCCAGCCTACACCAGGCGGTAGCTAGATTGCTGTTGTTCCGTGTATTAATTGCGTGTTGGTTTCTTACAAACTGCACAGTGTGATGTCCAATATTATTTATGCACTTGAAAACATATAACAAAAGTTGATATTTATACACTCCATGTACTGGCAAAATAGATTCGAATATATTGTTATATAACGATATTGTTGGATATGTTGGTGAGAGGTTTGCAACTACCTTTAACGCTTTATTTTGAGCTCTTTGAAGAGATTTGAGTTCAATACCATTCTTGTATCCATATAGAATTGCTAAATAATTAAAATGACTATGTATCAATGCATTATAAATTACAAGTTTTGTATTCTGTTTAAATTTGTTCTTGAATTTATACAAGATGCCCGTAGCTTGAGCTGTCTTTGTTTTAAGATGACGCATATGTTGCCCCCAGGTAAGGTTGCTCTGCATATATATACCTAAGTATTTTATTGAGTTAACTTCCATTATTCTTTCACCATCTACAAATATACTGAAGTTATTAACCAGGTTATTGTAAGGCTTAAATCTTATCAACTTTGTTTTACTAGCATTTAAAACCAATTTGTTAATTCTAGCAAATTCAAATATTAAAGAAGCATCGCGTTCCATATATGCTTTAACAGCTGTTTCATGTTTATAGGGATAGAATAAACAAATGTCATCTGCATACATAAAAAGTTGGCCTGTAAGGTTAAGGTTTTGAATATCATTCAAGTAAATTGAAAAAAAATAACGGCCCCAATACACTGCCCTGAGGAACGCCATGTTTTATAAATCGCAAGAACTTTTGCTCGAGTTCACTTGGACATATTGTTTACGATTGCTTAAATAACTTTTAAACAGGGTCAGTTCCCTGGCGCAAAAACCATAATATTTAAGCTTTTTCATAAGAATATCATGATCTATAAGATCAAATGCTTTTGTAAAGTCGTAAAATATGCCAGCTACGCCACTATGACCTTCATCCAAACCTCGACAGATGCAATTAACAACATTTACAACCGCTTCCTCCGTACCACATCCTTTTCTGAAACCATACTGAAAATCGTTGAATAGATTTTCGTTTTGCATGTAATTGGAAATTCTTGAATGCAAAATTCGTTCAAATATGTTGTTTATGACGGGCAAAACTGCAATTGGTCTATACATATCAACAGAAGTACAATTTATACCCTTAGGAATTGGCACAACTTTGTGTATTTTTAAAATATCAGGATATGTTGCTTTGTCCACCATGTTATTGAACACTCGCACTAAATATGGCGTGAAATCATTAACACAACTTAAAACAATTTTAGGTGATATACCGTCATGACCAGGACTTTTACCCGGAGATAATTTTAAAATAATATTATGAACTTCATCTTGGGTGGTGTTTTCGATACGAAACCTGTGATCATGGAGGATTAATGTTCTTAGAGAATTGCATGTATCGTTGGGAAATTGATCAATTTGTGCCCTCAAATCTTCAACTGATTGAAGGAAATGCTTATTAAACGTCTCAGCTTTCTGAAAGTCATCCAAAATCAGGTCTCCATTCGCATCTTTAATGTTTATAGATTTCTTTGCAGTCCTTTCAAGTGTTTCATTAAGAAATTTCCAACATTTTTTGGGATTTTGCTGCATTTCATTCAAGTTATTTTCATAAAAATTATTCATTGAATCTCTACAAGCTTTTTTCACAACTCTACTGATTCCTTTTAATCTTTTTGTAACATCGGCATTATCAGGCTTTGTTCTTCTCATCCTCAAGAGTCGCTTTTTTAACTTTATTAAATTTTGCAAATTTCCATTTATCCATGGCGTAATTTCTTGCTTTAGATTTCGATTTACTTTCTTTTCCACTGTAGCATTTTCTAAAGCTTTACTAGCACATGAAATTAAAGCTGTTGTGTCGATTTCTACATCCTCTGTCTCTTGTATTGTTGGCAAATGGTCATGGATATAATCATTTACCCGATCAAAGTTGCATACAAAACGAGACTCTTCCATAACAAGCTGACTTTGTCCTCCGCCTTCAAAACTACAAGAGATTAAATTATGATCCGACAACGTACATTCAATACTTCCAACACACAGATAGGTAGAAATGTTTGTGTACACATGATCAATAGAGGTTCCACTAGCTGGGCGAGTTATTAATGCATGACAATTTATAAAATCATAGTTAGCCAGTAAATTTGCCAGGTCCTCAGTTGAATTTGCGCTTAAATAATCTATATTTGAGTCTCCAGCAATTAGGCACGGGCTGCGACCATAAGAAACAAGAAAATTTTCCAAAATAACAAAAAGTTACTTAAATCACATTTCTGGGATCTATAGAATGACGCAAATTTTATACCGTTTAATCTTTGGTTAAGCAATGTTAAAACAATTAAGTCAACATAATCTTCACTAGCACATAATTCAACATTATATTCCAAATCTTTCCGAACATAAATTGTTGTACCTCCATAACCATCTGACCGACAACAATGAACGGCGTTAAAACCAGCTATATTATACAATTGCGTTAAATTATCATCAAACCATGTTTCCTGAACAGCTACAATATTGGGTAGACGTGGCAACATATTCATAAGATTTTTAAATTTATTAAAATTTCCAATTGAGGAAATACTTCTGACGTTTATAGAAATTACATTAAATAATGGACATGAATTATTAATATAATATTCGAAAGAATTTAGATTAGTAAAATATTGATTATTAAACATATATAAAATAGAAAAAAGCTAAATAAACTAAAATACTTCACATTATTTTGGGGATAAATACATGTCGTTAGCCTCATCATCATCATCAATAGCTTGTGCTTGCTGAGATCTTCTACCTTTTGGCTTGTTAATTGAAGCTTCATACAATAGGCTGTCAACTTCTTCCTCGCATCTAATTAACCTTGGCTTGGACAATTCACTCCTTTTGGTGTAAATCCTTCCACCAGTTGCATACACGGCACGATACCCAACGCTTTTTAAGGATTTTGCATACTTTAGCAAACTAAGATTTTCTCTACTTAAGCTGTCACTAATAAAAATTTCTTTTCCTTTTTCCTTTAATATAGGTTTTACTGACATCAGTTTCTGTTTGGCATTCATAGAATTAAATTTTACTACCATCATCTGTTTTTTGCCTTCATCTTTGTTATTAGGCGTTTTTTTGCTTTTAATAAAGTACGCATCACTAATGCTTTCAGGTTGCAATCCCACCCCTGCATCACCAGATATTTTCAACACAGTATCAACAGCTGACGATCCAGCTGCTACATCAACATTACGAATTATACAATCATATTTAACTCTTTGTTCATTTAAAAATTTTACTGAACTTTTCAGAGTTTCTACTTCAGCTTTCAAAATCTTGTTCTCCTTTTGAACGATCTCCAATTTCCTCTTATTTTCCGTGACACCTTTTAACAGTTCATCAAATTTGTTAGACATGAAAGTCATACTTTCATGTAAAACAGACAGTTGATCTAATTTTTTCAACTCCATTTTGATGCCATTTAACTCTGCTTTTAGGGCACCACTAACATCGTAACATTGATGACACACATACTCCTCACTTGTATGCTTAACTAAATATTCGTACCTACTTTTATCCAATGTTGTACATGATAAATGGTAATACAAACTGCAATGTCACATTCCAGAAAATCATCTTTTTCTTCATCTACGACCATACATTTTTTCAAAAAAATACCTTTTTCAAAAAAGTACCTTTTCCAAAAAAAAATACCTTTTTCTAAAAAATTTTCCTTTTCCAAAAGAAGTACGTTTTCCAAAAAAAAGTACCTTTTTCCAAAAAACATACATTTTTCCAAAAAACACCTTTTTAAAAAAAAATACCTTTTCCAAAAAAAGTACAAATAAAGTACTTTGTAAAAACAAAGTATCTTTTTCCAAAAAATTTCGTTTTTCCAAAAAGTACCATTTAAAATAATATATAATTTCAAAAAACTACTTTTTTTCCTCCCCCCACGGATATCTCCAGTAAAACAAGGTTTCTTGATATTCGGCATAGACGTGCGCTAAGACGGGATTTTTGGAAATTCCTACCGGAACGGGCAAAAAGGGGAAAAGTCTCCCCATAAACAGTCTCACAAATTGGAAAAGTGCCTGCCCAAACCACTGTAGGTAAGAAGTTGAAATTTGGTATAAAGGTTCCTCCACTGTAGTAGACATCGACTAAGTTTGTATTTTTGGAATTCCCTACAGGATATCCCAAAAGGAAACTCGGTATGTGAGTTCCTCCTTCTGTGTAGGCGTCCGCTTAGACGGAATTTTTGAAATTCCTATCGGGAGGGAAAATAAGGTAAAAGTCTCCTCCTGACGGCTTGCCCAATCCCTTTTGGCCAACCTAAAATTTTAAATATGTATTCCTTGGAGTAGGACTAACTCACCGGCAACATAATTTTTCTATTTTGGAATAGGAACATAGTAAAAATGGTGGTTGAAAGGGAAAAATGTCCCCACTAACGGCCTGCCCAAACCGCTTAGGGAATGCAGTTGAAATTTGGTATGAATGTTCCTCATCCATCGCAGATAGCCGCGAAGATGGAATTTTTGTAAATTCCTAAAGGGAGGGTCAAAAAGAAGAAAAGCCTCACCTTGGGGGCCGGTAAAAACCACTTCGGCTAGAAACCTGAAGCTTAAAATGTGGGTGCCTGGAGTAAGGGCTAACTTATTAGAAAGATACTTTTTTGAATTTTGGAGAGGGTCGTTATAAAATGGGGGCTCAAAAAGGGAAAGTTGCCCCTTAACGACCTGTCCAAACTGCTGGAACTAGGAAGCTGAAATTCGGTACTTAGGTTCCTCTTCCAGCCTAATTCCAACCGGGAGGTTGAAAAAAAGTGTCCCCCTTGACAGCCTGCTCAAACTGCTGGAACTAGGAAGCTGAAATTCCCTGTAGATGGATTTTCGGAAATTCCTACCGAGAGGGGCACAAATAGTAAAAGTTGGCTAGAAACCTGAAATGTAAAACATATGTTACTTGGAGTATGGGCTCACTTACCGGGAAGGTGCTTTTTGGACAGGGACATTGCAAAAATGGGGATTAATGAAGCGAAAAGTGCCGCTTAAAGGCCTGCCCAAACCGCTGGAGGTAGGAAGTTGAAATTTGGTATTAAAGTTCCTCCTCTATTGTAGACATCCGCTAAGATGAGATTTTTGGAAATTTCTACAGGTAGGGTCAAAATCAGGAAAAGTCTCCCCCTTAACGGCCTGGCCAAACTGCTGGAACAAGGGATCTTAAATTGGGTTCCTTCTCCAACGTTGACGTCCCCTAAGATGGTATTTTTGGAAATTCATACCGGGAGGGGTAAAAACTTCCCCCTTGACGGCCTGGCCAAACTGCTGGATATAAAGACCTAAATTATGTATGTAGTAGGTTCCTCCTCCAACGCAGACGTCCTCTAAGACGGAATTTTTGGAAATTCCTACCGGGAGGGGTAAAAACGGAATAATTCTCCCCCTTGATGGCCTAACCGAACCCTTCGGCTAGAAACCTGTAATATATAATATGTTTTGCTTGGAGTATGGGCTAACTTATCGACAAGGCATTTCTAGGACTTTGGACAGGAACGTGGTAAAATGGTGGTTCAAAAGGGGAAAATTGCCCCCCCTCCTTAACGTCTGCGTCTTTAGCTAGAAACCTAAAACTTAAAGAACAAGTGTATATGAAACACTAAAATTAAGAAACTAAATAGGAAACGAGTGGAATTGAAACACTACACAAGTGGAATGAAATGGATATAAACGTTGAACGAGTGGAATTGAAATTATAGACAATGCAAATGGATTGGAAGAGGGAATTACCTGTTCAAACACTATCCACGGAATATGAAACTTATATAGCATTGAAACATACTCTCCAAAAAGTTAAACAAATTTTCTAAAAGAGAAAAAACCTTAGAAAAGGAATGGAACTTATATATTCCGATATATAAACTTCTTGTAACGAAGCACCGGTGGAAGAAACCGACGCAGTAAATTTTCTAACTGAATTTGTGAATTTACTTGAATTGCCAGGTCTACCTTTACATAAACTGGAATTAAAAAAAAAAACTTTAAGACACGCTAACAACGTAGCGGGCTTTGCCCGCTATTTTTAATATTATAAAATGCTTTCCAACCCTGCTTTACGTTATTTATTTTCATTCCAAACACAAATGAACAAAACTACTTACGGGTCTATCTACCTGAGTTCGCACTTTACCAAATTATCTTAACATACACACGTATATTGCAATTTATTATGGATTCATTACTAACAATCCACTTTCATGAGAAAAAGTGATCAAATATTTATTTATTTTAAACCCATTGTTGTGCAGAATTATTTATTTGTGGTGGCTGGGTGAAGGCTTTTATTATAAAAACTGTACTTTAAATAAAAAGCGAATTTAAAAAAAAATGTTGGCACGCTAACAACGTAGCGGGCTGCGCCCGCTAGTTTTATATAAAAACTTTCAAGAATACTTCATCTTTGTTTGGCGGAAAAAGAATTCCAAATATTTATTTACCTTCTTTAATTTTCGCTTCACTCAAGCGTGGAAAAATGTACTCCAATCGTCCAAAAGCCAATCTATTTCCACGCACCAGTAACGCTTTGATGAAATTCTTCTTTAACCCAAGTTTAATGTTATCCTCGTGGATAACGTTCTGTTGCCCGATTAGACGATTTGTTCTCGGTAACCAATCTCGTTTTTGATACTGTGGTGTATATCGCGAATCCCACGTACACAAGTAGCACATATTTTTAGTGTAACCAGTTTGAAGGCCACAGATAAGTGCAACCACTTTCAAATCAGCGCATATTTTCCAACAATGTTCATGGTATTTCTCAGAATCCAAGTTTATTTTCATGGAATCATACGTTTCCTTTGTTTTCACGGCAAGCGCAATTGGCACAGAGTTTTTTGTATTATCGAAATACAGCAGCACAGCCTTGAGACTGCTCTTCGATCCATCGATGAACAACCGCCATTGGTCCGCATTGTACGTGTAATTCATTGCCGAGATCAAACCATCGATATCATTACAGTACGTAAATGAATTGTTTTCGTTGCGAGTAAAAAACGGTAGAAATTTATGCTGGTGACCACGCGAACCGAACACTTTAACTTCTGGTGACAGGATGTTCACAGCTTTAAGATGTTGAGCAAGAATTATGGTTTTATTTTGTGACAACTTTAGTTGTCTTGACATTATGTTCAAGCGCTGTTGTGTAACTTCAATATGTTTGCATGGTGGCGTAATATTTGATGGCTGATACAAAGAAAAATTCGATTCTGGCTCCGAAAAAAAAGATGGTGGGATGTATTCTTCAGTTGGACTCGGTTTTCTCAGGATTGGCACTGTCGGAGAATGGGGAAGAGTGGCTTGAGCTGACGGAACACTTTGGTAAATATATTCCATCGCCTTTCTTCTGTTCATACCCACAACATTATTTTTACATACGTAGCACATGTTTTTTTCGTGGTCGACTGGCTCTGACCAAATCATCGGTATTACATATGGCATGATTTCCCGTCGACCTGTTCGCCAATCATACAAACGTGCTACACACGATGAACAAGGGGTGAGTTCCTAAACGTCAAAACACATTGCAGTGTTTGCGGTTTTACTACTGTTTCGATACAAAGCAAACAAGTGTGTTGCTTACTTTGTAATAAAAACATGTCAACAAAGCATCAACAACATTTGTGATGCACAGTTTGCTTTTTATATGCGCATCAATTGCGTTTACGAATGCATGACTTTGTTCAGTTGCATTGCAAATGACGTTTTGGAACTCAGCCAAGCTATTTTAGGCACCCAATCAACATTACGAATCACTGGAATATTGAAGTACTGCTCGTACAATGTTGCAATTTCATCAGTAATTTTTTTCTTAGACGACATAATGGTCCACTTTCCGCACATATAACAGTAATGATTGAAGTTTTTCAGGCATTCATCCATTTTTTACCGTAAAAATTATTCACTTCAAACTGGAAACTTTATTTATACTTTTATTACTTTTTCGTCACTTTAAAAAAATCGTACTTTACGCGTTCGGAGACACTTGTTGAATGACAAAAATCGATCAATGAACATCTATAAATACTACGTAAGTTTCAATATTTTACTGAGAGGTACTTATGAATTGGCGCATCTTTTAAGGGTGGCTATATACCTGATTCGTGTGCGTTTGTGTAAAAAAAATTTGTGTAAAAAAATCATGCAGGTAGCCAACGGAAAAAACCCAAATAATTAAAAAAGTACACTTTCCTTTTTTCCTTTTAATTGTCCACGCACATTACCCAAAAAGCGTAAAAAATGATGGTTTTTGTATTTAAAAAGTGTGTTGAGTTGCTTGAAATGGCAATAATATTGCATAATATATTGTAAAAAGGAAAAGCGGTAAGAATTATGTCGATAAGTTTGCGCAAGAACTACAAAAAAGCGCATAAAAACAGCACAAAAATGGGGAAAATCGATGAAAAATGGGCAAAAATCATGAAAATAGGCTAAAAATTTTGATTTTCTCAGTTGAAATGTGCGTTTTTATGGTAGAAATAGTAATTGTGAGCCGTATAAAGATAACACAAGAAATTTTGAATACAGGAAAAGCGACTTAAATGGGCTTAAATGGACTGAAAATGGTCAAAAATTGATGAATTGACCGAAATTAAAAAAAAACGCCATAAATAATTTTAGTTATAAAAATTCCCAGCATTGAATTTAAAGCTTATAATCTGCATTTTTAACATCAAAATTGAATATATGTTAAGTTTTAACTTGTTTTTATATGTTTTTAACATAATTTATAATACCAGTACGTACCGGTATTGCTGTTTCGATAACGGTATACCGTTACCGAAACATTCTTAAATAGCATTACCTTTACCGTTAGCGAAACAAATGAAATTGGATACCGTTACCCTTACCGTAATTCGTTTCGGTAACCAACCGTGATAAACACAGATTTTTGAATTACAACGAACCGTTAAATTTAAATGTATGTTATTAAATTATATTTTTCCACAGTGTCAATGTGTTTAAGAAATGAATGTTATTTTTAGTTTGACTCAAGATCATAAATTAATATCAGTTTCTGTTAAAATTAGCTTTCAACAGTAAGTAGACGATTATCAAAATATTAACCCACTTAAAGGCGAAAGGCTGATGGCTTTGTAGCGAAAGCCGAAAATGCGCATTCTGCCTTGCTGGTCCTAGAATTCTTTCAATAATTTTTGAGCAATTCCATATGAAAACGATCAAAATTGGCAAATTTTTGGACGACCCCTCTCCGATTTTAAAATAAATAGTCTCAATCGATTGCCCAGCAAAAAATAATGTACCTACATATTTTTTTTTTTTTTTATAGTGACTGGTTTAGTGGTGGTGTACACCACTGTCATGTGACAAAATTGAAGAATTCTTCATAAGGGACCCCATTGAAAGTTGTTTTAAAAAAAAACTACTAAAGCGATTGCAACGAGTGATAGCTCGTTGGAAAGGTATTGAATCAGGCTTTAATTGAAAAATAAAATTTTCCTAATTTTTCTCAGAAATTTACCTTTTTTCCCATGAAAATTAAATTTTCCGATTTTCCACAGAAGCTCCTAAATTTTCCGGCTAATTTTTTTTTTTTTTGGATTCCTCATAATTTTTGCTTTAAGAATCAGCAATAAAAAAATGGGCCCCGACTCCTTGTTTGGACAGGAGAGGAGCATTTAAGAGACCACCTTGTTCTCATTGTTTTTATATTTTTTATAATTGAATTATTTGTAATTATTTAACATTATTTTTTTTTATTATTAAAAATACATTTTAAAAATTATGTTACAGTTAAAAATACATTTATGAAGAAAAAATAAATTTTTTTTAAGAGCCCCAAGTTGAGTGTGTAGTGAATATGGTCTGCCTGCCTTCACAAGATCGGCCATAAATCCATGGATAATAGCAGCAGTGGCATGTAATGGCACACCAAACCCGACTGAGGCTACAGGTCATAAAATGTTTTGTAAATTTTTTAAATTACCAGGTAATAAATTGTTCGCCTAAAATGACACGTGTAGAAACAAGTCATAAAACACGGATTTTCCATAAATATGGCGAAATATTTATTACCTGGTAATTTAAAAAATTTACAAAACATTTTATGACCTGTGGTCGGCTTATTGGCAGTAACCAATTAAGTCCCTCTTTAAAAAACATTTTATGACCAGTAGTTCACGCAAATTTTCCTATTAAAGAAAAGCAAATATCGCTTATTTTTTTTACCTATTTTTTACCAAAAAATAAATATAAATACTTCACACACTCTGAGTAAAATTTTAGTTGAATACTAAACGTGAAAGTGTTAAAGTGTTTTTTTTGTAAAGTAAAGAGTGAAGCTGTAAAGACAGTTTAAAGTAAAATGAATAAATTTTGCTGCAATCCGTTTAACAAGAGTGGACATCGTTCGAAAAAGATAAAAGTATTAAAATTAACTGGTGTTTCGAAGCGATACATGAATGAATTAAATATACAATACGGTGAAGAAGCAGAATTCATTTGCCCCAAGTGTAAAATCGATTTGTCTCAACAAGCAAATGCATTGAAACAAATGCAACCACAATCCGAGAGTGAAATGACAATTGAACAAAATGTTTCATCTGATAGTGAGGCAGACATTCCGATGGTCAATATGTCTTTGAGTCCTTTGAATGAGGCTATTACCACTTTAGGTGAATCGACTATTACAAAAAGAAAGTTGCGAAGTGAAAAATACAGGAAAGAGAAAAAAGGCAAGGTTATGAGTGCAATCGCGACAATATTTGATGAAGGCTCTGATAACGAATGCAGTCAAGCAGATGACGTTGATGACGGCAAACAAATGATTGAGCAGTTGAAAAGAAAATTCAATTTAGCGACCACTTTTCCGGAGAAATATCTCATTTTATCTGTGCTGCCTCAATCATGGTCTATACGCAAGATTTCTGAACAGTTTCAAACATCTTTTTACATCGCGAGAAGAAGCAAAGAATTAGTTCGACAGAAGGGCATATTGGCGACTCCCACCAAGAAATTTGGCTCAAGGACCCTCAGCAAAGCAACGGTGAAATTGATTCAAGATTTTTACTGCAATGATGACAACAGCCGCGCCTGCCCAGGTACACGTGACTATGTTATCACACGTGAAGATGGAGAAAAAGTACACAAGCAGCGCAGATTATTATTATGTAAACTATCCGAAGCATACCATCAGTTCAAAGAGAAATACCCAGCAGAAAAAGTGGGATTTTCTAAGTTTGCCATCCTACGACCAAAAGAATGCGTGCTGGCATTAGACAGGCACGGAACGCATTCAGTCTGCTTTTGCATGTTTCATCAAAACATCAAATTAATGTTCTTTCCATGCAAGAAATTGAAAGTATTTCACGGTGAAATTGAAACATATAGGGACCTCCTGTCGAAGTCGTTGTGCGCATACCCCACGGAAAATTGTCATCTGTCCAAATGCGACAATTGTCCGAAGTTGAACAGCTGTTAATTCAGGAGGTGCATTTCAAACAGTGGGTAATTAGCAGCGGCAGATGTTCCCTTGAGACCGTGGTAAAGCAGATTCCGGAATTCATCGAGGAATTCGGATTCAAGTTGAATGAACTGAAGGCGCACCATTTCATATCCGAGATGCAATCGAAATTTCTAAAGGAAAGTAAGGAGAAATTAGCCCAAAATGAATTCATTGTGATAAGCGACTTTGCCGAGAATTACACTTTTCTCGTTCAGGATGAAATTCAGGCTTATCACTGGGCAAACGACCAGTGCACGGTGCATCCTTTTTGCATTTATTTCAAAAACGAAGATAACGAATAAACTCTCCTTGTTGTTGTCGCGGAGAGTTTAGCTCATAATTATGTGTCCGTTTATTTATTTCAAATGAAACTGTTTGAATTCTTAAGATCAAAATTCGATGCAATCGACAAAGTAACGTTTTTCTCAGACGGCGCGGCTTCTCAGTACAAGAATAAAAAAAATTTTTACAATCTTTGCATAATTGAAGAAGAACAAAACTGCAAGGTCGAGTGGCACTTTTTTGCGACGTCCCACGGTAAGGGCCCATGCGATGCGTTAGGGGGAACCCTAAAACGCATGGCGACTAAGGCAAGTTTGCAAAGGCCATATACTGACCAGATCTTAAATGTACAACATTTGTTTTCGTGGATTCAAAGCAAGGAAATTGCCATTAACACAGTTTTATGCACTCAAAAAGAACACGATGCCATGGAGCGACGAATTCAAAACAGATATAATAATGTCAAAACTATAACTGGAACGCAAAAGTTTCATTGCTTCATACCAAATATTTCTGATATGTCAATTAATGTAAAGCGGTACTCTTCGTCTGCCGACGTGCTAAATTTAAAGTTACTTTAATTTTATAATGATGCCAAGACAATTGAAATTTTTAATAAATATTGTAATTAAGTATAAGCAGCAAAATAAGAAAGATTTTTTCTTCATAAATGTATTTTTAACTGTAAAATAATTTTTAAAATGTATTTTTAATAATAAAATAAAACAATGTTAAATAATTACAAATAATTCAATTATAAAAAATATAAAAAGAATGAGAACAAGGTGGTCTCTTAAATGCTCCTCTCCTGTCCAAACAAGGAGTCGGGGCCCATTTTTTTATTGCTGATTCTTAAAGCAAAAATTATGAGGAATCCAAAAAAAAAAAAATTAGCCGGAAAATTTAGGAGCTTCTGTGGAAAATCGGAAAATTTAATTTTCATGGAAAAATTTAATTTTCATGGGAAAAAAGGTAAATTTCTGATAAAAATTAGGAAAATTTTATTTTTCAATTAAAGCCTGATTCAATACCTTTCCAACGAGCTATCACTCGTTGCGATCGCTTTAGTAGTTTTTTTAAAACAACTTTCAATGAGGTCCCTTATGAAGAATTCTTCAATTTTGTCACATGACAGTGGTGTACACCACCACTAAACCAGTCACTATAAAAAAAAAAAATATGTAGGTACATTATTTTTTGCTGGGCAATCGATTGAGACTATTTATTTTAGAATCGGAGAGGGGTCGTCCAAAAGGTGATCGCTTTCATATGGAATTGCTCTTTATTCTTTGTTATTTACTTGTAAAAATTGTATCACTTTCTTTGATTTGAAAATAATTTAAACAGAAAGAAATTTATGATCTTGAGTCAAACTAAAAATAACATTCATTAAATTGCTCGTATCTTGAAAAGTAAGTGAAATAAATGAAAACACACAACAGTTTTCAAGTGCGGAAAATCTCTCTACTAAACTTTTGATCGTCAATATCTCGAAAACTAAAAGAGCTACAGGTAAACTGTTTGCACCAAAGGTCAAGACCCGCGCATTAACCCGGGGTATTAACACCGAAACTAAATTTCGACTTACATTGCTAGATTTTAAGATCGCGTTTTTCTCGAAAACTAAGCCTCCTAGAGAGAAAAGGGCTTTTATTTGGGTTATCGCCCATATCTTGAAAACTAATTGAGATAAATGGAAACGGACAACAGTTTTGGAACAAGGAAGTCATAATGAGTTATATATGGAAAAATAAATGCAAAAATCGTTTAAATAAAATTTTGATTATCCATATCTCGAAAACTAGAAGAGCTACAGCTAAAATGTTTACACCAGAGGTCAAAACCCACGACCAATACCCCGATACCGTAATCAAATTTTGACTTACGTTACTAGATTTGAAGATCGCGTTTCTCCCGAAAACTAAGCCTACTAGAGAGAAAAGGGCTTTTATTTGGATCATCGCCCATATCTTGAAAACTAAATGATATAAATGAAAACGGACAACAGTTTTGGAACAAGGAAGTCATAATGAGTTATTTATGGAAAAATAAATGCGAAATTTGCTTTGATAAAATTTTTATGGTCCATATCTCGAAAACTAAGAGAGCTAGAGGAAAAATGTTTACACCCGAGGTCAAATCCCGCCCATAATACCCCGATACCGAAACTAAATTTCGACTTACATTGCTAGATTTTAAGATCGTATTTTTGTCGAAAACTAAGCCTTCTAGAGAGAAAAGGGCTTTTATTTGGATTACCGCCCATATCTTGAAAACTAAGTGAGATAAATGAAAACGGACAACAGTTTTGGAACGAGAAGTCGTAATGAGTTATACATGGAAAAATAATTTCGAAATTTGGTTTAATAAAATTTTGATGGTCCATATCTCAAAAACTTCCGGGAACTTGCGGATAATAAGTTGTAAAGTATGGTATTCTGTACGATGCTCTGGGACTTATTATCCTCTATGGGAAACAGAGCTGAATGCTACCGGACGCGTCACAGGTTGCGGATAGTGGTATGTCCCGCAGATATGCGGGGTAGCTGCTTTATGCAGCCGCGGACAGTCAGCGGTTCCGAGAGGAGAGTCTCAAAGGGAGTCCGGGTTGCACCGGTCTCCACCTAAATTCTGAGTATCAATGATACTCGAAGCGACATGGCGAGTATTTGGCGCCATTAAATATCCAATAGCTACCGCGGTTCATCGCCAGATCTGGTACGTCTACAAGCGGGCGTCTGTACTTGCATCAAGCGGCTCGCTATACAAACGTGATTCTTATGACAGGACTGGATGTCTTACAATACCAGTATGTTTCCACAAACGTATTGTGGTTGCTCAGGTTTGGTAACCGAGTCATAAAACCTAATTACCCAAAGAAACGGAACAAAATAATGAAAATTAACGGATCCCCCAGTCGACGAACTTTAGCTTTCGAAAAAGGACAATGATAGGAACATGGAACGTCCGAACATTATCAGATCCAACAAGACTTGCCCAAGCTGCATCAGAAATGGATAGATACAACTTGGATATACTAGGGCTGGCGGACACTAGATCGATTGGTCAAGGAGATATGACATGACTTTATGTATAGCGGTAATAGTGATGAACGTGCAAGAGGAGTTGGAATTTTAATCTCGCCAAGATGCAAAAAATCTCTGAAAGAATTTAGACCAGTATCAGATAGAATAATAACAGCAAGATTCTATACAAAATTTCGGAATATAACATTAATAAAATATTACGCCCCAACGGAACCTTCCGATGATGACACCAAAGATAATTTCTACAGTCAGCTTGAGTTAACTTAAAAAACACACCAAAGGGTGATATAGTTGTTGTGCTAGGTGATTTCAACGCGAATGTTGGCAACAATAACATCGATTCTCGTTCCGTCATGGGCCGCCACGGCCTTGGTAACGTAAGAAATGACAACGGTGAACGATTAGTAGAATTCTGCTCAACACATGATATTTTTATCGGTGGTACCAAGTTCCCTCATAAGGACATACACAAGTACACTTGGAAATTTTCGGATGGCATCACATGTAACCAGATTGACCACATATTAATCAGTAGGCGATACCACAATACATTGTTAGATGTTCGTACCCGTAGGCGTGCTGATATTTATAGTGACCATAACTCAGTAGTAGCATAGTTTCGATTAGGTCCACCGGCTCTGAACAACCAAGTGTCTTTAAATAGGCGAATAGATGTGAATAAACTTCATCTGCCAGATGTTAACACCAGCTACCGCGCAACTCTTACTGATAAAATAGGAGCATTATACGAACCTCATACCTGGGAAAACATCGCCACAGTGTGCAAGGAAGCAGCAGAGGCCACAATAGGTTTACAACAGCAACAAAGAAAACAATGGATAGGTAATGAAACATGGGAATGCGTAGAAAGACGACGAGAGCTTAAAGCTAAACTTATGAATAATAAAAATCCAAATGAGAGAGCTGTTTTAACATGTACGTATAATAATGCAGAAAAGGAAGTAAAGAAGTTGGATAAAATAGATAAACAAGAATATTATAACAATATCGTAAAACGTAAAACCTCATATACCTCCGTTAAAAGACTGTGATGAAAATATTTTGACAACAGATTAGGGTTTGGGGTTCGGCAATTCCCGGGCGGGAATTCCCGGGAAAAGTTTGGCGGGAATTCCCGGGAAAATGATATATTTTTCCCGGGAAAACGGGAAATTTTAAAAATATTAAATTTTTTAAATTGTTTTTGTTTCGAATAGGATTTTTTAATTTTAGTTATAAAATACCAAAACAAAAATGTCATTGTTAAAATCTTTTAAAAGGGAATACATTTATTTGACACAGAAATAAAATCTTTGCCAAGTAATTAGGAGCATTTCAACTAATAAAGATATTTCGCATAACTTATTCAAAATTTAAGTAGTAAAACCTAAAAACTTGGTAAAATGTTTAAAAGAAATGTGAAAAAAGCTTTGTTTCTTACAAATAATCGCCCTTACTATCTAAATTTTTCAAATGTATTAGTTAAAGTCGACTTTAGTTAAAATATTGGGTGGCAGTATACCTTGACTTGGTTTATTTTTGGAGCATTCTGATTGGTTAATTTATTTTCAACCAATCAAAATATTTGAAAATATAAATATTTTTGTAAGGTTTTCATACACAAAATGAACAAAACCGTTTGATTAAAAATAAAGTCGACTTTAAATTTAAAATACGCCTTTATATTAAGGGTCAACAATTTTATAAGTAACGTTTTCATTAATAAATGTGAAGAGTAAAGACTAATGGTTAACGGTGGTATCTAAATTTGGTTATCCGACATCTAAATTTGGTTCACAAAAAAAAAAAAAAAAAATTTATGGTCATGCAACTTTTCTTGAAGAAAACAACACCAAGAATAACGATTCAGCGAAAATAAGCAAAGTACCCGAAGAAAAAAGTGTAGGCTGAATAGGCATTAAAGGTTTTATGGTAGGGCAAACATTTCCTGAAATGGTATTAAAATTAGCTGCAGTCAATCCGCACCATAACTAGATCTGCGTTTATTCGAGAAAGTTTTTATAATAAAAACCTGGCATTGCAAAAAAATGAAACCGATGTAAAGAACATTATATTAAATTACTACAATCATGTAAAAGACATCATGATAAAAGAAATATCGAGCAATATTTCTAACAATAGGAGATTTTCTATAATCTTAGATGAATGGACAAGAATATCACAAAAGAGATATTTGAACATATGTATAAACGGAAATAATTCATTTTATAACCTGGGGTTGGTTTATATATCAGGAAGATGTAATGCTGATGAAATAAGAAGAATTGTAGAAATAAGACTAGAAGAGTTTTATTAGTTTTTGGAAAATAACATTGTGGCCACCATATCTAATGGGCCAAGTGTGATGAAACGGTTTGTTTCCGACAGTCCAGTAGTAGGTGCTTTCTGCTGGAATCATGCAATTCATTTGGTAGTGCTGCGAGTAATTTATGTGAAATCAAATGTTCAACAATCTGATATTTTTTACTTTGAATTCTCACTACACAGACTGCATTTTTTTTTAACAAAAATTACTTATATAGGTGGTTTTCATTAACAATTTTGTTCAAAAATATTTCCCGGGATTCCCGGGAATCAAATTTTTTCAATCCCGTTTCCCGGGAAATAAAAAAGTCCGGGAAATCCCAAACCCTACAACAGATGTAAAACAATTAAATCAATGGAGAAAATTCTATGAAGACTCTGTGGAACCAACGGAAATAAGTGGTCAAACCCCAAACAATGCATTACGGTGAAACCAATCCAGAACTATTTCAACTGAACCCGTATCTATAGAGGAAATCCAAGCAGCAATAAACAAGCTAAAAAAATCACAAAAGTGAAGGCTCCGACAAAATTGCAGCGGAATTGATTAAATATTGCTCTGATATTCTTGCACCTGTACTGCATCCCGTTTTCAAACAAATCTGGGTATACAACATCATCTGAGTGGAAGGAGGGTGTAATTATAACAATCCCAAAGATAGGGAAGCTGAGTGATCGTAAAAATTGGAGAGGAATTACTCTCCTCAATACAATTTTAAAAATTCTGGCTTTTATAATTCTTGACCGTATATACCCTAGCCTCAACGCAACCTTACGGCAAGAACAAAATGGCTTTAGACCACAAAGATCATGCGTGGACCATATAAATACTCTACGTATAATTATTGAGCAGTCCGTGGAATGACGTTCCCCTCTTACTTTTTGTCGACTTTGAACGAGCTTTCGATACCATCTCAAGGGATGCGATATGGTACTCCCTGAAGCATAAAGGTGTACCAGAGAAAATAATTGCCTTGATTCGCGAACTGTATGCAAATGCCGAGTGTATTGTTAGATTCAAAGGGAAAAATAGCGAAAAATTTTCTATGGAAATAGGTGTAAGACAGGGATGCGTCTTGTCCCCACTATTGTTCATTGTTGTACTGGGTAATATCCTCACAAAAACAAACGACGAAGTTCCCGACGACATACATTGGCGACCTTTCCAAAAACTCAATGATTTGGACTATGCGGACGACATTTGCTTCTTGTTTCATACATTGACTGGAACGAGAACTAAGCTTGAAATGTTAATTGAAAATGCCGCCCAAATTGGACTACGAGTCAATATTAAGAAAACCAAGCTAATGCGGATTGAAACCTCTAGTGTTGCAATAAGTGGCGTTGCAACGATAATAGAAGACGTAGAACAATTCTGTTATCTTGGTAATGGTTGTGCAAATAACGACGTCATAGCACGTATAAATAAAGTCCGTCACGCATATCAGAAGTTAAGGAAAGTATGGTCCAATCGGAATATATCCCAGCGAACAAAATTAAGAATTTTTAACATAAGTGTTAAACTTCTTCTCTTATATGGTTCTGAAACCTGGAAAGTCACATACCTCATATGCAGAAAACTTCAGGTATTCATCAACAAATGCCTGAGAAGAATCTGTAAAATATTTTGGCCTCAAACTATCTCCAACGAAGAATTATTGAGAAAGAACAACACCGAGCCAATAATTATAGAAATAAAACGCCGAAAGTGGCGGTGGATAGGCCATACTTTGCGCAAACCCGACAACGATATTGCAAAAATGGCCTTTGAATGGAACCCTCAAGGCTCAAGACGTCCAAGAAGACCCTCTACAACGTGGATAAGATCTACTCATGCTGAACATCGATCTAGGAGAACATGGCAGCAGATCAAACTATTGGCGCAAGATAGGCAACGATGGACTGATTTTGTTTCCGCCCTATGCTCCGACTAGGAGCTATAAATGTCTAGCATACCCAGTGTAGAAACGGTAATGACATATCATTATTTTTTGGACTACAAGTAATGACACCCACTTACCTTCTGTATTATTTTAAAACATATAATAATGAGTTACTGATAATTACTTATTTTTATCATTATTTCAAATAGAAAATAATTTCTTAGATTTTTTTGAAAATTTTTTGAAATCTATTTTTTTACTCAATATTTTTTAAACAATGGTAAGGATATATGGAACCACATATTTTTTGATTTTTTGTATG
Source organism: Leucophora obtusa (assembly GCA_949987735.1). NCBI lineage: Eukaryota > Metazoa > Arthropoda > Insecta > Diptera > Anthomyiidae > Leucophora > Leucophora obtusa. Next base: position 122,882,630 of record OX465295.1, on the reverse strand, counting down.
TTGGCGAGTAAGCTTACTTGTGTGCAGCAGGTCAATTGTGTTTTTATCTATTAAATATTACATGTCGATATAGCTCAGATGGTAGAGCTGTTGACTGGCAATCTGTAGACCCAGGTTCGATTCCCGCACCAGCAAATTTTATTTTAAAAAAAATACAATAAAAAATATTTTTTTTTATATAATTTATTTTTTATAAAATCTATTTTTAGACTCATTATTTTTGTCAGTACTGGTAAGCACATAGGTAACGATATATTTTTTAATTTTTCGTATGCTGGTGTGTAACGACAACTCATTATTTTTCGCGACATCGCCATATAAAGGTAATAAGAAATGTAATAACAAAAGTAAGTAGTTACCATTACCAAGTATGTAGTTACATAACCACATATCTGGTAATGATTTTCTACACTGGGTAAGTATTATATTTAATATACGTTTTACATATAATTTCAAATGTTAAATATTTATTAAAGGAATAAAAAAAAAAAAATATCTCGAAAACTAAGCGAGCTAGAGGAAAAATGTTTACACCAGAGGTCAAAACCCGCCCATAATACCCCGATACCGAAACTAAATTTCGACTTACATTGATAGATTTTAAGAACGATTTTTTATCGAAAATTAAGGCTCCTAGAGATAATAGGGCTTTTATTTGGATTATGGCGCTGTAGAATCTTCTACGATGGGAGGAGGAAAAATAAAACACAACTCTTTGCGTTGATGGTTTGTTTGTAACAACCACTTTATTTACAAATTTACAATAATTATATACTAACATAAAACTAAATATCTTACAACTATATGCCTGCTTAGAATTGGTATTTTATCTACAGGCTTAATTTCCTAGAATACAAAAGAATACACATTACCTCATGTAGTTTCTGTGTACAAAAAGAAATGATCCCACAAGCGAACAACAACAAACATTTCATATTCAATATATAAACAGATGTTCCTCGTCGCTGCTACCTGTTCTACGTTTGTAGATACATAATTAAACATTCTGCCCGCCTTGAAAGATTGTAATCTTTCAAAACCTTTGTATTACATTTTGAAATAATTTTGTTTTAATTATGTATTCTAAGGATGTCCATTATGTTTTTCTATTAACTAATTTTTAAAATACCTTCTTCGAAATTTCTTCGTTCTTTTTTCCATGAAATGCATTTTTATGTTGGCGATCCCTTTCGATGATTTTAGAAATTTTCAAATATTACGAAAGTTTGTTCGAATCTTTTCTTATACATATTCGGTATTTATATCTAGATTAATTTTTCTGTTCGACAACATTTTGTATGAACCACAATAGAAATCATTAGTTTTAATAATTTTGTATATAATATTTGCTTAATTTAATGTCTTATAAAGTAGTAAATAAATTCTGACAATACAGTTTTTGTTAAATATATTATTAAAATTATTTTGTAATAGATTTTTAGTATAATTTTCACTGGCGGAAGCTGGTGACCCAGCCACCCGTGAGACCTTTTGTTCTCACTAAGTGATCAGTATTCTTCAATTTAATTTTTGCTTTATGAAATCTATTACGTCTATTTTGGTCATTATGATTAAGACCTTCACTAATTTCCTTAATTTTAGGTTTATTATTTGTACCTGTGCTGAATTTATTTTCATGCTCCTTTCTACCTGCTATTATTAATCCGCAAACTACTGGTTTGGTAGATTTTTCTTTGACTATTTTCCTGGAATTTTCGATAATTTTCCTCTTTTCCAAATTTCCCTTTACGGCTTTTCCGTCTTGAATTCCTGTGGCAGTTTTTCTGTTGCTATTTGAATCAACTTTTCCCTTCGGGTATTTTATTTTGTTCTTCCCGCTAGATGAAGAATTTTCATTTATGTCAGTAATCTCATTTCTATGAAGACATGTATAGTGATCCATATGACATAACCTACAGGGCAAATAATTGCATGAACAACTCTTGTGTCCTCTATTTAGGCATTGTTTGCATAACCTATTCTTTCTAACAAATTTCCATTTAGATTTGAGGTCCAATTTCCTAAATTTAAAGCATTGGTTTAGAAAATGCAGGTTATTGCATTTCCCATTATGCATCCTGCCATACTATTACCATTGTTGCTACCTTCATAGTTTTCCATTTCCTCATCATGCCCTGTGAAATCTTGACTTGCATCCAAAGAATAACTCATTTGGTTAAGAAATTCCACGAGACTATTTACTTTTGGAAGTTCTCGTGAATTTCCCAAATGCCTCTCAAATTCTATTCTAAACGCTTGTTGCATTTCTTCGGCTCCCAAATTCATTGCACCCAGCGCCTGTAAACTTTCATTTACAACTTCAATAAAAGATTTCAGGCTTTTTGAATTATAAACTATAGGTTGAGCTTCCAACAGGGACTTAAAATATAAAGAAGTTATTGCCCTTTTATTTGAATAACATTCCTTTAAAATATTCCAAGCAGTTTCGAAATTTTCGTCCTTCGACGGAATCTTTGAAATCTTTGAAATCTTTCTTGCCGCCTCCCCTGATACTTTTGCCTTAAGCATAAACATCTTTTGTGTGTTTGAAATTGGTTGCTCAATAATCAACTGCTCAAATAATTCCCTAAATGTGTCCCATTCACAGACACCTCCACTAAATATCGGAATATCAATAGAGGGTAAATTGAATGGGAGCGAATATTTATAGCTTTCTATGCCAGGAATTCTATTATATGAATCTCTTAGTAATAAAAATAATTCTGTCAGTTCATCGTCCGGAAACTGTCCCATATATTGAATGAACACTTGTTCTGCTATGTGGAATTTTTCCTTTAGAATCTTTGCGGAAACTTCCTTTTTTCCGAATCTATCTATTTTCGTCTCCAACTCATTAAGAATGTATTGGAACTGGCGTACTAGTCCATGACTCTGAACCTGATCTTGTGCCCTCATTAGGGAATGAAATTGATCCGTATTCCCAAGTTCTACTGATGTATTCATGTTAGTTGGAGATTTTAATTTCTCCCCCGAAGTCTTATTATTTTTAATACTATTTAAAACTTTGTTAATATTTTCTAACTTATTACATATCTTACTTATTATGTTACTTTTCCTAAACGGCAGCATCGCTTCTTTAAGGCTGTGGACTAGGCAGGTCCATTTCTTCAGCTGCTGCAATGATATATCTTCTTCTCCAATATTTGACTCCATATAGTTGTCAGCAATTTTGCTGTTTTTAACTTTATATTTTTTTTATACTGCACTTTAGCAGTGAACAAATATAATTTTTTCTTTTTTTTAACCTTAGCGCAAGCTCATTTCGAGCGTCGGCTAGTCACCAAATTGTAGAATCTTCTACGATGGGAGGAGGAAAAATAAAACACAACCTTGTGCATTGATGGTTTGTTCGTAACAACCACTTTATTTACAAATTTTCAATAATTATATACTAAAATAAAACTAAATATCTTACAACTATATGCCTGCTTAGAATTGGTATTTTATCTACAGGCTTAATTTCCTAGAATACAAAAGAATACACATTACCTCATGTAGTTTTTGTGTACAAAAAGAAATGATCCCACAAGCGAACAACAACAACAAACATGTCTATTCATATTCAATATATAAACAGATATTCCTCGTCGCTGGTACCTGTTCTACGTTTGTAGATACATAATTAAACATCGCCCATATCTGGAAAACTAAGTGCGATAAATGAAAACGGACAACAGTTTTGGAACAAGGATTTCATAATGAGTTATATATGGAAAAAATAAATGCGAAATTTGCTTAAATAAAATTTTGATGATCCATATATCGAAAACTAAGAGAGCTAGAGAAAAAATGATTACACCATAGGTCAAAGCCCGCCCATAATACCCCGATACCGAAACTAAATTTCGACTTACATTGCTAGATTTTAAGATCGCGTTTTTCTCGAAAACTAAGCTTCCTAGAGAGAAAAGGGCTTTTAAAACTAAGTGAGATAAATGAAAAACGACAACAGCTTTGGAACCAGGAAGTCATAATGAGTTTTATGTGGAAAAATAAATGCGAAAATCGCTTAAATAAAATTTTGATCGTCCATATCTCGAAAACTAAAAGAGTGACAGCAAAAATGTTTGCACCAGAGGTCAAAACCTACGAACAGTACCCCGATACCGTAATCAAATTTTGACTTACGTTGCTAGATTTTAAGATCGCGTTTTTCTCGAAAACTAATCATCCTAGAGAGAAAAAGGCTTCTATTTGGATTATCGCCAGTATCTTGAAAACCAAATCAGGTAAATGAAAACGGACAACAGTTTTGGAACAACGAAGTGAGAATTACTTCTAGAATATTTTTGCAAAATTTTAACCCATAACGACCCACCACAAAAAAACTCCGTGCATGGGACCGAAAAAGACCATGGCATTTTCATAGAAACGTATGAAAAGTGCAGGACTTTCTGAATTCAAGAGCCAGTTTCGGAATATTTTTGTTCCACACATTGAAAAAGAGTTTATAATTGTAAGTCAGAATTACGTCTTGATTGTTTCTGCAAAATTTTAACCCATAACGATCCAGAACAAAAAAACCCCGTACATGGGACCGAAAGAGACCGTGGCATTTTCATATAAATGTATGCAAAGTGCAGGACTTTCTGAATTCAAGAGCCAGTTTCAGAATTTTTTAGTTCCACACATTGAAAAAAAGTGTACAGTACTAAGTCAGAATTACGTATGGATTATTTCTGCAAAATTTTAACCCGTAACGGCCCAGAACAAAAAAATGCCGTACATGGTACCGAAAAGACCGTGGCATTTTCATATAAATGTATGAAAAGTGCAGGACTTTCTGAATTGAAGAGCCTGTTTCTGAATATTATTCTTCCACACATTGAAAAAAAGTTTACAGTTCTAAGTCAGAATTACGTCTAGATTATTTTCCCAAAATTTTAGCCTATAGAGACCCAGGAGACAAAAACGCCGTGCATGGGACCGAAAAAGACCGTGGGTCTCTTATATAAATATAATACGAAATACGCATTATTTTGTAATACATTCCCAGCAAAAACATGGTAATGGCAGGTCATTACCGTACGGATTACCAAGTAGTGATAAGTCATTACCTTTTGCATTACTTTAATATACAAAATAATAACTTACTGATAATAAGTTATAGAAGTACTTACATATTCTTGGAAAATAATCACTTGATTAAATAAGTACCTACTGATTTAGTATTTTTTGTATTACTATTTTATTTATTAAATTTGTTTCGAACATTCTTCCAAATTTTCCGAAGTATAAATTTATATTCCCAATATGACCAACTATTTTACAATGTAGGGTAACCACTTATTTCCTAACTTCTGAGCAACCACTCATTCTATCATTTTGAGTAACTACTTATTCTTTCGCTATGGGTAACTCGTTATTCGCACTTTTTTTGTAAGCGAGAGGGTAATGACCACCCATGAATTTTTGGACATCGCGAACAAAAGTAATGTTGCGAGTAAATAGCCTGGTAAGTAGTGAAACCCTTTGTGTGCTACTTACTCGCTTAATTACTAGGTAATGTCTGTTTTTGCTGGGTTATTATAAATACCCGAGTAAAAAAAAATTATATATAATCATATGTGGCATATATTACAATATATAATTAGACATGTCGTTATCTATATCCATATATAATTATATATGACGTATTTTTAAAATTTTTCCTTATATTATGCCATATATAATTTCATCTAATTAGATACCGGCCTTTATAATATTGGATATGGTATATATGATTACATATTACACAGCATGGCTGATCTTATTGAATATATAGTTGTATATAGAGCTATATCTTAATATATATGGTGGCACTTTAGCAATATATAATTAAATATGATATCATTTAAACAATATCTATATATATAAAAATAAGTTGGTATATATTCGTCATTTTATAACTCGAGAACCACTCAACCGATTTACAAACCAATACAGGCGTTGGAAAGGTCTACTTTTCCTGATGGCTCTAAAAAAAAATTACGAAAAATGTTTACGCACACTTTTGTGTTGTTTGTTGATATACAAATTTTTATTTTTCAACGGATTTCTGTCAACCGATTTCAACCAAAATTTCAGCGTACGTTGAGGATGGTCTGTAGGTGGTTTATGTAATGGCCCAGTGGTTCCGGAGATATGGCGTCCCTACATATAAAATTTTCGTGTTGCTATGACAACCAGGCCTTGGCGTTACTATGACAACCAGACATCACTTATAGCATTAACATAATCTAATCTCAGCTCATCCTCTCTCATTTATCTCATCTCAATTTTTTTTTTTTTGTGGAAACTTTTTTTTTTTGTGAAATATTTTTTTTTGTGGAAAAAGTTTTTTGTTTTTTTGGAAACACTTCTTTTTTTTGTAGAAATTTTTTTTTTTTTTGTGGTAACTTTTTTTATTGTGAAATATTTTTTTTTTTGTGGAAAGTTTTTTTTTGTGGAAACTTTTTTTTTTTTTTATGGAAACACGTTTTTTGTGGAAACATTTTTTTTTGTGGAAACTTTTTTTTTTTAAATATTTTTTTTTTTGTTGAAATGTTTTTTTTGGTAACATTTTTTTTTGTGGAAGCTTTTGTTTTTTTGAGGAAACTTTTTTTTTGGGGGAAACTTTTTTTTTTGGAAACCTTTTTTGTGGAAAATTTTTTTTGTTGTTGTGGAAACTTTTTTATTTTTTTGTGGAAACTTTTTTTTTTTGCAAACATTTTTTTTGTGCAAACACTTTTTTTTTGTGGAAACACCTTTTTTTTTGTTGAAACATTTTTTTTTTGAGGAAATTTTGTTTTTGTGGACACTTTTTTTTTGTGAAATTTTTTTTTTTTGTGGAAACTTTTTTTTTTTGTGGAAACACTTTTTAGTGGAAACACTTTTTTTGGCAGCACTGTGGCAACACAGATTTTTATTTTGTAGAAACTTTTTTTTGGGGAAATACGGTTTTTTTGTGGAAACACTATATTTTTGGAAACACTTTTTTTGTGTAAACTTATTTTTTGTGGAAACACTTTTTTGTGGAAACACTTTTTTCTGGAAACACTTTTTTTGTGGAAACATTTTTTTTAACACACTTTCGGGAAAGAAAATTTATCCACGGCCATTTTTTTTAACACTCTTTAGGGAAAGAAAATTTGTCTACCCGCACTTTTTTTTAAACATATTTTTTTTGTTTGTTTTTAAACACACATTTTTATTAAGGAAAGTAATATAGATTTTGTTTACGACCATTTTTTTTTTTTGTTTTTTTAAACACTTTTTTAAGATACTTTTGGGAAAGAACGGGGAACAAGTGGAATTGAAACTCGGGAAAATGGCAATGGAACAGAGAACGAAATGGAATGCGGAACGAAATGAAACAGAACGGAGAACGAATGGATTCGCAATGACAATAAACAAATCGCAAAGAGAGTCATACACACACAAAATAATTCAGTTGGAAATCCACCACCATGGCCATTGTTTTACTCCTGCAACAACATTTTAATTATATTTTCATAAAAACAATTGTACTAGAAAAATATTGGCTTTAATAACCAAACATTTTAAACTTCACTATTAATTGTCACAACAGCTGCAAAAATCTGTCCTCCCAACTAATTTGAAGAAACATAAACATTTTTAATTTTATTTGATAGTGGCAACTATTAGCAATGCTAAAAATTTAATATTTTCCCTCATAAATTAGTAATATGCATTATTTGTCAGTTGCACCAATCAAAGTTTTAAATTGTTTCTGTACTAAAGCGTTACTAATTGTTTTCTACTAACTGATGGTTACATGTTCTGAATTGAAAAAATCTCTATCAGTTATGTAATTGATTTTCGGTTGTGGTACCCAAATTAAAAACACATTCGGTTATTATAACCAAGATTAAACAAATACAACCGAAAGACATCTGTGTGTGCTTCAGTTATCAAAAAATTAAAAATATGAAACAAAATTAATAACAATACTTAAAGCAAAATAAATTAAACCAGAAAAATATAAATGTTTCTTTTACTATAATGGTTAACAAAAAGTATTTAAATATCGTTCATTTTTATATTCTAAATTTATTTATTTTATATATTTATTAGCCACAGCTCAACAATAATTTGGATCACTATAAAAATTAAAAGTTGATGTTGAAGTTACCGGGAAAAAAGTAATATTTTACTAATAAAAATTTAGTAAAATTCTAAAGGATTAAAAAAACCATAACAATATCAGGAAATTGTTCATATTTTAAGAGATAATCCTATATTATACTTCTCAGGTTTTAAGATATTTTCTAAAAAACACCAATAAAAAACCCCTCCATCTAAAATTCTCCTAACTTAGTTTTCCAGAAAAAAATCGGAATTTTAGATCTTAATCTTAATTTCTTCTTTAATAAATTTAGATTTATAATTTTTCTTTTTTGCCATTTTATGTTAAATTTAAAAGTTTTTATATTTTCTACTTATTAATTAATGAAAAAAACTAAAAAATAATGGAAACAGTGTTTTATTTAATTCGATTGGGGTTTCTAAAAATATTCGGTTGGATCTACTGAATATTAAATTCGATCGGGTAGTACTAAAGTGATTTGGTTGTGTCGACTGTTTTATAATGTACTATCATAGTAGACACAACTGCAGATTTCGATAGCTGCAACCGAATAATGTGATAGTACATGGGACTACCAAAATTCGGTTGGCAACAAATTCGGTTGACACAACGAATCTGTTCTCTGTGTGTGGTGTTAACATATAAGAGTGATTGACTGACTTATTTTACCCTCTAACAGGCCTATGCTTTTTCACCAGAGTATAAATAAAATCCAAAAATGAAATTTTTTGTGCCTTTGATTATGAAGATGTAACGATTTTCGTTTTTCGGAAACAACAAAATTGAGCGAAAACAGGTCTTAATTTTAATAAATATTGGTACTAATACTAAATTTATTCTTTTTGTCAAATTACATAATAATTCGTTTTCAAGTTAAGACGATGTCCCAGAAAGGTATCCTGATAGAATCTGTATGTGCTTGGACCAAAGTAATAACTTTTCTAAAAGCTAAAGCTGTAAACTCAACCAAAAAAGTCTGTAATGGCTACTGAAAATTTTGCTGTTATTACGGGAAATTTAACTGTTTTGAGGCCAGCGGTATTTTTTGCTAATTTTAGCAACACATGTCTGCTGATCTGTAGTACAATAAAATTAGTAAAATTTATGTAAAATGCAATTCAAAATCGTTTTGCTAAAATCAGTTAAAAAACTTACTAAATATCATAATTTTAGTACAATGAAATTTGTATAAATAATTAGTTGCTGCTACTTAATTTCAGTTAATTGCTGTAAACTTTAATTTAAAATCAATCTGCTGAAAATTGTACTAAAATATAAAAAAAACTGTAAAATTTAAAAAAAATTTTTTTCTTTCGATTGTAACAAGCGTATAATTACTTCATCGTACTTGAAAATTGGAGTCAAAATTGCAAACGGTTCTCCAGTTATTGCCGTTTTATGCATTGGAGATGCAATAAAATTTTCTGTGTGTTATTTCTAAACTAAGAATATATCAATAGTAACAAATATAAACTAAACAAGAATTGTAAAAAATAAAAAAAAAATATTTTTAAATTAGTATAGTTACTTTCAGAATATTAGTTGGCGAACTTTTGTTGAGGCTGTTTATTTCATAGCCCTATTATATTATTTTACTTTGGTGGGGTTAAGTGCCATGGAATTAGTGAAGGAGGACACTGTATTAATTATAAAAAAATCATAAACATTATTTTTCCAAATTGATGTTGCGGTCGCTGGGGATCGAACCCGCAACCACATGTGTAACAGTTCAACGCGCTAACCATTACACCACAGCTCTCACATCGTCATCGTTAATTACAGTTAATTATTAAGTGTGTCTATTTGATTTTATTTTTACTTAAAAAGTAGAAAATTTGTTTTAACCTAAGCTTCCTCTGAATAATAATTTTTGAAATTATTTATTTTTTATATAAGCTCTTAATAAGCATTCCCGAGTAAAAAAAATAATATGATGTCATACGTAATGATATCTTATTTAATATAATTGGAGATATGCTATGATTCGAAAAATGGTGGATAAAATTATATCGGATAAGATCTAAATATATTGAATCATATATAATATTATCCGGATTTTGACCCGATATAATTAGCCAGCAAAATCTTTCATTACCAAATAAGTGGTTATATAATAGAAATTCATAGCTCCGCACAACTTATTTTTTGGCGTCTAAACTAGGGTTTGGGATTTGCCGGACTTTTTTATTTCCCGGGAAACGAGAATGAAAAAATTTGATTCCGGGAAATATTTTTAAACAAAATTGTTAATGAAAACCACCTATATAAGTAATTTTTGTTAAAAAAAAAATGCAGTCTGTGTAGTGAGAATTCAAAGTAATAAATATCAGATTGTTGAACATTTGATTTCACATAAATTACTCGCAGCACTACCAAATGAATTGCATGATTCCAGCAGAAAGTACCTATTACTGGACTGTCGGAAACAAACCGTTTCATCACACTTGGCCCATTAGATATGGTGGCCACAATGTTATTTTCCAAAAACTAATAAAACTCTTCTAGTCTTATTTCTACAATTCTTCTTATTTCATCAGCATTACATCTTCCTGATATATAAACCAACCCCAGGTTATAAAATTAATTATTTCCGTTTATACATATGTTCAAATATCTCTTTTGTGATATTCTTGTCCATTCATCTAAGATTATAGTAAATCTCCTATTGTTAGAAATATTGCTCGATATTTTTTGTGAACCAAATTTAGATGTCGGATAACCAAATTTAGATACCACCGTTAACCATTAGTCTTTACTCTTCACATTTATTAATGAAAACGTTACTTATAAAATTATTGACCCTTAATATAAAGGAGTATTTTAAATTTAAAGTCGACTTTATTTTTAATCAAACGGTTTTGTTCATTATGTATATGAAAGGGCGATTATTTGTAAGAAACAAAGCTTTTTTTATATTTCTTTTAAACATTTTACCAAGTTTTTAAGTTTTACTACTTAAATTTTGAATAAGTTATGCGAAAAATCTTTATTAGTTGAAATGCTCCTAATTACTTGGCAAAGATTTTATTTGTGTGTCAAATAAATGTATTCTCTTTTAAAAGATTTTAACAATGACATTTTTGTTTTGGTATTTAAAATGTTTTTTATGACTAAAATTAAAAAATCCTATTCGAAACAAAAACAATTTAAAAAATTCAATATTTTTAAAATTTCCCGTTTTCCCGGGAAAAAGATATTATTTTCCCGGGAATTCGCGGCAAACTTTTCCCGGGATTTCCCGAACCCCAAAAACTAATCTAAACTCATTATTTTTGTTTGGGGTGGTCGTTTTTATAAGTAGTCACGCTTACCCGCTCGCTTACGAAAAAATGAGTAATAAGTAGTTATGAGATTTTGAATAATAAGTGGTTACACACATGCTTACAAAAAGTTGATTTGTAAGTGGTTATCCGATTGCTTACTTGATTCTTAAAAATAAGGAGTTAAGCAAATACTATTAGCTTAAGGAAATACATTCGGAAAAATTTAAGTATTCTCTAGTGTGTAATTTTAGGACTCGTCATAAAAATTTAAACATAAAATATATTTACATATAAATAAAAATGTATAAAATTTAACTGTGTAAAAAGTACTTATTTAAACTATTACGAGTAAGTCATTATTTTATTTTTAGAATTAATGAATACAATAGGCCGTTATTAGGAATTCATTATTTTATATTATAAAATATTGCAAAAGGTAATGATATATCATTTTTGGTAATGCAGATAGTAATGAGGTGCCATTACCAATATTTTGCTGGGTACATCTAATTTGATGTAGAAAGACATAATTATATAGAGCTTCATATTTCAAGATCAAAACAAAAACAATTAAAAAGTACTGAAAAATAACACCCTTAACTTAAGAATTAAAAATTTAAGTATTTAGAAGAAGTTGAACATAATTGCAACCAAGCATTTTAAGCCTTCTCATATAAACTTGTATTCTACCCGTAAACTGTGTAAACCGGGTATGTTTATGAGTTTAATGTCAAATTCCATACAAAAAATATGGCTTGTTTTTTATAAGGTTTACAAGGAATTAGGAGTTATAATGAGTATGCCTTTTATATTTTGAAATCATACATAAATATACATATCTGAAAAAAACATAGAATTTTTTTTACATTGGAGTATTAAATATATCTAAAACAACTTAGAAAAAAATTTAACATTGAGCTATATAAAACTTTATATGTTTTCCGATAAAACCATTTTTAATTATATATGACGCTGTATTAAAATTTTCATAGCATATGTAACTAGATATGGTACATATTAATATATGTATATGGGGACATATTTATATATTTATACTGATCTATATATGGCATCATATAACAAATTTTTGAAAAACTCAAAGCTATACATAATTATATCCGCAAGGCTATAGTGTCACACTTTAATATATATAAACATATTAGTTCATATTAAATTATATAACTATTTTTACTCGGGTTCTCATCGAAGGGGGCTTTTATTTTGAGGATTTTTTATTAATAAAAAACATTGTATTTTACTTTCATAAAAATATTTAATTCCTAAACAAAACAAATTACTTTTTAAACTTTAAGGTACGCTAACAACGTAGCGGGCTTGCCCGTTTTCGGTTTAACTGACATCCCAAAAACTAGGCTTAAAGCAAGCCGCTAAATCTAGCGGGCTTGCCCGCTAGTATAACTATATATGGTGCCAGTTAAACTAGATATTATCATATATGGTGGCATTTAAACAATATATGGTAATATATGGTACCTCATGAACAAGATCTTTAATACAGTGACAGATATGATAATATATGCTACTATATATGGTGCAATATATATTTATATATTCTGTTATTTAAGCAATATATTAGCATATATGGTGCCATTTAAACAGTATATGGTCATATCCGGTACCTCATGATCAAAATTTTTAATACAGTTCCAGATATGATAATATAGTATACTATATATAGAGCCATATATATTTATATATGGTGTTATTTAAGCAATATATTACCAAATATGGTGCTACTTAAACCATATATTATCATATATGGTGCCATTTCAACAATATATGCTCATATATGGGACCTCATGAACTACATTTTTAATATAGTTCCAGATATGATAATATATGCTACTATATATAGTGCAATACATATTAATATATGATATCATTTAAACAATATATTACCATATATGGTGACATTTAATCCATATATTATGATACATGGTGCCATTTCAACAATATATGGTCATATATGGTACCTGATGAACAACATTTTTATACAGTTCCAGATATGATAATATATGCTACTATATATTGTATAGTACCATATACTGACGCTACCCGGTCGACCGGTCTGGACCGTAAAGACCGGTCGACCGGGAAACGGGGTTCTAGTTTATTGGTTATTGAAAAAAAAAATTAGTTTTTGAAGTCGTGGGGACAGTTTCTATACCACTTTACCATCCCTATTAAAAAAAACTAATATGGAGCTTTATATGGTAATATATAACTTAATGTGATCCATATACCATTTCATCCGAAAAATGGCCCGATATAATTGTGTCAGTTGGTTATCACTTTTTATCTAATTGTATCAGTTTAGATCTTAACTGATTAGATTATATAGTAATCAGATGAAATTTTATCTGATTTTTGACCTGATACAATTTTATCGGTTTATGTCGCATGGTATTAGTTTAGATCCAAATAGATACATTTTTATACAAACTTATATAGTTATATCTGCATTTTGACCTGATGCAATTATATCTGCTTTAAAACTTTGATACAATTATATAAGGCAAATGTCGGATACAAATATATTTTATTTATATAAAATTGTATCAACTACGATCTAAACAGATACCATTAGATATAAACCGGTAAAATAGTATCAGGTCAAAAATCGGATATAATTTCATCTGATTAATGTATAATTTTATTAGTTGAGATCCTAACTGATAAAATTTGATGAAAACTGATACACAACTGATACAATAACATCGGGCCATTTTTCGGATGAAACTGTATATTTATACCGATATAAGTTAATCACATTTTATACGACTATATGTAACTGTTTTTACTCGGGATACGAAAAATTTCATCATTTTCAAGTCCCTCTCTTAAGGGACTAAAATGGCTCTAGTTAGGGCTCCGTTTTATGGATAAAAATGAAATAAAATTTTTAAAATCGTTAGACAATTTCCTTTAATTTGAGTACCCTATTAAAAAAAATTAATATGGAGCTTTGTATGGTAATATATAACTTAATGTGATCCATATACCATTTAATCCGAAAAATGGCCCGATAGAATTGTGTCAGTTGGTTATCACTTTTTATCTAGTTGTATCAGTTTAGATCTTAACTGATTAGATTATATATTAAGCATATGAAATTTTATCTGATTTTTGACCTGATACAATTGTATGGGTTTATGTCGCATGGTATTAGTTTAGATCCAAATAGATACATTACTATACAAACTTATATAGTTATATCTGAATTTTGACCTGATACAATTAGATCTGCTTTAAAACTTTGATACAATTATATAAGGCAAATGTCGTATACAAATATATTTTATTTATATAAAATTGTACCAACTACGATCTAGATCTAGATAGATAGATATAAACCGCTAAAATTGTATCAGGTCAAAAATTGGATATAATTTCATCTGAATAGTGTATAATTTTATTAGTTGAGATCTAATACAATTTGATAAAAACTGATAAACAACTGATACAATTACATCGGGCCATTTTTCGGATGAAACAGTATATTTATACAGATATAACTTAATCGCATTTTATACGACTATATCTAACTATTTATACTCGGGTACGCACACTTACATTTTACTATGTCCCCCATTTTTTGCCCCCCACGGGTCTCTCGGGGCCAAGCCCCTCCCAAAATTAATTTCTTTTTTAATTACAGAGGGGGTCATATTTTTTATATTTTTTTGGCGAAACCCCATAAACTGCAGTTTAGCCCTGATTTTTTCCGTGCATTAAATCTTGATTTTTTGTAGAAATTTTTTTTTTATGTACATATCTGTCGGTTGTTTTTGTACAAATTTAATTTAAATTTTTTACAAAATGACAAAATATTTCAAATAAATGTTATTTGTCTTCCGGGTGATGAAAAGGTAATATTGCCGCAATATTATCATATCAAAAAATTAAATTTTTTAATTATTTTTTCCAAATTTCACCGAATTATCTTCAAACGATGAAAGGAAAACAATTTCAAAATACTACTTGATTATTTTCATTCAGATGGAAAATAGTAGGTATCGCGTTATTATCTTGGAAGATACATATCTTCCAAACAGGGATACCAATCAATAGTATTGTGTGTTATCAATACAATCTATAAATCGGTTGGTTCTACAGAAACTCGACTTTAAAGTCATATTTAATTAGGATACCCGTATTTGTAGTTACCACTTTCGAATATTGCAAATTTTTTAATAAGTGTGATAGATTATACCAATTTTCTAGTATATTCACTAAATAAATGGCTGCTTATATTGTAGAGAATTACTAAATTGATACTATTTTTAAAATTGATTGGAGATACAAATAATTTGATAAAAGGATTGTTTTTTAGTTCATTTTCCCTATTGTTAATACCAAGGTAAATAATTTTGGTGTAGTACTCAATTATAGGTAACTCCAAATAAAATAACGTCCTGGCAAATTCATTTAAATGGTTTTTATCGAATTCCAACCAATCTTTTTGCTGAGTGTATGATACCCATATTGAGTATGTTGTCTTCAGCTTATGTTTACAAAAACTAAAAAAATACCTTTTTCAAAAATGGGCCAGCTCGTGAGATCTCATTGCTAGACCCGAAATATTTTGGGAATCATCATAAAACAAACCAAGGTTTATTTTGAGGGGGGCACTTTTTCGTGAGTCGATCTAATGTACATATAATTTTGAGTGTATGACCAATGTAAATAACTTTAATTTTTTTTTTTGGAAACGACGAAATTTTATAACATTTCTTTTTACCCCAAAATCATACGACACAATATTACAATGTAAAAACACTTTAACAATACACATTGCTGTATCCTTAAAATGTTCTCGTAACAAGTTTTTTTTTTTTTGTTTTTCAATTTAAAACTTCTTGCAATTAACTTTTATTACAAACTAATATTCTAACTTGCAGATCTGTATGCGCCTTGGAAGATATTGCATGTCTGTTCTGTTTAAGCCAAGTAGATGCTCTAACAAATGTTTAACATTTGAAAAAAATGTAAGGCCAAACTGGCGAAATACTGACGTATTAAAAATTGAATTCAGTATGTAAACATTTTCTCAAGTAATTTGTAAAAATATGTTGTAAACATTTTCGAACCTGTAATGTACCTCACATTATGCGATATCGTACAACTTAACAGTATCGTAAAGAATAACATTACATTTAACAGAGCCAAGCTACTGATTAACATATTCGAAACCAAGTTTCGTTCTCATAAGTAATACTTAATACTCTTATTATATTATTAAGAGAACTTCAATCACTCTTTGGCCTTTTAAAGCGCATGCTACTTTTGTCTCAATTATTTCATTCTAAATTTAATAGAGTTAAAAGTTACGAACTGTTTGTCTATTTTGCTATTATAAACACACAAGAATAGTTTTCATTTCTTACATGTGTATAGTAAATATTTTTTGGTTATTGTGACAATCACAACGAGAGTAAAATTCTATGAAGGAAGAAGTACAATGGGAACACAGAAGAAAAGCAACATATAGAAAAACAGCAAAACATTGCATGTAACGGATGTATGTAGGCCAATAGGTACACGTCTAAAAGCCGGAGACCAACAAACTAAATACTCGTATATGAAAATATATATGTCGTCTGTAATATAACAATTCATACACAAACATATTCATAAATACACAAACATTAAATAGTTGCGGCAGGTTATGTTATACTGTCAACCAATGTAAATTATTGTGAATACAAACGAGCATTCATTGACTTTAGTAAAGAAAAGTATGGACCTTTTTTATTTTTAGAATATTTTTGTAGGTTTTATGATTTAATGCAAAAGAATGCACAGCGCATACTACGGAAAAGTTTTTCGATCTACCCTTCATAGCTCTACTGAATACTTTGAAGACATTCTTGACTAATATACCGCATAGTTTGGGCACTTTTTCGCCGAACTTTCTTAAGTAACAAACTCAAAGATTATAGATTCTTAATCATTTGCTGTAATCTTATTTGTGCTTTGAATTGCCTTCTGACCAGGGCTGCCAGATGATTTTGATGAAAAATCGGCACATTTTCCCAAAAAATCGGCATTTTCGGCACATTCATTTTAAAAAATAGGCACTTTCAAAAATACTCATTTATGTAATATTTAGGTTACTTTACATAAAAAAATATGTGAAAAAGACATTTCGTGTAAAATAGTATGTTTTAAGTTTAACAATTAAATAAAAATAAAGGCTTAAGAGATAAAAGAAATGATAATAAAACGAGTAAAAAGGTTAAAGTCGGGCATGCCGACTATACAATACCCTACACCAAGGTTAAAAGCCAACTAATGTTTGGATGCGAAATTCGAATGGGTTAAAATGGGGCTTGTGTCAAAATTTTCTATAATGTGAGTCAGCGCACCAAATTTCATTAAAATATCTTAATATTTGCGACCTGCAGTTTGTAACTAAGCCAATTTTGGGGGGACCCTTATATGGGCACTAGGTCTAAACATGGACCGATGTTATCTATAGGCTTCGTCCTTGGGCCAACATAGGTCTGTGTACCACATTTCATCAAAATATCTTAATATTTACGACCTGCAGCGTATAAACAATATAATTTTGGGGGGACCCTTATATGGGCATTAGATCGAACCATGGACCGGTGTTAAGCAAAATCAATAGGCTTCATCCTTGGGCTGAGATAGGTCGGTGTACCAAATTTCATCAAAATATCTTAATATTTGCGAACTCCAGCGTATCAACAGTATAATTTTGGTAGGACCCTTATATGGGCACTAGGTCTAAACATGGACCGATGTTCACCAAAATCAATAGGCTGCGTTATTGGGCCAACATAGGTCTGTGTACCAAATTTTATCAAAATATCTTAATATTTGCGACCTGCAGCGTATAAACAGTATAATTTTGGTAGGACCCTTATATGGGCACTATGTCTAAACATGAACCGATGTTCACCAAAATCAATAGGCTGCGGGCCAATATAGGTCTGTGTACCAAATTTCATCAAAATATCTTAATATTTGCGACCTGCAGCGTATAAACAGTATAATTTGGTAGTACCCTTATATGGGCACTAGGTCTAAACATGGACCTATGTTCACCAAAAACAAAAGGCTGCGTTATTGGGCTAACATAGGTCCATGTACCAAATTTTATCAAAATATCTTAATATTTGCGACCTGCAGCGTTTAAACAATATAATTTTGGTAGGACCCTTATATGGGCACTAGGACTAAACATGGACCGATGTTTACCAAAATCAATACGCGTCGTCCTTGGGCCAACATAAGTCGGTGTACCAAGCTTCATCAAAATATCTTAATATTTGCGACCTGTAGAGTGCGCACAAGAATGCATAGCCAGACGGACGGACGGACATCGTTAAATCGAAATAAAAAAAAATTCTAAGCCGATCGGTATACTATAAGGTGGGTCTAGGACCAATATTTTTTGGTGTTACAAACATCAGCACAAACTTATAATACCCTGACCACATAGTGGTGTAGGGTATAAAAATGTTGTAATTTTATGAATATTTTTATGATACATATTCGGATATTATCTGGCCAATACCCAGCAAAATATTGGTAATGACAACTCATTACTATCTGCATTACCAAAAATGATATATCATTACCTTTTGCATTATTTTATAATATAAAATAATGACTTCCTAATAACGGCCTATTGTATTCATTGTTTCTAAATATAAAATAATGACTTACTCGTAATAGTTTAAATAAGTACTTTTTACACAGTTAAATTTTATACATTTTTATTTATTATATGTAAATATGTTTAATGTTTAAATTTTTATGACGAGTCCTAAAATTACACACTAGAAAAAACTTAAATTTTTCTGAATGTATTTCCTTAAGCTAATAGTATTTGCTTAACTCCTTATTTTTAAGAATCAAGTAAGCAATCGGATAACCGCTTATAATTCAACTTTTTGTAAGCATGTGTGTAACCACTTAGTATTCAAAATCTCATAACTACTTATGTCTCATTTTTTCGTAAGCGAGCGGGTAAGCGTGACTACTTATAAAAACGACCACGCCAAAAAAAAATAATGAGTTTAGACGCCAAATAATAAGTTGTGCGGAGCTATGAATTTCTATTATATAACCACTTATTAGGTAATGAAAGATTTTGCTGGGTACTATGTACATAAATTAATTTTACAGCTTTTAAAAAAAGTTCTTCTCCGAACTTTAGGTACCCGTACACCTTGAAATATTATGAAAATATTGGCCCTTTTTTAATCACTGGATTTATTTTATTTCGTTTACATATTCACATTTTGTTTTTTAATTTTCAAAATTTAATATATTTATCAAAACCTAATACTTATTCGCTAATATATTGTGAAAGAAAATCATTAAATTTTGTAAAAATGTGAACACCGGGATTGAATTAAACTAAATCCAAAAAAGATTTATAAATAAAATAAATCCGTTTTGGATTTAGCTTACTTTAATTTCAGAAATTGCGTTTTGGAAAAATTAAAATTTTTTCTTTCACATTAGAAAAAGCCTATTATTACTAGGGCTCGTATATTCATGCATTTATAATCGTGTTTTATGTATATAAGATGTACAGTGGTGGAAAATATAATAGAAACGATTCAAGTTTTTTCTAATTTTATTCTCGTTGCCTTTATTTTAAAAAATCAAAATAGTGGCTAAATTTGCCCCCAAAGGCGAGAAGATGGTTCAGAAAATTGTACAGAATTTTAGCGTAATATTTTTTTTTTTTATTTTGTCACTTATTTTAAGTGTGCGTGGCTTTTAACGAAAAAATAGCCATATCGACCTTTTATCGAATTACATAGTAAAATTTAAAGAGTACTGATCGGTTATGTATAATCTGTATATTTTTGGAACTCCTATAAAATTTCTTGAAGTCTTGCATTATTTTAAATTCTTTTTCAGCTAACGATAACAAACATGAATTTACATGAACTTTCGAAATGTCAAAGAAAGAATTATTTTCTTATTTATTAATGCATTGTAAATCACCAAAAATTTAAATTTCGTGTTTTTGAGTTTGAACAAAAAATCGGCATTTTTCGACCAAAAATTGGCAAATCGGCATTTTGCATATTTTTTATAAAAAATCGCCAAAATGCCGAAAAATCGGCAATCCTGCTTCTGACCACTCCACCGATTATACTTATGTTACATCATACGCGGTTTCAAGGTGGGGGGGGGGAATTTCCCATTCCCGCCCCCCCCCCCCAAATCGAAAACGAAAAAACGGGGAAAGAAAAGAAAAAAAGGAAAAAGAAAAGAAAAAAGGGAAGAGAAAGAAAAAGGAAAAAATGAAAACAGAAAGCAATATAGAAACAAAAGTTTTACCAAAGTGAAAAACTGTTTTAAAACAATTTAACAAAAAGCTACCGCTATACTCAAACGTTTCAGATTCTGAAAAAATCACAAAATATTTAATCAATTATGAGAAAAAAATACACAATCTTTCATTAAAAAAAAAAAAACTACAAATGAATACGTTTATGTAAATTTTCCTAAAGAACATTTGAAATATTTTTCGTTTGAGAACTTCATTTTTATGAAAAGTTTGTCAAACTATAAAAATTTTTTTTAAGAATTAAGGCAGATTCATAATGATGGAGTATTCCACTCTGCAGAGTGGATTTTGTTGCTTCCTTTTTCGCACTTACATATTTTTTGTATCATGCCATCTCTATTTTAGTACACTCCACTCTGCAGAGTGGAGTACTCCATCATTGTGAATGTGGCTTTAAACTTAAAATAAGAAATTTTTAAAAATTTATTTAGGGAACGTTTTTGCAAATCAATTTTTTTTCTTATTCCGCAGGCTCTACAATTGTTTCTCTTTTGAAACTATCGAATATATATTAGAACTTCAAAATATGATAATAAATTTTAATTTTTTCCCTTCAGTATGCAATAATAGAATAGATAAATTTTTTTAATGAGAATTTGATTGAGATCTGAGGATTTTCTACACACAAGAAATTTAAATAAACTATATTTTCAAATTGGAAATTTATTATTTCTAGTTCGAGG
The DNA here is from genome assembly GCA_949987735.1 of Leucophora obtusa. Lineage (NCBI taxonomy): Eukaryota > Metazoa > Arthropoda > Insecta > Diptera > Anthomyiidae > Leucophora > Leucophora obtusa. The sequence goes on along the minus strand of OX465295.1, from coordinate 122,861,231 downwards.
CCAATTTCCTTATTATGAATTAATATAATAAGCATTTTCTCCAAAAACTTATATTTGTCTTCATGAGGATATTCTCCTGACAAATACTTCACAGAGTTTTTGCTTAAAAAGAAGTACTTATTATGTTAATTCATAATAAGGAAATTGGCCTGGAACTAGAATTAAAAAATTTCCAATTTATCAATTAAAAAGGTCGAAAAAACAATTTTTATTTTTAAATAAAAATTTAAAACCAACATTTTAACTATATTTTCGTTTAAAAACTCAATGACATAGAATTGAACTTTAAATATTAAAAATTATTTATGGTCTTGAAATCTTGGAGAATAAGTTTTCATTTGAGTATAATAATGTATTTGTAAGTATGAAGACTTTCCAGGAATAAAAAATTTGAATTTTTTAGTTCAGTTATCATTTTTAGAATTTTAAATTTTACAAAACTACACACGGAAAAAAACGGGGGGAATATTACCTATGCTTTGTAATTACACAACTACAAATATTCTATTTTTAGATTTCTATTTTTAGAAAAAAATAGTTTAAATAATTTCGTTGTTTTCTGTTTTAAAACAAAAAATTCAAATATTTTCGCGTTTCTTTTTTGTTAAAATGGTTTCTTTATATACAAAATTATTTCAATTCAAATTAGGTACAAGAAATTCTTTACTCATTCATACACACAAACATAGCCAATAAAAATATTAACGTATGTATGGTGTAGGGTTATGAAAATTAAACAAAAAAACTTTCAAATATGAAAAAACAAACCACAAAATCGTTATTTTTTACGTTTTGTCAGTTAAAAATTGATGATTGTTTTAATAGATTTTTCAATTATTTTTATTTCTTTTATGGATTGTTTAAACAATGTTTGAAAATAAATAGCAAAATGGTTTGAATATAATGAAAAATCAGTAGTCCTTTTTTAATTATGTTTTCAATTAATTTAATATGTATTTTAGGTTGTTTTTAAGGATGAAATAATGTGAGTGTTGCAAAATATATTCATGTGTAGCGGAAAATATCCGAAAAATTACATATATTTTGCTAGAAAATTGTAAAACTTACTTCGAACTTATGTATTTGGACAATTACGTAGCACTTAGATAAAGTTCCACCTGCCTTTTTTTTGCGTGTAGATAATTTAATAAACAATATTTTGCATAAAAACTTTCTTAGATGAAAAACAGTGTTACAAAAAACAGTTAAAACAGTTTTTCATATAAAAATTTTTTTTGTTAAAATTTCGAATTGTTATTCAAATATTTTCGAGCATATCCAGTGTTTAGGTACACAATTTTAATACAAAATATTGTTCACTAAAAACAAAATATAATTACTGTGAAAAATAATTTTCTTTTACAGAGCGTAATAGTTGTTTCACATGAAACACGAACCACTTTCTAAAAAATTAAAATTCTATATACGAATGTTATGTGTTTCAGATCTCTAATTAATTTCATGGTTCTCGAAGTTTTTCTCACGAAGTGAAGAAAAATTTCTTAAATTTTATTAAAAGGTTCATGATTGTTATGAAACTCTTTTTAATGAAACTTTTTCATTGGGTGTATGGTATTTTTAATAAATAATATGAAATTGCTGTTAAAACATTATAAAAACTGCATTAAGACCTGCTAACTTATCTTAAAATAAAATAACTTTAGTTCTTAACCAAAGTTATGAATTTCAAATTTATATGGAAATATCTGTAGTTAATGTTTAACCTTAGTTATGTTGGAAATAAGTTACTCGCCCTAAATCAATTAAAAGTTTTAATGGACAAATTCCAGCGAAACTCCATTAATTAAATGTAGAAATTTATAGAGGATTTTTATATAGGAATATCTATTTTAAGAATTAAGAGGATTTCCTGTACGGCAAAGTTCCCAGAATTAAATGAGTTCTGTAAAATAAATATCCTGGAAATCTAAGTTGTTTTCTACGGAAGAGGCCTCACTATTCGAGTAATATTTCTAAAAAAAAAGTCTTTTAAATGTTAGGGATGAATTTCTCAAAATCTTAAAGTTATCGTAATAAATAGCTGTTAGAATCCTAAAATAAAGAAATTGTAAGAGATTTTATTATGAAATAGTCCTCAGAATCCGAAATATTTTTCATAAAAGTAAATCCCTATAATCTTAAAATTACACACGTTCTAAGATACTATTTGGCAAATAATCTCCCAATGTATATACTACGAAAAATACACAGAGGGAATTTTATTGGACCAATTTTTTGTTTTTGAAATTTTGCAGTAAGCCAATGAAGTTTTATTCACAAAGTAAATTAAAAATTTCTTAAATTTATATATTTTATGACTTCTGTTTTAATGAAACTTTTTGATTGAGTGTATGAAACTTTTAATAAATAAAATGATATTTGTCACAACATTTTATGAAAAATTCCTTTAATTCAATGAAAAGTTTCAATGGTCGAGTTCCAGTGAAACTTCATTGGCTATATGCACAAATTCATTAATATCATGCAGGTAATTCTCTTAGTGTAGTGCTAAAGGTTCAGAATAAATTTTAGGTTTTTCTTCAGATATGCTTACTTTTGCATTTTTTTATTTTTTTAAAGAGAAGAAAAACTCAAGAAATTTGTTACATTAATTAATATGCTACCTTCTTTGGAAAGAAGATAGAGAACAGATAAAAGATGGTGAGATATGAAAAGCTTCCAGTAGCAATATTACTACCTATTTGAAAAATAAAACCATAGTTTTTTAATCCCATTCAGTAAAAGGACTATTTTGATAATCATAACTAAAAACGATTTTTGTCTTAAATGCAATTTATATAAGAAATTTTGTTCAAAAATTTTTTAATTAAGCCAATTTTATAAAAAATTAATTGTTAGTTTTAGCTCATAATAGTTTGTTCTAAAACAATTACAAAAGGCTTTCGATACTTCCGAAAAATTACTCAATTTCTGTCTAAACCGAATTTCGAATTTTGTAAAATGTAACATTTTTTTCACACAAAGGTAGTCGTACAAAGGTAGTCACAAAATTATTGGTGGAACAATTAGTGGGCAAAAATGGGTTAACAGGTGGTTAATTATAAATATTTCGACTGATATAGCGACCACGTTGATTATACGTGACGTATGAGTAATAAACAAAATTTTTAAATTCCCCCCCCCCCCCCCCCAAATCGAAAGCTGGAACCGCCACTGTGTTGCATACAGTGGCACAGGAAAGTATACATACCCCCTTGAAAATCCGGTTTTATAAAATATAATTGTATTTCGGAAAAAAAAATTATGTAAAATGTTATATCGAGACCCTATATATGTATATTCAATACTCTATATCTGCAATTTTGGCCAAACTTTATTTTAGGAGATGTGTATTATAATCCCTAGATTATAAATTTCAAAAAACCGAACCTAAAAAATTTCAAAATAATAGCGGAACGCTAAAAAAGCCTTTATGGTAGAAAAAAATAATTTAAAAACTCAATCGGCGATTAACATTCTGCAAACGAATATCATTATGGAAAAATTTTCCTTTTTGCAAAATATTTTCGCGTTTTTTTTTGCAAACTAAGAACCAAACTTTGGTGTGGAAATTGGTATTATATTCCCAAGATTATAAATTTTAAAAAACCACACTTAAAAAATTGCAAAATAATCGCGGAAAAGGGCGAAAAAAATAATACAAAAAATTAATTAAAAAAATTAATCATCGATTTACATTTTGCAAAAAAATATATTGATGCAAAAATTTTGCTTTTTTAAAATTTTATTTTTCGCGATTTTTTCTTTTTTTCCAACTGACCACCAAACTTTGTTTTATGAAATATGTATTATAGTCCCTAGATTATAAATGTAAAAGAACCGCACTTAAAAATTTGTAAAATAATAGCGGAACGCGAAAAAAGACTTTACGGTACAAAAATTTAATTTAAAAACTTAGTCAGCGATTTACATTCTGTTAAAAAATATATTAATGCAAAAAATTTCCTTTTTTCAATTTTTTCGCGATTTTTTTTTTGCTATCAACCACCAAACGTTATTATGTGAAATGGGTATTATAGTTCCTAGATTATAAATTTTTAAAAATCGCACTTAAAAAATTGCTAAATAACGGCGGAATGCAAAAAGGTCAGAAAATGACTTAGAAGAGCTAATCAACTATTGACATTCTGCTAACGAATATATTGGTGTAAAATTTTCCTTTTCGCAAAATTTTTTTCGCATTTTTTTTTTTTGCAAACTAACCACCAAACTTATGGCAAGATATGAGTGTAATAGTCTTGTATTATGGATTTAAATACACCGTAATGAAAAAATTTAAAATAATAGCGGAGTGTGAATAAAAGGATTTGTGCCGCAGAAAATGAATTAAGAAACTTAATCAGCGATTAACATTCTGCAAGCGATTAACATTCTGGAAACTTTTTCATTTTGGAAAAATATTTTTTTTCCAAATTAATCATTAATTTTTGGAATAAGATATGGATATAATAGTTCTTGGATTATTAATTTCAATAAACCGATCGAGGGAGCCTTTTCCATCCCTGATTAACAATTCTGTGTTCGTTGATGTTTGAAGGCATATAATATTGTTTTCCACAAAAAGTATAGAGAGATTTACACGGTCATTTGTTTCTAATAATACATATTAATTTATGATCTAGAGTCAAAACACAAAAAGAACATTCATTTACTTAAAAATAAGAGATCAACTAAATATTCCCCCTATCATCTTAAAACACATTGACAGGTGCAAAAATATAATTTAAATAATATACATTTAAATTTAACGGTTCGTTGTAATTCAAAAATATGTGGTTATCATACACAGAGTTGAATAGAATCAGCTGAGATATCCTAAGAATTAAGGTTCAAAGCAAAATAGAGTAATAATAACAAAGGATAAAAATAGCATTGTTAAATTTCGTTGATGTTAGTCTAAGTTGAGTTGTTGATACGAAATTCGATTTTCTTTCAGCGGTCACATAAGTAGACAAACATTAAAATATTAGCCCACACAAGACGAAATACACTGATGATGGCTTTGTAGCGAAAGCCGAAAATACGTATTCTGTATTGCTGGTCTTATCGAATTCTTTCAAATATATTTTTATTTTTTGTAATTTACTTGTAAAAATTGTATCATCTTTCTTTGATTTGAAAATAATTTAAAGAGAAAGTGATATTAATTTATGATCTAGAGTCAAAACAAAAAAAGAACATTCATTTACTTAAAAATAAGAGATCAACTAAATATTCCCCCATACATATTTTTTTTATATTTATCAAAACTACACTCTAAAAAATGCAACTAAATTTACTGCTATGAAGATTGTAAGTTTTATTAAAATTTACATAAAATGCTTAAATTTAGGCGTTTAAGTGTTTTTAAAAAATAATTACACACTTTTCGCTACAGATGTACGTTCAAAATATATTAATTTGTGTTTGTAAATATATTGCAGGCATTGAATGTTTATAAAGAAGCACAATGTGTGTAATTTTATTTTGTATACATTTCAAAACCAAATGAAATAAAGAAACGTTTTGAAAATTGTCAAACTGAAAATTTTATAGAACCAGAAAATTGGGAAACTGAATAAAAATTTAACAAATTTATCTGTATTTGCCAATTTATTTATTAAATTATAGAGTTATATTTTGAAGTTGACGAGTTAACATTTTTAATCTCCATATATATTCGGTATTTATCGATATTTCTTGGATTATAAGATATCGACAATGAACTACAGATTCTGAGCTTTTGGTGCTTGGATTGCATTACTTAGTTTGGAAAGAATTTCAGGCAAGTTATTTTGGAATTACATATGTGACAGCGCATAGGGAAAGGGACCTAAGGGTAAAAAAATCAATTTTTTTTTTTTGTGGACAACATCTGAGCATCGAATGAGACCGATCGCATGCTCTCCTGACCTTAGGTCCCTTTCTATCCTTATGTCTCTTTCTATTTTGTGCGTCACATATATTCTTGATGCTGGTTTTTAATATTATTTTTTTCTGTTTTTAGGGGGTGCTGATTTCGAATCTGCTATCAGTTTGTTTAAATTGGCTCTAGGTTTCGCGTAATTCGCGATTTAATTTTATTAAATTTTTCAGCCGATTTTTTCAATCAAAAATTTATAATTTAGTAACTATAGCTTCGGCAAAAAAACGCTTTACACATTTTAAGCATTATTCTGTGCCCTATTTTTCAAACTGAAGTGTGTGTCAATATCTCAATAACTTTTGTAAATATAGTCGCGCAAAATCAAAATATAAAAATTTTTTAAGGTTTTTTTTTTTAAAAAATTTTAAATATAACACGAAGTCCGATTTCAAATATCAAAACCAATTTGGAAAGAAAAAGGTCCAAAATTTATATATATGTCATATTCCATTAACAAATTATGTGCAGTTTTAGAGCCTTTTGTAATTAAATTTAGACTTAAAATGAAAAAAAAATTTTTTTACTGTACTAAAAATCTACTGTACTATTACAGAATTTTTTTTTCTAAAAACATCAGATTTCATTTCCTATTAATTTTTTTCCGATATTATTGCGATTTGCAAAGTTTATATTTAAATCACAATATTTTCGTACACATTCAAAATGAGTTCGTAGAGAAATAATTGTAAAAAGAGTGCGAAGGCATTATTTAAATATAAACTTTGAAAATCGCAATAATTTCGCAGAAAATCCAATAGGGAATGAAATCTGATGATTTTGGTAAAAAAAAATTATGTAAAGGGTGTTTTTTTAAGCCCGATAGAACTTGAAATTGTAAAAAATAACACAAAAAATTAAATTGTAATCAAAATTTTTTTTTTATTGGAAAGATCAATACGTGACATTAACATTTGAAAATGATTTCGGGCATATGGGCACCGCGGCTGTTCTTGACGAAGCGCATTCTGGACGTCCAATTTTGGGCCACTTTTTCGAGCACTGCTGGCCGTATGTCACGAATAACACGAACAATGCTGTCCTCCAAGGCATCAATTGTTGCTGGTTTATCAGCATAAACCAGTGACTTCACGTAGCCCCACAGGAAATAATCGAGAGGTGTCAAATCGCACGACCTTGGAGGCCAATTGACAGGTCCATTTCTCGAAATCAACTTATCGCCAAATTTTGATTTCAATAAGTCGATGGTTGCGTTCGCCGTATGGCACGTAGCGCCATCCTGTTGAAACCACATCTCCTCCGGATCAATGTCATCCATATTTTCAAACAAAAAATCATTGATCATGGTGCGGTAACGATCTCCATTGACCGTAACGCGAGCTCCGGCCTCATTTTTGAAGAAATAAGGTCCGATGATGCCACCAGCGTGAAAACCGCACCAAACGGTGCATTTTTCTGGATGTAATGGAGTCTGTAGGGTCTCTTGTGGATTGGTCTCACTCCATATGCGGCAATTTTGCTTATTAACAAATCCGTTAAGCCAAAAATGCGCCTCATCGCTGAACACAATTTTGCGTCTATAAGTTGCGCGAATCGACGACTGATTTTCAAAGTAAATTTGGATAATTTCGTAGCGTTGTTCAAGCGTGAGTCTATTCATGATGATTTGTCAGAGTATACTGAAACAAATAAAAAAAAATGTTTCATCAAAATTTAATTTTTTGTGTTACTTTTTACAATTTAAAGTTCTATCTAGCTTAAAAAAACACCCTTTAATAGTACAGTAGATTTTTAGTACAGTAAAAAGTTATTTTGTTCATTTTAAGTCTAAATTTAATTACAAAAGGCTCTAAAACTGCACATAATTTCTTAATGCAATATGACATATATATAAATTTTGGACCTTTTTCTTTCCAAATTGGCTTTGATATTTAAAATCGGACTTCGTGTTATATTTAAAAAATTTTTTTTAAGAAAACCTTAAAAAATTTGGAAATTTTGACTTTCAGCGACTATATTTAGAAAAGTTATTGAGATATTGATACACACTTAAGTTTGAAAAATAGGGCACGGAATTAAGCTTAAACTGTGTAAAGCGTTTTCTTTCCGAAGCTATAGTTACTAAATTATAAATTTTTTATTGAAAAAATCGGCTGAAAAATTGAATAAATTTAAATCGCGAATTACGCGAAACCTAGAGCAAAATTGAAAAAACTGGTTACAGATTCGAAATCAGCACCCCCTAATTATCCTAAAACCACTGCAAAGTTGTGCAACTTATAAATATTTTAATATTTTGTAGAGCTGTGTAATCATATCCTAAAAAATCTTTTCTTTTATATCATTTTATATGCCATATACAAATACATATACTTGATCAAATTTTATCTCGTTGTAGATACATTTTTATATTGCTTCGAACAACACTTTATAAAACTAAATGTGACCCAAGAATATTTTAGATAAAATTATTTACTATCTCGAATCGAACAAAATGTATGTGGATTTAAATACAATTATATACTTAATAATTCAATACAAAATTAAAAAGCTGAGCTTATCCCCCTGTGTTTATAAAGCTAAAGGAAAAATTCCTCCAGGGGAATGTGTGTATTTTGTTTTTGTTACATTTATTTTTAACACCGTGGCTACCCAGTGGTATGACAGTGTTTGATTTTTTGTACCACTGGCGATTTCTGACTGGGTAGTTATATATGTGATTAAGTTATATCTGTATAAATATACAGTTTCATGCAAAGAATGGCCCGATATATTTTTATCAATTGCCATTTCAACAATATATGCTCATATATGGGACCTCATGAACAACATTTTTAATACAGTTCCAGATATAATAATATATGCTACTTTATATAGTGCAATATATATTGATATGTGGTATCATTTAAACAATCCGAGTAAAAATAGTTACATGTAGTTATATATGTGATTAAGTTATATCAGTATAAATATTAGGGTTTTTCTTTTCCCGGACTTTTTCATTTCCCGGGACAGCGGGATTTTTTTCAGAATTACCCGGGATCCCGGGAATTCCCGCTCGGTAGGAAATATATAAATTCGACATATGTTGTACTTTAAAAACTCGATTTCTGTTAAAATTTCCGTTCGAAAAAGTTAATGTTTTGGTTGTACCCATGAGAAAATGTACTTATTTAATATATTCTAAAAGGATGGCTAAATATAAAGTATCCATGTCTTCCACTTTTTCTAGATCAATTCGTTTAACAATTTAAATCGTGAATTAATATTATATTTATATGGAAGGTCGTCTTAATTTTAAAAAACGTCTAAACTTAAAAAATATATTAACTAAATATTAATTGGCGGTTTAAACGGTTAAACGAATTGATATAGAAAAAGTGAAAGACATGGGTATTTTATTTTCATCCCCTTTTTCAGGATATATTGGAATAGTTAATGGGTGCAAACTTGTGTCGGACCAGTTTTATAGTCAAAATTCAGATCGATTTGTTGCTTAAATATTTCTCAAATATGAAATCCAAAAATTTCTATTTCTAGATATTTTGTTTCTTTCTACGCAGATTTTCAAAAGTATCCGTCTAGAATCATTTTTATAAAATAGATTGAAAGTGAGTATTTTCCACACAAATTTTTAGGCAAATTCGCCTAAATCGTTTTTTAAAAATAGACACTAAAACATTGTTAAATAGTTTCTTAACTTTAATTGGTTTTCTTGAATAGACATTTTTTATGCCACAGCTACTTAAAAAGAAATTATAGAATTTTCATATTTAGTGGCATTTTAAATTAACATATAAAAAAAGCCAAAATAATTTGAAAAAGCATATGATGGATTATTTTGAAAACCAATAATATTTAAAAAATACAATTGAAATAAGGGAATAGCAATTGAACTTTAAATGAAATTATTTTAAGTTAAAGAAACACAAAATACTTTATGTCAATTGAAAATACGAAAATATTACCAATTTTTTAATTTTAATGCCTAGTTTTTTGGAGTTATTTGGAACTGAAATAATAATGTTGGAATGAATTTTCGGTACGATTTTACTTCAGTATACATGCAAAACTTATAGGCAAGGTTGCAAAATCTTTCCGAAAATCTTATAGTGTCAATCAGCCTATACAAATATTGCTTTATTTGAACAAAGATCATCATTTTAAAGAAAAAAGTTTTTTCCGAAATATGTAAAAGTATTTTTGTTGGTAAACTTGGTAATGGCTGATAAAATTTTTTTCCGTTTAACTAAACCAAATTCAACTGACATCCGAAAACAATTTGGCCTAATTCAGTTTATTAAATTTTAAACCGTATTTTTTTAATTTTAAATATTTTTTGTTTAAATTAGTTATACAGTTTCATCCGAAGAATGGCCAGATAGATTTTTATCAATTGTTTATCAATTTTTATCTAATTGTATCAGTTTAGATCTGACCTGATTAAATTATGTGTTAATCAGATGAAATTGTATCCGATTTTTGACGTGATACAATTTTATCGGTTTATATGTAATGGTGTCAGGTATGATCGTAATTGGTTCAATTTTATATAAATAAAATATAATTGTATCCGACATTTACCTTATACAATTGTATCAAAGTTTTAAACTGATATCAGGTCAAAATTTTGATATAACTATATAATTTTGTATACAAATATATCTATTTGGACCTAAACTGATATCATGTGATATAAACCAATAAAATTGTATCAGGCCAAAAATCAGATACAATTTCATCTGATTAACACATAATTTAATCAGGTCAGATCTAAACTGATACAATTAGATAAAAACTGATAAATAACTGATACAATTTTATCGGGCCATTTTTCAGATCAAATGTTACTTGGATGACTCTAAGTTATATGTATATTACCATATAAAGCTCCATATTATTTTTTTTTTAAAGCGAACATACCATATATGTTGTCAGTTAAACAATATACAGTAGTCGCTCGGTTATATGAACTAATTCAAACAGAGCCTGTTCACTAAATGGAGAAGTTCACATAATCGAGAGAATATAAAATAAGTAATTCAAATGATTTTTATTCAGAGACCCAAAATAACTGTTATATTTCTAAAAAAGTCACCACCCAAATTTATTTAATTATAATATTTCAATAATGCACTATATTTTATAAATCATATTGCTCAAAAAAAGCACAAAGTTTGGCAAAGATTTTAATTTTTTCAATTTTTATATTTTACTCTATAAATTTCTGTTGTTTTTTGATTTTTATTTTAAAACTTTTTATAAAAGTTACAGAACGATTTTTTTGAAAAAATTAAGCAATAACTTTTTTATTTGATAATAAAATAAAAATTAAAAATTGACCTAAATGGAATGCCGGAAGTTGCTGGAATATACATATTTACTCACTTTAAATCACTGTTCAATCTTTTATTAACACTAGTTGACATCATCAGGATATTATAATTGGTGAAGTCATTGGTTCTATGGCTTTTTATTTATATTCTTAATTGTTATTTTTTGAAAAAGAAAAAAAATCACGAAATAACTTTTATTATTTTTGAAAAAATAATAATCGTGTTTGGATTGTTTTTGTTTGAATTAAAAATAAAAATCAAACAGAGCAAATAAACAGAAAATTAAAAATACTCAAACAAGAAATAATTGTAAAACAATCACTTTTTTGAATAAAAGTTATAACTGTTACGTCCCTGTTTTTATTACATTAAGTTTTTATTTTTAATAAGTTTTTCAATAATTAATGTACATGAAAGTAGTCGGTTATATTTTTTTGTACTTTTTTTGCTTCAAGGGATTTCTGTAGTGACTTGTCCCTGCATTTTCGCAATGACAAAATATCATTAATATCAGATATATTATTTTCACTCCAAGCAATAACTTTATTGAATGCTTCGATTGCCTCCGTTGTGCTAATTTCAGCTGGTGTTACGATGCACTGCTCTTGATCATCATCTTCAACTTCGCTATCTATATCTTCGCTACCAATGTCTTGATTCCACGTTTGAATCTCTTCCCGTGAAAGCTGTTCACATAATAGAGATAGGCTGTGCTCACTCTTTACAACCTCCTGTGTTTAAATTTTGTTGTTCACTATTCTGGAAATTTACATAACTGGATATTCATATAACCGAGCGGCTACTGTATTATCATATATGGTGCCATTTAAACAATATATGGTCATATATGGTAACTCAACTACAATATTAACTGTACTTCAGAAGCTATTAATTGTATTTCAGAAATTTTAAATGTATTTCAGAAATTATGGAATGTATTTTAGAAATTATTAATTGTGTTTCAGAAATAATAAAATCTATTTCGGAACTTGTTGGTTGTTTATTATAGTTAATAGAGAAAAATTTCTAAATTACATTTCATAATTGATAATTTCTGAAATACAGTTGTGAATTTCGGAAATACTATTAATAATTTCTGAAATACAATTGATAAAACTGAAATTCAATTGACCAGTTCTGAAATACAATTCATAAATCTGAAAAATAATTGATAAGTTCTGAAATACAATCGATAAAACTGAAATTCAATTGATTATTTCTAAAATACAATTGATAAATCTTAAAAACTTGATACAATTGGAAATAGTGTAAAGCTTTGAAAAGATGTAAATAAAATTAAAAAAAAAAAATTCAATTTAATAAAAAAAATATAATTTTATAAAAACATTTATAGAAAATAAAATTATAATTTTATAAAAAGAAATTCATTTTATAAAAAAAATGCATAGCCGTGAACGGTATCGAACTCGAGACCTTCTGAGTTGAAACCTTATGTTAACAAAATATTGTAATTTTTATAAAATCAGTGCTCTGCCAATGTATTATTTTTGAATTGTTGTCAATATCTGTCTGGCATCTCATTTAATCCCAAATAAATGGAGATCTTACGTAGTACCCAAATATAATGCGGGATCTAATTTTATCTGTAATTTTTCTGGATAGTTTTAGATGTCAATCCTCAAATATATTGCTGTTTCTAATTCGATCTGCCATTTTAATACCGAAATAAATTGCTGGATCTAATTCGATCTGCAATTTATGGGATAAATTAAGATCATACCAAATCCCCAAATATATCACTCGATTTAATTCGAACTGCAATTTTTCGGAAAAGTTAAGATCTTACGCAATCCCGAAATATACAACTGGATCTAATTTTATCTTTCATTTTTTGGATAAATTTAGATCTTACTTAATCCCCAAATATATTGCTGGATCTAATTCGATCTGCCATTTTTCAGATAAGTTTAGATCTAAGTTTATCCACAAATATATTGCTGGATCTAATTCGATCTGCCACTTTTTCGGATCAAATTAGATCGAAGTTTATCCACAAATATATTGCTGGATCTAATTCCATCTGCCTTTTTTCGGATCAAATTAGATCTAAGTTTATCCCCAAATATATTGCTGGATCTAATTCGATCTGCCACTTTTTCGGATCAAATTAGATCTAAGTTTATCCATAAATATATTGCTGGATCTAATTCGATCTGCCAAAATTGAGAGCAAATTAGATTTAAGTTTATCCACAAATTTATAGCTGGATCTAATTCGATCCGCCGTTTTTCGGATCAAATTAGATCTAAGTATATCCGCAAATATATAGCTGGATCCCCCATTTTTCGGATCAAATTAGATCTAGGTTTATCACCAAAGATATCACTGGACCTCCCAATTTTGAGATATAACTTCATCTTAGTTTATCCCCATATATATACAATGGGATCTAATACGATACGATTGGATACACCCAATTTTGAGATCTAATTGGATCAGCTAGATATTACAGCAGATCTTAAACAATATCAAATTGGATATAATTAGATATTGCGCGAGATCAATTTTTTTTACTCGGATAGTGAAGCTTTCAAAATGTTAAGACGTGAGTTTTTGTTCGACGATTGTGAAGACGCGGTTACAACAAGAAATTATAGAGACCGAATTAATTTTTCGGGAATACAAAACTTTAATTTAGAGTGCTTTCGTTTAAATCAAATCCAAGTTAATTTCATTTTAAATAAAATTATAGCACAATATGCAGCGCAGTCATGCTTTGTCGGCTGAAAATCAACTGCTACTGTGCTTGCATTGGCTCGGAAATAGTTGCCAGTACCATGGATTTGCAGCCAGTGTTGCCAACTCTTGAAGGCAGGAAAGCACCGTGAGCATTGTGAAAACGGGTAAAAAGGGTAAAAATTTACCAAAAATGGAGTAATAAACCACGATATTAATTTTTGTAAAATTTAAGTCAAGAATTTAAAAACGCATTTTAGCTTTGTAAAATTGTGTAAAAAGGGTTCAAAAAATAACCAAAAAGGGGTAAAAAAGCACCAAATTAATATTTCAAAATTTTCAAGTTTAAATATAACGAAGTTGCTATTTAAAATTGTACTACAAACATTGTGAAAAAATGTATTTTTTGTATAGTTCGTATAATTTTTTCAACTTTGACAGAATATTGAATAAAAATTTAAAAAAACGAGAACAAATACCAAAAATATAAACTGTACAAAAAGCCCTAAAAGCACTGCCAGAAATCTGAAAAAGCACTGTAAATACCCGCTTTTTTTAAACGGGTATTTACAGTGCTTTTTTTTTGTGTGTGTGGTTGCGTGGATGGCACAATCATTAAAATTGATGCGCCTACATTACACGATGAACGATATGTGGACCGGCATGGAAACCATTCATTGAATGTGATGATGATATGCGGGTCAGACTACACATTTTACAGCGTAAATGCAAGTTGGCCATTATATTTAGTTCAATTTAGGAATGCAAAGTGAATTGCAGTTAGCTTAGTGCAAAGTGAGATTAGCAAAGAATATTGTGGAACAGAAATTTATTTATGGAACAAATGTTGCCTCTCAAATTTATAACCGACTTAAAGAAAAAATTACATATTTGGAAAAAAATATTGTTCAAGTTCCAACTATAAATAGTTTTAGTAGTAACGAACTTGTATCAGTAACGTATAAAAATAATTTATTTTCCTCGCAATATCCCGACAATTTTTGTACAATACGAATAACACAGTGCAACATTTTTGAAGTCATCGAGGGCAAACTCCTTCTCGTGTGGAATTTCTCGAAGTACTTATCGAAACTAACAAAACCCCATTTGGGTTTTGCTAGTTTATACACAGAGAGAATTTTGCTGGACGAGTTTTAATGAAATTTTTCGTTAAACTACTGAAGTTTTCTTTACAACATAAATGAAAAATTTCTTAAATTCAATGAAGAAGCTTCGTATATTTTATGAATGTAGTTTTAGTGAAACTTTTTCATGGAGAGTATGAAACTTCTAGTAAATAAAATCAAATTTTTGATAATATTTTATGAAAAATTCCATTAATTCAGTTTCAACGGACGAGTTACAGTGAAACTTCATTGATTTTATGGAAAAATTTATTAATATCATGCAGATAATTCTCTCAGTATAGCCTCATGAATATTTTGGCTTAAACTTGATTTTTCCGAAGGACATGCAATTTTTTTCACGGCTATATCTTGGAAACCAATTCGAATTTTTTTTTCTGTCTTCGGCACAATTGTAGCTACATAGAGAGAATTTTGCTGGACGAGTTTTAATAAAAATTTTCAGTAAGCTAATGAAGTTTTCTTCACAAAGTAAATGAAAAATGTCATAAATATGATGAAAAAGCTTCACATATTTTATGAAACTAGTTTTAATGAAACTTTTTCATTGAGTATATGAAAGTTTTAATAAATTAAATGAAATTTTTTGCAATATTTTATGAAAAATTCCAATTCAATGAAAAGTTTCAATGGACGAGTTCCAGTGTTATTTTTATGCAAAAATTCATTATTATCATGCAGATAATTCTCTCAGTGTATAGTCTAGAAGAAGAAAAGTGTAAAACAAACTAACCGGAAAGAACTGCATGTAGTGCCTCAGAATTGCTAAAATATCGAAAAATTAATATTCTTTTGTTTGACTCTAGATCATAAATTAATATGACTTTCTGTTTAAATTATTTTTAAATTAAAAATTTCGAAAAATTTTATTTTTTCTGTCTTTTTTCACCATTTGTGGCAAACTGTGGTAAATTTAGTAACGTAAACGTCAGAAAAAATATTCCTTATAATATAATTCATAATTCTTCAGAAAATTATAATACTGGACACATTTTTCAGCTATATTTTAATTCGAAAATTCGAGTAATGTATGAAAAATGTAGCAAAAGGCAAAAAAAAACATGTATTAATCAATATCCTTTTAAGTTAATGCTCTCGGTGAAGCCTGTGAAGTTATTGCTCTTGGTTTTTTCGTTGGTGGTTCAGTTACATGATCTGAATCATCATCATCTGAGCTTGATAGCACATTCATTAGCATATCTCTTTCGGTGTGTCTTTCAAATCTTTAGTCCTCCGGGACTTCGGTGCCTGCATCTTCATATTGGGATACCTTATGACTCCACCAAAAAACTTCTGCAAGCAATGCATCGAGCTTTTTTACTTTATATTGTTTTTCCATTAGCATGGTGACCTGATGAATTCGCTCTCCTTGTTCGTCCGATTCGGTGGGCAATTGATCTAAGAACTCATCAAACTGATGATGCAGAAAATATAATTTCAATGTCATAGATGCATTGGTTTTATGAAAGTAATTGAGCATTATTTTCACCAATTTCTTTGCTTCGATTCTTCCATAAAACGCCCTCGATTACAGCTTTTAGTGCATTCCAGGCTCTCCGGTATTTGGTTATCAGCACGTTCGTGAACGATGCGCTTTTTATTAATTTTTTTATATCCGGCCAATTGAGAACACCTGTTGAAAGTAAAAAAGTGAACAATCATAGATATGAAAATATTTAAATAGGCAACAATACCGTTTTTAATTTTGTCATTGCTGAGTTTTCGAAAGATGTTTTTCAAACAGTCAAAAACTTCCTCATTATCTTTGAAGGCCATTTTTATGAATTTCTTGGCAATTTCCAATTTTATATGCAGTGGCGGCAGCAATATATCATCGATATTGTTTATTAAAGGTTCATTAACCAATTTCAACCATTTTTCGTTTTCGAGAGTTCTTTTTCTCCAGTCATTACATTGATAGTAATCGACTTTGCTTCGCGAATCCCAATCACAATGGAAACAAAAGAATTTCGGAATACCACATTTTGAAATAACACCTTGCAATATATTCACAACTTATATTATATTTGTTTTTTCAATACATTGTACAATGTTTTATAAGATTCTTTCATATTTGTTCCCAATACTAATGAAAATTACAGTTTTTTGTTTGTTTTGTGCAACAGCACAACCTTCAAACTCGAAACTGGAACGTCAATGAATGATCGCCAGTCACAGGCGTTATATTCCATTTCCAATTTATTCAGTAAACCTTTGATGTCATTGCAGTAAGTGAATGTATTTTTATCATCTTATCAATTTGGCTTGGCGTTTCCGGTATGCCGTGGCGCTAACGTCCTGCTGTGTGAGTTTTCTGCTCTTCAAAAATGAGGTCAAAAATTCTGAATTCCGTTGCGATAATCGCAACTTAGCTACAATGTAATCCATTTCGTTTTGTGTTAGCGGTTTTGGTTCATCATCTTCTACATTGGGCGCATAATCGGGGTCTTGCAAATTGGATGGCAAGGAGAAAATACTTTGGAGTGCTCATGCGGAGATAATGTCAGGACTCGCAGGTTTAGGTGGTTCGACACCATAACTGGAATGAGGCACTAAAAGTTGCAACATATGCTTTTGTCTTCAACTTCCTCTTATTTGTTCCAAGAGAATAATTAATGCATGTTAGTACCTGCTTTTATCATGACCGTTTGGGTCTTTCACCCAGATTACCGGCTTAGCAACATGTAAGTGTCCTCTTCGTCGATGAAACCAATTCAAAATATTGCTGTAGCACCCTACGGGGAAAGGGACCGGTCCAAAGTGACACGCAGGATAGGTTACAAGGGGGCAGGGACCGGTCCTTGATCGGCCTTTTTGTTTGAAAGAGACACGTCACTTTAACTAGGCGTTGTCATTGGAAATGACCAATTGCCACAATTTAGGCACCTTGTGACAGTAAGGTGGTGTGTCTAAAAATAGCTTTTCAAATAAACTAATAAAAATTAAAAATAATCTACTTGGCGTCGAAGTAGGGCTCGATAACACAACCTTCTGCTTGTAAGGCAAACGCCCTACCGTTTGAGCTAATGTTGCTTATGTGTGATCGCTGGCTGATGGTAAAGTTAAATATTTTTCGTTTCTGTTCAAATAAAAAAGAAAAGACAATACAAGCAAATAAAAAAAATGGAAAAGAAAAAAATAGAAAAGAAAACAACATTAACACACACACAAATATAGTGGACGTGCCTTGAATATGCCTCCGATTGACCGGTCCTGGGATAGGTCCTTTAATGGCAGTTGGCTCGTTTTTTGCGTTGGCCATAATTGAATTAAAAAATCAATTAAAAATTAGAAAATTAGCTCAAAAACTCTGATAATATAAAAAAAAATTTTTAAAAAATTACCCTTAAGTTAAAAAAAAATTAAATGAAATACCAATTGTTAAAACTAAAACAGCTTTAACATTAAAAAACGTTGAAAATACAAAACTTAAAATTTTTTAACAAAAAATTATAGAAATTTAAAATAAGAGCTAAAATAAGCAAATCGTAAAAGAAATAAAGTTCAAAATAAATAAAAGAGTACAACAAATAAAAAATTTTTTTTAAAATATCCCCCGAATTTTGTTTCTTATTTCGATATCGGTCAAGATTTTTAATAGCAACAGTGAAAGTAACAAATCAGAAAGTACTTAGAAAATTAATTCATTCTCTTTGGTTCATATTTGTACTAATTTAGTAATATGCCTTCGGTTGACCGGTCACGGGATAGGTGCTTGGAGGGCAATTGACTCCTCATTCCCCGTAGGGCAGTTACTGCACACTGTATTCGGCGTGAAATCTTCACCACTTGCATCCACCACTTCATCGAAATATTGCGTATGTGCAAAGCTAAATTCCGGAGTTAACTAAAATTTTTCGATCCTTCTTTCCAACTTTGAGCACTATACGACTACAAACATAATAAAATTCATTTATTTTTGTGCACTTGTTATTTTCCATATTGTTCTATTGTCACACTAATGACATCATGCGGCCAGAGTTCCAGGCCGACCGGTTTAGAATCGGCTGCACGCCGCCGTCGATCGTTTTTCGGAAATTGAAGCCACCGCCATTTGACTCGACTCGCATCGGCTTAAAATATATATGAGCCGGCAAAATCAAAGCCGCCGGAATTATCATCGGGCCACCGCATTTTAAAAAAAAGTGGGACCTTTTTTAACAAAAATATTTTTTTTTATTTTTTTAACAAAATTGCATGCGACTACATGACATTTGTATTGATTGCTAGGGCTAGCTCAAGCTTATATGCACTTGTGAAAAAAAATTTCACATCCCAGAAAAATTTTCTGTTCCAAAGAATCGGTTGTAGAATAGCTACTTTTCATTCACAACCCCTTCTACTCTTGATTCTAACACCGATTCTTTTTGTTTGAAATTGTCCCAAAAGCAACCCCTTCTATAGCAATATAGCAATATATAAAACAGAAAGCAATATAGAAACAAAAGTTTTTCCAAAGTGAAAAACTGTTCAAAAACAATTTAACAAAAAGTTACCGCTATACTCAAACGTTTCAGATTCTGAAAAAATCACAAAATATTTAGGGGGTTATTTTGTAAAACGCAACTATACAATCCCAGAAAAACTTTCTATTACCTGGTAATAAGGTTTGTAAGAAGAAATTAAGGTATGTAACCTCTTACTTTGCTATTCCAACAGCTATTATTTTAACAAGGGCATGTCATTGGAGGTATGTACTTTCCAAAAGAGGGCTAGGTAACAACATAAGAACATGTGACTTTAATGTTACATGTTAGGAGTTACGTAACCACTTACATAACCGATACTGAGCACAATACTACTTACATAACAGCTTAAAATAAGGCCAAAAAAATGTGTTACAAACAGGTCTGAAATAAAATATTAAAATTATGCGCTTACTTACTGTATAAAAATATATACTTACTTCTTACAAAAAAAATTAAAATAAGATGTTATCGTGTTGGTTTTTTATAAATGCTAAAACGAAGCATATTCATATTTAATTAATATTTACTCAGATTAATATAAAGTTAACAAAAAAAATAAAAAATATTTCAGTCAATATGTATAAAACATATAAATTATTTGTATCGAATATTTTAAATAGAAAATAACACTCATGTACCGAATTACAAATAACTCCCCGAGTAAAAAAGTTTTGATATAATCATATATTATTTTATATAATTGCATATAGTAACTTATAGTTACATATGGCCACAAATGCTTTTAAATTCGAGCATATATACTTTTATATAGTCATATATTAGATATTTTTTCCTCAAAGGTTGTAATATGGAGACATATGTGATTTTATATTATTACATACTGGTCTACATATATATGTATGTGCTATATATAAGTACATAAAGTAACATATAAAAGATATAATTACATATACGTTTATATATAATTTAGTATGACACTATACATAATAATATAAAACTATGTGGATCCATATAAAAAATATTTTATAATTTGTGTTAGTTATGATTATATATTGACGAATATGAACCCATATATAACTTATAACGTTCTTTATAAAATCATCTATAATTATATATAGGTTTGTTTTTTTTCGAATTTTATACCTATATCTATAACGATCCGTACTTACCTGATTTTCTTTTATTTTTTGTAAATTAACAAAATTTAAACATTTGGGGTCGCCTTTGTACAAAAGCTGTTTTCGTACAAAGACTTCACCGGAACTCGAAATGGAGCAATAATCTTGTGTGCCCTGCTGTACCTTTACCAACAAACGCAAAATTCATTTGTTAACTTTTGTTGTTTCAGATATTTTATGAAATAAAAAATTCTAAAATTTCAAATATTTTTATGACAAATATTTTTGTTTATATTTGAAAGAGAAAAGCCAAGAATTTTTAAGACTTGGTACCATTTTTATAACTACTTAATTTTTAAGAAGCTAAATTTATACCTACTTAAAAGTTTTATAAATGCTTAAATTTGTATGCAATATTTATACAAAATTCGAAAAAAAACCAACCTATTATATTTTGTTCCATGTTATCAATGATTTTGAACTAGTTTTAAATTTAGTAATTATTTAGGGATTGGCGTGTGACACGAAATGTTCGTGAGTCACGTTATTCACACGTGATCGTGAGTAATAATTACTATACTTAAGTGATTCGTGCGTGAGCGTGAGTAAGAATAACCCGTGCATGATTCGTGTGTGAGTTTATTTTTTGCATCATATGTTTTTAGTAATTTTTACTATTTTGCGTTAGAATTTTCTGAATGTAAGTTTTTAATATACTCATGTGTGCTGAGTAAGAAACGAAAAGCTCGTGCGTGAGTAATTTGTTTTTGTTTAGGAGCATGAGTCAAAAATGGCTTACGCACCCATAATATTAACAACACTGAAGCTTTAATACGAAATTCTCTATACTATACGTACACTTGACTTATTTCTTTTATCTTGGTTGTATATCATAATCCTATTGACTTTAAAATTTCAGAGTTGTTAACTTTATTTTAAAATTACTAAATTAAAAGAAAATTTTTTTCATGTTTTTTTCACTGTCATGATAAATGTGGATAAAAGTAATGGAAGATTTATCGAAATTATAAGATCTCCAGTAGACCTGGGGTTAATCATTACATTTTGTAATTAATTACACATGTAATTACACAATTACATGAATTGTAATTGAAAAAAAACTCATCTACAATTACATATTATTTGTAATTGCAATTCAAAAAAGAACATTACAAAAAATTTTTTTTTTTATTTAAAAAAATAATTTTTGTATGTATATTGTTAGATATGGTCCTATATAATATGATAAAAAGTATAAGGTTAATATTTAGATATAATTGTATCAAACTATGTCCACTTTTATAACATTTTATATAATTTTATACAAAAAGATATAATATGATGTAATTGGATGAGGACAAAATTCGGATACAATTGTATCGAATTGCATAAAATTGTATCAAATTGTACCAAATTGTATACAATTGTATACAATTCGATACAATATGATACACCAAGGCGTTCTTATTTTTCGGATATAATTATATCTAATTACGTAAAAGATTATATATAATTAAATATAACTTCATATGGCTCCATATCATTTTTTTTACTTGGGTCCTTATTTTGAGGTATTTGAATACACCATCGGTAATAAGTGGCTATTTATATTAAGTGATCACGTATCACATTAAAAGTAACTCCTTATTTTACGGTTTTAAAATATCCCATCTGTAATAAGTCGCTGCTATTATTTAGAACTCATGTTGTGTATTACAAGTAAATCTTTTCTTTGAGGTGTTTAAATATATCATTGGTAATAAGTTGCTATTACTACCCAGTAGTTATGCAGCACATTATACGTAAGACATTACATTTTAGTTATGAAATAATGCAATGGTAAGGGGTATGGTATTACCAGGTAATGTGTTCTGTAATACCAACATATTACCAAGGTTTTGCTGGGATGTTAAAAATTATTTATGGTCTTGAAATCTACGGAGATTAAGTTTTCATTTGAGTATTAATGTATTTGTAAGTACAAAGATTTTCCAGGAATAAAAAATTTTAATTTTTTAGTTTAGTTATCATTTTTAGAATTTTAAATTTTACAAAACTACACACAGAAAAAAACGGGGGGAATATTACCTAAGTGCTATGTAATTATACAACTACATAATGCTATGTAATTACACAACTACAAATATTCTATTTTTAGATTTCTATTTTTAGAAAAAAATAGTTTAAATAATTTCGTTGTTTTCTGTTTTAAAACAAAAAATTCAAATATTTTCGCGTTTCTTTTTTGTTAAAATGGTTTCTTTATATTCAAAATTATTTCTATTCAAATTAGGTACAAGAAATTCTTTACTCATTCATACACACAAACATAGCCAATAAAAATATGAACGTATGTATGGTGTAGTGTTTTGCAAATTAAACAAAAAAAAAACTTTCAAATATGAAAAACAAACCACAAAATCGCTTTTATTACGTTTTGTCAGTTAAAAATTGATGATAGTTTTAATAGACTTTTCAATTATTTTTATTTCTTTTATGGAGTGTTTAAACAATGTTTGACAATAAATATCAAAATGGTTTGAATTTAATGAAAAATCAGTAGTTCTTTTTTAATTATGTTTTCAATCAATTTAATATGTATTTTAGGTTGTTTTTAATGATAAAACACTGTGAGTGTTGCAAAATATATACATGTGTAGTGGAAAATATTCGAAAAATTACATATATTTTGCTAGAAAATTGTAAAACTTACTTCGTATAATTACATAGCACTTAGATAAAGTTCCACCTGTGTTTTTTCTGCGTGTAGATAATTTAATAAACAATATTTTGCATAAAAATTTTCTAAGATGAAAAACAGTGTTTTTTTAAACAGTTAAAACAGTTTTTCATATAAAAGAATCATTAAAATTTATGTTAAAATTTCGATTTGTTATTCAAATATTTTCGAGCATATCCAGTGTTTAGGTACATAATTTTAATACAAAATATTGTTCACTAAAAACAAAATATAAACCATTGATTACTGTGAAAAATAATTTTCCTTTTATAGAGCGTAATAGTTGTTTCACATGAAACACGAACCACTTTCTAAAAAAATTAAAATTCTATATAACCCAGTGTAGAAACGGTAATGACATATCATTATTTTTTGGACTACCAGTAATGACACCCACTTACCTTCTGCATTATTTTAAAACATATAATAATGAGTTACTTATCACGACTTATTTTTATCATTATTTTAAATAGAAAATAATTTTCTAGATTTTTATGAAAATTTTTTGAAATCTAATTTTAAACACTGGTAAGGATATACATATGTAACCACATATTTTTTGATTTTTTGTATGTTGGCGAGTAAGCTTACTTGTGTGCAGCAGGTCAATTATGTTTTTATCTATTAAATATTACATGTCGATATAGCTCAGATGGTAGAGCTATTGACTGGCAAGCTGTAGACCCAGGTTCGATTCCCGCACCAGAAAATTTTCTTTAAAAAAAAAATACAATAAAAAATATTTTTTTTTATATAATTTAGTTTTTTGAAAATCTATTTTTAGACTCATTATTTTTGTCAGTACTGGTAAGCACATAGGTAACCATTAGGGCGGGTCGATTTAATAATCGCCCATGGCGCAGTGATCAAAATCTAGGGATCAAAATAAGAAACTTTGCCGAAGGATCCATACCTCTAAAACGAATTCTACTACCCCCCAACTGTTGACTTTTGTCCCGTAGGGTCAAGTTTTGAAAAATCCCACTTTGACCCATTTAGAGTGCCCCAATCGAGTCCAAATGTATGACCGACCCCCACTAACTTTTGAGGACCGATCCACCCATGCCAGTGGCACACCCCCTGGAACTCCCCTTGGGGGTTCCCCATACAAACATTTTAAAATATCACCATTTTTGGCACTTTATTTTATTATTTTTTATTTATTTTATTTATTTTTATTATTTTATTTATTTTTTCTCTTTAGAAATTTATTTAGTCAGAACATATGTAAATGAAAAAATTAATTTAACTTAGTAATAGAAAAGAAAATAAAAAAAATTACTGTTTGAAGTCTTTTTTGCTTTCAAGTCTGGGCAATTTCGCACGGCTCTCTAATGTCGTCACCATAACAGCCTCTACATTTTCCGGTATAACTCGTTTGGAAACGCTAGCTAGCAATTGAACGTGTCGTTCTGTTGCAGGTCGTAAAATAGGTTGTGTGGGTTTTTTAAGCCACCACAAGACACAGCTGCATGTCGTAAACTTACTTAAGCTAAATCGGTTACAGGTAGAATTGAGTATAAAATTATCATAAAGGATTTTCCAGAAGTAATAAAAGGCGCACTTGCTTAACAGAATTTGTGGTCAGATTAACGTTTAATTTACATGTAAGTACTTTATGGGCAGTTTTGACAACAAAATCGGTTACAGGTAGAATTGAGCATAAAATTATCATAAAGGATTTTCCAGAAGTAATAAAAGGCGCACTTGCTTAACAGAATTTGTAGTCAGATTAACGTTTAATTTACATGTAAGTACTTTATGGGCAGTTTTGACAACAAAATCGGTTACAGGTAGAATTGAAATTACCATTTCATTCTTATTACCTCGTCTCCTAGACCATATATAACGCAACAGTTTTTGTGAATGCATTAAGTCGTTGTGAAGAACTCGAAGTGTGAAGTGCTAATTTGAGATAAAAAAATATTTAAAAAAAAATCATTCCAAATCAAGAAGTTTACAATGAATCTACCATCCTCTACACCGCAAGATGAAGCAATAACAACATCAACAACTATCGAAAACCCAATGAGTCATATACCCAGGCATGATGTTACTGTTTTTGGTGTGTCTACTGATTTGACTGATCTTAATTTACCAACCCATCTGGATATCTTGAGATATTATTTTTACTTGAGCGAACAAAAAAAGTTGTCCTATAAAGCATTCACTATTCAAGTACAAGATAAGTTGATTGGAATTTGGGAAAAACTTGGTATGGAAATAATGCTGAAAAAAAGTGTATGTAATAAATTGAATAGATTGCTTGACAAATATCAAGAGCAAATCAAGAGAAGAAACAAACCCCAACAATTTACAGAGTATGTAAAATCTCTGGAAACAATTTTTTTCATTGGAACATGTAAATGCGATTTGAAGGCAGCTCCATGTGCATGCGGTTTGGTTCCCGAACGCCGCAAAGAGTTTATGCACGATCAACATAATCAGAGAAGTCTAACAATGGATGGATTTGCGATGGAAATTGAAGAGCAAGGAGCAACGTCTATGTCATCAATGCCAACATACCAAGATCCCGATGATTCAACATACGCACCGCCACCGGTTCAAGAAGATTTGGATATAAGCACAAGTTCACAATACACACAGAGATACGATTGTTTTAACTTTGCCTTGGTATGTGACAGATTTGGCGTGCCTGATAGAGTAGCATCAGCAATGGGAACAGCTCTTTTCCAAGATTTTAAAATGAAAGATATCCATGGCAAACCTCATCATGGATAAATCGAAAGTTCGCCGAGAAAAAGAGAAATGCAGACAAGAAGTGCTTCGCAAACGGTTAGATGATACCAATTTGTTAGCATTTTCATTCGATGGCAGAAAAGATGATACTTTAACGAGAGATACAATTGATGAGAAGTATCATACTAGAATGGTAAAAGAACCTCATCTTGTTATTTTGAGAGAACCGAATTCTGAATTGATTGGTTACGTAAGACTGGAACATGAAACCGCTGAATACAAAACAACCAAATTAAATGATTTTTTTAACGATAAAAATATATCACTGAATGCATTAATTGGCATATGCACTGATGGTGAGCCAACAAACACTGGCCCAAACGGTGGAATTATACGACGATTCGAATTGCTGTTAAAAAGACCATTGCATTGGTTCGTTTGCCTTCTACACTTCAACGAACTTCCGTTTTGGCATTTGTTTGAAGCTTTGGATAAATCAACCAGCACTGGACCAAGATCGGCAACCGGAAAATTGAGCCGTCAAATCGAAACTTGTGAAACTCTTCCGGTAAGTTATTGCTATCACTCATTTATTATAATTGTCAACCGTTTTTAATTGTTTTATTTTTATATATTTTCAGGTGGTGGACGGCTTTCAGAAAATTGAGTTGAAAAATATGCCCCCTGCTCCAGAAAAAATTGAATTTTCCACCGATTCCAAGTACTTATACGACATGGCCCATGCAATTTCTAGCGGCGTGGTTTCAGTGGATCTGGCAAACATCAAACCAGGGAAAATTGTACATTCTCGGTGGCTCACCAAGGCTTCTAGACTATTACGATTATATGTGACAACGGAAAATCCAGATGCAAATTTAAGAATACTGGTTGAATTTATAATTACATGTTATGTGCATTACAGCTCTGTCGTGTACTGTAGTAGATTATTTTTCAAATTCATTAGTTGGTCAAGATTTCTAGAACCTCGTTTACGCAAAATTGTCAATAAAGTAATTACAGATAATTCATATTATGCGCATTCGGAAAATATCTTGTTATCAATGTTGTTTGATGATAGCAAAGAAAAGCGCGACTGTGCTATCAAGATAATTCTACGCTATCGAACCGATGTTGACGACCCAACGGGACTTAGAGCTTATAAAAAACCAGATATAAACTTTTATTGCACAAGTTACACGGAAATGATCAATATGAATGACATAAATGACGTATTTGAACCACCATTCACGCGAAGCATTCCATACGATACTTTGAAAGAATATTTAAATCAAGATGATCCACCGTTTAATGATCCAAAACAGAACGACACGTTCAATTGCTAGCTAGTGTTTCCAAACGAGTTATACCGGAAAATGTAGAGGCTGTTATGGCGACGACATTAGAGAGCCGTGCGAAATTGCCCAGACTTGAAAGCAAAAAAGACTTCAAACAGTAATTTTTTATTTTTTCTTTTCTATTACTAAGTTAAATTAATTTTTTCATTTACATATGTTCTGACTACATAAATTTCTAAGGAAAAAAAATAAATAAAATAATAAAAATAAATAAAATAAATAAAAAATAATAAAATAAAGTGCCAAAAATGGTGATTTTTTAAAATGTTTGTATGGGGAACCCCCCAGGGGAGTTCCAGGGGGTATGCCACTGGCATGGGTAGATCGGCCCTCCAAAGTTAGTGGGGGTCGGTCATACATTTGGACTCGATTGGGGCACTCTAAATGGGTCAAAGTGTGATTTTTCAAAACTTGACCCTACGGGACAAAAGTCAAAAGTTGGGGGGTAGTAGAATTCGTTTTAGAGGTATGGTTCCTTCGGCAAAGTTTCTTATTTTGATCCCTAGAATACGATTTTCCCTGAGCCATGGGCGATTTTTTTGCCTCCCCACAAATCGACCCGGCCTAGTAACCATATATTTTTTGATTTTTCGTATGCTGGTGTGTAACGACAACTCATTATTTTTCGCGACATCGCCATATAAAGGTAATAAGAAATGTAATAACAAAAGTAACTAGTTACCATTACCAAGTATGTAGTTACATAACCACATATCTGGTAATGATTTTCTACACTGGGACAGTAAGTCGACAATCTCAATGCCGTTAATCCGAACGTTATGTGTTTCAGATCTCTAATTAATTTCATGGTTCTCGAAGTTTTTCTCACGAAGTGAAGGAAAAATTTCTTAAATTTTATTAAAAGGTTCATGATTGTTATGAAACTCTTTTTAATGAAACTTTTTCATTGGGTGTATGGTACTTTTAATAAATAATATGAAATTGCTGTTAAAACATTATAAAAACTGCATTAAGACCTGCTAACTTATCTTAAAATAAACTAACTTTAGTTCTTAACCAAAGTTATGAATTTCAAATTTATATGGAAATATCTGTAGTTAATGTTTAACCTTAGTTATGTTGGAAATAAGTTTCTTGCCCTAAATCAATTAAAAGTTTTAATGGACAAATTCCAGGGAAACTCCATTAATTAAATGTAGAAATTTATAGAGGATTTTTATATAGGAATATCTATTTTAAGAATCAGGAGGATTTTCTGTACGGCAAAGTTCCCAGAATTAAATGAGTTCTGTAAAATAAATATCCTGGAAATCTAAGTTGTTTTCTACGGAAGAGTCCTCACTATTCGAGTAATATTTCTAAAAAAGAGTCTTTCAAATGTTAGGGATGAATTTTTCAAAATCTTACAGTTATCGTAATAAATAGCTGTTAGAATCAAGGTTGATTACCGTTATCGTTATAATACCGTTATCGCTAAAATACCGTTTCAAATTGAATACCGTTACAGTTATCGATACCTCTAAAAAAATTTCTAAATACCGTTATCGTTACCGATACCGTTATTTTTATGGTTAGTTACCGGTATTTTACCGGTATTTATTATTTTATATAAAAATTACAATTTTTTTATTTTTTATTTTATAATCTTGAGTGTTTTTTTTACAAAAAATTTATAGATAATAATTTTACTTACTAAAACTACCAGTATTGAATTTATAGTTTAAAATCTGTATTTTCAGTACTTAAAATAAAAATATGCCATGTTTTTACTTGTTTTTATATGTTTTTAACATAATTTTTAATACCGGTACGTACCGGTATTGCTGTTTCGATAACGGTATACCGTTACCAAAACAGTCTTAAATACCGTTACCTTTACCGTTACCTAAACAAATGAAATCTGATACCGTTACCCTTACCGTTATTCGTTTCGGTAACCAAGCTTGGTTAGAATCCTAAAATAAAGAAATTGTAAGAGATGTTGTTATGAAATAGTACTCAGAATCCGAAATATTTTTCATAAAAGTAAATCCCTATAATCTTAAAATTACACACGTTATACGAAACTTTTCGGCAAAAAATCTCCCAATATATATACTACGAAAAATACACAGATGGAATTTTACTGGATCAATTTTTTGTTTTTGAAATTTTGCAGTAAGCCAATGAAGTTTTATTTCAATTCAATTCATTTATTTATAACTAGCGGGCGCAGCCCGCTACGTTGTTAGCGTGCCTTAAGGGTTAAGGGGGGGGGGGGGGGGGGGGGGCTGCGCCCTCCCCCCCGGGGGGCTGCGCCCCCCACTATTTTTATTAAATTCGTTTTTTTATTTAAAGCCTTCACCCAGCCACCACAAATAAATAATTCTGCACAACAATGGGTTTAAAATAAATATTTGATCACTTTTTCTCATGAAAGTGGATTGTTAGTAATGAATCCATAATAAATTGCAATATACGTGTGTATGTTAAGATAATTTGGTAAAGTGCGAACTTAGGTAGATCCGTAAGTAGTTTTGTTCATTTGTGTTTTGAATGAAAATAAATAACTTAAAGCAGGGTTGTTAGCGTGCCTTAAAGTTTTTTTTTTAATTCCAGTTTATGTAAAGGTAGACCTGGCAATTCAAGTAAATCACAAATTCAGTTGGAAAATTTACTGCGTCGGTTTCTTCCACCGGTGCTTCGTTACATGAAGTTTAAATATCGGAATATATAAGTTCCATTCCTTTTCTAAGGTTTTTTCTCTTTTAGAAAATTTGTTTAACTTTTTGGAGAGTATGTTTCAATGCTACATAAGTTTCATATTCCGTGGATAGTGTTTGAACAGGTAATTCCCTCTTCCAATCCATTTGCATTGTCTATAATTTCAATTCCACTCGTTCAACGTTTATATCCATTTCATTCCACTTGTGTAGTGTTTCAATTCCACTCGTTTCCTATTTAGTTTCTTAATTTTAGTGTTTCATATACACTTGTTCTTTAAGTTTAAGGTTTCTAGCTAAAGACGCAGACGTTAAGGGGGGGGGGGGGCAATTTTCCCCTTTTGAACCACCATTTTTACCACGTTCCTGTCCAAAGTCCTAGAAATGCCTTGTCGATAAGTTAGCCCATACTCCAAGGAAAACATATTATATATTACAGGTTTCTAGCCGAAGGGTTCGGTTAGGCCATCAAGGGGGAGAATTATTCCGTTTTTACCCCTCCTGGTAGGAATTTCTAAAAATTCCGTCTTAGAGGACGTCTGCCTTGGAGGAGGAACCTACTACATACATAATTTTAGGTCTCTATATCCAGCAATTTGGCCAGGCCGTCAAGGGGGAAGTTTTTTCCCTTTTTACCCCTCCCGGTATGAATTTCCAAAAATACCATCTTAGGGGACGTCAACGTTGGAGAAGGAACCCAAATACCGAATTTAAGCTCCCTTGTTTCAGCAGTTTGGCCAGGCCATTAACAGGGAGACTTTTCCTCTTTTTGACCCTACCTGTAGAAATTTCCAAAAATCTCATCTTAGCGGATGTCTACAATAGAGGAGGAACTTTAATACCAAATTTCAACTTCCTACCTCCAGCGGTTTGGGCAGGCCTTTAAGCGGCACTTTTCGCTTCATTAATCCCCATTTTTGCAATGTCCCTGTCCAAAAAGCACCTTCCCGGTCCAAAAAGCCCATACTCCAAGTAACATATGTTTTACATTTCAGGTTTCTAGCCAACTTTTACTATTTGTGTCCCTCTCGGTAGGAATTTCCGAAAATCCATCGACAGGGAATTTCAGCTTCCTAGTTCCAGCAGTTTGAGCAGGCTGTCAAGGGGACACTTTTTCTTTTTTTGTCCCTCCCGGTTGGAATTAGGCTGGAAGAGGAACCTAAGTACCGAATTTCAGCTTCCTAGTTCCAGCAGTTTGGACAGGTCGTTAAGGGGCAACTTTCCCTTTTTGAGCCCCGATTTTATAACGACCCTGTCCAAAATTCAAAAAAGTATCTTTCTAATAAGTTAGCCCTTACTCCAGGGACCCACATTTTAATCTTCAGGTTTCTAGCCGAAGGGTTACCCGCCCCCAAGGTGAGGGTTTTCTTCTATTTGCCCCTCCCTTTAGGAATTTACAAAAATTCCATCTTCGCGGCTATCTGCGATGTATGAGGAACATTCATACCAAATTTCAACTGCATTGCCTAAGCGGTTTGGGCAGGCCGTTATTGGGGACATTTTTCCCTTTCAACCACCCTTTTTACTATGTTGCTGTTCCAAAATAGAAAAATTACGTTGCCGGTGAGTTAGTCCTACTCCAAGGAATACATATTTAAAATTTTAGGTTGGCCAAAAGGGATTGGGCAAGCCGTCAGGAGGAGACTTTTATCTTATTTCCCCTCCCGATAGGAATTTCAAAAATTCCGTCTAAGCGGACGCCTACACAGAAGGAGGAACTCACATACCGAGTTTCCTTTTGGGATATCCTGTAGGGAATTCCAAAAATACAAACTTAGTCGATGTCTACTACAGTGGAGGAACCTTTATACCAAATTTCAACTTCTTACCTCCAGTGGTTTGGGCAGGCACTTTTCCAATTTGTGAGACTGTTTATGGGGAGACTTTTCCCCTTTTTGACCGTTCCGGTAGGAATTTCCAAAAATCCAAAAAAAAAAGGTACTTTTTTTGGAAAAAGGTACTTTTTTTTTTGGAAAAAGGTGCTTTTTTTGGAAAAAGGTACTTTTTTGGAAAAAGGTACTTTTTTTGGAAAAAGGTACTTTTTTTTGAAAAAGGTACTTTTTTTGGAAAAAGGTAGTTTTTTTTGGAAAAAGGTACTTTTTTTGGAAAAAGGAATTTTTTTTGGAAAAAGGTACTTTTTTTGGAAAAAGGTACTTTTTTTGGAAAAAGGTACTTTTTTTGGAAAAGGGTACTTTTTTTTGGAAATAGGTACTTTTTTTGGAAAAAGGTGCTTTTTTTGGAAAAAGGTACTTTTTTTGGAAAAAGGTACTTTTTTGGAAAAAGGTACTTTTTTTGGAAAAAGGTACTTTTTTGGAAAAAGGTACTTTTTTGGAAAAAGGTACTTTTTTTGGAAAAAGGTACTTTTTTTGGAAAAAGGTACTTTTTTTTGGAAATAGGTACTTTTTTTGAAAAAAGGTACTTTTTTTGGAAAAAGGTACTTTTTTTTGGAAAAAGGTACTTTTTTTTGGAAAAAGGTACTTTTTTTTGGAAAAAGGTACTTTTTTTGGAAAAAGGTACTTTTTTTGGAAAAAGGAATTTTTTTTGGAAAAAGGTACTTTTTTTTGAAAAAGGTACTTTTTTTGGAAAAAGGTACTTTTTTTGGAAAAAGGAATTTTTTTGGAAAAAGGTACTTTTTTTTGAAAAAGGTACTTTTTTTGGAAAAAGGTACTTTTTTTGGAAAAAGGTACTTTTTTTGGAAAAAGGTACTTTTTTTGGAAAAAGGTACTTTTTTGGAAAAAGGTACTTTTTTTGGAAAAAGGTACTTTTTTTGGAAATAGGTACTTTTTTTGAAAAAACGTACTTTTTTTGGAAAAAGGTACTTTTTTTTGGAAAAAGGTACTTTTTTTGGAAAAAGGTACTTTTTTTTGGAAATAGGTACTTTTTTTGGAAAAAGGTACTTTTTTTGGAAAAAGGTTTTTTTTTTTGGAAAAAGGTACTTTTTTTTGGAAAAAGGTACTTTTTTTGGAAAAAGGTACTTTTTTTTGGAAAAAGGTACTTTTTTTGGAAAAGGGTACTTTTTTTTGGAAATAGGTACTTTTTTTGGAAAAAGGTGCTTTTTTTGGAAAAAGGTACTTTTTTTGGAAAAATGTACTTTTTTTGGAAAAAGGTACTTTTTTTGGAAAAAGGTACTTTTTTTGGAAAAAGGTACTTTTTTTGGAAAAAGGTACTTTTTTTGGAAAAAGGTACTTTTTTTGGAAAAAGGTACTATTTTTGGAAAAAGGTACTTTTTTTGGAAAAAGGTACTTTTTTTTGGAAATAGGTACTTTTTTTGAAAAAAGGTACTTTTTTTGGAAAAAGGTACTTTTTTTGGAAAAAGGTACTTTTTTTGGAAAAAGGTACTTTTTTTGGAAAAAGGTACTTTTTTTGGAAAAAGGTACTTTTTTTGGAAAAAGGTACTTTTTTTGGAAAAAGGTACTTTTTTTGGAAAAAGGTACTATTTTTGGAAAAAGGTACTTTTTTTGGAAAAAGGTACTTTTTTTGGAAAAAGGTACTTTTTTTGGAAAAAGGAATTTTTTTTGGAAAAAGGTACTTTTTTTGAAAAAAGGTACTTTTTTTGGAAAAAGGTACTTTTTTTGGAAAAAGGTACTTTTTTTGGAAAAAGGTACTTTTTTTGGAAAAAGGTACTTTTTTTTGGAAAAAGGTACTTTTTTTTGGAAATAGGTACTTTTTTTGAAAAAAGGTACTTTTTTTGGAAAAAGGTACTTTTTTTGGAAAAAGGTACTTTTTTTGGAAAAAGGTACTTTTTTTGGAAAAAGGTACTTTTTTTGGAAAAAGGTACTTTTTTTGGAAAAAGGTACTTTTTTTGGAAAAAGGTACTATTTTTGGAAAAAGGTACTTTTTTTGGAAAAAGGTACTTTTTTTTGGAAATAGGTACTTTTTTTGAAAAAAGGTACTTTTTTTGGAAAAAGGTACTTTTTTTTGGAAAAAGGTACTTTTTTGGAAAAAGGTACTTTTTGGAAAAAGGTACTTTTTATGGAAAAAGGTACTTTTTTTTGGAAAAAGGTACTTTTTTTTGGAAAAAGGTACTTTTTTTGAAAAAGGTACTTTTTTGGAAAAAGGTACTTTTTTCGGGAAAAGGTACTTTTTTTTGGAAAAAGGTACTTTTTTTGGAAAAAGGTACTTCTTTTGAAAAAAGGTACTTTTTTAGGAAAAAGGTACTTTTTTTGGAAAAAGGTACTTTTTTTGGAAAAAGGTACTTTTTTTGGAAAAATGTACTTTTTTTTGGAAAAAGGTACTTTTTTTGGAAAAAGGTACTTTTTTTTGGAAAAGGGTACTTTTTTTGGAAAAAGGTACTTTTTTTGGAAAAAGGTACTTTTTTTTGGAAAAAGGTACTTTTTTTGGAAAAAGGTACTTTTTTTGGAAAAAGGTACTTTTTTTGGAAAAAGCAATTTTTTTGGAAAAATGTACTTTTTTTGGAAAAAGGTACTTTTTTTGGAAAAAGGTACTTTTTTTGGAAAAAGGTACTTTTTTTGGAAAAAGGTATTTTTTTTGGAAAAAGGTACTTTTTTGGAAAAAGGTACTTTTTTTGGAAAAAGGTACTTTTTTTGGAAAAAGGTACTTTTTTTGGAAAAAGGTACTTTTTTTGGGAAAAGGTACTTTTTTGGAAAAGGTACTTTTTTTGTCCCCTTTTTGCCCCTCCCGATAAGAATTTCCAAAAATGCCATCTCAACGGACGTCTACACCGGTCGAGGAACCTACATACCAAATTTCAACTTCATAGCTCCAGCAGTTTGAGCAGGCCGTCAAGGGGGAGACTTTTTCCCCGTTTTGCCCGTCCCTGTAAAAATTTCCAAAACTCCCGTCTTGGTGGATGTCTACGATAGTGGAGGAACCTTTATACCAAATTTCAACTTCCTACCTCCAGCGGTTTGGGCAGGCCGTCAAGGGGGGCCTTTTTCCCCTTTTTAACCCCCATTTTTACAACGTCCCTGTCCAAAATTCTAGAAAGTACTTTCCAGAAAAGTTAGCCCCTACTCCAAGGAACACATATCTTAAATTTCAGCTTTCTAGCCAAAGGGGTTTTGGCAGGCCGTCAAGGGGGACACTTTCCCCCTTTCTGCCCGTTCCGGTAGGAATTTCCAAAAATCCCGTCTTAGTGGACGTCTACCCCGAAAGAGGAACCTACATACCAATTTTCAACTTCCTAGCTTCAGCGGTTTGGGCTGGGCGATGTTGAGTCAGTCAGTCAGTCAGTCAGTCAGTCACGTTATTCTTTTATATATAGAGATAATATGTACAGGAATATATAATGTTTTAAATAATATAGAGAGTTTAGATATTATAGATCTTTTCTACTCAAATATAATACTTTTTTTCCGATTAAACTAATTATAAATAATTAACAGTTGAGATCTAGAGAAAAATTTATATAAAAAACTCTAAGACAAAAAAAAAAAAAATCAAGATAAAATAAACTTAAAAATAAACTAGTCTAAAGATGCTACCATGATGTTGCTGATATGCTGATATTGTGATAATTGACATCTTTGCTCGAAATTAAGTTTTAGCCGTTGTATCTTCACGTCTACCATTTCGATACTGTTGATATTATGCAATGTTCTAGTGGAGAAATGCCATGGAAGGTTGTACATCATTTTTAGTAACTTATTTTGAGCGATTTGTAAGTTTTTTATGTGAGATTTTGCTATGGTTGCCCAAACTGGAGCCCCATAAAACATTATTGAGTGAAATATGACCTTAAGCATAATTATTTTGTTTTCAAGACTAAGCTCAGATTTTTTATTAATAAAAGGGAAAAGTATTCTCTTGGCTATGTTTATTTTATCGATGGCATAAGCAACATGTTCTTTAAAGTTAAGTTTTGAATCTAAGATGACACCTAAATATTTAACTTTAGGCTCCCAAGAAATATTGCTTGTTTCAAAACGTAAAGAATGTTGAGGAACATAGCAGTCTTTTCTTTTTCTTGTAAAATATATAGCTTGAAGCATTAAACACATAGACGACTGCAGCTACACGACTACAGCCTGTCAAAAATAAAATACACACGTTTATATGAAAACGATTATTTTGACACCAACACAGCTACACGGCTACACGACTACTTTTGCCGCTGTAGTCAACTTAGGATAACTTCTATTTTTGTTGGCTACAAAACAAAAATAGTGTTGACAATATAACAAAATATGTAAAACAGGACAATTTTTCCCGCTAGAGGCGAAATAAAATCGCTAGTTCTGACTAGAAAATCACCGTTTTGGGAACACTGAAGAAACAGCTGTTTATATTTTACAATTGTTTGAAGGTTTCATTAATTTATATTTGGAAATAACTTTATTGTGATGTTTTGTAAAAAAAAATGGATCTTACAAAATTAACAAAATATTCCTCAGCCATTATTTTAGAAGCACAAACCAAAAAAGATTAACATTTATCAAAATGTCAAATATTTAGGATTATCTGTTTACATGTTGCTGTCGTTTTCAAAAAAATTAAGTAGCTGACTACACGACTACAATTGCAGCCAGCAGCATTTGTAGTCGTGTAGTCGTGTAGCTGCAGTCGTCTATGTGTTTAATGCTTGAGTCTTAGAGCTATTTATAATGATTTTCCATTTAGTGAAATAGTTTCGAACAATTGTTAATGATGATTGCAGATTATTTATTATATCTTCCGCTAAGACTCCCGAACATAATAAGGCTGTATCGTCAGCAAATATAGACGTTGTACAGTGTTGAAATTTCGGAAAATCTGATGTGTATATATTGTAGAGAATGGGTGCTAAACAGGAGCCCTGTGGGCAACCAGCTATAACACCCACTTTGTTGGAGAAACATTTACCAATATGAACTCTGTACTCACGATTTTTTAAAAAACTTTTTATGATTTTAATAAGAGGGGTGGGAAAGTTGAGATTGGTCATTTTAAAAACAAGGGCATCATGCCAAACAGAGTCAAATGCTGCTTTTACATCTAATAACACCATACCCATTGATTTTCCGTTAACAAAATTAGATTTGACTATGTTTTTGATTCTTAGTAAAGCATGTGATGTATTTAGGCCATTTCTGAATCCAAACTGTTGGTTTGGCAATATATTATTATCATCAATAAATGAGCATAATTTATTTTTAACGACTTTTTCTAGCAAGTTACTGACGGATGGTAGAAGGCTAATTGGACGGTAAGACTGTGGAGAGTTGTTAGGCTTATTAGGTTTGGCGATGGGGATAAACATAGCTTCTTTCCAACAGTTTGGAAAATAAGAGTTTTTTAAACATGAGTTAAGTATTGTCGAAAGTAGTTTTATACCATTATTAGGAAGATTTTTGATACACAGATTATTAATTTTATCAATACCTGGTGCTTTTTTATTTTTTAGTTTTTTTTAATAATAATTTTTAAGTCAGATTCTGCTATTTCAAGATCAGAATACTTATTATAGGTGTCAGTTTCTAGATGCTGAATGCAGTTGTTAACATCATTTATTGTTTCAGAATCGCTTAGATTTACTGAGTATGAGTTATTCATTTTGAATGTTTCAGCTAGTATGTTGCATTTTTCTATACATGAAGCATATTGATTACCATTGCTTATTAACGTTGGTATTTGTTTTGATTTCTTCTTTATTACTTTTGTGATGTACGTGTATCTTTTCCAGTTAGTTTTTGAATAAACCAGTTTGAAGTTTTCCTGGTTATTGAATCTGAAGTTTAGAGACGTTTTAACGGGAAGATGGTCTGAGCTTAAATTATTTAATACTACTGCTGGCGATAATATTTGCGGTGTGTTTGTTAGAAAATAATCAAGAGTGGATGGTTGACTTCTTGATGACGCTGGTATGTGTGTTGGGTCGGCTGGATATTTTATAAAAATATTTCGAGTTGTTAGTTTTTCAAATAAAATGTTACCCCAGCAATTTGATCTGTTGCAACCCCATTCTTGATGCCTACAGTTAAGATCACCACCTAATAAATATATTCATGTTGTTGTTATTTGTAAGTTTATTTATGTCTGAAGCAAACTTTGTTTTTCTTGAATTGTGTATTCCGGCAGCTCCACCAGGAAAGTAGCAAGAAAATATGTTAACGAAACCATTATTTGAAATGAAGTTTTATTCACAAAATAAATTAAAAATTTCTTAAATTTATATATTTTATGACTACCGTTTTAATGAAACTTTTTGATTGAGTGTATGGAACTTTTAATAAATAAAATGATATTTGTCACAACATTTTATGAAAAATTCCTTTAATTCAATGAAAAATTTTAATCGAGTTCGAGTGAAACTTCATTGGCTTTATGCACAAATTCCTTAATATCATGCAGGTAATACTCTTAGTGTAGTGCTAAAGGTTCAGAATAAATTTTAGGTTTTTCTTCAGATATGCTTACTTTTGCATTTTTTTTATTTTTTTAAAGAGTAGAAAAACTCAAGAAATTTGTTACATTAATTAATATGCTACTTTCTTTGGAAAGAAGATAGAGAACAGATAAAATATGGTGAGATATGAAAAGCTTCCATTAGCAATATTACTACCTATTTGAAAAATAAAAACATAGTTTTTTAATCCCATTCAGTAAAAGGACTATTTTGGTAATCATAACTAAAAACGATTTTTGTCTTAAATGCAACTTATATAGGAAATTTTGTTCAAAAATTTTTTAATTAAGGCAAATTTTACAAAAAATTAATTCTTAGTTTTCGCTCATAATAGTTTCGCTCATAATAGGCTTTCGTTACTTCCGAAAAATTACTCAATTTCTGTCTAAACCGAATTTCGAATTTTGTAAAATGTAACATTTTTTTTCACACAAAGGTAGTCAATACAAAGGTAGTCACAAAATTTTCGGTGGAACAATTAGTGGGCAAAAATGGGTTAACAGATGGTTAATTGTAAATGTTTCGACTGATATAGCAACCATGTTGACTATACGTGACGTATGAGTAATAAACAAAATTTTAAAATTCCCCCCCCCCCCCCCCCCAAAATCGAAAGCTGGAACCGCCACTAATCCCAGGAACTGGTTCCGGAATCCGGAATTTTTACAACCGGTAGCCCACCACACCCATTCTACAACTGGTTCCACTGCAACCGATTCCATGGAACTGGTTCCGGAACCAGTTCCTGGGATCCTATATGGAAGGTGTGATTGACGTAGAATCAGTTCCAGAACTGATTCGAGGGCAACCGGTTCCAATTTGGAGCTATAGAAGGGGTTGCTTTTGGGACAATTTCAAACAAAAAGAATCGGTGTTAGAATCGACAGTAGAAGGGGTTGTAAATGAAAAGTAGCTATTCTACAACCGATTCTTTGGAACAGAAAATTTTCCTAGGTGGTTTATAAACTAAAATATCGAATTTTCAATATAAAATACAGCTGGAAAATGTGAAAAAACATTTTCCAATGTTCTGAAGAATTATGAACTAAAAAATAAAATGAACAAGCACATATCAAGTTACTAACAGAAATAACTTTTCTGAGAAAGCAAATCCAAAATTCTCAGTTGGAAAATAATTATAAAAAAAATTCTTACAAAACATCCAATCTTCGATTTAGAGGAATTTAAGAAATTTGAAAACATGCTACATATCTAATGGTGTTTTCTTTACTGACAAAAATGTTGCCTTTTTTTGCACTTTGCTTTTAAATTGCCTTTTTTGTGGTCTTTTCTAATGGCGTTTTCTTTTCTGAAAAAAGTGTTGCCTTTTTTTTGCACTTTGCCTTTGAATTGCCTTTTTTGTGTTCTTTTCTAAATTAAGGGTAACATTTTAAGAGGGCTAGGTGTTCTTTTCTAAAAATGTTGCCTAAATAAAGGGCAAAAGTGCAACATTTTTCGCCCTCAAAAAATTTACGGGATAGAGTGTTGCCCTGTTTGCCCTGTTGTGCTCAAACCCCGGTTGGAGCACAATATTTTTTTTCGTTTTTTTTTGTTTTTATAAAATTTTAATTACATTTTTATTATTTTGCTGTTTTTAGTATTTAACAATTTTTTAGGCCAAAAATAAATAAAAAATTGTACAATTTGTTTTAAATATGAAAAAAAAAGATTTTAATTGAAAAAACAATATACATAAAAAAATTTATTTATTACTTTGGCTGGAATTTGAACCCGTATAGCCCATGTCAAAGGCAGGCATCACAACCACTAGGCTACAATTATGGCGTTTTCTTTTCTGAAAAAAATTTTGCCTTTTTTTGCACTTTGCTTTTGAATTGCCTTTTTTGTGTTCTTTTCTAAATTAAGGGTAACATTCTAAGAGGGCTAGGTGTTCTTTTCTAAAAATGTTGCCTGAATAAAGGGCAAAAGTGCAACATTTTTCGCCCTCAAAAAATTTACGGGGTAGAGTGTTGCCCTGTTTTTTTCTTTATGTCAGCGCCATGTTTATATACTGTAATGTTTTTTGCCAGCTAACTCGCAACTTGGTGGCCTAGGGGGTACTATCATGGCTTCTGATGCAGTAGGTCGCAGGTTCAAACCCCGGTTGGAGCACAATATTTTTTTTTGTTTTTTTTTGTTTTTATAAAATTTTAATTAGATTTTTATAGTTTTGCTGTTATTTAGTATTTAACAATTTTTTAGGCTAAAAATAAATACAAAATTAGACAATTTGTTTTAAATATGAAAAAAAAATTTTAATTGAAAAAAGAAAATACATAAAAATATTTATTTTTTACTTTGGCTGGAATTTGAACCCGTCCAGCCCATGTCAAAGGCAGGCATCACAACCACTAGGCTACAATTAGTAATAGTTTTCGTAAACAATATTGCATACGAGTATACAATACACATACATATGTTTAGAAAAATGCAACAGTGATTTTATTGTGTTATATTCTGATTGGAAAAATGTAACATTTTAATGGGGTGAGGGCAACATTTTTAAAATGTTGCCTTTTAACAAGGCAACATTTTTTTCCAGAAAAGAAAACGCCATAAATTTATGGTAAGATTCTGAGAGGGTATCGTTTTCTTTTCTAAAAATGTTGTGTAGTAAAGTGCAAAAGGGCAACATTTTCCGCCCTCAAAAACGTACCGGGTAGAGCGTTGCCCTGTTTTTTCTTTTCATCAAAGTTATGTGTATATACTGCAATGTTGTTTGCCAGCAAACTCGCAACTTGGTGGACTAGGGGGTACTATCCTGGCTTATGATGCAGAAGGTCGCAGGTTCAAACCCTGGTTGGACCACAACATTTTTTTTTCATTTTATTTTATTTTTTATAAAATTTAATTTTTTTTTTTATAAATTTTATTTTTTTTTATAAAATTTTTTTTTATAAAAATTTTTTTTTTATAAAATCTTATTTAGTTTTTTAATAATTTGCTCTGTTATTTACTTGTTTTTACGCTACCAATAAATAAAAAAAATTATAAAATTTTGTATTGAGTACCCAGTGTAGAAAATCATTACCAGATATGTGGTCATGTAACTACATACTTGGGAATGGTAACTAGTTACTTTTGTTATTACATTTCTTATTACCATTATATGGCGATGTCGCGAAAAATAATGAGTTGTCGTTACACACCAGCATACGAAAAATCAAAAAATTTATCGTTACCTATGTGCTTACCAGTACTGACAAAAATAATGAGTCCAAAAATAGATTTTCTAAAAAATAAATTATATAAAAAAAAATATATTTTATTGTTTTTTTTTTTAATAAAATTTGCTGGTACGGGAATCGATCCTGGGTCTACAGATTGCCAGTCAACAGCTCTACCATCTGAGCTATATCGACATGTAATATTTAATAGATAAAAACACAATTGACCTGCTGAACACAAGTAAGCTTACTCGCCAACATACAAAAAATCAAAAAATATATGGTTACATATATCCTTACCAGTGTTTAAAAAATATTGAGTCTAAAAATAGATTTCAAAAAATTTTGAAAAAAGTCTAAAAAATTATTTTCTATTTGAAATAATGATAAAAATAAGTCATTATCAGTAACTCATTATTATATGTTTTAAAATAATACAGAAGCTAAGTGGGTGTCATTACTGGTAGTCCAAAAAATAATGATATGTCATTACCGTTTCTACACTGGGTAGTATATAAAAATTACTTCACCTTGGCTGGGATTTGAACCTGGCCATCCCGAGCCGAAGGCAAGCATTACAACCACTAGGCTATCATATAGTAGTACCCTACGGGGAAAGGGACGGGTCACAGATGACACGCCGGATAGGTCCCATAGTGACGGAGACCGGTCGTTGATCGGTCTTTTTGTTTGAAAGAGATATATCACTTTAACATGGCGTTGTCATTGGAGATTACCAATTGCCACAGTTTAGACACCTTGTGACAGTAAGGTGGTGTGTCTAAAAATAGCTTTTCAAATAAACTAATAAAAAATTAAGAATTAAAAATAATCTACTTGGCGTCGAAGTAGGGCTCGATAACACAACCCCCTGCTTGTAAGGCAAACGCTCTACCAGCTGAGCTAATGTTGCTTATGCGTGATAGCTGGCTGATGGTAAATTTATATATTTTTCAAACACTACAAGCAAATAAAAAAAAATGGAAAAGAAAAAATAGAAAACAACACTAACACACACACACAAATATAGTGGAAGTGCCTTCAGTATGCCCTCGATTGATCGGTCACGGGATAGGTCCTTTAATGGCAGTTGACCAGTTTTTTGCGTTGGCCATAATTAAATTAAAAAATTAATTAAAAATTACCTCAAAAAATCTGATAATATAAATAAAAATTTAAAAAATTGCCCTTAAGTTAAAAAGAAAATTAAATGAAATACCAATTGTTAAAACTAAAACAGCTTTAACATTAAAAACGTTGAAAATACAAAACTTAAAATTTTTTAGCAAAAAATTATAAAAATTTAAAATAAGAGCTAAAATAAGCAAATCGTAAAAAATAAAGTTCAAAATAAATAAAAAGTGTGAAATAGATAAAAAAATATTTTAAAAAATATGCCGCATATTTTAGTTTTTATTTCGGTATCGGTCAAGTTTTTTAAAAGCAGCAGTGAAAGTAACGAATCAGAAAATATTTAGAAAATTAATTCATTATCTTTGGTTAATATTTGTACTAATTTAGTAATATGCCTTCGGTTAACCGGTCACGGGATAGGTCCTTGGAGGGCAATTGACTCCTCATTCCCCGTAGGGTAGTTAGTGTAAACAATATTGCATATACATACATACACATGT
The DNA here is from genome assembly GCA_949987735.1 of Leucophora obtusa. Taxonomy (NCBI): domain Eukaryota; kingdom Metazoa; phylum Arthropoda; class Insecta; order Diptera; family Anthomyiidae; genus Leucophora; species Leucophora obtusa. Next base: position 122,818,018 of record OX465295.1, on the reverse strand, counting down.
GTTTTGAAAAATGCAAATAAGTGATTTTATTGTTTTATTTTGATTGGAAAAAGGTAGCATTTTATGGGGGTGAAGACAACATTTTTTTCCAGAAAAGAAAACATCATAAATCTTTAAAAGATATTAATTGTTTGTATCTAATAAAAAAAAACAAAATGTTCCCAACAAAACCTTGGTAATGGGTTTGTACTTTTTCACGCATTGCCTGGCAATGGGTACCCCTTTACCCTTGGTTTTACTTAGAAACCTAAAGTAATACGTTACTAATATTGTGATATATTAATACTTATGTGGGAGGTATGAAATAATGAGTTACCGATATGCAGATATATTACTACTTATTTGGAGCCTTTAAAATAATATATTTTCGATATTGTGTTTAATAATAACTTATTAATAAGGGCAAAAATAATAAATTCTTCGTATTATATTATAACTACTTATGTGAAAGTGCGATTTAATAAAAACTTTGAATCTAATTTAGGGTGACCATTTTTTTCTGACTTCAAATCAGTACAAATTTTAAAAAATATTATCATCCAAAAACAAAATTTTTGGTTAACCATCATACCATGCTAAAAAAAACTTACATATTTCTCCCTATACAGATCCAAGACAAAAATTTTTTTGGCATGAAAAAATCCAGTTCTTTAAATACAGGAAACGGCCGCATTATTTAGAAATTTCAATGATTTTCCCATTCCTTTTCTAGTTTTTTTTTGTAACAGATTGATGAAATATAGTTATGCTACGAATGGAGTCAAATACACAGAGAGAGTTCCTTTGACGGTTTTTAATGAAATTTTTATACTAAACTAATGAAGTGTTCTTCACAATAGGAATGAAAAATTTTTTAAACTCTATGAAAAAGCTTCATAGTTTTAATGAAAATATTTTTAATGAAACTTTTTCATTAGTCGTATTAAATTTTTAATAAATAATATGAATTTTTTCATTAACTTTTATGAAAAATTGCATTAATTTAATGAAAAGTTTCAATGGACGAATTCCAGTGATAATTCATAGATCTAATGCAAAAATTCATTGATATCATGCAGATAATTTTCTCAGTGTATGACCCCAGGATAGTATAAATGTTAATTCTTCCGAATTTTTATTCAGGCCAACGAATTTCTGTTTTCACGAGGAAATTGCATTGCCTAAACTAATTTTCTGTAGATACAAACATTGGCTACAATCTACAATCGATTGGCTACAAATTTAGCTGTCAGAACATATCTTTTTCTCTTTGCTAATTTCTGCATGATTTCTTAAATAGAAAAGCTTTACATTTTGGCTACGTTTTTCTACAAAAACACGTAATATTTTTAAAAATGAAAATCTTAAGGTTTTGTGTACTTTTTTCTATTGAAAATCGCACATATTCCAACATTTTTCCATGGAAATACTCACATATATTTCTTCAGATTTTAAAGATTTTTGTACGGAAAAGTCTTCATTCAGCTTTTGATGTCGTCTCCTACACTTAGAGAACAGAATCATTCTGACAACCGCTCTGACAGCCGGAAATAAAAATATTTTTATCACAGTCAAATCAACTGATTTTCTATTATCGCAATGGAACTATTTCATAAATTCGGTTGTCACCACGAATCTTCTCTGTGTATTACACTACATGTTAGATTAAGAAATTTACATGTAGAAAAATCATTTTGAATGCTTTCTGGTAGAGAAACCTCTCACATTCACAATAATTTATCCTATAAAAAAAACTACATTGTACTTGCATTTTGGCTTTTTTTTACTAAAAAAAAAATTAATATTTTTTTAAATGCCAAAAATCAGTACAATCAGTACAAATTTTAAAAAATCAGTACAAATTACACGACTTTTTCATCAGTACACGTGACCAAAAATCAGCACATGTATTGATCAAATCAGTACGAATGGTCACCCTAATCTAATTGCATTGCTCGGATCGGTGTAGTTTTAAACAAAGTCATTACTGCTAACGTCTTATTTTATTCCCTATTTGTAACCAATGAAATTTGTACCAATGTGTAACAAGTTATTTCACTCCATACAAGTATATACTTATTTTACCTAAATAGTGAATTTAGTATTACAAGTAACAACTTGTTTCAGTACTTCCTTCGTAATCACTTATTTTAGCCTGTACCGGTACGATTTAGGCAACCATTTACCCCCAATGACACCCCCATGTTAAAATAATGTGTTATGCGATAAAAGTGTAAGTGCCCTACGGGAAATTTTAACAAACTGTCACCTAACTGGCCCCTTTATATGGAATAGACTGGTCACTTTTACATGGCGTTGTCATAGGAGGTGAAAATTGACCCCTTGTGACATGTCACAAGACAAATCCTAGGACAGGTTACTGAACTCTCATAAAAAACAAAGTTCAGGGACCTGTCCTGGGATTTGTCTTGTGACATGTCACAAGGGGTCAATTTCCACCTCCTATGACAACGCCATGTAAAAGTGACCAGTCTATTCCATATAAAGGGGCCAGTTCGGTGACAGTTTGTTAAAATTTCCCGTAGGGTAGTTACAATTTTTGGTTTCTTATTACATTTCCCTTTACCTGGTAATAGAAGGTTTTGCTGGGTTACTACTTAACATATGTACATTTCCACAGAAAGGTCCACCGTGACCGAAAATTTAAAAGCCGACAAAAAATCCGTTCTGAATTGTAAATACAATAGTTGCAACATATACAACTGAAATATAAATAAATTAAGGAGTGAAAAACTTATCTTACATTATAAAATGAACTGCAAAGTTACGTTGGTTTTTGTTAACCTTTTCATTTTTAATAACATTTGTTCCCTATTTTTACTTATTGAAGAGTGATGATTAGTGTACTCTTAAGCGGCCTATATACGAGCAAGCATGCTGTCCAGCTTGTTTGACAAACAAAAAATGATTTTTGGAATACACGGACAAGCATGCTGTAAAATTTGACTTCAAAACCACAAAATCAACACAGCGGATGATAATGACAAAATTATTTTTATTAATTTTTTTGTTGGAATTTCATTTTTGAATTTCTGTTTTTGCATTTTTTAGTTTATTTATTAACGTTATCCCTTTCTTGTTACAAAATAATTTACTAAAAATGAAAATTTTCCCATGTTTGATGATTTTTTTCATTAGACGGTAAACCGTGTTTGTCAAACTTGCCGAAAAATCAAAAAATTTTGTTTTTCGTCCAACATGATTTCCTTTCATTGACATCCTATTGTCACATTCACATGAATTGAAGGGAAAATATGTCGCGTGGGGAATCATACTAAAAGTTGTAAAAAAAAACGAATGCAAATATTTCAATATGACAACTATCACCATATTAATTTAAAAAATAATCGCTTTAAAAAATGATGTTCCAATTCGCACATTTTTGCATTTTTCTAGATGCAGTCGAAAACGACTTCTATTTTGGGTCACGTTGTGAATGACATGATTATTGCTATTGCAATATATTGGAAATAACAAATCGACAAAACCTACACAGAAAAAATTATTGCAAATAAAATTTCAATTAAAATTTTGTTTCATTTTAAATTAATTTTTAATTAAAAATGTAATCATATCAATTAAAATTTTAATTGAAAATGAGTATGGTGTCGAAAAAATTTTTAATTTACCATAAGTTGGTACCTACTATTGACAACATATTAAAAAAAAACTCTTAGGTCCGATTACTGAATGTCCAGTTAGTTATAAATAAATTGTAACTGGACATTCAGTAATCGGGCCTTAATATTCGTTGCGTATAATCATATTATTTTGTATTATTAATATTTTTCCTCTATTGCAGATATAAAAATTACAAAAGTGTGTCTCAAGTCAATCAAAAACTTAAGAAAATTAATAAATATTTATTAATAATATTTTTAATATCACACTTTTTAATAAAAGCGCCATAACTTCATTGAAAATTTTGACGATTTTTGATTAAATTTTTAATTGATCAGATCAAAACTTTAATTGAAAATTTTTCAATTAAAACTTTACAAAAAAATTTAATTGTTATAATGATTTTCTAAATTGGTCCGAATTCAATTAAATTTTTAATTGTATTTACAAATACTTTAATTGAAACTCGATTTTAATTTTTTCTGTGTACCTACCTTTTTTCCCAAAATGCTATCGAAAAATGGAAAGAAGAAAAAAATTATTAATATTTCTTTTCCCTTCAAACACGCCCGAATGTCAAGTTGGGGACCCAGGAAATACCCATATATTATACAATCCAGAAGCATTTTTTCACATTAAAAATTCCATGTACATGTGAATCTTAATCCAATATGTACTAAAGCTATGAACTCAGTTCTTCATTGTCAGCTCATTTAAATAAATATTTTGAAAGTTGTATGTATATTAGAGCACCCATATGTGCAAAACCCTATCTACTCTTTCGCAGATGACAGCAACATTTGTCATTCATTTTCCTTCGATCGTAGGCCAAGCCCTGAGGAGATTGGGGGCAAAAGGCAGATTATGAATGACACACTGAATCGTCACCTTTCTACAATCTCTGAGTGGGGTCGTGCGAATAAGGTCGACTTTAATGCACGCAAGACCCAATGTTGTATGTTGACCCATAGGGCTGTGAGGTCAACACTGTCATCTGTACATATGGGTGATATTGATATTGAGGAATCGGATACTCTTGATGTTCTGGGCATGAAAATTCAGTGTGATGTCCGTTGGAATAAACATGTTTTTCAAGTGTCGAAGGAAGCATTCAAGTGTCTAGGTTTTTTACGTCGGTGCAAGAAGTACTTCACTCCATCCGATTTACTCACTATTTATACCACCTATATCCGACCGAAGATGGAATACAACTCCCATATATGGGCAGGAGCTTCGAAGTCTATTTTGGAGCTTCTGGACCGTGTGCAAAGGAGGAGGTCATGTTTAAAGTGCTGCAATTTTAAGTCTGACGACTATTTGTAGATAAAAATAATGCAAGACTTAAGAAAATTTTATGGGATTTCCAAAAATATACAGTTTGTACAGAACCGATCAGTACTGCCTAAATTTTACTATGAAATTTGATAAAAGGTTGATATCGCTAATTTTTCGTTGAAAGCCACGCCCACTTAAAACAAGTGACAAAATGAAAAAACAAACATTACGTTAAAATTCTGTACAATTTTCTGAACCATCTCCTTGCCTTTCATGGCGAATTTAGCCACTATTTTGATCTTTAAAAATATAGGCAACAACAATAAAATTTAAAAACAAAACTTGAATGTCCTTAAATTCGTGGCCACCACTGTATATGACAATATATTGTTTAAATGGCACCATATATTGTATGTTCCCTATTAAAGAAAAAAATAATATGGAGCTTTATATGGTAATATATAACTTAGAGTCATCCATGTACCATTTGATCCGAAAAATGGCTCGATAAAATTTTATCAGTTGTTTATCAGTTTTTATCTAATTGCATCAGTTTAGATCTGACCTGATTAAATTATGTGTTAATCAGATTGATTAAATTGTATCAGGTCAAAAATCTGATACAATTTCATTGGTTTATATCACATGGTATCAGTTTAGGTCCAAATAGATATATTTGTATACAAAATTGTATAGTTATATCCCAATTTGGACCTGATATCAGTTTAAACTTTAATACAATTGTATAAGCTAAATGTCGGATACAATTATATTTTATTTATATAAAATTGAACCAATTACGATCAAACTTGACACCATTACATATAAACTGATAAAATTGTATCAAGTCAAAAATCGGATACAATTTCATCTGATTAACACATAATTTAATCAGGTAGATCTAAACTGATACAATTTGATAAAAATTGATAAACAATTGATAAAAATATATCGGGTAATTTAGAAAACAATGCTTTAATTTTATATAAATGTTATTGCTTCACAACCGATAATACGCATTATAAAAAAATGTAAACATTAACAGGTGCTTACAAATAAACAGGGTTGCCAACTGTCATAATTTTCTTGTTTCTTTTCTTTCTTATATATTTGGAATGGAACCCTATAAAAAAAGTTTTTAAAAACCTTAAGTTGAAAAATTGACTTTATACCGCCAAATTTTAAAACATTTGTAAACCGCAGTGCTAAGGCAACACAAAATTCGGCTAGACTGCAGTTTATGGGTTTATGGAACATAGTAATATGTAAGTGTGGGTTCTCAAATTAAAGGAAATCACGGTTCCAAAAATGTAACTTTTTTATCGATAAAACGTAGTCCTAACTAGAGATATTTTAGTCCCTTATAAAAATGGTACTCAAATGATAGAAAATATTTTCAGAACTTCAAAAATTATTTTTTTTAATAATCTTTAACAGCATTAAAAATTTAGATATTTAAAACAAAAAAAAATTTTTTTTGGACAAATCGCGCGATTTTTACGAAAAAAGTTTTTGTCTGGGGCGCAATAAAACTATAACAGTTTTATCACTTTAATCAAAGAGTATACATAATAAAGAGATTGGGGGACTCTCTATCACTGAGAAAGCATTTGTTCTATTATGTGCCTTGGAACAGGAACATACTCAAACCAATATCACCCAGCAAACATGGCAATACGAAGAACATTCTCCGAACATATCGCCAGGAAGAAAACATTTATTGCCGGCAATATCAATTTCGTATTCCGGAAGTTTCCTCCGTCGGAAACAACTGTTACACTAAAACAATATTTCCAGGCAATATGAAAGCAATAACTCATATGGAAGATAAAAGGGATAACGCTGAATAAACTACTGGTACAATAAAGAAACCATTTAATTTTTCCATTATTAAATTTATATCTGCATACATAATCCATTGACCAACTTATAAATTATCTTGATTTCATCTTAGCCGATTTTTCCCGCGCAATTAATCTTAACTTTTCACGAGTTTATTTCCTATATATCTTTTGATTGTTTTTGTACAAATTTAGTTTTAATTTTTTCCAAATTGATAAAAGATTTCAAACAAATTTTCTTTATCTTCCAAATGATACAAAGGTGCTATTGCCGCAATATTGTCATAAAAAGTTATGACAAAAGATAAAATTTTTAAATTATTTTTTTACAAATATCGCCGAATTATCTTCCAAGTGATAAGAGGAAGATAATTTCAAAGAAAATACTACTTCATTATTTTCATTCAAATGACAAATAGAATATATCGCTTTAATATCTTCTTGGAAGGTATCTTTTAAATGTTTGCAGGGTCATTATGTGCGCTCTTTGTATGACTCAAAACATCGATTGTAACCAGGGATGGAAAATAATAATTTAGTTATAAAAATCAAGAATGGAACTATACTATGGAATTATACTATTCCGACAGTATTATAGCCCTAGATTATGAATTTTAAAAAACCATACGTAAAAAATTGCAAAATAATGTCGGAATGCGAAAAAAGGCTTTGGGGTTCAAAAAATTAATTAAAAGATTTACATTCTGCAAACGATGCCAAAATTTTCTTTTTTTGGAACTAACCACCAAACTTTGTTTTATGAAATGGGCAAAATAATAGAGGAACGCGAAAAAAGACTTTGCGGTAGAAAAACATAATTAAAAAACTCAATCAGCGATTAACAATCTGCAAATGAATACAATGACGCAAAAATTTTCCTTTTTGCAAATATTTTTTGCGCGATTTAATTTTTTTTATTTCCAAACTAAGCACCAAACTTTTGTGTATAAAATTGGTACTTTAGACCCGAGATTATGAATTTAAAAAAAAAACACACTTAAAAAATTGCAAAATAATCGCGGAAAGCGAAAAAAGGCTTTATGGTACAAAAAACTAATTAAAAAACTTAATCAGCGATTTACATTCTGCAAACAAATATATTGATGAAACAATTTTTCCTTTTTGCAAATTTTATTTTTCGCGATTTTTTTTTTGCAACTAGCCACCAAACTTGATTGTATGAAATGTGTATTATAGTCCCTAGATTTTAATTTAAAAAGAAACGTACTTAAAAAATTTCAAAATAAAAGCGGAACGCGAAAAAAGACTTTGTGGTACAAAAAATTAATTAGGAAACGTAATCAGCGATTTAGATTCTGCAAACAAATATGTTGATGCAAAAATTTTCCTTTTTGCAAATTTTATTTTTCGCGATTTTTTTTTGCAACTAGCCACCAAACTTTGTTGTATGAAATGTGTATTATAGCCCCTAGATTATAAATTAAAAAAAAAACGCACGTAAAGAATTGCAAAATAATAGCGGAATTTGAAAAAAGACTTTATGGTACCAAAATTTAATCACTAGGTTATATATTTAAAAAAACCGCACTTAAAAAGTTGCAAAATAACGGCGGAATTCGGTTAAGGTTTTATGGTACAGAAAATGAATTAAAAGATGTAATCAGCGATCGACATTCTGCAAGCGAATATATTGTTGCAAAAATTTCGTTTTATGAAAATGTTTTTTTTTTTGGAATTTGTGTTAATATTTGCTAATATCTAAGGGTCTAATTCAAAAAAATGTATTATATTGTCTTTAAAGCATGATATAGTTATTGAACAGTTTTTGTCTTACAAACCCTTATAAACAAACTTAATTCATAAACGATAAATAATGTCGCAATAACTATTATTCGTTTTTACATTTTTTGCGTTTTGGAGCTGGCAAGGCTGTTGTTTTGATTTGTCAGTTTATTGCTAGTGGTGCTAACAATTCGTAATCGATTTGCTCGGTAACCATGTATTAAAAACTTATTTTCATGGATTTAAATAAAAAAAAATTTCTTAATAATGAAAAGAATTATATTATTAACGGGTGAAAAAAACAAAGAAGAATACAATTAAAAAAACGTTTATTTTTTAGTTTTTATGCTGTTGGTATGAAAAGTATTCGGGTAACTCATACATTGTTAATTATACACATCACTATTTTGTTTGGTTAAACATTATTTTTTTAAGGGTGTGAAATTATTCAGAAAAAAACTATTAAAAAAGTTATATATACAGTCGTGGCCACACAATTAAGTCATTGTACTAACATTTATTTCTGAGTGCATTTATAGCGGTATATTTCCTTTTTGTTCATATTAAATATGCAGTCCCGTTAGTTCTCTTTATAAACAGAAAAAAATTAAGCACTCTGATGTTGTAATGTAAAAACTAGCAGTCAGTGTATCTTAGAATATTAGGTGTTAAGTGGACACATAATTAAGTCACTGAAGTTTTAAAAGGTAAGTCGACGGAGAAAAATAAATATTTGATTACAAAATAACTGTATTAAACATTTTAGCACCTTCTTAGTCGATTATAGCAATGGCCTTGCAACGCTCTCAATATTTTTTATTTGAAAAAATATTAGGCGGCTTGGAACAGGAACGAACTCCGACTGGTTAATCAGGGATGGAAAAGACTCACTTAATCGGGCTCTTATACCAAAAAATGTTAGATCGCTCTTACACATTTAAAAATGTAAGTAACTAAAAAATATCTTCCTCTTTGGCTCGTTAAAAACATAAAAATTAAATATTTAGATATTAGCAAATATTAGCACAAATTGCAAAAAAAAACTTTTGCAAAAAGCGAAATTTTTGCAACAATATATTCGCTTGCAGAATGTCGATCGCTTATTACCTCTTTTAATTCATTTTCTGTACCATAAAGCCTTTTTCGAATCCCGCCGTTATTTTGCAATTTTTAAGTGCGGTGTTTTTAAATATATAACCTAGGGATTAAATTTTTGTACCATAAAGTCTTTTTTCAAATTCCGCTATTATTTTCCAATTCTCTACGTTCGTTTTTTTTTAATTTATAATCTAGGAGCTATAATACACATTTCATATAACAAATTTTGGTGGCTAGTTGCAAAAAAAAAATCGCGAAAAATAAAATTTGCAAAAAGGAACATTTTTGCATCAATATATTTGTTTGCAGAATCTAAATCGCTGATTACGTTTCCTAATTAATTTTTTGTACCACAAAGTTTTTTTTTGTTCCGCTTTTATTTTGCAATTTTGTAAGTACGTTTCTTTTTAATTTATAATCTAGGGACTATAATACACATTTCATACAACAAAGTTCGGTGGCTAGTTGCGAAAAATAAAATCGCGAAAAATAAAATTTGCAAAAAGGATAAATTTTTTTCATCAATATATTTGTTTGCAGAATTTAAATCGCTGATTTTTTTGTACCATAAAGCCTTTTTTGGCTTTCCGCGATTATTTTGCAATTTTTTAAGTGTGGTTTTTTTAAATTTATAATCTAGGGTCTATAGTACCAATTTTATACACAAAAGTTTGGTGCTTAGTTTGCCAAAAAAAAAAAATCGCGAAAAAAATATTTGCAAAAAGAAAAATTTTTGCGTCATTGTATTCATTTGCAGATTGTTAATCGCTGATTGAGTTTTTTAATTATTTTTTTCTACCACAAAGTTTTTTTTCGTGTTCCTCTATTATTTTGCAATTTTTTAAGTGCGGTTTTTTAAATTTATAATCTGCGGAGTATAATGCCCATTTCATAAAACAAAGTTTGGTGGTTAGTTGCAAAAAAGAAAATTTTGGCATCGTTTGTAGAATGTAAATCTTTTAATTAATTTTTTGAACCCCAAAGCCTTTTTTCGCATTCCGATATTATTTTGCAATTTTTTACGTATGGTTTTTTAAAATTCATAATCTAGGGCTATAATACTGTTGGAATAGTATAATTCCATAGTATAATTCCATTCTTGATTTTTATAACTAAATTATTATTTTCCATCCCTGGTTACAATCGATGTTTTGAGTCATACAAAGAGCGCACATAATGACCCTGCAAACATATAAAAGATACCTTCCAAGAAGATATTAAAGCGATATCTTCTATCAGATATTGTTTTTCAGGCTTAAATTTAATAATGAAAAAATTAAATCCTTTTTTTTATTGTACCGGGAATTTATTTAGCGATATCCCTTTTATCTTCCATATGAGTTATGGCTTTCATATTGCCTGGAAGTATTATTTTAGTGTAACAGTTGTTTCCGACGGAGGAAACTTCCGGAATACGAAATTGATATTGCCGGCAATAAATGTTTTCTTCCCGGCGATATGTTCGGAGAATCTTCTTCGTATTGCCATGTTTGCTGGGTGATATTGGTTTGAGTATGTTCCTGTTCCAAGGCACATAATAGAACAAATGCTTTCTCAGTGATAGAGAGTCCCCCAATCTCTTTATTATGTATACTCTTTGATTATAGTGATCGTCTTAAGTAATGGGCAAAAACAGAAGTAGTACCCCCGCAGAAAGGGAACTCATATGGAACTGCTTCCAAAAAGTTGGTTCGGTGGCTAAAGTGGTAAAAACACTTTCGTTATCGCGAGGCAAAATTGTGAATGCAATTAAACATTATAAAAAATATAAGACTTTCAATGATTTGCCAAGAAAAAAACACCGAAACACGTCTTCTTCCGCAGATAGGTTAATGACCAGAATGAGTAAAAATGATCCTTTCTTAACATCTACACAAATTAGGTCTGTCATGGAGTCAGAATACAGTGTTAAAATATCTACAAGAACTGTAAGAAGACGTTTGGTCGAAAATCATTTACATGGTCGCATAGCACGACGAAAGCCAAATGTGTCCAAGAAAAATATTGGACAGCGTCTAGAATTCGCTAAAAAACATCTACACCGTGATCAAAATTTTTGGAAACTGGTTGTCTGGAGCGATGAATCCAAATTTAATGTATTTGGGAATGACGGCAGACCATATGTAAGACGTCCACAAAACTCTCAATTAAATCCAAAGTATACCAAAAAAAACTGTAAAGCACGGTGGGTCATCGTTGATGGTATGGGGATGCTTTACCTCATCCGGAGTTGGTCCGATTGCAAAAATTGATGGCAGAATGACAGGTGACATGTATAGGGGTATCTTAGAAGATAATTTGGATGGCGACTATGCCGATAATTTGCCATTAGCATGGATATTCCAACATGACAACGACCCGAAACATAAATCTCGGGTCGTCAACTCTTGGCTGGATAATAATAAAATTAATGTTCTTGACTGGCCAGCGCAAAGCCCAGATATGAATCCAATAGAGAATCTATGGGGAATCATAAAACGTTCAGTTGCAGCAAGAAAACCATCAAACGTAAAAGATCTATGGGAGATTATTCAAGAAGAGTGGTATAATATAAACCCTGATCAGTGTTGTGATATTGTCAAAACAATGCCAAAGAGATGTGCCGAATTAATACGTCAAAAAGGATATCCGACCAAGTATTAAAAATACAACATACCATTAATTAAAATGGTTTTAGTTTTAATGAAAAATAAATAATTTTTTTTAAATGACTTAATTATTTGTCCACAAAAAAGTCAAAGTGAATTTATAAAAGTTAAAAAAAAATTTTTAATAATCGTGAATTGTTTTTGTTTTTATGTTTAATATAGTTAATAAGATTTTAAACAAATGAATAAAACTTAATTTTTTTTTATGGCTAAAAAATATATATTTTTTTCTTGGTATGTGTTGAATCAGTTCGAGTGACTTAATTGTATGGAAAATATAAGTACCATTGGCAAAAAAAATTCAACTGATGCTAAAAGAAAGCGGTCGGATAACTGGCTCGATGAAGATAGGGTAGGTACAAATGATTGTTTCCGATAAATTTTGTAGAAAAATAAAATATGTCTGAAATATGTTATAGGTATTACTTAAAGATCTGGTGAAGCAACATGTTATGGAAGTGGAAAACAAGAATACCGATACCAACAGCAACCAGAGGAAAAAAAAGGCTTGGGCGGAAATCGAGGAGAGGTGAGTTATCCATATAATTATATGCAAATATATGTAAACGTACAACTTGCATGTACAAATCTAAAATATTTTACATCGTTTGCATTAGGGGTAATTCACATGTCGTCTACCCCTGTCTACTATTACCGAGTATTGAAGATATGAATTGTGCAATTTTTGTACATTCTCTTTTGAAGATTACACTTCGTATCGCTAAAAATCGAAAATAGTAGATATGGATGGACAAGGATGGATACCGTGAGAATTAAACTTTAACATAATTTAATCCCTTTGTTTAAAAGTTTCAATAGCTTGTGCAATGGAAGTAAACGAACTGTAAGCCAATTAAAATCACAGTGGACCATGACAAAAATGCAGGCCAAGAAGGAGATGGCCAATCATCGCAAAGAGGTTAAAAAAACAGGTGGTGGACCGCCGCCTCCAGAACATTCCTTATCAGCCAACGAGATAAGCGTCTGGCTTCCCAACGAATTTGTCATTGACACTAATGAGTTCGATTCGGATTTCGTTGAGGTATGTCACTAAATTTGTTTGAAAAATATGTACAATTATACTTAGATACTCGTACACTCATTAGATGGCGGAGCAAATAGAGAAAGAGAATTTGGAGGAAGAACATTTGGAGATAGAGCAATTAGAAAATTCATTTTTGTCAATAACATCAGATATAGTACAGGAGGATGCATCAGAAAAAATGCTTGAAATAGTAGCTGGCCTAGAACCGGAAGTAATACTAAAAGAGGTGCCACAAAGGAAGGTTTGTATATATAGAAAAATCGTTTTGCTGTATACTATGGTGGACCTTATTCTTCAACGATTTAAGGCCGTCTCCACCCTAGAAATACGCCTTTGGGTATAAAAATACACCGTTCAAAAAATTAAGGTGATCGTATAACGGGAACACGTACCGCATCGGCCAAGAATTTTGAAAATTTACAAGGCAAAAAATCGCTTTTTTTGGCTTTTTTGGAAAATACTGGCTTACATATATATTTTGGAAAATGTAAATCATAATCTAGACTGAATAATTTACCTTTCTGCTAATGGATAAAAATCTAAAATCGGTTGGAAAATATTTAAGTACCTAAATGCAATTTCCCCAGACCATTGTAGGGTTAAAATGAGATAAATTATGAAAATCATAAAAAATAAAATATTTTTTTTTTTAATTTACAATGTTATACTCTAGTTTCATTCCTAAGATCCAAAAATATTCAGATATAAATTTTTGTCTCCTTTGAATTAGATATCCTAGTCCAAGGTATGGCCAAAGATGAACTCTAGTTTTGAATTTTATAAAATTTTGTTCAAAAAAATATAAAAAAGCGGTCAACGCATACATGTTTATTAAATACACCTTAGAGAAGAATTCTACTGAAAATTACACATAAAAAATTTTTAGAGAAAAGTGTGATTTTGGCCAATAATTTAGATAATAGTATTAATGTTTGTGTTTTTAGCTAGCTGTAACAAAATCACTTCCGATTTCTTTTAATTATGATACAAGAGATTGTTTTTCAAAAATTTTGTAAAACTTCGACAACGTTAACCATTTCTTTACCAAGGTCAAAAGTGAAATTTTTGAAATTTTTCGATTTTTCCTGGAAGTATATGCGGAATTTGGTAAAAGTTGTCCGAATAACTCTGTTAATAGCTAATTTTATACATATTAATAAAAAAAATTAAATTAACCCCTATAGACACATGGGGTCAAAATGACCCCAAATTTTTTAAATATAAAAAAGTGCAAAATCGATATAAAAACCTTTAATTAAGCATTTTCTAGAAAGAAAAAAAAATCAAAATTAACCTGTTAGAGAGCACGGTATCGAACTGGCCCATTTTTAATGTTAAATAACACTGGTTGGCTGAAAAATTTATGAAACTAGAGTATAACATTGTAAATTTTTGGAAAAAGTATTTCATTTTTTAAGATTTTTATAATTTACGTCATTTTAATCTTACAATGGTCTGAGGAAATTGCAATTACTTTTATATTTTCCAAACGATTTTGGATTTTTATACATTACAAGAAAGGTAATTCAGTCTAGATTATGATTCTATTTACATTTTCTAAAAATACAGTTACATAAGAGCCAGTATTTTCAATAAAAGCCACTATATTATTTTGGCCTTGTAAATAGTATTTCAAACTTCAGGGCCGATCTTTTTCGCCATCTTTTTCGTCCATATAACGAAGGTCACCCTAAGGTATACACATCACTAATAAAATGTTTACTTTTATTTAGCGGAAACCTGTGTCATAAAGCAAAGTTGCAGATGAAAAAATAAAAAAAATCGCTGAATGTGATGTACAATGTCGTATGGAACTACACCGGGTTCAATTAAAAAATGAGAACAAAAAATCAAGAAATCTTGATTTAAAGCATGAATTAATTCAAACAAAAATAGAATTTTATAGAAATAAAAAGCTTGGTATGTATTTACGTAAAAACTGTATACATATTTACTTTAACACATTACAACTGAAACGAATTTTTTAACTTATTTTCTATTTCAATGCACTCAAAAAATTGTGCCAGTAAAGTTTTAGCTGTTAAATATGTTTTTCTATAAAAAAATGAAAAGCAACTACTATGAAAGTTAAAAAAAATCAACTAACGATATTATTTGATATTATTGGTGAATTTTTAGTTTGCATAAAAACGTTATAAGTGGAGAACCGTTTTCAATTTCAAATGCTTATTAAAATATACTTTTATAATATCAAAAATATTAACTATAAAAATGAGCTAAAAAACTACCACGCTACCAATTTTGCCCGTTGTTTTAAAAAGTTTTTGTAAACATTTTGCAGTTAATTTTACGACATTATTAGTTATATTTAATGCATTTGTTAGTTATTTCTCAACAGTTTAAAATAGCTTTATTTTTAATTGCATATACATATCTTTGTTTTGTCATTTTTACTAGATTCTACCTACAAACTTTTTTGAGTGTACTTAAATATTTTAATGTATTGTATTTTAATTAGCCAGAAAATTTTTTAAGTATTAACACATTAGATAAGCGGTCTCTTACCAGTGGTACGAATATCACTTATGGTACGTTAAAACTTTTGAGTCGCAATGTATTTAGAAGATTTTAGATTTAATAAAAAATAAATCGCTTAGCATTTTACTGAAAATTTTTACATAATTCCTTACAAAAGAGGGGTTTTCATATAAACTTGTAAATTCCTTGTAAACCTTGTATAAATACAAACCATATTTTTTATGTATGGAGTTTGACATTAAACTCATAAACATACCAGGTTTACACTGTTTACGAGTAGAATACGAGTTTATATGAAAACCCTTAACTGCAGTGGTAAAAAAGCATTTAAAATAAAATTTATGTCTGTTTCAAGACTAATATGGACTGTGGTCCCGACCTGTATGATTGATGAATACGGTTCTTGTATTTCGAATTTAGATTCGCCATTTGGTAATTTTCATGCCAATCTTGTGAATACCCTTTGAAACATGTAAACATTTCTTCTGAATATGTAAGACGGAGGTGTATTAAGTAATTTTTTTTACATTTTTGTCTGTTTAGTTTTACAAAAATTACTTTTCTTCAAAACGTTAAGAATTGCTATATTGCTATATTCTATTATGCAGCCGATTAGTTTTCTTTATAATCGGCAAACCTCTTAATTAAGTAAGTACAAAAGAAAACATTTTTGTAAAAAAGAATCCGTTTTTTTTTATTTCGACCGTGATGTCAATTTTTATTAAAAAATTTCGCTTGTGAGTAGCAAAAAAGTCAGCTTCCGACGGACATCATGCTGTTATTTATTGGTTAAGTTGTTTGCAAATTTGTTTAAAACTTTTGAGTGAATCAAGGCCCATTCAGGTGTATTTTACTTGAAAGTCAGTTGATATCACATGATAAATTTTTTCACTGTTTGAATTAAGTAAAATTTTCATACAAGTTCGATTAATATTAAAGTTTATTTAATACATAGATATACTTATACATGCCGTCGACCGGCCTGCAAAATGTCACATGTGTTTTTTAATAGATTTTCAGGAGAGCGAAAAAACTGTTACAAAATCTACTTTTAAGATATTTTATTGGCATCATATGCCTTAATGATGATTTTACTAAATGAGGTCGTGAATCATTAAGGCATATGATGCCAATAAAATATCTTAAAAGTAGATTTTGTAACAGTTTTTTCACTCTCCTGAAAATCTATTAAAAAACACATGAGACATTTTGCATGCCGGTCGACGATGTATAACTTCTAAAACATACACAGTAACAACATGTCAACCTATACAGTTATGTGCAAAATAATAGTCGGTTGGGTAATATCTTTTACTAGTGCTTTGAGAGTAAGAGTATCTAAATACCTAAAAAATGTATATCAACTAAAAAAAATACCGTTGTATAAAAATTAAAATCAGTCTTGTTTGTTATGGTTCGAAATTAGGAAGCTTTTCCGGTAGTAAAATATCTTAAGATAAGATTCTAGCAGTATTAAACTGCAATGCACATGCTTCTTTTATTTAAAAAAATTATCATTTTTAAAATCCTTAAAAAATCTTTTAAAGGTTGAACACACCAATATTTGGACACTGTTTTAATAGAAAAATAGGTACACTTAAAAAAAGTTTTGTAGAATCTTTTGAAAATGGCAGTTAAAACAATGGTATATGCAGTTAAAAAGGCGACAATGGTATTTATGTCTTTAATAACTGAAAATGTTGCTATTTTTAACTATTGAAAAATAACTAAATGAATTAGAAATAAGTAGCAATATCGTAAAAAAATTGACAAATTTTTACCACAAAAATTTTGAAACGACAAACAAACTACTGGTTTTTACAGTTAATTTTGTTTATATTATAAAAAATAAAAAAAATCAATTCTGTCTTTCGGTTAAAAGAAAACGTGTAATAACTTTATCGAAATTAAAATTTGATGTAAAAAGCATAAAGAATAAAGCTTTGTGATATTTATATTTTCAAAAAGTCAACAAAATTTTTACTTTTTCAAATAACCAACAAAATTAACCGTTTACGGGAAAAGTACTGTCCCGGTAGTTGTTTATTATAATATTAAAAATAACTCCTTTAAACACCTGTAATACAGTAAATTTCGTTTCTCGTTTTTTTAAATAACTGTCCCAATAGTTGGTTTGTATTTTTTCCATAGAAAAACAACAACAGTTCAAAACAAGAACTACTGATTACTAATACAAACAACTGTCATGAAATAACTGTGAAACTTTTTTTAATGAATATCCTTAGAGATTGTTTTTATTTTATTGATGCTCATGCAGATAAAATTTTCTACGATCATATTTAAAATTTTTAGTTAATCGCTTACAATGAAGTTTAAGTTCTAACGTCAAATAGGATGATTTTTTAAGTTTAACTTATAAAAACATGTCAAATTTACAATAAGTGCTAATTTACTGAAAATAGTACGAACTTTAAATTCCATCAATGTAAAAATTTTTAAATAATATTGAGACATGTTTTTTAAACTTTTGGAAATATTAACGTTTTGGTGTGTTCAAATTTTATTTCAAAATATAAATTTTTGGAAAAAATTTTTTGGAAAAATAAGGAAGTATAAAATTAACTGCAATTGCAATTAGTTTTACCCACGTAATTCTCTTACACTGCATTTAGACTGAGCAAAAACCCCTAGTTTTGGCCGTTGCTAGTTTTTACTTGTCAAACTAGTTAAAACTAGTTTTGTACAAAAACTAAATATTTTTGCTCAGTCTAAATTCACTATTAGTGAATGTTTACTTTAATTGGAAAATGTTTACAAGTTGTAAAATAAGTAAAAAGGTCTATTTCTTGCACATTACTGTATATTAAAAATTATTTTGAATAAATCTTTTTAAAACAATATTTCCACGACCTTCTAGTGGTCCTAGCTGCTGAATTTCAATTTCCTCAACACTATATTCATAGCTTTCCTCTACATTTGAACCATCTGAAATAAAAATAAAAAAATTTGTTACAGGTAACGCTAAAGATTGAACTCAAGAATTTTTTAAAATTTAATTTATTAATTAAGTCGCAGTAAAAAATTTAAAGTGATGTCCAATGTAACCCATTCAAATATGAAATTTTTTAATCGGGTGCTAACTGTATGTAAATATGTAATTTTGTGTATTTTCTAATGTAAATACAATTGTAATTTTCACTTTAGTTTAATGATCGTTACTTTTTAAAAAATGTTAATTAAGTTTTAACAAATATGTTTTTTATATATGTAATTTTCTGTATTTCCTAGTGTAAATATAATTGTATTTTCACTTTAGTTTAATGGTCGTTACTTAAAAAAAATGTTAATTTAGTTATACCAAATATGTTTGTATAACCGTTTGTAATTTTGACTTCACTTTGATTTCGGAGGGTCAATTCTCTATTTTTTAACGACAAAATTAAGTAGATAAGTTATCAGCTTACTATCGAAATATTTAAAACTTTACAATTGAATTTCTTCGTTAAAAAAATAAAGAATCGCACTACAGTTTAGTTTTTAAAATATGTTATTTTAATTTTATAAAATACCTTTGTAAAAAAAAAGTAATGAATTACAGAAATAAAAATAATTTTATACCTGGAAGTGTATCATTTTCCTCAATAGCAATATTGTGCAGCACGGCTAGAGCAATGATTAAAACTTTTGCGTTTTCTAGATTTACTGTTAATCCATCTAGCAAACAGCGGAATCTTTGTTTCCACGCCCCAAAACAACGTTCGACTGGGTTGCGTGTAGCGATTTGAGCAGCATTATATTTTACTTCTTTATCGTTTTGTGGCCTTGTCAGTGGTGTAAATAGAAAAGGCAGTAACTTGTATCCAGAGTCGCCTAGCAGGCGTCCTTTGAATTCATTGTTTTCAAATCGGCGGTTAATATTGGATTCATTAAATATCCGACAATCATAAGTACTGCCTCTCCATCTTGCTACTATATCTCTAATTTTTAAATTTGCATCACAAACCACCTGTATTTAAAATATACATTTCTAAATTTATATATTGTTAAAGGCGGATTCACATCCCTATCTACTAGTATCTACTATTTTCCAGTATTGGGGATATCAAATGTTTTGAAAAGAAAATTTATAAAAAATTGAAAATTGGTATCACTTATAAATATGATTGAAGAGGGATGGATGATAATTAGAGCATGAATCAACCTTAAGACATATTTACCCACTTCCATCCCTGTCCATCCATTTTTACTATTACTCAGTATTTATTGGTCCTTTATAAAACTGTCTCAGATTCTAAAATACTTAAAAAATGCTGCGATTTTTTACACAAAACTATCAGAGTCAAAGTTCATTTTATTAACGAACTAATCCTAAACCAGATAAATTTAGTGTCGGAAGTGTTTCACCGCAAACAATATTCAATAAGAAATTCATAATAAGATTAAATACTTTTTTTCGCGAAATTCAAGTACAAAATTTGAACCTGCCACTGTTCAGTGGAACTTTCACTATCTGCTTTGGGTTTTAGTTTTCAGAAAAATTTACCTGCACGTTCAGAGAATAGAATCCTTTCCGATTTATATAATACTGCGCCAGATCACCACCAGTTTTTTAAATTTTTATATGCGTACCATCAATGGCCCCAATAACGCCAGGAAAATTTTTTATTGTTTTGAATTCCCTCATCAGTGTTTGTTCTTCTATAAAAGAAGTTGGCATTTTAATTTTATTTTTAGCAATACGTGCTACAGCGCGAGCAACTCTAACGCAAATTCGGTGTACGGTGGCCTGAGAAAGGCCATGTAAATCACCGGCATCATCCTGAACCTATGAAGATAGAGTAAGACGAAAATAAAATAATGATACATTTATATAATACCTTTAGTTACCTCTATCCTTCCCCAACATCTCAAAGCTACCATCACCTGCAGTTCTGGTGACGTACCACATCCTCTACTATTTAACTCAATTTCAGATTTTACCAAATTTACAATTTTCTTAACTGTAAATTTATGAAAACGGTACCTGGCCTTAAAAACGTTGTCCAAGAGTAAAAAGGGATTTACCCTTTTCTTGTAGGTCTTTGGACGGTGGGTATTATTTAATTCCACTATATTTTCTGTAAATAATTTCAATTGGACTACAATTTCAATATTTTCATATATTTCAGTACTTACCAATATGATCAATTAAACAAATGGTATCCATTTATATTAACTATATTAAATCTGTGCACTTTTTAATTCTTTTTAGAATTTTCTAAAAAAAAAAAACAAAATTTTTGTAAATTATTTTTGATTTTATTTTCGTGTGTTTATTTTTTATATTAAAATGGTGAACTGTCACTTTGTAGAAGGTTTATAGTAGGGTAAATCCTACAAAAATTTTAAAGTGTTCAATAAGAGTTGAATAACGCTATAGAACAATTATGAATCACGTTTTTTCAAAATTTTCCTGTAAACCTTTTATTGCACGTTTCTAAAGTTTTATGAATTAGCATGTAAATATTTAATTTTAATTTTTTTTAACGAGCCAAAGAGGAAGCTATTTTTTAGTTACTTACATTTTTAAATATGTAAGAGCGATCTAACATGTTTTGGTATAAGAGCCCGATTAAGTGAGCCTATTCCATCCCTGATTAACCAGTCGGAGTTCGTTACTGTTCCAAGCCGCATAATATTTTTTCAAATAAAAAATATTGAGAGAGTTGCAGGGCCATTGCTTTAATTTATATTTTTACACAATTGAAATATTCCACAGCAATATTTAATATTCACCAATTTGATTTAATTAAATTACTTACAGTAGAGTGAAAAATTGCCATTTCTATTTCAGCTATTTCTCCATGTCTCAGATGGAAAATATGTATTTGACGAGATGTAGTTTCTTTTTCTAAACATATTTCATAAAAAAATTTTAACAAAAACTTTTATTTGTTAGTTTTTCCATTTTATTGTTTCTTTTTTAATTATCATTCGTATTTTTTTCTGACATTAAATTAATAGGCTGTTTCATATATTTGTGCTTTTATTGTTATACTTGTGCTTTTATTGTTATATGTAAACCCAGACAAACAAATCCAGCTTTTTTTTTGGATTTAATAAATCCATTTTTTGTATGAAAAATTTTAAATCCTGGTGATTAAAAAAAAGGGCTTTATATCACTTCTAAAATTACATTTTTCATCAAAAAGTTTAATTTTTATATCATCAAAAAAGTTTGGGTATACCTGATATTAAAAAAAAATGTTCCCTGCGGCGGAATTAAACTATATCACTTCTGAAATTACATTTTTCATCAATTAAAAGTTCATTCCTTTTGTCTTTCCACTTCCAACTGCCTTTTATGTTCCAAATTTTGAAAATAAACAACAAAAAATTGACATTTACTGGGTTTTACCAAACTAAAATAGCGTGATTTCAGCCTTTTTGAATTTTTTGAAGGTCAGAAATTAAACAAAATGCATCTAATTCAATTCACATCCAACAGATTAGTAAAAAAACCTAATTTTTGGAATCGTGATAATATTTGCTTTCATTTGAGTACCATTTTCGTTCATATTAATTTTTTGCTTTTTTCGACCCCCTTATTGGTCGAAAAGTGGCTCCGTTTGTTAGGGCTACGTTTTATGGGTATAAAAAAATAAAATTTTTGGAATCTTGAGACAATTTCCTTTAATTTGAGTACCCACACTTACATGTTACTATATTCCCCCGTTTTTTACCCCCACGGGCCTCCCGGGTCCGAACACCTCCCAAAATTAATTTCAGTGGGGGTCATTTCTTTTTTTTTACGAAACCCCATAAAATGCAGTTTTGCCCAAAATTTTAATCTATCTGTTTGGATCGACTCTTATTTGAATTTGCTTTTTTTAAACAACTTACAAATATTTTTTTTCTGTTAAAAGTTATTTGTCCATTTGTTTAACTGTTGGTTGTTAAATGTCATGTTTTCGTTGTGCTTTTGCTGTATTTATTTTGTGACATGCTGTTACTTTGGCGTCAGAGTTAAAAATGCAATTAGCGTTGCCATGAAAACTGCTAACAATTTGTTAGCAACTTAAGATACTATCCATAGTTTAGTGGTATTATAACTAGTGTAAAGAAAATGGTTTACAGATGTTGTTTTAATATATTATAAACAGTAAGATGACACTTAGTTATGTGGGAAATTAAGTCATATTAAAATATTATTCAGAAGAACCTTATTTGTCCGTACGATTTATAAACATTTTCTTCGAATTATTCTTTAAAATAAGTGCTTTGCTAATATTTGTCCGAGGAGAGGGATTTGATTTTAAATAGAAGGTGCCTAGCTTGATAAGAAAATGAGCGCATTCAAATAGAAAAAATTTGTTTGAAATAAAAAAAAATATATAAAATGTGTTGTATGTTGTCTATATGATGAATGGACAGGAGTACAAAAAAATCATATGCCAGTTAAATGTTGTGATATCAACAACTTTTACAAATGTTGATTTTAACATTTATGTAGTTATGAGAAAAATGTTTTTTTAATTAATTAAAATAAAATAAACATATCTGCATGTCCATATATGAAAAAACATAAAGATTTGTAAAAGGCATAAAGGTGTCCCTTAAACTTAAATTTACGATTTTCAATGCTAATAGCTTTCAGTTTTTTCAGTGGATATAAAATTTTCATATTTAATGAACTTTTTTTGTTTTTGTTTGGAAGAACCGATTCACAACAAAATGACAAAATTTTTGAAATACACAAAATTTTAAGTAACTTATATACATACCTTACAAAATTTCTTAAAAAACATTTTAAATTTTTTCTTTATATATTTTATAAATTTAAATTAAAAAAAAATGATCCTTGAACTTGTACACTAAGGTTATGACTTTTTGATTTTTTTTTTTTGCAAATATAAAATTTTATATGGCCTAGCCAAAAAGGCCATAAAAAATATATATAGAAACGCAATCTTACTTTTTCGCTGCTGTCAAAAAAGTTCCCGCACCAAAAGGGTTGTAATTTGGTCTATATTATTTTAGTTTAATTAAAATATTTCTCCGAAGTTTTAAACAAATGCGTTTTTTTAATAAATTGTCCTTTATTAGCTTGGGGTCATATGTGACCCCATGTCCAAAAGCGTTAATGAGGTCATATAATTTTTGCCAAACCGCTAAGCTATTAAGATAAAACATAACATTTAAAAGTACAAAATTGATTAATTTTTGATACAAATACTTAAAGAGAGTAAATTTACTTAATTTTTTTAAAAATTACACTTTTCTTGAAATCCACAAAAAATAAGAGCTTGTCACCAACAGGTCCTTGGAGGGATTTACCTCAAAATTGGCACGCTTCATCTCTAGGATGTATTTAATAAGACTTTGAAGTACAAAATCCATTTTTTTAAATTTGTTTAAGAAAATTTTTTTAAAATCGAAAATGAAGTTTTGAAAATTATGCCAAAAAATGTATGCGTTCTTTGCTTCATTGCGCGACAGGTTAACAGACAGGTAATAAAACAATATTTCATATCTGAGTATTTATAAGTATAGCGAGAAAAAAACAATTATAGCTTTAATCCAGGGACGTAACAGTTATAACCAGGGACGTAACAGTTATAACTTTTATTCAAAAAACTGATTGTTTTACAACTATTTCTTGTTTGAGTATTTTTAATTGTCTGTTTATTTGCTCTGTTTTGATTTTTATTTTTAATTCAAACAAAAACAATCCAAACACGATTTTTATTTTTTCAAAAATAATAAAAGTTATTTTGTGATTTTTTTTTCTTTATCAAAAAATAACAATTAAGAATATAAAGCAAAAGCCATAGGACCAATGAATTCAACAATTATAATATCCTGATGGTGTCAACTAGTGTTAATAAAACATTGAACAGTGATTTAAAGTGAGTAAATATGTATATTCCAGAAACTTCCGGCATTCAATTTAGATCAATTTTTAATTTTTATTTTATTATCAAATAAAAAAGTTAGTGCTTAATTTTTTTCAAAAAAATCATTCTGTAACTTTTATAAAAAGTTTTAAAATAAAAATCAAAAAACAACAGAAATTTATAGAGTAAAATATAAAAATTTTAAAAATTAAAATCTTTGTCAAACTTTGTAATTTTTTTGTGCAATATGATTTATAAAATATAGGGCATTATTGAAATATTATAATTAAATAAATTTGGGTGGTGACCTTTTTAGAAATATAACAGTTATTTTGGGTCTCTGCTTTAATCACAATCTGAACGTCTAAAAAAGTGCCATCAAATTTCATGACCTAGTGTTTTTTGGCACAAAATTGGTCTGGGGCATTTGCTATATCTTGGCGAGTTCTTAACTGATTTTGAAGTTATGTGGCTTTTTAGAAAGATAATATAATACTAAAATCGACTAATAACACAAGTGGTTGAAAAAGTTAAAGTATAGTACGAAATTTTCATAAAAACCAAGGTTGGTTACCGTTATCGTTATAATACCGTTATCGCTAAAATACCGTTTAAAATTGAATACCGTTACCGTTATCGATACCTCTAAAAAAAATTATAAATACCGTTATCGTTACCGTTACCGTTATTTTTATGGGTAATTACCGGTATTTTACCGGTATTTATTATTTTATATAAAAATTACAATTTTTTATTTTATAATCTTGAGTGTTTTTTTTTACAAAAAATTTATAGATAATAATTTTACTTATTAAAACTACCAGTATTGAATTTATAGCTTAAAATCTGTATTTTCAGTACTTAAAATTAAAAATATGCCATGTTTTTACTTGTTTTTATATGTTTTTAACATAATTTTTAATACCGGTACGTACCGGTATTGCTGTTTCGATAACGGTATACCGTTACCGAAAAAGTCTTAAATACCGTTACCTTTACCGTTACCTAAACAAACGAAATCTGATACCGTTACCGTTACCCTTACCGTTATTCGTTTCGGTAACCAACCTTGCTAAAAACTGAAAAACGTCATATTTTTCCCATATAAACATCTTGAAATTTTCAATCGATTTCCGCCTCGACTTTTCTTTATTCAATTGCCCCCAAACTTCATATTTATTAGTTTTATAGAGAAAGGAAACAAATTGGACCCCGAAACTCCTCAAATTCGCCCTTTAAAAAATTGCCATATAATCTTGAACGCCTCTAATATATACGTATCCACATTTTACCAAGATATGTATTTTTTGGAAAGTTTTTATAATAAAATCTTTTAAGAAATTGTATTTTATAGTGAATATGAGTGAAAACATATCAACTCAACACACCAGGTCGCATAAATTTTGCGACCTTTTCGGTTTCCTAAATATGACGTCACGAAAATTGGAAAAAACGGTAAACTTTTACTAAAGTATGATTACAAAATCGGCAATAACTTAAAAACTATTCAAAGTATAATACTGAATTTAGACTAAGCAAAAACTATCTGGTTTTTGTACAAAACTAAATTGCAAAAGCCAAGTCATTTACACTTGTTATTTAGTTTTTCTTTGTCATAACACTTTTTTATTACACGCTTTTCTTCCTTTTTTTATTTTTAAATTAATGTAAAAAAATTATTGATATATTTAGAAAATAATAACAACACGCAATTTTAAACGAAACTAGAAACATTCTTAAAAAATTAAAAAATATTTTTTTGACACTCGCTTTACTCCTATATTCGTTGTAACAGGGTGTACCGAAAATTAACTATAAATGATACCGGGTGTATAAAAAATGCAAATTTCAGATACTTGGTTTTTTTTTTGGCAAAAACCAGGTAGAATCTGGTTTTCAGTTTGTATAAAAATTGTATGGAAAAACTAAATTCATTTTGCAGTTTTCGGCTCAAAACCTAAAAATGGCCAAAAACTACTCGTTTTTGCCAAGTCTAAATACACTATAAAATTCGTTATTATTTATTAGGTATTATTTATTAGGTAAGAATGTACTCTTTAAAAAGGTATGCATATCGATTTTTTTCCTGGAAGGGTCAAAGGTCATTTCTTGGGGTCTTGAGTTCAAATTCCCATTGTTCGAAATGCGCATTTGTTGAAACTATTAAAAAATATATGATTATTGTTAAATTCTCTTCTACATTTGTGTGAAAAATTTAAGGTGGTATCTCGATTCGTCTCTGAGTTATAGCCAAAACCGTGTCCCTAGGTATCATTTGTTGTCCTAGAGTATGTATATTAGGGTGACCTTATTTTTCAACTTGCGATTTAAGGCCGTGCCCCCCCCCCTCTAGAAATGTGCCTTTGGGTATAGAAATAGAACATGCAAAAAATTAAGGGGATCGTATAACGGGATCACTTTCCGCATCGGCCCTGAGGTTTGAAATACGATTTTCAAGGCGAAAGAACACCTAGACAAACGGCTAGCACCACTGGATTCAGCGCGCCCTTATTAATTTACGCACTGGGTGCCCCGCACAGTGGAGTATTATACAAAATTATTGGAAATAATTCGGCAATTTTTTACTTAGTGGTCCGATTGCATTGAAATTTAGAACAGACATAGCTGAAGTAATATCAAATTTTAGACGTTCGGCTTCACAGACCCTCCTTTTCCATAAAAAATTCTGACCGTTCGCCATTTTCTGGTTTCTTCTCAGATTTTCATTTTTAACATATTTATAATCTTCTAGTACAGGCCTACAAAATACATTAGGTTAGGTGTGTGGGTTATCCTTTGTAATTCCGGAGATATTCCCATTTTTAAATTCAAAATTTGGTAAGACTGAGGTCCAGTTTTTCGCGAATAGCGGGATCAATCGAAGTCAATTTTTTTTTAATACAAAAAAAAATTGCGATTTTCCGACAAAAAGCCCAAACACTCTTTTGCCTCCAGATAAGTATTTTCTTTGCAAACATATAAAGTATTCATAGTATACCAAAATGCCTTTTCATAAAAAAGAATATATGCTTAAAAATCTTTGATTTTAATATCATTTTTGCCCCACCGCTTCTAAATTTAAAAAAATCTAGACGTGGCAGCAAAAAATGTTTTTAAATTTAAAAAATTTAGACGTGGCAGCAAAAAATATAAAAAATATAAACTCACAATATTTTATCGTTAAAAACAATTTAAAATACATATTAAGTTAATTGAAAACACAATTAAAAAAAGGACTAGTGATTTTTCATTATATTCAAACCATTTTGCTATTTATTTTCAAACATTGGGTCATATGAATAAAACTTAGCAATTACTTCGAAGTAATTACTTTTGGCTTAGGAATGACTTTTAAAACCAAATTTATTCATAGACTTGTAGAACGGCATGAAATATAAACGAAAATCGAAAAATAAAATTGTTAGTCTACTCGTAGGTAGACTTAAATTGTGAAATTAAAGTAATTTCTAAGTTTTATTCATATGATCCATTGTTTAAACAACCCGAGTAAAAAAAATTATATATAATCATATGTGGCATATATTACAATATATAATTAGACATGTGGTTATGTATATCCATATATAATTATATATGACGTTTTTTCCGAAAATTTTTCCTTATATTATGCTATATATAATTTCATCTAATTAGATATCGGCCTTCATAATATTAGATATGGCATATATAATTATATATTACATAACATGGTTGATCTTATTGCATATATAGTTATATATAGAACTATATCTTAATATATATGGTGGCATTTTAGCAATATATAATTATATATGGTATCATTTAAACAATATATAATTATATATGGTGACAGTTAAACTAGATATTATCATATATGGTGCCATTTAAACAATATATGGTCATATATGGTACCTCATAAACAAAATCTTTAATTCAGTTCCAGATATGATAATATATGGTACTATATATAGTGCAATATATATTTATATATGGTGTTATTTAAGCTATATATTATCATATACGGTGCCATTCAAACCATATATTATCATATATGGTGCCATTCAAACCATATATTATCATATTTGGTGCCATTTAAACCATATATTGTCATATATGGTGCCATTTCAACAATATATGCTCATTAGGGCGGGTCGATTTAATAATCGCCCATGGCTCAGTGAAAATCGTATTCTAGGGATCAAAACCATACCTATAAACGAATTCTACTACCCCCCAACTGTTGACTTTTGTCCCGTAGGGTCAAGTTTTGAAAAATCCTACTTTGACCCATTTAGAGTGCCCCAATCGAGTCCAAATGTATGACCGACCCCCACTAACTTTGGAGGGCCGATCCACCCATGCCAGTGGCACACCCCCTGGAACTCCCCTGGGGGGTTCCCCATACAAACATTTTAAAATATCACCATTTTTGGCACTTTATTTTATTATTTTTTATTTATTTTATTTATTTTTATTATTTTATTTATTTTTTCTCTTTAGAAATTTATTTAGTCAGAACATATGTAAATGAAAAAATTAATTTAACTTAGTAATAGAAAAGAAAATAAAAAAAATTACTGTTTGAAGTCTTTTTTGCTTTCAAGTCTGGGCAATTTCGCACGGCTCTCTAATGTCGTCACCATAACAGCCTCTACATTTTCCGGTATAACTCGTTTGGAAACGCTAGCTAGCAATTGAACGT
This sequence comes from Leucophora obtusa, assembly GCA_949987735.1. Taxonomy (NCBI): domain Eukaryota; kingdom Metazoa; phylum Arthropoda; class Insecta; order Diptera; family Anthomyiidae; genus Leucophora; species Leucophora obtusa. The sequence continues at coordinate 122,788,730 of OX465295.1, read as the reverse complement.
GTCATTCTGTTGCAGGTCGTAAAATAGGTTGTGTGGGTTTTTTAAGCCACCACAAGACACAGCTGCATGTCGTAAACTTACTTAAGCTAAATCGGTTACAGGTAGAATTGAGCATAAAATTATCATAAAGGATTTTCCAGAAGTAATAAAAGGCGCACTTGCTTAACAGAATTTGTAGTCAGATTAACGTTTAATTTACATGTAAGTACTTTATGGGCAGTTTTGACAACAAAATCGGTTACAGGTAGAATTGAAATTACCATTTCATTCTTATTACCTCGTCTCCTAGACCATATATAACGCAACAGTTTTTGTGAATGCATTAAGTCGTTGTGAAGAACTCGAAGTGTGAAGTGCTAATTTGAGATAAAAAAATATTTAAAAAAAAATCATTCCAAATCAAGAAGTTTACAATGAATTCACCATCCTCTACACCGCAAGATGAAGCAATAACAACATCAACAACTATCGAAAACCCAATGAGTCATATACCCAGGCATGATGTTACTGTTTTTGGTGTGTCTACTGATTTGACTGATCTTAATTTACCAACCCATCTGGATATCTTGAGATATTATTTTTACTTGAGCGAACAAAAAAAGTTGTCCTATAAAGCATTCACTATTCAAGTACAAGATAAGTTGATTGGAATTTGGGAAAAACTTGGTATGGAAATAATGCTGAAAAAAAGTGTATGTAATAAATTGAATAGATTGCTTGACAAATATCAAGAGCAAATCAAGAGAAGAAACAAACCCCAACAATTTACAGAGTATGTAAAATCTCTGGAAACAATTTTTTTCATTGGAACATGTAAATGCGATTTGAAGGCAGCTCCATGTGCATGCGGTTTGGTTCCCGAACGCCTCAAAGAGTTTATGCACGATCAACATAATCAGAGAAGTCTAACAATGGATGGATTTGCGATGGAAATTGAAGAGCAAGGAGCAACGTCTATGTCATCAATGCCAACATACCAAGATCCCGATGATTCAACATACGCACCGCCACCGGTTCAAGAAGATTTGGATATAAGCACAAGTTCACAATACACACAGAGATACGATTGTTTTAACTTTGCCTTGGTATGTGACAGATTTGGCGTGCCTGATAGAGTAGCATCAGCAATGGGAACAGCTCTTTTCCAAGATTTTAAAATGAAAGATATCCATGGCAAACCTCTCATCATGGATAAATCGAAAGTTCGCCGAGAAAAAGAGAAATGCAGACAAGAAGTGCTTCGCAAACGGTTAGATGATACCAATTTGTTAGCATTTTCATTCGATGGCAGAAAAGATGATACTTTAACGAGAGATACAATTGATGAGAAGTATCATACTAGAATGGTAAAAGAACCTCATCTTGTTATTTTGAGAGAACCGAATTCTGAATTGATTGGTTACGTAAGACTGGAACATGAAACCGCTGAATACAAAACAACCAAATTAAATGATTTTTTCAACGATAAAAATATATCACTGGATGCATTAATTGGCATATGCACTGATGGTGAGCCAACAAACACTGGCCCAAACGGTGGAATTATACGACGATTCGAATTGCTGTTAAAAAGACCATTGCATTGGTTCGTTTGCCTTCTACACTTCAACGAACTTCCGTTTCGGCATTTTTTTGAAGCTTTGGATAAATCAACCAGCACTGGACCAAGATCGGCAACCGGAAAATTGAGCTGTCAAATCGAAACTTGTGAAACTCTTCCGGTAAGTTATTGCTATCACTCATTTATTATAATTGTCAACCGTTTTTAATTGTTTTATTTTTATATATTTTCAGGTGGTGGACGGCTTTCAGAAAATTGAGTTGAAAAATATGCCCCCTGCTCCAGAAAAAATTGAATTTTCCACCGATTCCAAGTACTTATACGACATGGCCCATGCAATTTCTAGCGGCGTGGTTTCAGTGGATCTGGCAAACATCAAACCAGGGAAAATTGTACATTCTCGGTGGCTCACCAAGGCTGCTAGACTATTACGATTATATGTGACAACGGAAAATCCAGATGCAAATTTAAGAATACTGGTTGAATTTATAATTACATGTTATGTGCCAATGTACTTCAATATCAAGTATTACAGCTCTGTCGTGTACTGTAGTAGATTATTTTTCAAATTCATTAGTTGGTCAAGATTTCTAGAACCTCGTTTACGCAAAATTGTCAATAAAGTAATTACAGATAATTCATATTATGCGCATTCGGAAAATATCTTGTTATCAATGTTGTTTGATGATAGCAAAGAAAAGCGCGACTGTGCTATCAAGATAATTCTACGCTATCGAACCGATGTTGACGACCCAACGGGACTTAGAGCTTATAAAAAACCAGATATAAACTTTTATTGCACAAGTTACAAGGAAATGATCAATATGAATGACATAAATGACGTATTTGAACCACCATTCACGCGAAGCATTCCATACGATACTTTGAAAGAATATTTAAATCAAGATGATCCACCGTTTAATGATCCAAAAATTCCATCACACATACAAGAAACAGAACGACACGTTCAATTGCTAGCTAGCGTTTCCAAACGAGTTATACCGGAAAATGTAGAGGCTGTTATGGCGACGACATTAGAGAGCCGTGCGAAATTGCCCAGACTTGAAAGCAAAAAAGACTTCAAACAGTAATTTTTTATTTTTTCTTTTCTATTACTAAGTTAAATTAATTTTTTCATTTACATATGTTCTGACTAAATAAATTTCTAAGGAGAAAAAATAAATAAAATAATAAAAATAAATAAAATAAATAAAAAATAATAAAATAAAGTGCCAAAAATGGTGATTTTTTAAAATGTTTGTATGGGGAACCCCCCAGGGGAGTTCCAGGGGGTGTACCACTGGCATGGATGGATCGGCCCTCCAAAGTTAGTGGGGGTCGGTCATACATTTGGACTCGATTGGGGCACTCTAAATGGGTCAAAGTGTGATTTTTCAAAACTTGACCCTACGGGACAAAAGTCAACAGTTGGGGGGTAGCAGAATTCGTTTTAGAGGTATCGTTCCTTCGGCAAAGTTTCTTATTTTGATCCCTAGAATACGATTTTCCCTGAGCCATAGGCGATTTTTTTGCCTCCCCACAAATCGACCCGGCCTAATGCTCATATATGGTACCTGATGAACGACATTTTTAATACAGATGCAGATATGATAATATATGCTACCATATATAGTACCATATACTTTGATATATCGTATCATTTAAACAACCCGAGGAAAAATAGTTACATATAGTCATATATGTGATTAAGTTATATCTGTATAAATATATAGTTTCATCCGAAGAATGGCCCGATATATTTTTATCAATTGTTTATCAATTTTTATCTAAATGTAACAGTTTAGATCTGACCTGATTAAATTATGTGTTAATCAGATGAAATTGTATCAGATTTTTGACCTGATACAATTCTATCGGTTTGATCGTAATTGGTTCAATTTTACATAAATAAAATATAATTGTATCCGACATTTACCTTATACAATTGTATCAAAGTTTTAAACTGATATCAGGTCAAAATTGGGATATAACTATATAATTTTGTATACAAATATATCTATTTGGACCTAAACTGATACCATGTAATATAAACCAATAAAATTGTATCAGGTCAAAAATCTGATACAATTTCATCTGATTAACACATAATTTAATCAGGTCAGATCTAAACTGATGCAATTAGATAACAACTGATACAAATAAGAACTGATACAATTTCATCGGGCCATTTTTCGGATCAAATGGTATATGGATGAATCTAAGTTATATATTACCATATAAAGCTCCATATTGGTGCCATTTAAACAATATATTGTCATATATGGTGCCATCATATATGGTAACTCATCAGCAACTACAATATTAACTGTATTTCAGAAGCTATTAAATGTATTTCAGAAATTTTAAATGTATTTTAGAAATTATGGAATGTATTTCAGAAATTTATTAATTGTATTTCAGAAATAATCAAATCTATTTCAGAACTTGTTGATGGTTTATCATAGTTAATAGAGAAAAATTTCTAAATTACATTTCATAATTTCTGAAATACAATTGATAATTTCTGAAATACAGTTTGATAATTTCTGAAATACAGTTGTGAATTTCGGAAATACAATTAATAATTTCTGAAATACAATTGATAAAACTGAAATTCAATTGACTAGTTCTGAAATACAATTCATAAATCTGAAAAATAATTGATAAGTTCTGAAATACAATTGATAAAACTGAAATTCAATTGATTATTTCTGAAATACAATTGATAAATTTTAAAAACAATTGATACAATTGGAAATGGTGTAGAGCATTAAAAATATGTAAATAAAATTATTTTTTAAAAAAAATTCCATTTAATAAAAAAAATATAATTTTATAAAAACATTTACAGAAAATAAAATTATAATTTTATAAAAAGAAATTCTTTTGAATGGGGGAAATGTTTTTAGTTGATCTGTTATTTTTAAGTAAATGAATGTTATTTTATTTTGACTCAAGATCATAAATTAATATCACTTTCTGTTTAAATTATTTTCAAATCACAGAAAGATGATACAATTTTTACAAGTAAATTACAAAGAATAAAAATTATTGAAAAAATTTCGATAAGACCAGCAAGGAGAATGCGCATTTTTATAAAAAAAAATGCATAGCCGTGAAAGGTATCGAACTCGAGATCTTCTGATTTTAAACCTTATTTTAACAAAATATTTTAATTTTTATAAAATCAGTGATCTTCCACTGTATTATTTTTTGAACTATTGTCAATATCTGTCTGGGATCTTATTTAATCCCAAATAAATGGAGATCTTACGTAGTACCCAAATATAATGCGGGATCTAATTTTAGCTGTCATTTTTCTGGATAGTTCTAGATGTCAATCTCCAAATATATTGCTGTTTCTAATTCGATCTGCAATTTATGGTATAAATTAAGATCCTACCAAATCCCCAAATATATCACTGGATTTAATTCGATCTGCAATTTATCGGAAAAGTTAAGATCTTCCGCAATCCCAAAGTATATTACTGGATCTAATTTTATCTGTAATTTTTTGGATAAATTTAGATCTTACTTAATCCCCAAATATATTGCTGGATCTAATTCGATCTTCCATTTTTCGGATCAAATTAGATCTAAGTTTATCCACAAATATATTGCTAGATCTAATTAGATCTGCCAAAATTGAGATCAAATTAGATCTATATTTATCCCTAAATATATTGCTGGATCTAATTCGATCTGCCACTTTTTCGGATCAAATTAGATCTAAGTTTATCCACAAATATATTGCTGGATCTAATTCGGTGTGCCATTTTTTGGATCAAATTAGATCTAAGTTTATCCCCAAATATATAGCTACATCTAATTCGATCTGCCACTTTTTCGGATCAAATTAGATATACGTTTATCCACAAATATATTGCGGGATCTAATTTGATCTGCCAAAATTGAGATCAAATTAGATCTAAGTTTATCCCCAAATATATAGCTGGATCTAATTGGATCCGCCATTTTTCGGATCAAATTAGATCTAAAAATATCCGCAAATATATAGCTGGATCCGCCAATTTTCGGATCAAAATAGATCTAGGTTTATACCCAAAGATATCACTGGACCTCCCAATTTTGAGATATAACTTGATCTTAGTTTATCCCCATATATACAATGGGATCTAATACGATATGATTGGATACACCCAATTTTGAGATCTAATTGGATCAGCTAGATATTAAAGCAGATCTTAATTAATATCAAATTGGATATAATTAGATATTGCGCGAGATCAATTTTTTTTACTCGGGAATCCATAAAAGAAAAAAAATAATTGAAAAGTCTGTTAAAACAATCATCAATTTTTAACTGACAAAATGTAAAAACACGATTTTGTGGTTTGTTTTTTTTTGTTTGAATGACTTCAAATATGGCAACACTGTACTGTACTGTGCGAGATCTTGAATTTTTTAGAACATTTGTTGCGCGCCATCTGATGGTGAGTTGGCGAACTTTGTTGAAGCTTTTTTTTAGTTCATAGCCCTTTTATATTATTTTACTTCGGTGGGGTTAATTGCTATGAGAATACTAATATGAGAATAGGGATAGAAAAAATTCATAAATATTATTTTTCATAAATTGATATTGCCTTGTTTTGGGATCGAACCCTCAACCTCATGTGTAACAGTCCAACGCGCTAACCATTACACCACAGCACCCATTTGAAAGTTTTTTTTGTTTAAATTTTCAAAATTAAAGAATTTCTTGTAATTTGAATTGAAATAATTTTGTATATAAACAAACCATTTTAACAAAAAAGAAAACCGAAAATATTTGAATTTTTTGTTTTAAAACAGAAAACAACGAAATTATTTAAATTATTTTTTTCTAAAAATAGAATATTTGACTGAAAATATCAACTCCTACAGACGATAAATATTTTTTAGTAGTTTGTTTTTTATTGACTGAAAAAAAAGTTAAACAATATGTTTCAATGTATTTTAATTGATTCTTCAATTGAAAACAAACTTTACCTATTACTTTTCAAAAAAACCTCAATCAGTTATGGAAAATATATTGTGAGTGTATACTAGGCTTATGACTCATTTTTGACAAAAATTTTACCTATCATCACGTGATGGGCAATACTAAATTAAAAATAAAAATCGTGTTTGCGGGGCATTTCGGCAAAAAAAACTTCCGCACCAAATGAAATTTCTAAAAATAATTTTTGCTCGGGAATTTTGTTTAATTAACATAACGAATTATTACAAAAATTATTGTAAACGATAAAAAATATATCCAAAAGTCCTTCCAAAAAGGTTTCGCAATTTTTACCGTAAATAGCTTTTAATAAGCATCGTTTGAGTCTCATTTGTTTAAAACTTAGGAGAAATATTTTAATTAAACTAAAACCATATAGACCAAATTTCAACCCTTTTGGTGCGGGAACTTTTTTGACAGCAGCGAAAAACTAAGATTGGGTTTCTTAATATTTTTTTATGGCCCTTTTGGCTAGGGCATGTAAAATTTGATATTTGCAAAAAAAATCAAAAAATCATAACCCTAGTGTATACTTTGTGAAAAAAATCCCATCTTTGAAAATTTTATTTTTGGGAATTGTGGAATTGCTTATTGCAAATTCTAAATTCTGAGACCAATCATCTGATAATTTGTATTGTTAAAGCATATTTAAGTCCAAGAAATCGTTTGATAATGTACGTTAATAAATATTTCATTGAATAGTAAAAAATTATATTTTAATAAAAACCGCAATTTCTATCTTAATACTTATTACGATTTCCGAATTTTTAGTTCTACCAATAGTACAAAATAGGAGATAATTTACTTTCCAACGATACCAAACACTTATGTGGTATATTTATAACTTCTTGACAAGAAATCTTTAGAAATTTGCCGAAAATTACACTTATCTTCTAGAGATCAATGAATTTGATAACATATCTTAATGAAATTGAGCTGTCACGTCCCATTTTTCAACAGGACAATGCGGCAGTCCATAGATCTCGAGATGTTTCTGAGTAGTTTTCTCAAAACAACATAGTAATAATGAAATGGCCAGCCCAGCCCAGTCCGGATCTTCACACTTTTGAAAACATATGTTGTATGCTTTCCAACAGGGTTTGCAGATATGATAAGTTTAAAAATTTAAAAGAGCTAAAAGCAGAATTCGCTCGGATATTGAATGAAACCGATAATTTCGAGTTTCAAAATTTGGTGCTTTCTATGCCACGAAGAATGAAAAAGGTTATTCGAGTATCCGGGAGACACACCCATTATTAATTGTTACTCAGTTTTTGAAAAATGGCTTTAACGATTTTGGAAGTGAGTTATTCTTAAAAACTTTTAATATTTGGCGTCAACAAAAAACATGATTTTCGTTTTGAGGGCACATTAATAGTGTCTTCTGTACACTTTACCTAACCTATGAGCTGTTCAAATTCGTTTGCGTGATTGACTTTGAAGGGGTCGTTAAAACTATAGCGGTTTAAAGTGGAAAATAAAAAAAAAAATTCAAAAATGCATTTTTTAATCTATTTGCAAAATTATTTTATATGTGCCCCGTCCCAGTTAATACCTGTAAAAATTCGTTCAAACATATAATAAAACTGCTAAAGTTAATAAGATATAGGAACCTAAAGTTTTTTTTCTACCTTTCCCATGGACTTTTGTTAATATAAAAAAACCAAATTTTTAAAATTAAAAAAAAATCATTAAATCAGATCACTAGTTTTAAATGTTTTAAAATTTATTCGAAATTAATGTCTTTATTGGTTTAAGGTACGTCTTTTTTTATTCCACTCCAGAGTCAAAGTTGAATGACTCTGGAGTGTGGATTTCTTACTCTCTACAGTTAACATTGATCTGATAACTATGTATAATAAGATGACAAATATACCTTAGAAAACACATCACTAATAAGCTCGCATCTCTAATTGTCAACAAATTGAAAACAAAAATATTAAAAACGTAAAACCAACACAAATAATTGTTGTTTGGAATTTAATAAATAAAAAATTATTTTATTGTAGATTTTTAGTTGATCTGAAGATGTTTTACATTGAGTGTTATTTTCGCTCGGTTTAAAATCAAATTTTACAAATTCTAAATAGAATTTACAATTTTTGTTTTACAACCAATAGAGAAAAACTTATGAAAACAAAACTTTCCTAGAACCAATGGTTGACAAGTGACACCGCTTACTATCATCAGATTGTCTTTATGGGGTCCTCTCTAGGCTATAATGTAGATTTTAGTTTTTTTTTTGTATATATATGATCAATTTCAAAGAAATGCATTTTGAGAAGTAATTGTAAATTCTATTTAGAATTTGTAATATTTGATCTTAAACCGAACGAAAATAACACTCAACATAAAAAATTATTTTAAAATTAGGCAGTGGAAATAAAGCCTAGAAATTCGCGAAACAAAATGTAAGTGTTTAAGTGTCAAATACTTTTTGAAGTAACTCCAGGCGGTTTTCATCGCCTCTTTAAAACATTAACAGTTTGTATCGAAAAATATTAGCCTTTGCAGCAGGGCTGCCAGAATTGCCGGTAAAAATTATGCAAAATGCCGATTTGCCGATTTTTGGGCGAAAAATGCCGATTTTTTACTAAAACCCGAAAACATGGAAACTTTACTTCTTTTGTAGTATTTTTATGAATATGGCAACACTGAAATATTCGTACATAATGAACAGTTTTTTTTTTGCCAATTCTGTTATAGTAAAAAGAACAGATATAGTCTACTGGTTAAGTGTATTGATCTATTTGATTATTAAGCTGCCTACACACTAGGGAACATGGTTGAGGGAACAAAAAATATCAAAAAATTTTGTAAACACGAAATGCACGCTCTCAACACTCACACACACACAAACGCACTCACACATTCACAAAAAATGCTCTCTTTTTTAAGTATGTTCCCTAGTGTGTAGCACTGTTGGTAAAAGTGGCACAAAAGTGCCATTTGTGGCACTATTGAATGTTCAATGGCACCATGGCACTCTTCATAGAATTTTGGCACTTTTTAAGAAAATTTCTATATAATTTGATAAAAGGTCGATATCGCTGGCTTTTCATTAAAAGCCACGCCTACTTAGAATGAGTAGCAAAATTAAAAAACAAACGCTACATTAAAAATTTCTACAATTTTCTGGACCAGCTTCCAGTTCTTCGGGGACAATTTAATCATTATTTTGATCTTTAAAAACAAAAGCAATGGGGATAAAATTAGAAAAACTTTAATTGATTCTATTGTATTCTTGTATTCACTGGAATTTTTCAAAAATTTGTTATGGTATTCTAGTTTTTTTATGACAAGCAAAAGTTTTAAAACTTTCACCATACAATGGTGAAAGCTTTTTCTGCCAAAAATAAAATTATCAAAAATTGTAATATGTGAAAAATTACGATATTTTCGATAATTTCATGAAATCTTAAATGATATGAAAACTTAAAAAAATTGTCCAGGAACCGCAGAACACGAGAGAACTAGTTCTAAGTACTTGGAGTTTCCTTAAAATTTTAGCATCAAATACCCTGAGCTTATTCCTAACAACTTTAGCCCCAAAAATCCCATGTTAATACGTAATATTTTGGAGGAATTTGCAGGAATGTTAGAATCGGTAAAAGGTTCCCTGCATCTTAAAATAATACCTCAAAATATATTTCATATTTTATTTCTGTGAAGAAAAATTTTAAAATTCTTCAAAAGAAAATAAAATGTTTATATTTTAAATTGTTGACAATTGAAAATATTTGGTTATTATGTGCTTTTTATTACATGACAATTTTTTCAAGGTTTTGCTGTGACAATTTTTCTGAGAATACAAAAATTATAATAATTTCCATTCACACCAGTTTTGTGACAATTTTGTTATTGTTATAAAGTTTAGAATAAGGGTGTAAATGTATAAATATTTGAAATAAAAGCTGAACATATTATTTGAAACATTTGCATGTTGCTTAATTTTTTTTGGCACTTTTAAAGCTATTTTGGCACTTCTTTGGCACTTTTTTGGCATCATTTAGGCACCAAACGAAAATTCTCAAATACCATCACTGGTGTGTAGGCAGCTTTAGTACCATTTTGAAAATTATCAACTGTGAAGAATAAGAAAACAAAACAAAATAAAAAAGTTAACGGTTTAACTTTTTATGGAAGACAAAAATTTCGAACGAATACAAAAAAATATTAACAAAAGTTTCAAACGAATACAAAAAAGTATTAACTAGTGTTTTAAATTATTAAAACAAAATTGATCGTTCAGATATTGCAATCAAATGTGGAAATATTTACAAAATAGTAATAAAGGTATGTAAAATACAAAAATATGTTCTGCCAGACATATTAATAAGAATATTAACCTTTTTTAGACACCGACAATGATGATGACGATAATGCTAGCACATCAGAAAACCAACCATTGGTATGTATTTTGGAATTGTCTTTCACAAAAACATAATTTGAATATTATATTTTAGGGGGGAAAAAAGAAAAGAAGAAAGCTAAAAGAAGAGTGGATTATGGATTCGGAATTTAGATGTTGGGCTGAAAAAAGGAATAATGTTTTCTTTTGCAAACTGTGCAACGTAGAACTAAAAGCCTCTTCCGGGAAAACGGATTTGTTAACACATTCAAAGTCTAAAAAACATGCTACTGCTGCAAATTCAATTTGTATCCAAAAGAAAATTGATGAAGCATTTAATGTGGAAAACTTTGGTGGCAAAAGAGCAGAAATTAAATTGGCTCTGTTTATAGTGGAGCACAACCTTCCATTTATGGTTGCTGATCATATGATAAAAGTTTGTCAGAGTTCTTTTTCGGATTCCAAAAGTGCCAGCAATATGACACTTGGACGCACTAAAGCAACAGCCCTTGTAAAAAATGTTGTTGGAAAAACCCAATTTTTAACTGTGTGTCAACTTTTGAAAAACAATAAATTTTCTTTATGTGCTGATGAATCCACGGATCTTTCTAACAATAAATCTTTATGTTTAGTGGTTCGAGTTTGCTTGGATTTTAAAATACAAGATTTTTTCTTTGGCTTACTAAAAGTGGATAAGTGTGACGCAAAAAGCTTGCACAATTTAATTGTAGATCATTTTCAGACAAACAAAATCAACTATAAAGCCAACATGATTGGATTTGCGGCTGACGGTGCTTCGGTCATGACTGGTAAGTCGCTTTCAGTGGCAAAATTATTAAAGAACGACATTCCAGATTTATTTGTCATTAAATGCATATGCCATTCCCTGGCTTTATGTTCATCATACGCATGCCTCCAAATTCCATCAGAGGTAGAATCATTGGCAAGAGATATATATAACTATATATCCAACAGCCCAAAAAGGGGTAACCAATTTAAAGATATACTCAAGTTGTTGGAAATAAAACCAAAAAAAAATTTGAACCCAAGCCAAACAAGATGGCTTTCTCTTGAAGTAGTGGTTGTAAGAATATTGGATTTATACGAGGCATTGAGAATTTATTTTTCATTTGCGGTAAACGTCGATAAAATTGATACCGCAAAAACTATTTTAAATAATTTAAACGAATCAAACCAAATATATTTAGCTTTTCTTAAATATATTCTTGGATTTGTCAATAATATTAATAAAGTATTTCAGAGTGAATCAACTGAAATCCATAATTTACATGGACAGATGGAGAGGCTACTTAGAACAGTATTAAGTAATTTTATAAAACGGGATTCTTTAGAAAATGATCAAATTCATTTAACAGATTTTATGGACAGAAATAATTTTTTAGAATTTGACCAAGTTTATTTGGGAGTATATGCCAAAGATCTTATTTTAAAAACAAAGCTAAACCAAAACGAAATCAACGAAATTATTAACAATTGTGTAAATTTCTATATCGAAATTTCTAATCAAATATTAAGACGTTTTGATTTAGAAAGTAATTATAAATCGTTAAGTATGATTAATCCAAATATAGTAATGAATAAAAAAAATAATTCTATCTTTGAAATTCTTGAAGAATTTCCTAACTTTATAAACAATTCTGAAAAGCAAGCTTTGGATTCTGAGTACAGAGAATTACAATTTTTTGAATTTGATAACGTCTTTAAAAATAGTGAAATTAATTTATGTGATTTTTGGCAAAAGATTTCTGAAATTAAACGTAATGATTCCACAAATGCTTTTCCAATTTTAACTATATTTGTTAAACAGATAATGATTTTACCTCATTCGTCTGCAAATGTAGAACGAATTTTTAGTCAAGTTAATTTAAATAAAACTAAATTTCGATGTTCTTTAGATAACGAAACTTTGGAAGGAATTCTTTATTCTAAAGACTACTTAAAGCTGAATAATTCAAATTGTTTTGACACTGATATTAAACAGGATTTAATAAAAATGATAAATTCTGATATGTATTTGTAAAATGTGTATTATTTTATGTATATATTTTTACTTTGCTTTATGTTATCTATGTTCCTTTTGTTATTTGTATTTTTTTTTTAATATATAACTAACATTTTTGTAAAATGAATTTAATTTGATCTCAAATTCATTTTTAATATTACGTTTATGTGTACAAAAACATATTATTTTATTATGAATTGTTATGTTTATGTTTTATTTTTTTAATAAAAGTATACTAAGGGTGGGTGCGAACTGGCTAAATAAAACCTAAGCTAAATTCAGGTTTAGTTTAGGATTTATTTAGCCACCTCGCACAGGGCCCAAATACAACTAAATGAGTATTTTTAAAATGCCGATTTTTTGCCGATTTTTTAAAATCAAAGTGCCGAAAATGCCGATTTTTTTTGGAAAAAGTGCCGATATTTTATTAAAATCATCTGGCACCCCTGCTTTGCAGACGTGTGTAATTAATATGGCTGAATTTTTCGATACAAATTAAGAAGAGAGTGATTTAACAGAGGCAGGGAGAGTTGGTTAGTCTTTTAATTATATGGTCGTTGGTAACTCTACTCTGCATTGTGAACAGTTAATATTTTAATCTGTGGTACAGAGTAGAGTCACTCTACCATTGTCAAAGCAAATTTATCCATAATAATTATTTTAATATCGGGTACAGTAGACGCTCGCAAATTAGAACCGCTTTGTTTTTGAGGCAATTCTAATTTCTGAATTATTCTAATTTCTGGACGTTTTTTTTCGTTTCGTTTCCAATGATAAAGTGTTTTTTTTTACGTTTATTTAACATTTTAAATGATACACTTTCACTATTTAATAGAGACTGCCAAATAATATATAATATTTCACAAATAAACTAGCCAAAAATGCACATAAATGCGACAAAAAAAAAACAAATAGGGAAAAACATATATAATTTGGTGATTCCCCTTTTTAGTTTTACTTTATTCAAACAGAATAAAAATAAATTGGGGATTTCCTGTGTATTCAAATAACCAAAAAAAAAAACGCTCAGAAATTAGAATTTTAAATTCGAATTTCAGAGCGTTTAATGTATTGCAAACATTGATTCTAATTTCTGGACGTTCGAATTACTGAAAGCTCTAATTTGCGAGCGTCTACTGTACTATTATTTTGAAAGTGATATTATTTTGTATGACTAAAATGACGTTAGTACTACAATATCGTTAAACCTTGAAATTTTTTATGTGCCAACTAGTTTTGAACAAAGCATCGTCAATGCTTTAATAGGTACATATTGTCTTATTTACTTATTTGGCGCTTTGCGTGTGCTTCGTCTTTTTATGGTAACCGAAATCACCGCGTTTATAGCGTATAATTATTTTAACCAAAAATTAGGCCCGGAATATATATCATGCATCGCTATCACCCATTTAATGAACATTATTTAAATAAATACACCTTCAGTTACCAAATCAATCCAAAAACAAAAACGTAGATTTTGCAATTTTTTCAAAAGGTCTATTAAATTTTTGCAATTTAATATTGCAACGTGTGCCATTGATTTTATTACGTGAAATGGAAAAATATTATGATCACGCAATACACTGGCCGATTAGACGTAATAGTATTAGTGTGTCTCGCGAATAAGTGGGTTTTTGAAGACTTTCACGTTTTCTGTATTATTTAGCTTTTGTCGTGTTCCTACTGCGTATCTGCTTCGGGAACATTATCGTGATATACCTTATATACGATGCGTATTTTAGACAGGTGTCAAAATATGCGTTAATGTTTTTTTTTACATGAAGGTTCGCAAATTTCCTGGCCAAAAAACTGCAAAAATTTGAAAATTTTAAAAATGTGGTGTCACAACATTCAAACAACTATTGCACTTAAAATATTTTTTTCTACAAGTGTTGCAGTCATTTTTATACATGGATAATTCCATGTCAAATCAACCAAAGGGTGTACCCTACACAGATAAAATTATTAACCTTAAATATCTAATTAAATATATATTAAAAATAAAAATTGTTTCTAAACAAATATTTAATTGAATTAGTTAATATTTTAATTGACTTTTAAATATTTCTGCAAATATTTGTTACATAATTATGTGTTATATAATTCCTATACTTTTTTTTCTTAAACTGTATGCATCTAAGAAAATTTTTAGTATAACAACCAAAAGCTTTGCAGTTCACAAACGAAGCAAACACATATGCAGTACTCCAAATATATAAACAAGACAAACATACACTTTTTTTCAATTTCCCATTATTTTATTTTTTTTTTCATTTTCAATTAATCAGTGTGTTCCCGTACGTTCCCAATGTTACCGAAATTTACCCAAAGTTACCGAAATGTACCCAAACGCGTTCCCGTACTCGAGAATTGGGTAAATGAGAGCGCTAATGAGAGTGTATTAGTGCTTCTCTTTTTACCAAAATTTACCCAGACTTTTTCTTCGGGTAAACTTTGGTAAAACAGCTGATGCAAATATAAACAAAAAACAATTGTGAAATTAAATTAAAAATTGTAATTAAATAAAGAAATAAGCAAAAGAATCTTGGTTTTTTGTTAAAATTAATTGAATAAAATCAAAAACAACTTTTAAATGCGAATAAATATGTCTATTTGTGCCGATTTGCAAAATGAAATTATACGTATTTTCACATCAGTGATGGGATTTTTGGCACAATCTTTGATTGATTGGTACAATGGCACAACCGATACTATTTTGGCACATTTTGGTTATCTACAAAATTTAATATAAAATGAATTTAAAAAATAACAATTTTTAATTTTTAGTTTCTAAGCATTTATTGGTATTAAAATACCTTTTCGAATAAAGCAAAACTAAAAAATGGCATCGAAGATATCACCGAATAAAGCACCGTAAGTTGTTTTTTACGTGAAAAAATTTCTCTCAGATTTTAAATGCTTTAAATTGCAATTTAAGTTAAAATAATTAACAATATTTTAATTTTATAACAAAGCCACAATCACAATTAACACAAAATGTCACTTTTTCACCAGAAAAATAATAGTCTTGTACATTAAAGTTGCGTGAAAACTAAGTTTGCACAATTTTCACGTGAAACTCATTGTCGTAAAAAATAATTTTTTTTATATGGAGTATAACAGGTGCTTAATCCATAGAATTTTAAAATTCAAATGCTATAGATTTATCTCAGAGCTTCGAAAGAAGTAATTGAAGTTTAATTCATAAAAAAATTAATTCAGTTTTAGAAAATGTTTATATGTATACCACAGATTAATACCAGATGTGAAACTAATGACAGGTGTCAAAAAAGTATTCTCTAACCGTATGGTTTTGTTTACATGGAAGTCAAGTCAAGAGGGAGATAACAATATAAAATCTCCATACATTTTGTATTGCACATTTTTTGTATATATCTGTCTCTTTTTAGATTATTGTGCTTTATCTTTTGTGTTTTTCTTAAATTTTTGCGTTTTGTTTTGCTCATTTTCTGTCGGCCATATTGCCCAAATCAGCTGATTCATATCTGGTATAATTTGTGATGTATACCATTCCGTGCAACCATTCCTAAAGAATTCATTCATTGGCTGCATTCCCAAATCTTTAATAAGTATCGGATGAATTTAATTTATCATTCACCTTTTAATTGAAAGAAAATTTTAATTCATTCAAATATAATTAATTCCATAAGAATTCAAAATAGAATTAATTCCATAAGAATGCATTTACAAAATGAAAGTTGAAAACACAGTTTCTAAGTGAAAATTGAGTTTTGGCACAATAAAGGCCCATTTGGCACATTTTAGTCACACGCTTGGCACAAAACAAAATTTTTCAAGTCACATCACTGTTTAACATTATTCTTTGAAATAAGTTTTTGGGCTAGAAAAGTGGTTTTTTGCGTTCCTGTACTATTGGGTAATTTTGTCATTTTGTGAGAGGATTTTGTGCTTACTCTCATTTTACCGAACTTTACCCAAAAAGTAAAGAAACACACCTAATGTTTTAATTGATATTATTACTACTTTAATCGAAATTTGTTTCAATTAATCGTATACAATTTTTTGTAGTTAATACCCTACGGGGAATGAGGAGTCAATTGCCCTCCAAGCAACTATCCCGTGACCGGTCAACGAAAGGCATATTACTAAATTAGTACAAATATGAACGAAAGAGAATGAATTAAATTTCTAAGAATTTTCTGATCCGTTATTTTGACTGTTGCTTTTAAAAAACTTGACCGATACCGAAATAAAAACAAAATTTCCGGCATATTTTTAAAAATATTTTTTATTTATTGTACTCTTTTATTTATTCTGAACTTTATTTTTTTATGATTTGCTTATTTTAGGTCTTAATTTAAATTTCAATAATTTTTTGCTAAGAAATTTTAAGTTTTGTATTTTCAAAGTTTTTTAATGTTAAAGCTGTTTTAGTTTTAATAATTGGTATTTCATTTAATTTTCTTTTTAATTTAAGGGGAATTTTAAAATTTTGATTTATATTATCAGAGTTTTTGAGGTTATTTTCTAATCATTAATTGATTTTATTAATTTAATTATGACCAACTTAAAAAACTAGTCAACTGCCATTAAAGGACCTATCCCATGACCGGTCATTCGGGGGCATATTCAAGGCAGTTCCAATATATTTGTGTGTGTGTTAATGTTGTTTTCTCTTCTATTTTTTTCTTTTCCATTTTTTTTATTTGCTTGTAGTGTTTGTTTTTTCTTTTTTATTTGAACAGAAACGAAAAATATATAACTTAACCATCAGCCAGCCATCACGCATAAGCAACATTAGCTC
Organism: Leucophora obtusa; assembly: GCA_949987735.1. NCBI lineage: Eukaryota > Metazoa > Arthropoda > Insecta > Diptera > Anthomyiidae > Leucophora > Leucophora obtusa. Next base: position 122,771,010 of record OX465295.1, on the reverse strand, counting down.
AGACGGTAGAGCGTTTGCTTTACAAGCAGAAGGTTGTGTTATCGAGCCCTACTTCGACGCCAAGTTGATTATTTTTAATTCTTAATTTTTTTATAAGTTTATTTGAAAAGTTATTTTTATTCACAAAGTGTCGAAACTGTGGCAATTGGTCATTTCCAACGACAACGCCATGTTAAAGTGACGTGTCTCTTTCAAACAAAAATGCCGATCAAGGACCGGTCCCTGCCCTCTTGGGACCTATCCTGCGTGTCACTTTGGACCGATCCCTTTCCCCGTAGGGTATTATCATTTGAGTGATAGGTGCAAAATCAATTAAAATTTTAATTGGTGTAATCAATTTCTTTGTTAAAATTTGTTTTTAGTTTTTTCTGTGTACCTCCTCCTAATTTTATGATTTTTTGTAGGAATGCAGTTTATCATAGAAATAAAACAAATATATAAATATCCGACCAAAAAAATATTATATCTAGCATATGTAGTCTTATCTCATTTGATACAGATCGACATTTAATCTTATCCAAGTTCATCTCAAAATTGGGATATCCAGTAATATCCAATCAGATCCCTCAAATATATCACAGGATTAAATTAGATCCAAATAGATCTCAAAATTGGGAGATCCAATAATATAAAATTGAAATCCTGATAGATCCCAAAATATCCTATGGCATTAATTTAGATCCAATTAGATACAAAGGGATAAGCTAATTTTGGCAGATCGAAATGGATAATTTGAGATCAAAGTTTATCCTATGATATATTTGGAATTATTTAAATTTTAATAAAATTTAAAAAATAACACAAAAAATTTAAAAAAATATTTATTTAAAATAAAAAAAAAAAACAACGTCGGCAGGAGTCGAACCTAGATTCAAAATAACTGACTATATGAGACAACACTGTTCGTGTTATTGCGTTATATTAATTATATAAATTTTTATATATACATGACTTAGAAAAAATAAATTAATAACATTGTTTCAAAAAAGCAAAAATAAAAATCTTAAATGTTTTTCGCTCACGGAATTTTTTTGGTGAAGAAGCCAAAAAAATGTTTGTTGAAGGGTCTAGGCCCCGATTTATATGACTCAAAAGTCTAAATGTCAGCAGTCTGTATTTGCGGAATTAATAATGGGATAAGAACAATATACATGTTGTTGAAAAGGTAATATAAATGTGTTTTAAATAAATACACTTATCCAAAACTTTTTATTTTTTTGTTATTAAAAGTAAGATTAAAAAATATGAATGATTCAAAAATGTTATGTAGAAATATTACAAAAAAAAAATATTTTAGCTTTGAAAGAACTCAAATTCAGAACTTTAACGAAATTATTATATATTACGATATCTAATTATATATTTAAAATACTATTGATTGAAAACCCGAGTAAAAAAGTTTTGATATAATCATATATTATTTGATGTAATTGCATATAGTAACTTATAGTTACATATGGCCACATATGCTTTTAAATTCAAGCATATATACTTTTATATAGTCATATATTAGATAGTTTTTCCTCAAAGGTTTTAATATTGAGACATTTGTGATTTTATATTATTACATACTGGCCTACATATAAGTGTATGTGCTATATATAAGTACACAATGTAATATATAAAAGATATAATTACATATACGTTTATATATAATTTAGTATGACACTATACATAATAATATAAAACTATATATGGAGCCATTTAAGAAATATTATATAATAGGTGTTATATATGATTATATATTGACGCATATGAACCCATATATAACTTAGTATGGTTTCATATCTACAATATTTCATGATTTCTTTTATATATAACGATATAACGTTCTTTATAAAATCATCTATAATTATATATCATCCCACATTAGCAATTTTTTCAAAGTGATTTTATATTAAAATATATGTATAAGCAAGGACCGGAAACTTTTTATTTTTTGGTTTTTATCAAATATAAATATCGTAAAAGTATTAAAATAAAAATTCAAACGTACAAAAAAATAAAAAGAAAAAATATTTATTTAAGTACCCCTCATGATGAAAATAAAAAACTTTTTCTGTTTAATTTTCTTTCAAAAAAAAAAATAAATAGATGGAAAAAAAGAAACTTCTATTGTGTTGTTATAAATAAAAAAAAGCAAAATATATATAAATATACTTTTTTTTAATTTTCTTTTGCTGTAAATATCTGGCCTAAAATGTGTTCTTTTTTCCGCGACTTTTTTTCGCTATTTGTTTTTTGCAACTAGCCACAGAACGTTGTTCTATGAATTGGGTATTATAGTCTCTTGAATGCATATTTAACAAAACCGCACCTAAAAAATTGTAAAATATTGGCGGAACGCAAAAAACACTTTATGGTACAAAAATTGTATTAAAACACCTTATCAGCGATTTTCATTCTGCAAACAAATATACTAATCTAGGAATTTTCCTTTTTGCAAATTTTTTTCCCGCGACTTATTTTCGCGATTTTTTTTCAATTATGCACCAAACTTTGTTGTATGAAATGGGTATTATAGTCTCTAGATTTCATATTTAGCAAAACGCACCCAAAAAAACGCGAAATTTTGGCGAAACGCGAAAAAACACTTTACGGTTAAAAGATTGTACAGTAGACTCTCGCAAATTAGAACTGCTTTGTTTTTGAGGCAATTCTAATTTCTGAATTATTCTAATTTCTGGACGTTTTTTTTTTCGAAAAAAAAATTGAGTAAATTTACTTCCAAAAACTTAAATAAAACTCTTTTTAATATTTTTTAATTCAATTTTATTTGATAAAAACAAGAAAACAAAACACAACAATTCAGTCCAAATCATCAAATGTATTTTTTTAAATTAAAAATATGAATATTGTAGTGTATACATAACATAGGGTATAAATTAGTTTAGTGTGTGCACAGCATAGCGTGTGAGTAATGTAGACAAACCACACAATGCAAATGCATGCACACAAGTATTGTCATTCATTGGACGGTCGAATTTCTTTGATTAACAAAGAAATATGAGATCCTTTTTGGTATGCGGCTAATGCACTTGACGAGTGCATTAACTTAGCGACCCACTTATGACAAATATGTGTGGTAGTTGGAATAAACACTATAGTAGAATATACGGCCACACACATAGCTACATATTGAGTAGCACATGAACTAGTGTACGAAAAGTAGAGTATTTTTGAATGAGTTTGGGGAAACTCCAAACAATTATTGAAAATAATGGGATCAGAGAAAAACTCCGCCCAATCAATGACAATAGTAGATCAATAAGTTATTGAGTGATTTTAGTAAATCTCTCTTAGAGAAGAAGTTCTGGACGTTATGTCAACTTCTGATGAGTAGTATAAATACCAGAGTAAATTGAATAAAGGGACAGTCTTTAATTTAAATCAAAACGCGACGTCTTTCTTTTACTTACCAGCACTACTGCGATCCTCAAGAGGCCCTCCAGTAGCGCTGCAACAAACCCCTGGAACTAGTACAGGACTAGTTCCCTACATGGCGATCCTGCCAAACATTTAGAAATTGTATTTTTAAATACAAATCTGAATAAAGGATAAAGGCAATTGTAGCTTATGCTCAGCCATTATCTTTGCGGAACAATAGAATATCGTTACAGATCCCACCACTGAATGGGGAAACCACTGGATGAAGTGCTGAAAGACATCCAGGAGGCAGAGGCTCGCTGGAAGAAACTACAAGAAGAAGGCAACCCAAAGAGAGAAGAAAGGCCAACAATACTAACGGTCGGGCCTAGACCCAAATACCTGCGGAGGGAACAACCAGCAGAACCTAAAATACCGATATTCCCCCTGCCAAATACCAGTAAATCAAGGAGTGGGACAGTGGCCAGAATCCGAAAAGAAATAGCAGTCAAGAGGCACGAGTTAACCTACGTACAAAACGAAGAAGTACGGCAAACGCTTCAAACTGCAGTTATCAACCTCAAAAAAGAGCTTAAGGAAATAACAAAGGCAAACAGAAAAAGGAGAAGAAGAAGCGATGAAAATAACAGGCGCAATTGTGTCAATAATTATAACTACTTTTGTAATAATTTTTATTATTAAGTATATAGAAAAGAAAACAGAAGACCTAAAAGAATGGGCATCGAACAAGATAGGAGAAGTGAACAAAATTAGTAAAGTGACGTACAAAAACATAGATAATAATAACAAAAAGAAGAAGAAGAAGAATTCACGCAAATATAATTTCATATAGAAAATTTTTTTTTAAAATGAGGGAATCACTGAAAGATTTATTTTTCAAATGCATGACCTGCTTGATGCTGATAATATTTTTGTCAATGTTAATATTTGTTATAATAAACCTAAATAGAGACATGTTAAAATTGATAAAGGGACTTTCAGACAATTATTATTGTAAATGTAAAAATCAAAAATAATTAAGAGAATAAAATAAAAGTTTTTATTTTGTACAAAAGAGACCATGAGAGGTATCCATCCTTTTGTTCTAAATGGAATTTATAAAGTCATTAGAACAGATTAGTATAAATGCTAGAAAGTCATTGAATAGACCCTATACCACAGAGACAATAGAAGAAAAAAAAGTAGAAATTCAGAAAATAGAAAAGAATTTAAGCGTCTATATACAGAACTCAGAGGAGGAAGACGAAAAGACAACTGAATTATTGGAGCGATTTGAAAGGTTAAAATCGGAAGCGACGGATATTTTGGAACAACATTCAGGGAAAAGATTAGTTTTGGAAAGAAGACAAGGCATTATAATGGCTAACCTCGATATGAGCGAGTTATCTATGATAACAAAACTAGTACCGAAATTTTCAGGCAAACAATGTGAATTACATGAGTTTTTGAGCAGTTTGGAAACAGTTAGCGTAACAATACCCACTGATAAGCAAGGATCATTCTTTGATTTTATCTTCAGGTTAAGACTGGAACTAAAGGTTCAGAATAGAGTAAAACAGAACAACGTACCGACGACCATAAACGAGTTAGTGCTAGGACTGAAGCAGGCGTATAAGCCAATGCGGACATTGAATAGCATCCTTAACGAGATAACACACTTGGTACAGAGAGGTGACAACCTGTTGGGATTTGCGACAAAGATTGAAAATCTCATCACAGAACTTAATGAAATCCAGATTGACGAGGAGGGAGAATCATTTAGAGCCTCCATTGTGAGCGCGAATGGGAAAATTGCTTTCAACGCTTTCATGAACGGTCTGACCGATCCACAAACAATAACCACAATAGACCCGAGTCAAGTCAAAACTTTCACTGAAGCACTAATGATCGCTGAAAAAGTTTCCTCACGGGTGGAGCGGAAACAGGTGTTCCATCAAACCGCTCAACACCACAAGCAAAGGAACGGCACATATAAGCAACAACCGCGATGCAAAAAATGCGGAAGACAACATGATAATAAATGCCCTGCCGACGGCAATAAATGCCACAACTGTGGAAAGCTCAACCATTTTGCGAAAATGTGTTTTGCTAAGAATACGACAAACAATAGTAACAATGTCAGCAGAAATGACAACAACAATAACCAGACGAACAATAGAAGAAGATGGAATAATAGAGGTCGCACAATAAATCAAGTACAAAACCAGGGAAACTCTCAAAACCAGGAGTCCTCACGAACGGAGACTCCAAGGGGAAACAATTAGGAAATAAGGAAATATATAGCATATCATCCAACCTCAAGAATTACGTAAGATTAAGCATAATAGATACAAACAACGACGTAACATTTTTGATAGATACAGGAGCAGATGTCTCGCTGTGCAAAAGGAAATTCTTAGAGAATTATGAGGAGGATCAGGATGACTATTGCAATTTAACAGGAATATCAGAGAATATTATTAAATCTCTGGGTTCCACAACTATTGGGATGGAAATAAACGGAAATATAATAGAACAGAAAATACAATTAGTGGAAGATAATTTCCCAATAAGCACAGATGGAATATTAGGAAGAGATTTCCTATCCAAGTTTAGGTGCAATATAGATTATGACAAATATGTGTTGACATTCAACATGAACGGTGAGACGATAACGATACACGATAACACGTTTAGAGTAAACGAAGTAAGAATACCGCAAAGAAGTGAGATAATTTTGCCTTTTTCAATCGAATTGGAAGAAGACGCCATTGTATTAAATAGGGAAATAACTAAAGGAGTGTTTTTGGCGAATGCGATAATACCTAAAGAGGGAAACCAACACATTAAGTTATTGAATGTAACGGATAAAATAGTGATAGTGGAAAATCTAAAACTAGAAACTATCCCTTTGGCCAGTTATGAAATATGCGCAGTAAACAGTAAGAAAAAAAAGAGCAATGTATGGATAAACGCTCTAAAGAATTAATGAAAAATTTTAATTTAGATGACTTAGATGATGAGAATAAAGAAAATATTATGTCAATACTAAGAAGATACCAACCAATATTTCATATTGATGATGAGGATTTGACCACTAATAATTTCTATAGACAAACGATAAATTTACACGACAATAGTCCAGTGTACATAAAAAACTATAGATTACCTCATACACACACGACGGAAATAAAATCTCAAGTACAAGAACTTTTGGAAAAAGACATCATCGAACCATCAATAAGCCCGTATAACGCACCACTACTGTTAGTTCCAAAAAAGGGACACACAGATTTGAGGAAATGGAGATTAGTAGTCGATTTTAGAAAGTTAAATGACAAAATCGTAAGTGACAAGTTTCCACTGACACGTCTGGACGACATTTTAGACAAACTAGGTAGAGCCAAATATTTTTCAACCTTAGATATGACAAGTTCTTTTCATCAAATAGAGCTTGATCATCAGTCTCGTCCTTATACAGCATTTTCTACACCTAATGGTCATTACCAGTACACTAGGTTGCCATTTGGCCTGAAAATATCATCAAATAGTTTTCAGCGTATGCTGACCATAGCCTTATCTGGCCTAGAGTCCGAAGCTTTTTTGTATGTTGATGACATTATAATATTCGGATGTAGCCTAAAACATCACAATGACAATTTGATAAAAGTTCTAGATAGATTGGAGAAATACAACTTAAAACTGAATCCGAGTAAATGTTGGTTTTTAAAACCGGAGGTTGTATATCTTGGTCATTTGATCACTCCTAATGGGATTAAACCCGATCCTGCAAAATTCGATGCGATAACGAATTATCCGATTCCGAAGAATGCCGAGGAAGTTAGAAGGTTCGTGGCATTTTGTAACTACTACCGACGCTTTGTTGAAAACTTTGCTGATACAGCAAGTTGTTTAAATGCTTTGTTAAAGAAGGGTACAAAATTCGAGTGGACAGAACATTGCCAAGCGGCATTTGATAAACTGAGGGAAAAATTGATAAGCCCACCAATTTTACAATATCCTGACTTCGAGGAACCATTTATACTAACAACGGACGCATCTGATTTCGCTCTTGGAGCCATACTTTCGCAAGGAGAAATTGGAAATGATAGACCAATATCCTATGCAAGTCGTTCATTGAACAAACATGAGAGAAACAAGCCAGTGATAGAAAAAGAATTACTAGGCATACATTGGGGGATACAATTTTTTAGACCCTATTTATATGGGAGAAAGTTTATTGTAGTGACTGACCACCGCCCACTTATATCTCTTTTCTCACATAAGAACCCAAGTTCAAAACTAACTAGAATCCGACTTGAACTATCCGATTACGATTTTGAAATAATATATAAAAAGGGCATAAACAATACAAACGCGGATGCGCTGTCTAGAATACAGATAGATTCAGACATGCTAAAGGAAATGATACCTCAAAGAATTGATGAGACAATCAAAAAATCGCTGGTGATAACAAGAAGCATGAGGAAAAATGAAGAAAAAGAAAATGAGAAAAAGAAAAATGAGGAAAAAAAGATATAGTAAGAGAAAATAAAAGAAATGAAAATAAAGAAATAAAGAACAGAGAAAAAGAAACTGACAAAAATGGTAATACAGATCCTAATGAGCCTGATCAACTCAATATTTGGGAGTGCACATCCATAAGAGATATAAAACTTGCAAGAAAGTTGAAGTTTATATTAGAAAAAAGACCGGCAAATCATAGAAAGGAAAATGATTTAAAAATTGAAAAAGAAAAGAATTCGAGAAGAGAATTCAGTATTGAGAACAATGATGCTTTAAATCAAACGGCCGCCAGATGTAGCGATAATCCCATTTATCTAGATAAAATGTTGGAGAAACTACTTTCTGTTTTGGGCACATTGGATTTCAATAGTTTCGCACTAGAGAAAAGTGACGAAATATTTAAGAGAATAGATAAAGAAAAATTAAAGAAAAAAATAAACAAAAGTGAAAGAAATAAAGTCAGAATTCTATTATACAGTAATCCTCAGGAAATAACAGATGAGAAAGAAAAACAAGAATTGATAAAATTGTATCACAACACACCATGCGGAGGACATTTCGGAATAAGAAAAACAGTATTAAGATTGAAACAGAAATACATTTGGAAAAACATGAATAAAATGATAAGAGAATATGTATCATCGTGTGATCTTTGTCAGAGGAACAAGCAAATAAGACACGCAAAAGAACCGTTATGCGTCAGACACGCCAGAAAATAGTTTTAGCACCATAGTCATCGATACAGTCGGAACACTACGTCCCTCAGAGAACTATCGATATATATTGCCGATGCAGTGCGAACTAACTAAATATGTTATAGCAGTCCCAATGGAGACTAAAGAAGCCAAATCCGTGGCAAAGTGCTTAACGGAAAACCTGATATTGAAATATGGTTTATTCAAGACTCTTAAATCTGACAGAGGTACAGAGTTTGTGAATGGACTGATGAAGGAAGTATGCGACTTGTTAAAAATAGAACAAAGACTATCCACACCATATCATCACGAGACAGTGGGGACAGTAGAAAGAAACCATAGGGTTTTAAATGAATATTTCCTTTCATTCGTGAATGATAACAATTGGGGTGAGTGGGTACCATACTATTCTTTTGCATATAATATAACACCACATATGGATACGGGATATTCCCCATTTGAACTAATTTTTGGAAAATTACCAATTATGCCAGGTGAGGAAATTCTGAACAGTGACAGGGTGTATAATTTGGAGAATTACGCGAATGAAATGAAGATTAGGATGAAACTTTCATTAGAGAACGCAGGAAAACTATTGGGAATAGCAAAGAGAAAAGGAAGTCTAGAATCATATAATAGGGCAAATAGTATAGATCTTAAAATAGGAGATTTAGTATTAGTAAAATTAGAGAGTAGAAAAAAGGGTGAATCACCATATCATGGACCTTATAAAATTATAAATATAGACAACTTAAATGTAACAATAGAAATTAAGAATAAAACTAGAATTGTGCACAAAAACCTATTAAAGAAATATAACATAAAAAAAAATGGAAACCAGAATAATTTATAATTAATTAATGTGGGTCATAGTAGAAATAAGAAAATTGTAGTATTTAAAACAAAAAAAAAAAAAAAACCATAATAAGCAATATTATATATGTAGTAATTAAACAAAAAAAAAAAAAAGAAAATATAAACATATGAACACATGTAAAATTAATATTCAAATTACAACACAAAAATTTAACAAAAAAAAAAAAAGGGAATATAAAAAGATATGTATGCAGAATAAATTCTAAAATATTCAAGTTACAGAACAAAAATATAAACAAAGAAAAAGAGAATAAAAGTAAACTAATTTCAGAATACACTTCACATTAAAATGTACTTGAAAAATCATTACAAACAATTGTACGATTTTTTTTAAGGGTAAGGGTGTAGTGTATACATAACATAGGGTATAAATTAGTTTAGTGTGTGCACAGCATAGCGTGTGAGTAATGTAGACAAACCACACAATGCATGCACACAAGTATTGTCATTCATTGGACGGTCGAATTTCTTTGATTAACAAAGAAATATGAGATCCTTTTTGGTATGCGGCTAATGCACTTGACGAGTGCATTAACTTAGCGACCCACTTATGACAAATATGTGTGGTAGTTGGAATAAACACTATAGTAGAATATACGGCCACACACATAGCTACATATTGAGTAGCACATGAACTAGTGTACGAAAAGTAGAGTATTTTTGAATGAGTTTGGGGAAACTCCAAACAATTATTGAAAATAATGGGATCAGAGAAAAACTCCGCCCAATCAATGACAATAGTAGATCAATAAGTTATTGAGTGATTTTAGTAAATCTCTCTTAGAGAAGAAGTTCTGGACGTTATGTCAACTTCTGATGAGTAGTATAAATACCAGAGTAAATTGAATAAAGGGACAGTCTTTAATTTAAATCAAAACGCGACGTCTTTCTTTTACTTACCAGCACTACTGCGATCCTCAAGAGGCCCTCCAGTAGCGCTGCAACAAACCCCTGGAACTAGTACAGGACTAGTTCCCTACAATATAAAAAAAAACGAATGGCAACAAAACATAGCAATGCAGTCCAATTATATCACATGTATTTTTTTTTAATTAAAAACTAAAAAACTGTATTTAAAAAAAATTAAACAATTAAAATTAAACAATGGCCAAGTTAACAACTAATCTTTGTTTGACATATAATCAGTTATATTTGTTTGTTTTTTTGGTTTCTTTAAATCCGAAATATCATTACGGAGAGCCAAAAGATTACTTATGTGCTTACCCAGTCAGAAATCGCCAGGGGTACAAAAAATCAAGCACTGGCATACCACTGGGTAACCATGGTATTAAAAATAAATGACTGGCAGAACACTCATTTGGAACGCTTTGCCAGCGTTTGCGAAAAGCGTTTTACCAGTATTTTTTTTACAAAAATTTCGGTGGTTTATAAAAAAAACCACTGGCAAAGAATTGGCTTAGAGTGATATGCCAAGGTTTGCAACCAGTGGTTATCCAGTGCTACCTAGCCAATGCTACCAGGCGTACAAAAATCAATTCACTGGAAAACCAATGATTTTATAAAAATGCTGACGCTTCGTTAAAAAATGTTAGTAGTCGAAAGGTTCCGAGTTCAAATCCGGTTGCAAGCAAAAAAATTTTTTGGGATTTTTTTTAATTTAAAATTTTTTTTGTTTTATAAAATCAATTTTTTTGTTTGTGGGAAAGCTCCTTCAAGACCAACTTTTTTTTCCCTCCAAACACTGGCATACTAGTTACTAAAAATTGTTTGCCAGTACTAGCATTTTGGCACAGCCAGTAGTTGTCCAGCTATTATCACTCATTTATGTGTTTAGCCATTAAATATTATATGTCTCGTTAGCTCAGTGGGTAGAGCAATCGTCTGCCAATCTGACGGCCTGGGTTCAAATCACGGCAGGGTCAAAAAAATACATATGAACTTTTTTTTAATTTTATTTTGGAAAATATATTTCCAGACCACCTATTTATTGGTTTTGCCAGCGTTTTGCCAACGTTTAAAAATTTTGTTCCTCCAGTGCTTTTCCGGCGCTTTTTGAACAGCCGGTCCTTTTGTCTAATGATGTTATCATTTTGGGAATGGGAAAGCACTTTTTGCCAATACTTGTACCACCTGTTAAAGTGCTTTGCCACCGCTTTCCCGTTTGTATTTTTCTGACTGGGTAGTTGAAAACAATTCACTGTTATTGCACCATTTTATTAAATTATTTACGCTTTCAATGGCTGTAGTATTAGAGACAACTGATGATACTGCAACAACGTCGTCTTCGCTGCTATCTGAAGACTCAACATCGCTACTGAGAACACAAACAGATCCGTCATCAAACATATCTTCATTCCATCTGTCGATGTCTTCTATACCGATGCAATCGTTGGGAGCTATTTCTTTTAAAAGAGCTTGAGTTATCTGAATAACTTCGTTGCAGTCCTGATCTATTTGCAACAATTGTGCTATTGGCACGTCATCATCGCTGTCGTATTGGTTAGAGTCCCAATTGGACAACTTTGACCAAGATTTCTTCATAACACTTTGTGGTACCGCATCCCAAGCTTGTTTCAGTAATAATATAGCATTGCGGATCGAATGGGATTTCAAATGATTCTTCAGTTCACCACCTTCAGCAATTAACTGAGAAAGAAACATACTTCTTGAATTGAGCTTTGTTAACTTAATAGGGTTTTGATCCATTGGTTGTAAAGCTGCTGTCACATTTGGTGGAAAGAATAATGCAACTATGTTTCCATCGTCACTTTTAAGTTTCTCAATGGGTGTATGAGCGGAGCAATTATCTATAAGCAAAATGGCTTTCGGAGGCAAATTATTTTCCTGAGAAAAGCGGATCACCTGTGAATTGAAAAAAATTTTAAAATTACCTAGTCAGAAATCGCCAGCGGTACAAAAAATCAAGCACTGGCATACCACTGGGTAACCATGGTATTAAAAATAAATGACTGGCAGAACACTCATTTGGGACACTTTGCCAGCGTTTGCGAAAAGCGTTTTACCAGTATTTTTTTTACAAAAATTTCGGTGGTTTATAAAAAAAACCACTGGCAAAGAATTGGCTTAGAGTGATATGCCAAGGTTTGCAACCAGTGGTTATCCAGTGCTACCTAGCCAATGCTACCAGGCGTACAAAAATCAATTCACTGGAAAACCAATGATTTTATAAAAATGCTGACGCTTCGTTAAAAAATGTTTGTAGTGGGAAGGTTCCGAGTTCAAATCCGGTTGCAAGCAAAAAAATTTTTTTTGATTTTTTTTAATTTAAAATTTTTTTTGTTTCATTAAATTAATTTTTTTGTTTGTGGGAAAGCTCCTTCAAGACCAACTTTCTTTTTGCCCTCCAAACACTGACATACTAGTTACTAAAAATTGTTTGCCAGTACTAGCATTTTGGCACAGCCAGTAGTTGTCCAGCTATTATCACTCATTTATGTGTTTAGCCATTAAATATTATATGTCTCGTTAGCTCAGTGGGTAGAGCAATCGTCTGCCAATCTGACGGCCTGGGTTCAAATCACGGCAGGTTCAAAAAAATACATATGAACTTTTTTTTAATTTTATTTTGGAAAATATATTTCCAGACCACCTACTTATTGGTTTTGCCAGCGTTTTGCCAACGTTTAAAAATTTTGTTCCTCCAGTGCTTTTCCGGCGCTTTTTGAACAGCCGGTCCTTTTGTCTAATGATGTTATCATTTTGGGAATGGGAAAGCACTTTTTGCCAATACTTGTACCACCTGTTAAAGTGCTTTGCCACCGCTTTCCCGTTTGTATTTTTCTGACTGGGTATGTACTGAACCTGAAATCAATATTTTTGTTTACCTCTTTAATAAATATTCCGTGAAACCATTCGTAAAAAGAAATTTTTTAAAACAGAAAAAAATTATATTAAATTTACAGCATTACTTTTTGTCTGCGACAAAACAAAAGCACGAAATAATAGAAAACATTATTCATTAATCGGTAAAGACTACCAACAACAAGTACCGTTAAATAATAAAAACTCTCTTTTGAACATTCTAAGAAAAAATTTGTACGTGTTTATAGTCATTCCTGAACTTGCTGAGTCATCGGTTATATCCTGCAATTTTTTAATAAAAAAATGGCTAACAATAAGTGTGTTTGCGTACCCGAAAATTTGTTCAAATTCGTACAAATTTGTACAAGTTTTTACTGGAAGGTGTTTGTTTACACAATTACTCAGTAAGGAGAGAGGAAAAATAGAGGGTAAAGTGACAGTTCAATACCAGAGAACTTACAAGTTTTTACTGGATGAATTTTTGCTAGTAAGAATTTGTAAGAAAAAAAAACATATGATTTAAAACATATAATTGAATAATTGAAACAAAACATTTGTCTAAATAATTTTGAAATAATTTTTTGTAAAAATAAAAAATATTTAAATATAAGCTTATTTACGATGGAAGGAGTAAGTAAGTGATCATTTTATAAGGTTTTATTTATTAATCCAATAATTTGAAAAGGTTTATTTCGCAATCAGCTATTTTAATAACTGTTGCCAATTTATCTATTTTCTCGGCAAATCTAGCGATACTTCAACTCGTTTAGGGGGATAAAATATAATTTAGCTATTAGCGGGAAAACTAGCGATTTTTCTTTTTAAGACAGTCTTCACATTTTCTTAGCATTTTTTTTTACATTTATTTCCTTGAGAGAATTTTTGAATCATTATTATTCAGCGATTTATCGCTAAATTTTTATGGAAAACAAAAAGGTTCGAAAATTTTGGCGATGTATCGATAATTTTTTAAGAAAGTTTTAAGAAGTTTGAAAAATATAGCTATTTTTGTGAAATTTTTCAACAGAACCTAAAAAGTTTGTGAACTTTAGGGATTTATCGCTTTCTTAATTTTTATTATAATTTAAATATTTTCTAGTGATTTTTTAGTTTGATTTAGCGATATTTTTAGGAAAGAAGTTGGCAGCAGTATTTTACTAATTCTTAAAATTTTTCTGTTTGCGTACATTTTTAGATATTTTTCTTTTTGAGAGTAAATTTTGGCTTACTCTCTGTAAATTTGTTACTGAGTAATTTTTACTGGACTTTACTGGAAAAGTAACCAAACACACCTAATAAGTACTCAGTGCAATTAAAAGAAAAAATAATAAATGAATATAATAGAGATTAATCAGTGACATCCACTGCAAACAAATTTGGAACCAATCACAGCGTTATTTCGCGTATTATAAGCCATTTTCGTTGGCTCCCATACAAAGAGGTGTTCGGCCGCGGAAAACCAGCAAACAGGGCGACCAGGCAATACTCCGATTAATAAAGGAGGATCCCTTTATATCAGCAAGGTCTGTTGCAAATCAAGTACAAGTAAATATCTCAATAAGATCCATCCAAAGGCGAGCTGTTGAAGGTGGGTTAAAATCATACCGAAGTGCAAAAAACATTATATTTCCGCCAAAAACAGACTAGCTGGAATAAAATTTGCAAAGGAGCACGTAAACTAGAGTACAACCCAATGGAAGACCGTACTCTTCTGTGACGAGTCGAAGTTTAATCTAAAAAGTTCTGATGGATTTAGGCTGGTACGCAGACCTAAACGACAACGCCTTGATCCTCGGTATACAAAAGGCACGGTAATACACGGAGGAGGGAATGTGTTGGTCTGGGGATGTTTTTCTGGCCATGGTATCGGAATCAATTCATAAAATAAATGGCATAATGGGTTGTTTTATGTATAATCATATCCTGAAACATGTAATGCTGCCTCCTGTAGAGGAAGAAATGCCACTTAAATGGAGGTATCAACACGACAACAACCCAAAACACACAGCTAAATGTGTGAAAAAGTGGTTCGCTTACAATAAGATTAACGTTTTCAAATGTTCAGCACAATCGCCTGATCTCAATCCCATAGAAAATCTATGGGATATTGAAGATCGTAAAATAAATCGCGATAATTGTAAAAATACGGATGACCTTTTCCGACTAGTGAAAACTGCACGGAATGAAATTTCCGGTGAAATTTTATCGAATCTAATAGAGTCCATGCCACGCAAATGTGAAGAAGTTTTAAAAAACAAGGGCTGCGCAACTATATATAAGTGAAATTTAATTTTTATCGAATAAACTAAAAATGTGCTTATGTTTTGTCGCGTACAAGAAACTATGTTAAAGATTTAATTTGATTTTTTTTTATTTTTGATATCAAATTTTGTTTGTTTTTGTTTTGTTTTAATAAATTTAGTTTATTAGTTTTATAAATAAATAATATAATTCACAATCCAAACGTGTTTGTCTTTTTTATTAAGATATATCGTGTTAACCACAAGTTCGTGGATATGTTTTGTCGCACACTGTATATATATATATATGTATGCACAGCGCATGCTACGGGGACAGTTTTTCGATCAAGTGTTTGGTTAGTTTGGGGACTGTCCTCAAACTCTTCCTAGGTCTAGCACACAGTATCAAGACATTTGTGACTCACCAAATGTCTCCATACTAAACACTTGATCGAAAAACTGTCCCCGTACCATGCGCTATGCATACATATACATATATATTCCCGTCGGTCCTATAAGGAGCATAGGGCCTCAGAAATTTTTAATAGTAATACACTTTTTTCCAAAATGGTCCATTTTCGTCCAACTTTCGGCACAGGTTAACGTTTCCAAAAAAATCGATTTCTTCCATTTGGGACCATTTCCAATAAAACTGGGGGTGTAGAACAAATATATTTTTAAGGGACACCCTAATATATATATCGCACTTGATCAACAAGAGGGTATTAACTCAAAATTTTAAAATTTTCAGTAGAGGTGAAAAACTGTTTGTGGTTACATTTCAAGTGAATTTGAAAATCCGAATACATCATAGTAAGCAAATTCCATTTGAAAATATATTTAAATTGTTTTTCTTTAAATTTTTGCAATTATTGCAAACAAAATATATTTTTTGAGTTAATACCATTTTCCTGAAACTTTTTGTTGGTATAAATGTAGCCACTACACTATCACGAAAATTGTCTCAAATGTGGTTTTCGAGATGAAAGACTGATCGGAATACGTTAAAATTTTTACAGTCCGAGTAAAAACGTTTGTATATAATAATGTATAATTTATATATAATAATATATAATATATAATTTATATAATGAATTGATGCAAACTTATGAAATAATATGGGCCCATTTCGCGGATGAAATTGTATAAAGACTCATTTTAAATTAGATATGACTGTATAAAGCCCCATATCAATTTTTTTAATCGGGAGTACAGTAGTTTTGATTTAACTGCCTTTTTTTAAGTGTACATTTGCTATAACTGCACAAAATATGGGTTTCGTTTCTATTTTACAAAATTATGTACACAATTGTCTTCTTTAAGTGCACTTTTTGTAACTGCGCATTTACGATAACTGCCTCATATTTTTGGTAGTTTTACATTATTTTCATAAAAAAGATCACCGTTAGCTGTCTCTTGTGGTTTACTTTGTTTTTCAATTCTATAAAAAAAAACAAACAAATGGGTGATATTAAAAAATGTGATAAAAACCGTGTAACCACCTAATTTCTAATGCATGGATTACATTTGAGTTACATATTTCGATATATATCAGCGCATTGTCACATGTTTTACAAAATTTATAACAATCTGACCAATTTTTGGTTAATACATAAAATTTGTGACCAATTTTATAGGCCAAATGTAAACTCCGTAACAAGTAACTCATAAGGTTTTTTAAATTTAATAGCTTATATTTTAATAACCAGTAAAGCTAAACACTAACTGTAAGAATTTTTATGAAGAGGAAAAGTGCCGTTTTTAATAAAAATTAATACATTTTACAAACTTTTTCGTATGTCTTAGCTATCACGACTTCAACTCTGTAACGAATTTTCGTCATAATTTTTGATAAAGATGCATATACCAGAATTTTGGAGTTATCTATTATTTATATTCCGAAAAGTATAATATTATTTATACTCAAATGATCGATGTACTGTAAGTAATCATCCAGTATAACAGACTTGAAGCTTTTCTGCAGCATGTAACATTCTCGAGATGAAAAAGGATGTCTTTAATAAGATTTGAAAAAATGTTGTAAACTCCGTTCCAAATTTTTACACCAAACTATTTAACGAGTAAGAAAATCAATGTCATATTTGGATTTACCTTGTAGGCATCATGCGATTTTGTTTCGGAAAAAAAAATTCTGACAAAGCGTTTCTGAAAGAAAACGAAAAAAGTAACCAAATGTAAACTCCGTAACTGTAAACTCCGTAATCACAATTATTTGCATCAGATTTCATTCAAATAAATGCAGATAAATGTTTAAAATATTTTAAAATAACCATAAACAGAGGTGATTCAACTAATATTTATGTGTCAAAAGACGATTCAACTAATAATTTTGCGTCAAATCAAAAAAAGTTATCAGTTTTTTACCCTAAGCTGCTGAAGCGAAAAACGATTGATTTTGCATTTCATTGCTTTTGAATCGATATTTCGAGTCATTACTGACATTAATTTGACAAATTAAATTTGTTTCACACAATTTAAGAATTTTTTGATCGCGAAATGTTTGTTTTTAATATATTATTTTGTAACTGCGCAAACACATATTTGGATTTTAAAAAATATTATATTTTTGAAAAGCATTTAAAAGGACCAAAAATACAAAATTAAAATAAAATAAATTTTTTTTTCGCATAATGAATTGTATTTATATTCGCGAAACCGCCAATTTGATCAACACAAATTATATATCATTGGAAAGCAAGTTGAAAACCCAAATACGAAAAACTAATCAATTGAAGAAAATTCGTACGCAATTTTTTTTGTTATATCTTTTGCTTGCAGAAATGTAAACTCCGTTACAACAACAAAAATTAAAATTGTGCAAAAAAAGTTATTGCGACAACTTGTAGAAGAGATTTTTTTCAATTAGGTTTATAATGACTAAACTTACTGATTCCATTAAGAAAAAACCGAAATACACTTTTTGCTTCTCACAAATTTGGCCCAAAAATTTATCACATTTTTTGATTTCACCCATATAATAAATGTGTTGTCAACTTTTTTTGTGAAAAAAATATCCTACTTTATTCGTTTTTTAACCATAAAAATCGCAAGATCTGGTGCAAAGCACAAATTTGTCATCATTAGCTTCATTTTTTTTCAGTCTGTATTGGTATACCTGCACATTAAGGCAGGTAAACAATTTGACTTAGCTGCATAAAAATTCTTGCAAAAGATGGTTGTGCAGCTAAGTCAAAATTACTGTAGATAGATATTGATGTTGTTAGTTGATTTCTTGCAAAAAGTGAAATTTTAAAAATTTTGAGGTAATACCCTCTTGTTGATCAAGTGCGATATATATATATATTAGAGCAGGGCTGGCAAAACTACGACACTCGTGTCAGAAAAAAAAAATTTGTGATTTAACTCCATAATGGTGAAATTTTTCATAGAGCTTGTAAAACAACTTGTAACAAATTTGGATCTAAAAAATTAAATTTTTGCAGGGGGAAAATAGGTGCTACGAAATAACGCTCAGAAAATTAAAGGCTGAAAATAAGTTTCATGATGAAATAGTTCCCTTTGTTGGAATTTGAAATTTGGTTTTGATCGTGTTTCGCAGAGCCATTTTATCTGAAATAGAATTTTCTCTGTTCAAATTAGGGTATTCAATTAATCGGTTTTTATTTTAATCGATTAATCGTGCAAATAATTATTTGGGTTTTTTCTTAACCGGTTAATGGAACAAAATTTTAAAATTAATCGATTAATCGAAAAAAATTTATGTAAAATAATATATATACACTTGTTGTGTTTTTAATAATTTTATTTAAAAAAGAAACAAAAATTAATTCACTAACTCTTCTGAAATTCATCAAAATAAAAAAATTGAATAATTAAGATCTAATTTTGTCATAATTTTAATTTTTTCTGTACCCTCTTTCACATATTAAAATTTTATCCAAATCAGGGAGAAACACACCCGAAAGAATTATATAAGACCCCGTACATTAATTTGTATCTCTTTCGTATGCATTGAATATATAAAAAACGTAAATGTAGTGAAAAATTCTGGTGAGATTTGATTTTCCCTCTACGTTTCCGTAACTCCATCCCTTTATTTTATTAATTCAGAGTGGGCACTAAACAAGCTTTATTACATTGAGCATTAATTCTAATAATCATTAATTACAATAATTACTAATGCTTTCATTTAATATCAACGTTTAAAATGTCGTAAAAAATAACTAAAAATTTATTATACGTAAATTGATACCACTACTTTACTAGATAAGTCACAACAACAGGGTAGTAATTTGGAAGATGACAAAGCTAACTGTGATAATTTTATGTTGTGTTTTCTATGGGATTTAAGATGTTTATTGACGCTCCTACTTTAAACATGAAATTCTCATTGAGTTGAAGCTAACAAATATTTCTATAAATTCTAAAAATTCGTCCCTTAATTATTTTCTTAGGCCAGAATGAAATCCGGATAGGTACAAGCATACAGCGAATGATTTACAACAATTTTAAAAAAAAAAATTGAATTTTTAACACATTTACTTTAATAACAAATTTATATTTTTTAAACATTTCTGTAATTGTATACCAATTTCGATTAATCGTAAGAAATTATTCGAATTATTCGTTATTCGAAATTTTTGGATATTTTGAATTATTCGAATAACGAGTAATCGATTGAATACCCTAGTTCAAATCCATAATGTTCACTATAAATAAAAATCGTGCGATTTATTTTAACTATATTAGCTTTTTGCCTGAGGCACATTTTTCAACTAGTTTCTTACGTACCAAAAATTTAACTTTTCTTAACAAAATTAAATAACCACCAAAAATGAAATAACCCCAAAAAAATTAAAAGGCAATAATGTCCAAACTATTTTAATTTTATTTCATTGGGGATTTTTTCGTAATGAAATAATCTCAATTAAACCCAAAAAAATTAAATAACCCTCAAACATTTTTACATCATTTCTTGGAAGTTATTTAATTTTTCCCTCTGGGAGTTATTTCATGGGGTTTATCCGTAGCGCTGATAAATATTTACATCTGCGATGATATATAAAATCATATATAACAAACATTTATTTATATTTTTAAAAGAAATTTTCCAAATTTTTGAAAGACTTAAAAGACAACTTAAATTAAGGTGGCACGCGGAAAACTTTTACAAAAAAATATGTCCGTTTCTGGCACGCAGCGAAAAAAGTCTTACCACCCCTGTATTAGAGTGTCCCTTAAAAATAGATTGGTCATTACACCCCCAGTTTTATTGGAAAGGGTCCCAAATGGAAGAAATCAATTTTTTTTGGAAAGTTGGACAAAAATTGCCCCTTTTGGAAAAAAGTGTATTCCCGAGTAAAAAAGAGTGTATATAACATATATTTTTTAATATTAAAATATATTATAATACAAAATATTGTATGCGACCTTATATGTTTTTATATGATGATATATAAGAAAATTTTATAGAAATTTTCTCAAATATAATCGTATTAAATAATATATATAGGAATATATTATTGATAAAACCCTTAAAAATTTTATATACAAATAGATACGAAAAATATTTTTAATTTTATTTTATATATAACTATATCATCGGCTTCCCTGCAAGTAGTGTCATGTGTTCTTTATAGGGTTTGGGATTTCCCGGACTTTTTCATTTCCCGGGAAACGGGAATAAAAAAATTTGATTTCTGGGAAATATTTTTGAACAAAATTGTTAATGAAAACTACCTATATAAGTAATATTTGTTAAAAAAAAACACTATTTCAGTACAAATTCAGTCTGTGTTGTGAGAATTCAAAGTAAAAAATATCAGAATGTTGAACATTTGGTTTCACATAAATTACTCTAAGAACTGCCAAATGAATTGCATGATTCCAGCAGAAAGCACCCACTACTGGATTGTCGGAAACAAACATTCGCATTAGATATGGTGGCCACAATGTTATTTTCCAAATACAAATAAAACTATTCTAGCCTTATTTCTACAATTCTTCATAATTCATCAGCATTACATCTTCCTGACATATAAACCAACCGCAGGTTATAAAATTAATTATATCCGTTTATACATATGTTCAAATATCTCTTTTGTGATATTCTTGTCCATTCATCTAAGATTATAGTAAATCTCCTATTGTTAGAAATATTGCTCAATATTTCTTTTATCATGATATCTTTTACATGATTGTAGTAATTTAATATAATGTTCTTTACATCGGTTTCATTTTTTTGCAATGCCAGGTTTTTATTATAAAAACTTTCTCGAATAAACTAAGATCAAGTTACGGTGCGGATTGACATTCCGTCGACTGCGGCTAATTTAGATACCATTTCAGGAAATGTTTGCCCTACCATAAAACGTTCAATGCCTATTCAGCTTACACTTTTTTCTTTGGGTACTTTGCTAATTTTAGCTGGAACTTTATTCTTTTTGTTGTTTTCTTCAAGAGAAGTTGCATGACTCTCAATTTTTTTTTTTTTTTTGTGAACCAAATTTAGATGTCGGATAATACCTTCGTTAACCATTAGTCTTTTAGGGCAAATATTGCACTGCCTTGCATTATGCGAAAAAACTTTATTAGTTGAAATGCTCAAGTACTTGGCAGAGATTTTTTGTGTTTCAAAGAAATTGATTCCCTTTTAAAATATTTTAGCAATAACATTTTGTGTTGGTATTTAAAATGTTTAAAGTGAATTAAAGAATTAAGCCTTTTAAACCTTTGGCGTACACCGTATGGCTCGTACGCATAAGAACTTCAAGTCTGTCAGCATGGTGAGGAAATGGGCTTTTTTGTACACATTATAGAGGATTATGCAGCTATCTGCCAAATTACAAAATTAGAATTCATTTGTTTACAGAACTTTTTGTACTTGCGAGTTTCATGGCGGAAGGACTCTCAAATGTTGCGCATTGAAAACTGGTTAAGGATAATTGGATATCTGGCAGATACAGCCAAATTTGTTGTTTTTGTTAAAAAAAAATCTAGTTTTTAAAAAAATTGAGATTTCAGATATCATGTGCATATAATAGGCAAAATATTTACAGAATTTAAAAACGAGACATTGGTCCATAACTGCATTGTTGAGTTAAAAAAAATTATTAACATTTATACTTTGTCCAATAAAACACTCAGCCGATGCAACTGTATAAGCACCGAAAGCAATGAAAAAAATGGTAATATAGACTTTTTCGGATTACGGACAAATTCTGCCGTTTTAAAAATTTACAAGCTTTTGAGTCTTATTTCGTCCACAAATACAAAGTTTAGACCAAAACCAACCAATTTCTTCAACTTCAAGCGCTGATAGCCATCTGTAAGTAGAATTGAAAGGTCTCCGCTATTTTCCCTATAATCAGCTCTTCAGTATACATATGTATGTGTTTTGAGTGTTCTTCCATTGCGAAATTCGCATGCACCTTAATCTTCATTTATCATTAATTGTTTTAAAACGCCGAAAATAAAAGAAAAGATATAACTTATTGAATTAAACTTCTTTAAAATTAAAATTCATTTTAAAATCCGATTCTTTTCGCCGTCTTTTATTATGAAAACTAATTATTAGGTGGTTTTATTATAGTTTTTATGTAAACAAAATCATTTTATTTGTATTTTTGCGCATTATATTCCATTTACTTGAACGAGAAATCTAAATCTCTTCAGTTTTGTTCTTTATTTTCTTACCACATTATGTCATTATTTGCAATTATATGGTAATAGACTAAAGAATCAAAAACGAGGAGATTAGTAATCTAGTTCATGTGAATGACGTGCAAAAAATTTGCAAAAATTTGCCCCTAAAAATGTTTTTTTTTTTTTGCAAAAAAGCAGGTAAATCAACTAAACATTCCATACACACTTTTAATATAAAGTTACACACATTGTGTGTATGAAAATTACGCACAATGTGTGTATTATTTAAAATTTACACACATAGAGTAATTTTGCTGACATTATAGCAGGTAAAAAGTTACATACTATAAATAGGGTAAACTTAAACAAAAATTTATTAGAGTGAAGATTTGGAGTGTTGCAACGGACAATAGCATTATGTCCAGCAAAAGCACAAATTATAGTGCTAGCTTGTTGCTATCTCCATAATTACTTACGAAGAAACCAATCTAAAAACTACATTACTATAGGATCCGTGGATTTTGAGGATATAGAAACCTCACAGGTTGTTGAAGGCACATGGAGATCCAGTACCAATGTTACTCCTTTAGGAACTTGTTATAGTAGAAATTCTACATCAGGTGCTAAAAATGTTCGAGATGGCAACACAAAATTTTGTAATTCTTATAGTAAATATAAAAGTTTAATAAATCTAATTAAAAAATGAAATGTTTTGTTTTATATAGGCGATGCCGCCACTTTTAGGTTGTTTTTTTAATAAAATGTATAAGTTGTTTTAGGAGTGAGAAAGATTCAAAGTTAATTTTTTTTAATTTCAACAAATAGTGATTGAATTCACAGTTCGTACTATTTTTATGTAGTAAAAATTTTCTCACTTTAACATCAAAAAATCAACCTGGTTTACAACGATAGCACGGTAGTCCCTAAAACGAGAATATCCCAGTGTACAAACGGTAATGACATATCATTATTTTTTGGACTACCAGTAATGACACCCACTTACCTTCTGCATTATTTTAAAACATATAATAATGAGTTACTGATAATGACTTATTTTTATCATTATTTTAAATAAAAAGTAATTTTCTAGATTTTTTTGAAAATTTTTTTGAAATCTATTTTTAGACTCAATGTAACCACATATTTTTTGATTTTTTGTACGTTGGCGAGTAAGCTGACTTGTGTGCAGCAGGTCAATTACGTTTTTATCTATCAAATATTACATGTCGATATAGCTCAGATGGTAGAGCTATTGACTGGCAACCTGGAGTGCCAGGTTCGAGTTCCGCACTAAAAAATTTTATTAAAAAAAATTTTACAATAAAAAAATATTTTTTTTTTATAAAACGTATTTTTTTGAAAATCTATTTTTAGACTCATTCTTTTTGTCAGTACTGGTAAGCATATAGGTAATGACATATTTTTAGATTTTTTATGCTGGTATGTAAGCATAACTCATTATTTTTCGCGACATCGCCATACAAAGGTAAAAAGAAATTTAATAAGAAAAGTAACTAGTTACCATTACCAAGTATGTACTTATATAACCACATATCTAGTAATGATTTTCTACACTGGGATCTTCATTATTTTCAAACGAAACAAAATTCTGTTAAATTTGTTTACGGTATTAAATGCGAATCAGAATAAAAATTCAATAAATCACTTTTCAGAATTGTGAGCATTTCGTTCTCATCCCTGACGCAGGAAAACATACTTTCAAATGTTTTATTATTAGATTAAAATGTGCTTAACAATTTGTACATATTAATCAAAGTAGTTCCAAATGAAAGGAATCGATTTTTTTGGAAAACGTCAACCCGTGCCGAAAGTAAAAATTTTGTTAAATTTTTGACGAAAGAAGCAATTTTCATAAAATGTCTTGAAAAAGAGTCGCTCCAAACACAAGCTCCAATTATCATTTTTCCAATTTATTTATTTTTTTTTCTTAAATAACAACTATTATATTATAAAAATAGCAATCTACATCTACAAATTAGGCATTTTAAAAAATCTTTGAAATTATAAAAAAACACGTTTTTGCGTTTTTGTATTCCCGAAATTTTACTACGAGTTTGACCCAGGAGAGTTTCCTTGTTAGTGGAGTTTCAAGTTTGTTTATGGAAGATATTTTCTATGTACATTACTTTTCTATAATTGACAACGCGATCTAAATTTTGTACTTACCTCGATTTCTTCTACTACTGAATCTTCCTCTCCGTCGTTTATTGTCATACTGCTTTGCGATGAACATGGTTGTTCCTGTTGTGTGAGGAACTTCATTTCATGGAAATGCCACAAGGCGGGTTCCAAAATATCGTCAGTTCCCGCTCTACTTTTTTTTGGAATCATCGATTCTTTTAAGTTCCTTTCGGAAGTTGGTTCTTAGAGAATAAAATTTCTTTACCAGCGATACCTTGTCTGCCTGTGGGAATCTTTCTTGGTACTTTGAAAGCAATACTTCGTATTGCTCAGCTTTTTTATTTCGATTGCTATACTCCTTGCATTTGACATTCCACAAAGCCCGCAATGTCTCATAAAGTTCGATACATTCTAGAATGAACTTTCTTTCCGAATCCTTCTCTTTGGAACCCATTATAAATTTCTTTTTGTAAATAAACTATTTTCTTCTTTTGCAAATTCTGTGTCAACAAACAAATTTTAAACAGCTGTTTATTATTTTTTTTGGAGGGAAATATAAGTTGTACAATGTTGCAAATACATTATACAATCTCTGAGGTTGTACAATAAAAACAAAAATGTTTTGATTCACTCCATAATATGGCTCAACCTTCAATTTTAAATACACACCATCAATTTACTTGCACAACTTGGAAAGTTTTGCCATATTATTGCAAATGTATGGCCCGCTTTAAGTATTTAAGTTTAATTTATTGCACTATTTGTTTATATTTTTTTTTATATTTATCTATTGCACTATTTTTTTTGACGACTAAGTAAACGGACGACATAGTTTTTTTAAACGTTAAACAATTATTAAAAAAGATAGAAAAACATCAAATTAACGTGTTAACAACACGACGGACAAAAATCGTCTTTTAAAATTAATAAAACTCTGTATTGCCATCATATTTTGTTTAAAGAAATATGGTTAATAAAGAAGTTGCAAATTCGATTATCAGAAAATTCTGGGAAAATTTCTAAAATTCTAGATTGAAAGAAGTTTAACTGCCTGTTTTTATAAAAAGAATCAGACGGATTCGTTAAAACATTTGTGTAAAAAACACAAACTTAAACAGATTTATCTTTAAATTTTTTTAGCCGCATTTGTTTTACATGCAGTTGTAACAAATTTGTGCAATAATTTTGAAAGAAAAACGTTTTTAAATTAGTGTTTTTCACACAAATTTGTTAACGAATTTGTCTGATTCTTTTTATAAAAACACCCAGTAAATGTTTCGATGAGAAAATGACACATAATTGGAGAAATAAAAAGTACCAGAAAATTGCACAAAAATCAAAAACAACTTGTAATAAAATTGGATCTAAAAAATTAAGTTTTTTAAAGGAAAATAGGTCCTATGAAATGACCCTATATAAAATAAAAGCTGAAAATAAGTTTCATAATGGAAACTTCCCCCTTTGTCGGAATTTGAAATTGGGGTTTGATCGTGTTTCGAAGAGCCATTTCTTCTGAAATAGGAATTTCTCTGTTCAAATCCATAATATGCGGTTTTTATTCATTATTATGATGATAAAAACCGAGCGATTTATTTTAACAAAATAAAATTTTTGCCCGAAGCACATTTTTCAACTAGTTTCTTATGTACTTAAATAATAAATGGCGCCCAATAATTTAACTTTTTTTAACAAAATGAAATAACCACCAAAAATGGAATAACCCCCCAAAAAAATATTTTAGTTTTATTTCATTGGGGATTTTTTCATACCCGAGTAAAAAAGTTTTGATATAATCATATATAATTTTATGTAATTACATATAGTAACTTATAGTTACATATGGCCACATATGCTTTTAAATTCAAGCAGATATACTTTTATATAGTCATATGTTAGATATTTTTTTCTCAAAGGTTTTAATATGGAGACATATGTGATTTTATATTATTACATATTTGCCTACATATATATCTATAGGGTCCGCCATCTAACGTTTTTTTTTCAACTAGTGCTTATTTCGTGAATGGTAACACTTAGCTCATGTCTGATTTGACAGATAATTAGTTTTATCCTTCCGCTGAACGCATATGGTTGTGTATATTTACGCTTGAACAATGCTGGGAAATATTGCGACATTACTTTGAAAATCATGGTAATGTTGCAGAATGTGTGCGAAGTCAATGGCGATCGTTATCGGGCCATGTTGAACGAATTTTTGTTCACAAAAATTGAAGAGGAGGATATTGGCAACATTTGGTTTCAACAGGACGGCGCTACGTGCCACACAGCCGAATCTACACTCGATGTTTTGCGCCCTGTTTTTGAAGATCGCATTATCAGCCGCAGAGCTGATGTCGTTTGGCCACCTCGGAGCTGCGATTTGACACCGTTGGACTATTATTTGTGGGGTGCCGTCAAAGATAAGTGTTACGCCGACAAGCCAGAGACAATTGACGCTTTAAAGGACAATATTCGTGAAGCCATTGGTGAAATACAGCTGCACACAATCGATAATGTGCTTAAAAAGGCAGCCATATGAATGAAATTATTTTCCATTATTAACCGGAAGGATTGTACTTTCAAATAAAAAAAGAAATTTGAAAATATTCAGTAGTTTTTTTTTTATAGCATTTTCAAAAAAAAAAGTTATTTGGCGGACTTGTATGTGCTATATATAAGTACATAAAGTAACATATAAAAGATATAATTACATGTACGTTTATATGTAATTTAGTATGACACTATACATAATAATATAAAACTATGTGGATCCAAATAAGAAATATTTTATAATTTGTGTTAGTTATGATTATATATTGACGAATATGAACCCATATATAACTTAGACATATATCATCCCACATAGGCAATTTTTTCAAAGTGATTATACCCTACACCACTACGTGGTCAGGGTATTATAAGTTTGTGCTGATGTTTGTAACACCAAAAAATATTGGTCCTAGACCCACCTTATATTATACCGATCGGCTCAGAATTTTTTTTTATTTCGATTTAACGATGTCCGTCTGTCCGTCCGTCCTTCCGTCCGTCTGTCTGTCTGTCCATGCATTTTTGTGCGCACTCTACAGGTCGCAAATATTAAGATATTTTGATGAAACTTGGTACACCGACTTATGTCGGTCCAAGGACGAAGCTTATTGTTTTTGGTTAAAATCGGTCCATGTTTAGACCTAGTGCCCATATAAGGGTCCTACCAAATTATATTGTTTATACG
This sequence comes from Leucophora obtusa, assembly GCA_949987735.1. NCBI lineage: Eukaryota > Metazoa > Arthropoda > Insecta > Diptera > Anthomyiidae > Leucophora > Leucophora obtusa. The sequence goes on along the minus strand of OX465295.1, from coordinate 122,742,520 downwards.
CTGCAGGTCTCAAATATTAAGATATTTTGATGAAATTTGGTACACCGACCTATGGCAGCCCAAGGACGAAGCCTATTGATTTTGGTGAACATCGGTCCAAGTTTAGACCTAGTGCCCATATAAGGGTCCCCCCAAAATTATATTGTTTATACGCTTCAGGTCGCAAATATTAAGATATTTTGATGAAATTTGGTACATAGACCTATGTTGGCCCAACGACGAAGCCTATTGATTTTGGTGAACAGCGGTCCATGTTTAGACCTAGTGCCCATATAAGGGTCCCCCCAAAATTATATTGTTTATACGCTTCAAGTCGCAAATATTAAGATATTTTGATGAAATTTGGTACACAGACCTATGTTGGCCCAAGGACGAAGCCTATTGATTTTGGTGACCTATTGCCCATATAAGGGTCCCCCCAAAATTGGCTTGGTTACAAACTGCAGGTCGCAAATATTAAGATATTTTAATGAAATTTGGTGCACTGACTCACATTATAGAACATTTTGACACAAGCCCCATTTTAACCCATTCGAATTTCGGATCCAAACATTAGTTAGCTTTTAACCAGACTGGTGTAGGGTATTGTATAGTCGGCATGCCCGACTTTAACCTTTTTACTCGTTTTATATAAAAATATATAAGGTCCATATAAAACCGTATTGTATTATATTTGGTTCCATGTTATCAATGATTTTGAACTAGTTTTAGATTTAGTAATTACTAGGGATTGGCGCGTGACACGAAATGTTCGTGAGTCACGTTATTCACACGTGATCGTGAGTAATAATTACTATACTTAAGTGATTCGTGCGTGAGCGTGAATCATATGTTTTTAGTAATTTTCACTGTTTTGCGTGAGAACTTTCTGATTGTAAGTTTTTAATATACTCATGTGTGCTGAGTAAGAAACGAAATGCTCGTGCGTGAGTAATTTGTTTTTTTTTTTTTTTGTTTTTTTTTTTTTTGAGCATGAGTCAAAAATGGCTTACGCACCGCACCCATAACATTAACAACACTGAAGCTTAAATACGAAATTCTCTATACTATAATGTACACTTGACTGATTTCTTATATCTTGGTTGTATATCATAATCCTATTAACTTTAAAATTTCAGTGTTGTTAACTTTATTTTAAAATTACTAAATTAAAAGTAATTTTTTTTCTTGCTTATTGCACTGTCATGATAAATCTGGATAAAAGTAATGGAAGATTTATCGAAATTATAAGATCTCCAGCAGGCCTGGGGTTAATCATTACATTTTGTAATTAATTACACATGCAATTACTCAATTACATGTAATTGTAATTGAAAAAAAACTCATCTATAATTACATATTATTTGTAATTTCAATTCAAAAAAGAACATTACAAAAAAATTTGTTTTTATTTAAAAAAATAATTTTTGTATGTATATTGTTAGATATGGTCCTATATAATATGATAAAAAGTATAAGGTTAATATTTAGATTTAATTGTATCAAACTATGTCCACTTTTATAACATTTCATATAATTTTATACAAAAAGATATAATTTGATGTAATTGGATGAGGACAAAATTCGGATACAATTGTATCGAATTGCATAAAATATTATCAAATTGTACCAAATTGTATACAATTCGATACAATATGATACAATAAGACGTTCTCATTTTTCGGATATAATTATATCTAATTACATAAAAGATTATATATAATTAAATATAACTTCATATGGCTCCATATCATTTTTTTTTACTTGGGTAATGAAATAATCTCAATATTTAAAGATTAAATAAACCCCCAAAAATTAAATTCCGTCAAACATTCTTACGTCATTTCTTGGATGTTATTTAATTTTACCCTTTGGGGTTATTTCATGGGGGTTATCCGTAGCGCTGATATGTAAATATGCACATCTGCGATAATATTTTTAAGAGAAATTTTAAAATTTTTTAAAAGAGGACTTTTAAAAGACATCTTAAATTAAGGTGGCACGCGAGAAATTTTTACAAAAAAAATTTGTCCGTTTCTGGCACGCAGCGAAAAAAGCCTTGCCACCCCTGTCCTAGAGTATACGTGTACAAAGAATAAACAAATACGAAGGACATGAGTTAAAAAATACTACATTTTTTAACGTTTTCTCATGGAATGGACGGTACATTTTATTTTTTTACCTTTAGCTACATAATCCTATTTAATAAGTTTTCTATGAATATTAATGATCTCTCATTGTTTGCATTTATTAAAATGCCATGGTTTCATTATCAACGCTTAGCGCCTTCTTTGCGGCGGATTTATTATTGACATAAACAATACTGATTTCTAAAGAAAACTATCATTAATTACCACAATAGATTTCTAAAAAACAAAACATTCATTTTTCAGTTGTCAATGTCATGCACAAGCATGGTATAGCAAAAAGAAACATGCTTATTTCATTCATACTTCATTCATTCGCTATTTTTTTGTCTGTGTTTAACACCACAATTCAATAACTTTACAAAGCAATTAAAAATTGATTGACAACTTTTTATCTGCAACAAACAAAAGTTTAGCGCTCACAAATAACCCGAAAAACCAAAAAATCCTAAAAAGGAAGAAAACAAGAAATTACAAATAAAAACAAACGACCACATAGCAAAAAAAAACGCAAAGCCGTAGATTGTTTTAAGAATTTTAAACTTTAACCCTTAAATGCATGGTGTAGCCATTTGGCAACATACCAGTTTTTCATTAAAAAAAACCCACTTGATGCACAAAACTGCATTTTTTGGGCATTGGGGGCCCTTTCTGTATACAGTGTTCCTATAGTTTAGCGCAGATTTTTTAAAAAGCTAGAGAAAAAAATCTTGGTTTTGTTCTGTATATTTGTGAAAAATTTAAAATTTTTTTTACAAAAAGTGTGATATTCAAAAATGTTTGTTTAAATATTTTAAGTGGTATTCTCGCAATAAAATTCATTTTGGCGACAATAAATGGATAAATTATAGTTTATATATATTTTTTTTCATACACGTTAAAATAATCCCAATTTAGCTATTTGGCAGAAAACCATATTTTTCAATAAAAATCACCTTTTATTTTAAAATAAATTTTTTTTGGTATTTTTCTTGAAATGTACACGCCTTTAGAAATCATATATAAAAAATGGTTAAAATTGAGGAGATCATGCATTTAAGGGTTAAAATAATGATACCAAAGATTTTATTAAATAAAAAGTGCGCAATTTTCTCAGGTAATGAGGAAAAATATATAAAATCTGACTGCAAATAGGAAATTGAAGTTTTTAATGCTGCTACTGATGGATCTCGTCATATTTATTTTAATTTAAGCATACAATTTATCAATTCATCTTTGGTTTTTTGACTCATATTTTTCTTAAATTTTAAATTGTCTAACTAAGTACTTATTATAATATACTTTTTTTATTTTTTTGAACAAAATCTAAAAAGCTCAAAACTATAGTCTATAGTTTTGCAAATCTACAAAAAAAAAGTCGTCGCGATTAATTTAAATTCAGCGACAATCGACCGTCGACATTTGTTGACGTTTAGAAAAAAAGGAAAGCAAACCAAGGACATGGTTGTATTTGTTTGGCCACAATTCTTCATAAATTCAATTGGTTCTGTATAATTATTTTTGTTTTACATTTTATTGTATTTAATTTTGCTTTTTTGCGGTAAATTGTATATTTTCATTTTCAATTATATTTTTTCTGTCAAAAAAAATTATTTTTTGTAAACAAACTGCGAATTTTTGCAACTCTAATACGAATTTCTACAACTCTGTTCTAATGGCAACTATTAATTAGTTAAAAATATGGCAACAATTTTACAAAATTTTGATTGCGTGTTAGTGTGTCGTCAAGAAAATAGAATATATTCTATTACAACGACAAATCGCCGGACGACATGGCGACATTTTGCTTCCCATACAAAATATATGAAAATCAATTCTCGTTGTCATTGTTGACCTAATTGTGAATAATCTCTCAGTCTAGATTACGGTTCTATTGATATTTTAAAGAAATACAGTTATTAGATTAGAGGGTTACTAATTAGGGTTGTCACATGGCCTTGAATGGCCTTGATTGTCAAGTTAATTTAGGTCTTGTCAAGTGCCAAGGTCAAATTTATTTTGTTAAGTTAAATTGAATTTTTGTCGTTTCTTTAAGCATTTTAAAAAACTAAATTTAACTTGATTAAAATTGTTTAATTTTGTAAAAAAAATTGTATAATTGTAATATGCAAAAATTTCTTCGCAAAAGTACCATCGTATGTATCATGGTATGTATTTACCTCTGAACCACAACACAGATTTGTATGTTTTTTACCAACACTAATAAATTATAAAAACATTTTACTTAAAAAAAGTATCAGTAGTATTTTTCCCCTTTTAACCAACATTAATACATTGTTTAGTTTTGCCCAACACTAATAACTTGACAACACAAAACAGCTGATTTAATTTTTTTGGAAATATGTAAATAGTAACTTAAAATATATTATATTTGATTTATAAAAAAATATAATGATTTTTTTTATTATAGAGCAAAATTTTATGATTTTATTGCATACATTTTAATCATGGAGAAAGACGATGAAGCTGGACCTTCAAAAAAAGCACGATTAACAACATTTTGCGAGAGATGGTTGGATACCGCCGAATATTCCAAATGGCTAAAGAAAAAAGATGATTTACAGCACTCTGTAGATTTTGTCAAGTAGAAATTTCAATTAGATATGAACAATGTCATTCATTAAATAGGCATTTAAAATCAAAGCGGCATTCTCAAAAAATGTCGCAAAGCATTTCACACTTTGTTGTACCAACGGAATCTAAAGAGGAAACTCTAATTTCCAAAGCTGAGCTAACTTGTGTATTCCATAACGTAGTACATGGATTAATCTACAATAGTTTAGATTGTCAATTAAAATTGAGTTCTTCAATATATTGCGACAGCAAAATTGCTAACAAAATTGCTTGTGGATGTACCAAAGCAGCAGCTATAACACGAACGTATTAGCTCCCTACTCACAAGAAAAAGTAGCTGATGCCTTGAAAGAAAGCCATTTCTTTTCAGTAAGCCCCCAATGTAGAAACGGTAATGACATATCATTATTTTTTGGACTACCAGTAATGACACCCACTTACCTTCTGTATTATTTTAAAACATATAATAATGAGTTAGTGAGAATGACTTATTTTTATCATTATTTCAAATAGAAAATAATTTTTTAGATTTTTTTGAAAATTTTTTGAAATCTATTTTTAGACTCAATATTTTTTAAACACTGGTAACACATATTTTTTGATTATTTGTATGTTGGCGAGTAAGCTTACTTGTGTGCAGCAGGTCAATTGTGTTTTTATCTATTAAATATTACATGTCGCTATAGCTCAGATGGTAGAGCTGTTGACTGGCAATCTGTATACCCAGGTTCGATTCCCGCACCAGCAAATTTTATTTAAAAAAAAAAAATACAATAAAAAATATTTTTTTTTTATATAATTTATTGTTTAGAAAATCTATTTTTAGACTCATTATTTTTGTCCGTACTGGTAAGCACATAGGTAACGATATATTTTTTGATTTTTCGTATGCTGGTGTGTAACGACAACTCATTATTTTTCGCGACATCGCCATATAAAGGTAATAAGAAATGTAATAACAAAAGTAACTAGTTACCATTACTAACTACACTCATAAAAAAAGCCCGTACAAAAAGTTAAAAATTCTGCTAAAATAACAGGAAATACTACCTGAATTTGCGCCAGCAGAAATTTCAATGATGTTGAGAATCATGGTCTGCTAAATTTAGGTGACCTAAATTTTAGGTAAAAAAGTTAGTTCAAATACAATAATTAATAAGAAATGTTGTTTAATGGAAATGAAAATTACTCATCTGAAATCAGCACATGTTTTCTGCTAAATTTTAGTTGGTTATAAACAGGTAAAAAATTTAGTAAACATTTCAAAAATTTAGAAGAATTTTCGTTTAATAGAAATGAAAGTGGGTCAGATGAAATCTGCAAAACATGCTGCTAAAATTACAATCACTTTTTGTTATTAATTGAATAAAAAAAACTTCATGTATCATGTAAATATTGTTAATTTTATTTTCGAATAAATTACACAATCCAAAAACACTATTTGCACTAAATATCACTTGTATTTTCTTTCCAATATGTGTGCCAGCGGTAGGTTGGATTTAGATGAAAACGTTAAAAGGCTGAAATAAATAAAAGAAAAACAATAACATATTTAATAGTATTCCCGTAAATAAATATAGTTTATAGTATAAAACAAACCTTATTATTTTATTTTTTTAAAACAATTTTAACTGCGAAATGCTAAAGTCCAGTATACCTCCGTTTTCTTTTGCGTTCCTTTGCTGACTAACAGAAACAAAAGAAAACATGCTCTTGTCATATTATTTTATTTACTAGAACTTTCTTAACACGCCATATTATTTTTATTTGTATTAGTAAGCGTCATCAGTGATGACTCATCACACACATTAAAACCAGAGATGGGAGTAATTAATTACTTTGTAATGACCATTGCGGGTTTTCATTACTATTAAATATATAAAATGAAAATTAAAAAAAAATTCATTACCATTACAAAATGTAATTCCAATGAAAAAAATGTTAATTTCATTTGTTTTCTTTACATGTAATGAAACGTTTTTATAATTTTCATTACAATACGCAATGGTAGTAAAAACAAAACGTCATTTTCATTTTTTCTACACTAGGTAGACAAATGAAATTTCATTACCATTACTTAACATAATGATGTAAAGAACGTTTTTTGTTCTTTGTTCTATACTAAAAAATTTTCCTTTATGTAAATTTTTTTTCGCAAGTTTTTTTTGGCAACTAGCCACCAAACTTTGATGTATGTCTCTAGATTATAAATTTAAAAAAACCGTATTTAAAAAATAGCAAAATTATGGCGGAACGCGAACACTTAATCAGCGACTTACATTCTGCAAACAAATCTATTGATGTAAGAATTTTCCTCTTTGAAATTTTTTTTTTCGCGATTTTTTTCGCGGTTTTTTTTTAACTAGCTCCCAAACTTTCTTGTATGAAACGGGTATTATAGTTACTAAAATATAAATTTTAAGAAACCGCACTTAAAAAACTCCAAAATAACGGCGGGACGCGAAAAAAGACGTTATGGTAAAACAATTTAATTAAAACACTTATTCAGCGATTTGCATTCTGCAAACAAATCTATTGATGTAAGAATTTTCCTCTTTGAAAATTTTTTTTTCGCGAATTTTTTCGCGGTTTTTTTTTAACTAGCTCCCAAACTTTCTTATATGAAACGGGTATTATAGTCACTAGGATATAAATTTTAAGAAACCGCACTTAAAAAACTCCAAAATAACGGCGGGACGCGAAAAAAGACTTTATGGTAAAAAAATTTAATTAAAACACTTAATCAGCGACTTACATTCTGCAAACAAATCGATTGATGTAAAAATTTTCCTTTTTGTAATTTTTTTTTGCGATTTTTTTCGCGGTTTTTTTTTAACTAGCTCCCAAACTTTTGTGTATGAAACGGGCATTATAGTCCCTAGATTACAAATTTTAATAAACCGCACTTAAAAAACTCCAAAATAATGGCGGGACGCGAAAAAAGACTTTATGGTAAAAAAATTTCATTAAAACACTTAATCAGCGACTTACATTCTGCAAACAAATCTATTGATGTAAGAATTTTCGTTTTTTAAAATTTTTTTTCGCGATTTTTTTCGCGGTTTTTTTTTAACTAGCTCCCAAACTTTGTTGTATGAAACGGGCATTATAGTCCTTAGATTACAAATTTTAATAAACCGCACTTAAAAAACACCAAAATAATGGCGGGACGCGAAAAAAGACTTTATGGTAAAAAAATTTAATTAAAACACTTATTCAGCGATTTACATTCTGCAAACAAATCTATTGATGTAAGAATTTTCCTTTTTGGAAATTTTTTTTCGAGATTTTTTCGCGGTTGTTTTTAACTAGCCCCCAAACTTTGTTGTATGAAACGGGTATTATAGTCACTAGAATATAAATTTTAAGAAACCGCACTTAAAAAACTCCAAAATAATGGCGGGACGCGAAAAAAGACTTTATGGTAAAAGAATTGAATTAAAACACTTAATCACGATTTACATTCTGCAAGCAAATATATTAGGCAAAAAATTTCCTTTTTGAATTTTTTTTGTTTGCGATTTTTTTTTTGCAATTTTTTTTTTTTTTCAACTAGCCACCAAACTTTGTTGTACGAAATGAGTATTATAGTCCTTAGATTATAAATTAAAAAAAACCGCACTTACAAAATTGCAAAATAATGGCGGATCGCGAAAAAAGACCAGGTACTAGAATTGAATTAAAAAACTTAATCAGCTATTTATGTTCTGCAAAGAAATATATTGATGCAAGAATTTTCCTTTATGCAATTTGTTTTCGCGATTTTTTTTTGCAACTAGCCACCAAAACTTGGTATCAAATATGGATACCATAGGCCTCGGATTATGAACTAAAAAATGCTTTTAGTAATTTGTAAACCTAATATTTGTAAAATAAAAAACTTCGACAAAAACGGCATGTAATGAAAAACAAATGGGTGTTTCATTACTATGTAAACATTAGGTAAAAGTAATGAAAATTAAAAAAAGGTTCATTTTAATTTTCAAAACAAATGAAAATCAAAAAAAATATTCATTACCATTTTTTAACGCAATGGTAATGAAAAAAAAAACATTACCATTTCTTCATAAAATGGTAATGATAAAAAAAGCTCCATTACCATTACATCAAGTAATGGTAATGAAAATGTAATGGTAATGATTTTAGCCCATCTCTGATTAAAACACACTTACTAGAAATTTTCTACACACCAGAGTACCAAGCCGACCGGCGCAAAATCGGAGGCGCGCCGCCGCCGACCACTTTTATGCTTTATTAGCCGCCGCCGTTTCAAACGCCTCACTTCGGCTCAAAAGGGCAGCCGACCAAAACAAGAGCCGCCGAATTTTTTTCCCGCCGCCATTTTTCTTAATTTTTTTTTTCTTATTTTAGAGATTAATCAGAACTGGGTCGACAACGACAATTGCTTTTTCATATATTTTGTATGGCTAACTAACTGGTAACTATGGTTAAGCACTAAACTCAGTTTATTTTGAGATAAGTTAACAGGTCTTAAGCAGATTCAATCAGAAAATAATTAATTTTGCAAAGCTCTGTTATTAACAGTACATAGAAAACAATTTGAACCGTCAATCCAGCCGCCGCCGGTTTATATACATAAACGCCGCCGCCGCAGTAGTTTTTTTGGTTGCGCCGCCGCCGCCGAAAATGTTGGGTCGGCTTGGAACCCTGATACACACCTCACCATCAAGCGCCATCAATCACTATACACTAGCGCCCCTATCGTTTTCTTTTGAAACCACAAATATTAAAAAAGTTGCCAATAAATTTATCTATATTAGCTGATAACATTGTCGAAATCATTTATAAAAAAATTGCTAAATATCAGGAGGAAAAATTAGTTCAAGTACAGCACAAATATGTTTTTGTGGTGAAATTGGATAACTAAAAACTTTAGCTAAACAACGGATTTAAACGAAAACAACAGGAAAAATTAGTTCAACTGAATTAGAACGCGTTTAACAGACTTTTGTACTAACTTTTTTTCTATGAGTGTATGTAGTTACATAACCACATATCTGGTAATGATTTTCTACACTGGGCAGTGATGCATCAAATATAGAAAACGTTAAAACTTACCCAATATTTTGATGCCGAAAATGGAATACGTAAGCAAATTTTTGATTTTTATGAAGATCCTAAAGAAGCGTCCAAAGATATACAGTATTGTTCGAAACCTAAGCAACTTTTCCTAATAAAGTAATCAAAGTCCTACATATTTTTTTTAAATTGGTTTATACAAAATAACACTTTTAATTTTTATTACATTATGTACCTACCATCTAATAATAACAACAAAAATTTAATTCCATTTCCTTGGCAATAAAAAAAAAACAAAAACAAAATTAACTCCATATATTATTGTTCGAAACTTAAGCAACTTTCAGTACTTCCTATGATACCCTTTCTTGCATATGACCTCCGCACATCGTTTTGCCATAGAATCTATTAGATTTGATAGTGTTGTGGTTGGTATTGATTCCCCTTCTGATTTTAAGCAATTTATCAGCTTCCGCTTATTACTAAAACGGCGAGTTCCGACCCTGCGCTTCAAAATGCCGAATAGGTTTTCTATGGGAGTCAAGTCTGAAGATCCAATAATTGAATCCCATTAACAGGTAACCATTCTCTGACCCACTTTGACGAGAGTTTGGGTCATTATTACGCTGAAACACCCATCGAAGTGGCATTTCCAATTTGGCATATTGAAGCATGTGTTTGGCTAAAATACCCATATAAACAAAGCGATCCATTTTTATTTCTATTTCAACAAAAGGCCAACTCCACTCGTCGAAAAGCAGGTCCACACCATTACATTTCCGCCCCTAATGCTTTATTTTTCCTTTACAATAACGCGGATGTAATCGTTTTCCCTTCGGTCTTCGAACGTGGCATACTTCATCTGAATTTAACAGGTTAAATTTAGACTCGTCGCTGAATAAAACTATTTTCCATTTCCCCACAGCCCAATTTGCGAGAGCTTTTGCAAAATCCAACCTTAAATTTCATAAAACTAATGAAAATTAACGAATACGTTGCAAAATCATTTAGGCAAACCTCTTTTTTAAATGTTTCTTTATCAGTATAGGTTTCTTAGATGGCATGAAGCTTCTCAAATTATTTTCCAATGATCGTTTTCTCACACTGCTCGAACTAATATTGATACTAAGCTCACTCACAATATCTTTGGAAGAAATAAAGTGTTTTTTTCTTAATTAATCGGACAATTTTAAATCTGTTCGATGTAAAGTTTTTCGAGGTTGCCCTCTAGTATTGGCTTTCTCTACTATTCCAGTAGCTTTGTACTTTTTAATTAGTAGCGAAACTATTGATTTGTTAATGCTTAATTTGTTAGCTATAGAGACTTGCGATTGGCCCTTATTAAATAGTTCAAAAATTTTAAACTTAAATTCGGTTCCGTAACGTGTACGCGCCATAGCTGCACTTCTAAGTAATTGATTCTAAATCTACAGAAACAAAAAAATTTAAATTTTCTGTGTCAAACTAAACGGGAATTAAATAAACGTTACAAAATTTTTGTTCATTTGTTGCAAAAAAATACAACAACAAAATAGTTGCTTAAGTTTCGAACAATAATATATGGAGTCAATTTCGTTTTTGTTTTTTTTTTTTACTGGCAAGGAAATGGAATTAAATTTTTCTTGTTATTATTAGAATGTAGGCACATAACATAATAAAAATTAAAAGTGTTATTTTTTATAAATCAATTTAAAAAGAATTGATAAGACATTCATTACTTTATTAGGAGAAGTTACTTAGGTTTCGAACAATACTGTACATATATGGAAATTTCATTAGAATAACTAAAGAAAATAGACTAAACATTGAACAAATAAAATAAAAATTGCGGCATACAGTGCGGATAACGCAACAGTTAATTATGGCATTCATAATTCCGTTTTTCAAAAACTTAAAAAAGAAAATCCGAAAATTATAAAAGCAAACTGAAACTGCCACGTTATAAATAACTGTATTAAAAATGCTTTAAACGCTTTATCCGTCGATATAGAAAATATTGTGATTAAAACATTCAACGAATTTAGCTCTTTACCATTGTCGAATGAAAAATTAAAAGAGTGTTTCAAATTTGCATCAATAGAATTCAAAAATCTCCTTCGACATGTTCCCACACGATGGCTCTCTCTTTTGCCGGCAATTGAACGATTATTACATTCTTGGCCTGCAGTAAAGAGATACTTTTTACAAAAGGGGAAGAACAATTGCGAAAAGTTATTTGGGAATTTGTTTCACATGGAATATCGGATAATGAACTTATTAATGAGGATGAGGAGTGCATTATTGAAGGTTTATCAGAAGCATACTTGTACATTATACATAATTAGGGTTTTTCTTTTCCCGGACTTTTTCATTTCCCGGGACAGCGGAATTTTTTTCAGAATTTCCCGGGATCCCGGGAATTCCCGCTCGTTAGAAAATATATAAGTTCGACATATGTTGCACTTGAAAAACTCGATTACTGTTTAAACACCGTCCGGCAAAGTTCATCTTTTGGTTGTACCCATGAGAAAATGCACTTAATATATTCTGAAAGGATGGCTAAATATAAAATATCCATGTCTTCCACTTTTTCTGGATCAATTCGTTTAACAATTTAAATCGTTAATTAATATTTAGGTAATATATTTATATGGATATATAATTAAATATTAATTCGCGGTTTAAACGGTTAAACCAATTGATATAGAAAAAGTGAAAGACACGGGTATTTTATCTTCATCTCCTTTTTCAGAATATATTGGAATTGTTAATGGGTGCAAAATTGTGTCGGACCAGTTTTATAGTCAGAAATAAGATCGATTTGTTGCTAAAATATTTCTTAAATAAGAAATCCAAAATTTTATATTTCTAGATATTTTATATATATCTTTCTATGCAGATTTTCAAAAGTATCCGTCTAGAATTATTTTTATAAAAAAGTTTAAAAGTAAGTATTTTTCACACAAATTTTTAGGCAAATTCGCCTAAATCGTTTTATAAAAAAAGACACTACAACATTATTAAATAGTTTCTTAACTTTAATTGGTTTTCTTGAATAGACATTTTTTATGCCACAGCTACTTAAAAATAAATTATTTAGTTTTCGTATTTAGTTGCATTTTAAATTAACATATAAAAAATCCAAAATAATTTTAAAAAGCATCTGATGGATTATTTTGAAAACAGTTAATATTTAAAAAATACAATTGAAATAAAGGAATAACAATTGAACTTAAAATTAAATTATTTTAAATAAAAGAAACTCAAAATACTTGTCAATTGAAAATAAGAAAACATTACAAATATTTTAATTTTACTGTCTAGTTTTTTGGAGGTATTTGGAACTGAAATAATGATGTTGGAATGTTGAATAAGGCTGGTTTACACTAGCTGTATTTTGTCTCATGCCTATCAACGTTAAGTATTTAAAGCAAATCTACGTTAAACCGATTGTAGTACAAAAAAATTTTAAAAACGTTGTGTTTATAATTGTTTCGTTATAATCGAATGAACGTCAGCAAAAGTTTTTAGGAAGTAACGCGAATAAGTTGCGTTAGATGTGAAAATGTATAAACGTTGAGTTTTCAACGTTAATAATTATCCGTGTTGAAAATTAACGTGCATACGAAAAGTCATATGTTAGTTTTCGTCTTAAACGCGTTTTTAACCACTTTAAATTTTTTTATGAGTTAACGGATATAGTTAAGTCGAAAACACGGCTACTATAAGATTTTCGGTACGACTTTACTTTAGTACACATGCAAAACATATAGGCAAGTTTGCCTATTTTTTTCGGTTTAACTAAACCAAATTCAACTGGCATCTAAAAACAATTTGGCTTAATTCAGTTTATTAAATTTTAAATCGTATTTTTTTTATTTTAAATATTTTTTGATCAAATTAATTTAAAAAAAAACAGTGCTTTATGGGTAAATCGGTAAACAATAATTTTACTGGCACAAGAATAACCTTAAGTTCTATTTTATTTTGATTATATATCATCCATTTAATAAATTTATGAAAAAAAGTTTTGGTTTTTTACGTTTCAGAAAAAAAATATATTAAAATTTCAAATTGACGATTCGAAAACTATGGAAAGTTTATATAATTTTTTGGCCTAAAGTTTGAAAACGTCAACGACTTCTTGCAGACTTCATCTTTTTCTTCTTATTAAACAGGAATAAATGCTACAAAAAAAAAAAATAAAACAACAATCAATTTCTTCAGTTTTGTAATTTTACGTTTTTTTTTTTATTTGGTCCATTTAACCCATATGTCCAAACTTGTTATTTCAAAAGTTATGGCGTTTCGATTTTTGAAAATTACGAAATTTGGCGAATATGGCACTAAACATCAATAAATTTTGAGTTCTGCTTACTACCTCTAAGTATATAACACTGTGCGATAGAAAAAAATTACTATTTTCCTGGTAGGTGTTGTCGAGTACAACAAGAATGTGTTTTTAGAATTTGTCAAACACCTCCAAAATCTTAAGTTAAGGGTAAAAAACCGGCTTTTCGTACCTTTATGCACTTAGATAGAGAAGACAGAAAAAAGCTAAATCCGATTAGTTTAAAGCAAAAAAATATTATAAAAAAGCAAGAAATAAGGAAAAGTAAAAAAACTTGGAAAAACAAAATTCAAAGTTAAGTGAAAAAATATTTTTTTTTTAGCAAAAAAAGTATTTTTGGGCAAAAAGTCTTAAAAAAAGCAATTCAAAGCTCAAAAATCTTTAGAAAAAGCTATTTTAAAGCTAAAAAACCGAAAATCCAAAAAAGCTAAAGGAAACAAATATGAGTAAAACAAGCAATAAAAAGCATAAGAAGCAAAAAAAAGCAATTTTGTCTTCTCTGCTTATAAGCCAATAACTTAGTTTAATATCAACCGATTTTAAGTTTCTCAGCGTATTTAGAAAGATGAAACTAAACCCTTTCGAATAGTACACGCTGAAAAAAAAACGGCCTGTCGCAAACATATTTTTGCTGGTAATATATATATATTTGGAGAAACTGTTAAACATATTTGCCGTGTTTTTACTAGAAACAATATATATTTGCATGCAAATATATTATGTTAGCAAGCAAATATATTATTTTTGCCTGTAAATATATAATGTTTGGATGAAATGAAATGACGCTATCGACAAATATTATATGTTTGGCAGCAAACATCTAATATGTGTATCATAAACAAATTATATTTCCCTGCAAATACTATATATAAATAATATATTTAGTTATAAAGCAATTATTAATATATGCCAAACAATAGGCGTATTTATTCTACTCCCCAAATTTCTCTATATTTTAATGGAAAAACATAAAAACATACATCTACTGTTTGGCGATTATTTAATAACTAAATATATTATAAATCACATTGAATTTTACATCTAATACATTCATTGAAAAACAATAACTACAATCTCTTCATTTATTTTTTATTTATTTTTATTAAATATTAATTAAAAACTCTTATAATAAGTTTATACTTTAATGTACACAATTAAATATTTTTTTTTCTTTTAAACACAATTTTATGTTTTATTTATACTAATTTATTTTATTTTTTCACATCTTTCACAATAAAATTAATAAATAAGGGAAAAATATCACTAAATTTTCTGACTAGATGCATTCTAGCTAAACTAAACGATTGTTACCAACTACAAAAGTTATAATGGCTACATACAACTTTATATATATCAAGAATGGAAATTCGCCGTTTTTCCAAATATATGTTAATTGTATCCACAAATATAATTATTACCGGGAAATATATGTATAGTAACTAGGGTTTGGGATTCGGGAATTCCCGGGTGGGAATTTCCGGGAAATACCGGAAAAAGTTTGGCGGGAATTCCCGGGAAAATAATATATATTTCCCCGGAAAACGGGAAATTTTAAAAATATTAAATTTTTTAAATTCTTTTTGTTTGGAATAGGATTTTTTAATTTTAGTCATAAAAAACATTTTAAATACCAAAACAAAAATGTCATTGTTAGAACCTTTTAAAAGGGAATCAATTCATTTGACACACAAAAAAAATCATTGCCAAATAATTAGGAGCATTTCAACTAATAAAGATTTTTCGCATAACTTATTCAAAATTTAAGTAGTAAAACCTAAATACTTGGTAACATGTTTAAAAGAAATATGAAAAAAAGTTTTGTTTCTTACAAATAATCGCCCTTACTATCGAAATTTTTCAAATGTATATTTTAGTTAAAGTCGACTTTAGTTAAAATATTGGGTGGCAATATACCTTGACTTCGTTTATTTTTGGAGCATTCTGATTGGTTAATTTATTTTCAACCAATCAAAATGTTTGAAAATATAAATATTTGTGTAAGGTTTTCATACACAAAATGAACAAAACCGTATGATTAAAAATAAAGTCGACTTCAAATTTAAAATATGTACTCCTTTATATTAATGGCCAATAATTTTATAAGTAACGTTTTCATTAATAAATGTGATATTTTCAAGTAAGTTTACTTTATTTTAATGCACCTGCTTTCAAACTAATATATTCTTTTATATTAAAGAATAAAAGTCAGGAGTATGGAAATACTTCACAAAAAGGACAATGCAGCGCAGTGATATTTGCCCTAAAAAACTAATGGTTAACGGATGTATCTAAATTTGGTTATCCGACATCTAAATTTGGTTCACAAAAAAAAATTGATGGTCATGCAACTTCTCTTGAAGAAAACAACAAAACAACAAAGTATCCGAAGAAAAAAGTGTAAGCTGAATAGGCATTGAACGTTTTATGGTAGGGCAAACATTTCCTGAAATGGTATCGAAATTAGCCGCAGTCGACGGAATGTCAATCCGCACCATAACTAGATCTTCGTTTATTCGAGAAAGTTTTTATAATAAAAACCTGGCATTGCAAAAAATAAAACCGATGTAAAGAATATTACATTAAATTACTACAATAATGTAAAAGATATCATGATAAAAGAAAATATCGAGCAATATTTCTAACAATAGGAGATTTATCTTAGATGAATGGACAAGAATATCAAAAAAGAGATATTTCAACATATGTGTAAACGGAAATAATTCATTTTATAACATGGGGTTGGTTTATATATATCAGGAAGATGTAATGCTGATGAAATGAGAAGAATTGTAGAAATAAGACTAGAAGAGTTTTATTTGTCTTTGGAAAATAACATTGTGGCCATCATATCTAATGGGACATATGTAATGAAACGGTTTGTTTCCGACAGTTAAGTAGTTGGTGCTTTCTGCTGGAATCATGCAATTCATTTGGAAGTGCTTAGAGGAATTTATGTGAAATCAAATGTTCAACAGTCTGATATTTTTACTTTGAATTCTCACTACGCAGACTGAATTTGTATTGAAATAGTGTTTTTTTTTAACAAAAATTAATTATATAGGTGGTTTTCCTTAACAATTTTGTTCAAAAATTATTTCCCGGGATTTCCGGGAATTCCCGGGAATCAAATTTTTTTATTCCCGTTTCCCGGGAAATAAAAAAGTCCGGGAAATCCCAAACCCTAATAGTAACTATAAAAACAATATAATTGGAAGCACACTGCAAATACATATATGGTAGTTTGTAAACATACATTGATTACCTCCAAACATATACAAAAACGTCTTTTTCCTCCGTGTATATATGCTTTTTTAAGTCTTCTTGAGAAATTTGTGTGTATTTCTCCAGCAAACACATTTTTTCCAATTTTTCCCTATTTTTCAAATTTGGAGGTGTTTTTACACAGTATTTTTGTTTTTAAAAATCCGTTAGGAATTGACTGAGTTATTAAAATACATTTTTTGGTCATTCCACTCAAAAATGTTTTTTTTTTTTAATTCAGCATCATTAGTATCCCGTCGAAGTGCAAACAATATTCAGAAATAATTTTTGTTTTATTTTTTCCTTCAAAACGTTTTTCCATTGCAATCATTTCTTGGTGAAAATGTTCGCTTTGTTCATCGCTGAACTGGCCCAGGTTGCCTGGGAAGAAGTCCAATTGTGAATGCAGGAAATTAATTTTTTTGGGCATGTTGCAGCCCATTTCACCATACGCATTTAAAAATTCATTAACAACCGCGACATAGTCGTCGCTTCCTGATTACCAGGAAAATTATTACATAGCGCAACAAAACTCTTCCATTCGCGTTTTTCAACGGAACTTAGCTTGTTAATAAAGTTATCATCTCTCATAATTTTACGAATTTGAGCTCCAATGAAAATACCTAAAATTCATCAGTAGTGGGATTCTCTAACTTTTTAACTACAAAATTCGGTAGTTAACTAACTACTTTAACCACTTTGCATACCTAAAATTCATCAGTAGTGGGATTCTCTAACTTTTTAACTACAAAATTCGGTAGTTAACTCCAGCAACTACTAACTACCTACAAAATTCGGTAGTTAACTAACTACCGAATTTTGTCGTTGAAAAGTTAGAGAATCCCACTACAGAACAGACAAAAACGATAAAAAAATATTAGATTTGGAAAGAAATAATACCTCCTTTTATTTTGGCTTCACTTAATTTTGGCTTCGCCTTTTACATCAATTTTCTTTACAAATTGCTTCATGTATCCCAACTTTAAATGCAGTGGTGGCGATTCGGTGCACGACTATCCTATTCACAAAGATAGCATGGATGTTTTGTTTAACCACCTTGCATACCGAATAAAATTATAAAAACCTTTCAATCAGCGATGACTTTCCATTTATGCGTGGCATAGCTGACGAACCGGAGTATTTTTTCATCACTTCGTAAGTTTCTTTCCGGGGCAGTCCTCCTTCTTTTTCAGTAAGTGTCCGGGGTTGTCCTACTTTTTGCACTTTTCTCCATAACTTTTTTTATTGCTTCTAAACTTTTGAATTGGTAGCATTGCTGTATTGTCGCTGTTATTTCAATTGACTTGGCATCACTTTGAATTAAAAAAATTAACATTGCTTTTAATGATGAAAATTTATTTAATGAATTCCTTATCCTTTAAAATTACACAGAACGAATTTACAAAATTCTAATTAAATTTTTAAATATTTTTTTCATGCCGTTTTTGTAAATACAAAAAAAAATTTTAAAAGGGCACCAACAATGAAATTTGTAAATCCAAAAAAAAATATAATATTTTTGTAACTTTAAATTTTTATTTTAAAACAAATTTTATATGAAAAATAATAATTTACAAACGAGTTACAAACATTTGAAACAAAAAAATTGTTGGGAATAAAATTTCAATTTAAAATAAAATTTATATAAAAAACTTAAATTCAATTAACACTAATGATAAAAAGTTTTGGTTCGATTTGTTATATTAAAAATGATGTAGAACGTATATTTGACTAATAATATCAGAAACTATTTCTATTATTAGTCAAATATAATTTTTATATGAATTCAAGAGTTTTATAAATATTTGAAGAAATACGACTGCAATATATTGATTCAAATTGGAAGCGTTGAAAAATATGAAACATGAAACTCTTGATTATCAAACAATTATAGAAATGTACATTCCCGAAAATGTTTGCAATAAATTTGTTAATCGTTGTTTTTTATTCAGGTACTACTAATTTTAAATTCAGAATGATTTTTTACCTTTTTTATTAAGTTTTTTCTAATCAAGACACAGTGGACGCCAGAAAAAAAACTGAATCCAAAAACTATTTCTAGTTCTATTTCTGATATTATTAGAGTCAAATAAAATTTTGATATGAATTGTCAAGAGTTTTATGAATATTTGAAGAAATGCGCCAGTTTTGGAAAACGTTGAAAAACATTCATGAAACTCTTTACAATTCGTATCAAGAAATTATAGAAATGTACATTCCTGAAAATGTATGTAATGAATTGGTTAATCGTTTATATTTAAATTTCAGAATGATTTTTTGTTTTTTGTGAATTTATTTACATGCTTTTCCATACATGGATACATATATCTCCATACATGCATCCATATATCTTTCGACATGTGCATTAACGAAATTTGAGGTGATATCTACATGTATGTACATGTATGAACATTCATGAACATACATGAAATTGTATGATCATACATGCAAATATTACCTCAAATTTCGTTAATGCACATGTAAGAACATATATGGATGCACGTATGGTGATTTATGTATCCATGAAATGACATACATTAAACCTATATGGATCAATATATGAAGATTTTTTCCTGGGTTCCCAGCTAAAAATCGACATATATGGATCCATATAGGTTGAATGTATGTACGTGCATGCTCATAAATATGCATTCATGACCATACATGGATACATAAATCTCCATACATGTTTCATATATGACCATATGTGTGCATTAACGAAATTTGAGGTAATATGTACATGTGTGTACATGCATGAACATACATGAGCACGCATGAACATGCATGAACATGTGTGATCATACATGTAGATATTACCTCAAATTTCGTTAATGCACACGTATGGTCATATATGATTCATATATGGAGATTTATGTAACCATGTGTGGTCATGAATGCATGTTTATGGCCACGCATGAACATACATTTAACCTGCATGGATGCATATATGTCGATTTTTAGCTGGGTTATTAAAAAAAAATTGTCCTCTTTTTGAAGACAAATGTCCTCCTTTTTTGAGGTTGACGTCCTCTTTTTCTCAAAATGGAAATGGCAACCCTACTTCTGCAATATGTTACACGAAAATCCTTTTCTCCCAAATTCCACTGATTTAGTCGCGACCCGAGGATTTCAGAATGTCGATTTGACAAATTTAAATCGCGAACAAGATCGCCGAAATCTGCGTTTGAAACAAAATGCCGTTCTTTTATTTTTATTTTTATCGGGACATACATTAATTGCATTAAAGGAATTAAATATGCTAAAATCCCAAACGTATTTTACAAATTGTGAAAAATAATCTGTTGGAGGTATGTCCCTATCCGGATTTCATTCTTGCCTAAGGAACTCGTCAAGGGACGATGTTTTTAGAACTTCTGGAAATATTTGTTAACTTAAATTACAAACTCAATGAGAATTTCTTGTTCTCGTCTAGGATCGTTATTAAACATTCAAAATATCAAAGAAAAAAGAAAAACAACAACAAATAATTTACCACAATTTGCTATGTCATCTTCCAGTATACTACTCTGTTGTTTTGACATATCTAGCAATGTAGTGACATCCATTCATGTATAAATGCCAATAGAAAACTATTTTTTCTAAAGTGTCAGTAACATCAAATTTGCACAAGCACTTGCATATTAGTTTTTTTTTTTTTTATCGGGACATACATTAATTGCATTAAAGGAATTAAATATGCTAAAATCTGAAACGTATTTTACAAATTGTGAAAAATAATCTGTTGGAGGCATGTCCCTATACGGATTTCATTCTTGCCTAAGGAACTCGTCACGGGACGATGTCTTTAGAACTTCTGGAAATATTTGTTAAGTTAAATTACAAACTCAAAGGGAGTAGATTTGGATGGCAGGTACTCTTCTTCTTCCAAATCTTTTTCAGTTTCAACAGCAGATATGCTCGTTGTCGGAACTTCGTCATTCGCAGATATCGGTTTTGTAGGAGTTCCAACATTTGCGTACTTTATAAAGGGTTTTGCAATAGGTACTTGACAACTTTGAATTTAATTTGTGAACGCACTATTTCACTGATCATCTAACTGTTACTTTCCTTTTTTTCAGTAAACTCAACATTTTCATCATGGTAAAGTATACGAACGAACAACGTATGCAAATTATAAAAATGAAAATTCGGAGTCGGTGACCGCAACTTTAAGAGCGTTAACTCCAATTTTCGGTCGTTTTTCTCGCCCTAGTAGACAAGCAATAACAAGTTTAGTGCAAAAATTTGAGTCTCCACATATTCATTGTGTGATGCTGCCGTGCCAGTGAGACAACGGGTTGGTCGAAGTGAGGAAAGTATCGCTGCCGTTCAGGCGTCCGCAGCAAACGATCCAAATCAGTCGATTCCGCGGCGTTCTCAACCATTTTATGGCAAATTTTGCGTAAAGATCTTGGTTTGCACCCATACAAGATCAAGCTGACTCAAGAATTGAAGCCGATAGACCATTTGACGTGATGCATTTTATTTTTAAAAAAAGTTGTCAAGTCCTTATTGGAAAACCCTATATTTTTGCAGGTTTTAAAAGGGTTGACTGAAATATTACTTTCACAAAAATAGAAATCATCTGGGAGCAAATTACCGCAGTCGTTATCGAGTTTTATTTGATAGCAATTATTGGTACTTAAAACATTACAAAGATTAAAACTAAGTTAGAGGAGAAGTATTTCGTTGCTTTTTACAAATATGAGTTAAAGTTGTACCAATAGTTATTCGTGATATTTTATTTACACTTTAAAAACGTGATTTTGTAACAATTTCCAACGCTTATGACTGCGGGAATCTGGCCCCTGGTTTATGAAAGAGCTGATGATTCCAAGTTATAGGCGCAGAAAAGGGCAAGGAAACTGTTGAACTTTGCATTTTTAAGTGTTGCACAGCAATATTCACAAACTTCTTTCTTTTTTTTTTTAAATCACGCCTATGACTGATATCCGTAAGAAAGCCACAAATGTAACAAAATTTATTACCTTTGTCGCACATTTTTATTTTAATTGCACACGATATAATAATATAACATCATTAGTTAGGATAGGATACTAACTATATCAATGCAAATAAAATACCAGTTCTCTTTCATTGCAGTATTTTATATAATGTCAACTAGGATATCCCCAGAAAATTAAATTTTAAGACAAATTTTAATTCAGCGGAATGTAAATTTTTGTGGCTCCCATGCAAAAAAGTTTGGCGAACACTGTTGCGCCAATTTTCTATTATGCGCCGATTTGTGGTTATAAAATTGTACCTACACCAAAGCTTCACTAAATAAACATAAAGCGCATAAGAACACGAAAAAAATTGTGCAGGCATTTATTCAAAAATTTAGTTCTAATAAAAAGTTTAATAACTTAGTCAATTCCTAACGGATTTTTTAAAAAAAAAAGTTGCATTTTACTCGTAAATAAATATATTTTCTTAATAAATTCATAAATAGTACGGTTCTTTATAAAATACTGTGTAAAAACACCTCCAAATTTGAAAAATGGGGAAAAAACATTGGCGTACCTAGACCATTTTTCTGGGGTGGGCAAGGGACCCATAAAAGTTCGACTGTTTACTTGTCCATTCTCAGACTCTTTAATCTTAAAAAAACACTTTCAAAATTATGCTTAAAATTTCTTTCATAGGAAAAAAAAAAATTTAAAATGACTCCCAGAAGTTCGAATTTTTGTTTCTACAATATATTGAAATTTCATTAGGGAATCCCGCCCTTTTTTCCAATCCCGCAATCCCGGGAATTTCATGTTGGATTTCCCGGGATTTTTTTTTTTTTTTTTTATAGACGTTCAAGCTAGTATATATTGTAATTTTGGAAGCTTTATTTAAATTTAAAGCATTAATTATATTGTGATTGTATCTTTATTATAAAATTAAAAAATTGTTAATTTTTATAATTTAAATTGCAGTTTCAAGCCTTTAAAGTTCGAGTGAAACTTTTCCACGTGAAAAACAACTTACGGTCCTTAAGCGACGAATAAGCATACCATGAATTCAAATTAAACACACGAAAAAAGAAAAATATTTACCTTTGTATAAAAGTAACGGTAATAAAAATCCATGTCTAATTTTGTAATAATTAAAATTAATTTCATTAAAATTACTTTAATATAATGGAAATGAAAAATATTTCATTACAATTACGTATATGTAATGGAAATGAAAGCGCTTGTATCTTTCGCTTACAAGCAGAGCCACAAAAATATCTATTTTTGCTGGGTTGATAGTAATTATCACTACAAATAAATTCAAAAGCAGGAAAAAAATTATGTAAATACCTAAAAAAGCGTGAAAAACAGTCATTCATAAATGTTAAAATTAATCCAATTGAATTAATTTGATGCAATTGAATTAATACCATCTAATTGAATTAATTTTATTTGCACATGTAGGGTAAAAAATTATGTAATTAATTTTAAACACCAAGCCGTTATAAATATTGGCAAATTTTATTTTTAAGAATATAGAGTGGTATTCCATTTATATTCTATGAAAAGAGAATTACCTAAAATCCAAGTTTCGCGATTTATAAAAATTTTAGTCGAAAAAACCAGTATTTATTTAGTAGTACATATGTATCAAAGCACTGTTAATTCACTGAATCGCTGTTAAACGAGTGCCATTGAATTTAATTCAAACGCCAGTTCCTTATTCTTAATGTAAATTGTTAAGAAATTTGCAATAAAATACATTTCTTTCGCGCATTTTGAAATTATTTTACTTATATTTTACCTTATACAACTTTTTTCCTGTTGTTAACTTAACAATAATTGTCGGAAGTTAACGATATTATTTAACGACAAGATTCGGTAGAAAAAGTTACGGAATCAGTTTTAATGACAATTGTAGTTAATTATCGAATTTTGACAATCTTACTACCGAATTTTGTCGTTAAAAAGTTAAAGAATCCCACTACTGCTTTCAGAATATATTAAGTAGATTTTCTAATGGGTACAACCAAAAAATTAACTTTGTCGGACGGTGTTGTATTAGAAATCGAGTTTTTCCAATACAACATATGTAGGATTTATTTATTTTCGAATGAGCGGAAATTCCCGGGATCCCGGGAAATTCAGAAAAAAATACCGATTGCCATCAAAATCACAGATACATATTAGAATTATAGGTAGAATTTTTTAAATTCTGGGGTGGGCAAAAAGCAGTCTAGGGTCCTAAGTCCGTCCGTCCTAAGTCCGCCAATGGGAAAAAATTGGAAAAAAATGTGTTTGCTGGAGAAATACACACAAATTTCTCAAGGTGACTTAAAGTTAACACTAAAAGAAAAAATAATATATATACCATTCGAAACGGTTTAGTTTCATCTTTCTAAATCCGCTAAAAAACTTAAAATCGGTTGATACTCAACTAAGTTATTGGCTTATAAGTGCATTAAGATATGAAAAACCGGTTTTTTATCCGTAACTCAAGATTTTGGAGGTGTTTGGCAAAAACAGATTCTTGTTGTACTCGACAACACCTACCAGAAAAATAGTATCACTTCCAAGGTATTTCGGTTTCATTCTTTTTTGTATCACTGTGTAATCTGTGTTAAATTTCAAGAAAATCTGTTGGCTAGTTTTTGAATTAGAGATATTTGTAAAACATATCCTGGTGTTACCCTGGGAGTCCTGGAGAAAATTTTTAATCTGATTTTACAGTTAGAGACTAAACTAGCTTTGTTATTATTGGTAATGTACTCCAGATCGTAAATGTATTTTTGGCAATTTTTGAAATATTTTTTTCTGATTTAGAAAGTTAATTTTTTTCAAATTTTCTAAATTTTCACTTCACATGCTTCTCGCTTGAAAACCGTTCCTTATACAAAAAAAGTTTGAAGACAAAAATACAGCTTGTTTAATAAAATATTGTTATTTAGCCAAAAACTATTTAAAATCTGAAGACCGCCTTTTGGCGGCCTTGGGCATTGGAAGGTTAAGAGGGCAGTTCGAAATGTTCTTAGCCTAACAATGAAAAACAAGATCTAGATTTTTAAAATTATTTTATTTTTCAATATAATCTCCTGAAACTTCAATACACTTAGTCCAAAGTTTTTCAAGCAATTCTATCCCTTGATTAAAATAATTTTCCTGAAGCTCCTCAAAATAATCGTTTACAGCTGCTATTGCATCTTCATTCGAGGTAAAGCGTTTGCCAGCAACAGATAGAAGTCAGAGGGAGCTAAATCAGAGAAACGAGAAATTTTCATTCGAATGCGTTTTTGGCCAACTGTTAACAAATGCGGCACCTATCTTGCAGAAAGCTTTTTCATCTGTAATTCCTGATGCAAAATGGAATGTACTCGATCATTTGAGATGCCTATGGCATTCCCTATTTTACACACTTTCACTCGTCGATCGTCTAATACCATATCATGCACATTAGCTATGATTTCTGGCGTTGTTGCACTTTTTGGACGTCCACTTCGTGGTTCATCTTCAATGCTTGTACGACCACGTCCAAATTCAGCAACCCAATTTTTTACTGTTGCATATGAAGGATCACTTTCACCTAACACATTCACCATATGATTATGAATTTGTTGCCCCGATAAACCTTTCTTATGTAAATATTTAATCATACCATGAATTTTTAATTTTTCCATTACAAAAAAATCACTGAAGCGCTTTTTTTGAACACCTGTTACTAATAGTAACAAAAAGTAAAAGTAAATAGTAATAATAGGACTGCCAGAATTGCCGATTTTTCGGCATTTTGCCGATTTTTATTGAAAAATATGCAAAATGCCGATTTGCCGAATTTTGGTCGAAAAATGCCGATTTGTTTTTTAATTCAAAAACACGCAATTTTAATTTTTAGTGATATATATTGTGTATATTAATAAATAATAAAATAATTCTATCTTTGAAATTCTTACAGAATTTTTTATTTTACTAAATGAATCTGAAATTCAATAATTGGAGCTAAATGTACCCCATGCAATATTCTTATACAACTTTTGACATCGTGCAAAGATTCATTTGATTATATATCATATTGCAATTTTTGTATTTCTCCAAAATATAAGAAACCCAATATGCCATATTTTGTGTAAAAGTATTATACAATAGGACGATATATTGTAACCTTTAAAAACATAATTCCTTAGTTCCATTTTGAAATCTGATTCATTTTATAGATTAAACTATTTGCTACTTTATTCAATACATATCTTATTCAAAGAATCAGTATGATTTTTGTTGACTCATCTTCTCTATATATAAAAGAATAACGTGACTGACTGACTCAACATCGCCCAGCCCAAATCGCTGAAGCTAGGAAGTTGAAATTTGGAATGTAGGTTCCTCTTTCGGCGTAGACGTCCGCTAAGATGGGATTTTTGGAAATTCCTACCGGAACGGGCAAAAAGGGGAAAAGTCTCCCCCTGCCAAAACCCCTTTGGCTAGAAAGCTGAAATTTAACATGTGTGTTCCTTGGAGTAGGGGCTACCTTTTCTGAAAAGTTCTTTCTAGAATTTTGGATAGGGACGTTGTAAAAATGGGGGTTAAAAGGGGAAAAAAGCCCCCCTTGACGGCCGGCCCAAACCTTTTTTCCAAAAAAGGTACCTTTTTCCAAAAAAGTACCTTTTTCCAAAAAAGTACCTTTTTCCAAAAAAGTACCTTTTTCCAAAAACAGTACCTTTTTCCAAAAAAAAGTACCTTTTTCCAAAAAAATTACCTTTTTCCAAAAAAGTACCTTTTTCAAAAAAGTACCTTCTTCCAAAAAAAAGTACCTTTTTCCAAAAAAAGTGCCTTTTTCCAAAAAAAGTACCTTTTTCCAAAAAAACTACCTTTTTCCAAAAAAATACCTTTTTCAAAAAAAGTACAAATAAAGTACTTTGTAAAAACAAAGTATCTTTTTCCAAAAAATTTCGCTTTTTCCAAAAAGTACCATTTAAAAAAATATCCATTTAAAAAAATATAATTTCAAAAAAATTACTTTTTTTCCTCCCCCCACGGATATCTCCACTAAAACAAGGTTTCTTGATATTCGGCATAGACATGCGCTAAGACGGGATTTTTGGAAATTCCTACCGGAACGGGCAAATAGGGGAAAAGTCTCCCCATAAACAGTCTAACAAATTGGAAAAGTGCCTGCCCAAACCCCTGGAGGTAAGAAGTTGAAATTTGGTATAAAGGTTCCTCCAGTGTAGTAGACATCGACTAAGTTTGTATTTTCGGAATTCCCTACAGGATATCCCAAAAGACAATTCGGTATGTGAGTTCCCCCTTCTGTGTAGGCATCTGCTTAGACGGAATTTTTGAAATTCCTATCGGGAGGGGAAATAAGGGGAAAAGTCTCCTGCTTGACGGCCTGCCCAATCCCTTTTGCCCAACCTAAAATTTTAAATATGTATTCCTTGGAGTAGGGCTAACTCACCGGCAACGTAATTTTTCTATTTTGGAACAGGAACATAGTAAAAATGGTGGTTGAAACGGATAAATGTCCCCAATTACGGCCTGCCCAAACCGCTGAGACAATGAAGTTGAAACTTGGTATGAATGTTCCTCATCCATCGCAGATAGCCGCGAAGATGGAATTTTTGTAAATTCATAAGCTAGGAAGCTGAAATTCCCTGTCGATGGATTTTCGGAAATTCCTACCGAGAGGGGCACAAATAGTAAAAGTTGGCTAGAAACCTGAAATGTAAAACATATGTTACTTGGAGTATGGGCTCACTTACCGGGAAGGTACTTTTTGGACAGGGACATTGCAAAAATGGGGATTAATGAAGCGAAAAGTGCCGCTTAAAGGCCTGCCCAAACCGCTGGAGGTAGAAAGTTGAAATTTGGTATTAAAGTTCCTCCTCTATTGTAGACATCCGCTAAGATGAGATTTTTGTAAATTTCCACAGGTAGGGACAAAAACAGGAAAGTCTCCCCCTTAACGGCCTGGCCAAACTGCTGGATCTAGGGAGCTTAAATTCGGTATTTGGGTTACTTCTCCAACGGAGACGTCCCCTAAGACGGTATTTTTGCAAATTCATACCGGGAGGGGTAAAAAGGGAAAAAACTTCCCCCTTGATGGCCTGGCCAAACTGCTGGATATAGAGACCTAAAATTATGTATGTAGTAGGTTCCTCCTCCATCGCAGACGTCCTCTAAGACGGAATTTTTGGGTATTCCTACCGTGAGGGGTAAAAACGGAATAATTCTCCCCCTTGATGGCCTAACCGAACCCTTCGGCTAGAAACCTGTAATATATAATATGTTTTCCTTGGAGTATGGGCTAACTTATCGACAAGGCATTTCTAGGACTTTGGACAGGAACGTGGTAAAAATGGTGGTTCAAAAGGCGAAAATTGCCCCACCCCTTTAACGTCTGCGTCTTTAGCTAGAAACCTAAAACTTAAAGAACAAGTGTATATGGAACACTAAAATTAAGAAACTAAATAGGAAACGAGTGGAATTGAAACACTACACAAGTGGAATGAAATGGACATAAACGTTGAACGAGTGGAATTGAAATTATAGACAATGGAAATGGATTGGAAGAGGGAATTACCTGTTCAAACACTATCCACGGAATATGAAACTTATGTAGCATTGAAACATACTCTCCAAAAAGTTAAACAAATTTTCTAAAAGAGAAAAAACCTTAGAAAAGGAATGGAACTTATATATTCCGATATTTAAACTTCATGTAACGAAGCACCGGTGGAAGAAACCGACGCAGTAAATTTTCCAACTGAATTTGTGAATTTACTTGAATTGCCAGGTCTACCTTTACATAAACTGGAATTAAAAAAAAAACTTTAAAAACTAGCTGCGCCCGCTAGTTTTATATATTCAAACAAATTCATACAATTTTAACAAATCACTTCAACTAAAAATGGTTAAATTGATTTGTACTTTGCGAATTATTTCATAAAAAAAATTATTTAATCGAATCAATATTAATTCAATATAAATTGTACTAAATCATTATCTCACTTTATTCAATATCAAATCATTGATTTAAAGTTATTATAACATAAATTAATTACTGATTCATAAAAACAAAACTTTTTTATGCGAATTGATTAAAAATAGAATTATCTTTTTCAGAGAAAAAATATCTCTAAAAATTGTGCAACTAATTTATGTAGTATTGACATAAGTTAATATCTGAACTAAAATTTCTTTGTTATTATTTAATTTATCTCAAAAACCTTTATTTTAATTTGACCGCTAATTAAAACAATTTTTATTTATTTTTTACATAAAAATTAAAAAACCAACATTTTGACAACACTCACAGTACGGAGAAATGTTTTTTGCCTCTTCTTGTATTGACAAAGAAGTAAGGTAAAAGAGCAATTCCATATGAAAACGATCAAAACTGGCAAATTTTTGGACGACCCCTCTCCGATTTTAAAATAAATAGTCTCAATCGATTGCCCAGCAAAAAATAATGTACTTACATATTTTTTTTTTTTTTATAGTGACTGGTTTAGTGGTGGTGTACACCACTGTCATGTGACAAAATTGAAGAATTCTTCATAAGGGACCTCATTGAAACTACTAAAGCGATCGCAACGAGTGATAGCTCGTTGGAAAGGTATTGAATCAGGCTTTAATTTAAAAATAAAATTTTCCTAATTTTTCTCAGAAATTTACCTTTTTTCCCATGAAAATTAAATTTTCCCATGAAAATTAAATTTTCCGATTTTCCACAGAAGCTCCTAAATTTTCCGGCTAATTTTTTTTTTTTGGATTCCTCATAATTTTTGCTTTAAGAATCAGCAATAAAAAAATGGGCCCCGACTCCTTGTTTGGACAGGAGAGGAGCATTTAAGAGACCACCTTGTTCTCATTGTTTTTATATTTTTTATAATTGAATTATTTGTAATTATTTAACATTATTTTATTTTATTATTAAAAATACATTTTAAAAATTATTTTATAGTTAAAAATACATTTATGAAGAAAAAATCAATTTTTTTTAAGAGCCCCAAGTTGAGTGTGTAGTGAATATGGTCTGCCTGCCTTCACAAGATCGGCCATAAATCCATGGATAATAGCAGCAGTGGCATGTAATGGCACACCAACCCCGACTGAGGCTACAGGTCATAAAATGTTTTGTAAATTTTTTAAATTACCAGGTAATAAATATTTCGCCTAAAATGACACGTGAAGAAACAAGTCATAAAACACGGATTTTCCATAAATATGGCGAAATATTTATTACCTGGTAATTTAAAAAATTTACAAAACATTTTATGACCTGTGGTCGGCTTATTGGCAGTAACCAATTAAGTTCCTCTTTAAAAAACATTTTATGACCAGTAGTTCACGCAAATTTTCCTATTAAAGAAAAGCAAATTCGCTTATTTTTTTTTACCTATTTTTTACCAAAAAATAAATATAAATACTTCACACACTCTGAGTCAAATTTTAGTTGAATACTAAACGTGAAAGTGTTAAAGTGTTTTTTTTGTAAAGTAAAGAGTGAAGCTGTAAAGACAATTTAAAGTAAAATGAATAAATTTTGGTGCAATCCGTTTAACAAGAGTGGACATCGTTCGAAAAAGATAAAAGTATTAAAATTAACTGGTGTTTCGAAGCGATACATGAATGAATTAAATATACAATACGGTGAAGAAGCAGAATTCATTTGCCCCAAGTGTAAAATCGATTTGTCTCAACAAGCAAATGCATTGAAACAAATGCAACCACAATCCGAGAGTGAAATGACAATTGAACAAAATGTTTCATCTGATAGTGAGGCAGACATTCCGATGGTCAATATGTCTTTGAGTCCTTTGAATGAGGCTATTACCACTTTAGGTGAATCGACTATTACAAAAAGAAAGTTGCGAAGTGAAAAATACAGGAAAGAGAAAAAAGGCAAGGTTATGAGTGCAATCGCGACAATATTTGATGAAGGCTCTGATAACGAATGCAGTCAAGCAGATGACGTTGATGACGGCAAACAAATGATTGAGCAGTTGAAAAGAAAATTCAATTTAGCGACCACTTTTCCGGAGAAATATCTCATTTTATCTGTGCTGCCTCAATCATGGTCTATACGCAAGATTTCTGAACAGTTTCAAACATCTTTTTACATCGCGAGAAGAAGCAAAGAATTAGTTCGACAGAAGGGCATATTGGCGACTCCCACCAAGAAATTTGGCTCAAGGACCCAGAGCAGGTAAAGCAGATTCCGGAATTCATCGAGGAATTCGGATTCAAGTTGAATGAACTGAAGGCGCACCATTTCATATCCGAGATGCAATCGAAATTTCTAAAGGAAAGTAAGGAGAAATTAGCCCAAAATGAATTCATTGTGATAAGCGACTTTGCCGAGAATTACACTTTTCTCGTTCAGGACGAAATTCAGGCTTATCACTGGGCAAACGACCAGTGCACGGTGCATCCTTTTTGCATTTATTTCAAAAACGAAGATAACGAACTACAGACCGTAAGCCTTGTTGTTGTCGCGGAGAGTTTAGCTCATAATTATGTGTCCGTTTATTTATTTCAAATGAAACTGTTTGAATTCTTAAGATCAAAATTCGATGCAATCGACAAAGTAACGTTAACGTAACGGCGCGGCTTCTCAGTACAAGAATAAAAAAAAATTTTACAATCTTTGCATAATTGAAGAAGAACAAAACTGCAAGGTCGAGTGGCACTTTTTTGCGACGTCCCACGGTAAGGGCCCATGCGATGCGTTAGGGGGAACCCTAAGACGCATGGCGACTAAGGCAAGTTTGCAAAGGCCATATACTGACCAGATCTTAAATGTACAACATTTGTTTTCGTGGATTCAAAGCAAGGAAATTGCCATTAACATAGTTTTATGCACTCAAAAAGAACACGATGCCATGGAGCGACGAATTTAAAACAGATATAATAATGTCAAAACTATAACTGGAACGCAAAAGTTTCATTGCTTCATACCAAATATTTCTGATATGTCAATTAATGTAAAGCGGTACTCTTCGTCTGCCGACGTGCTAAATTTAAAGTTACTTTAATTTTATAATGATGCCAAGACAATTGAAATTTTTAATAAATATTGTAATTAAGTATAAGCAGCAAAATAAGAAAGATTTTTTCTTCATAAATGTATTTTTAACTGTAAAATAATTTTTAAAATGTATTTTTAATAATAAATTAAAACAATGTTAAATAATTACAAATAATTCAATTATAAAAAATATAAAAACAATGAGAACAAGGTGGTCTCTTAAATGCTCCTCTCCTGTCCAAACAAGGAGTCGGGGCCCATTTTTTTATTGCTGATTCTTAAAGAAAAAATTATGAGGAATCCAAAAAAAAAATTTAGCCGGAAAATTTAGGAGCTTCTGTGGAAAATCGGAAAATTTAATTTTCATGGGAAAATTTAATTTTCATGGGAAAAAAGGTAAATTTCTGAGAAAAATTATGAAAATTTTATTTTTCAATTAAAGCCTGATTCAATACCTTTCCAACGAGCTATCACTCGTTGCGATCGCTTTAGTAGTTTTTTTTTAAAACAACTTTCAATGAGGTCCCTTATGAAGAATTCTTCAATTTTGTCACATGACAGTGGTGTACACCACCACTAAACCAGTCAATATAAAAAAAAAAAATATGTAGGGACATTATTTTTTGCTGGGCAATCGATTGAGACTGTTTATTTTAGAATCGGAGAGGGGTCGTTCAAAAGGTGATCGCTTTCATATGGAATTTCTCAAAAATAAAATTTGTATTTTACTTATACCGACGGTATGAAATACAAAATGAATTCGTAATAAGGAAATTGGCCTCGAACTGAATTAAATAAATTTCTAATTAATTAATTAATTATTAAATTTCATTTCAGTGCAAGTCATATCATTTTATACTGAAATGTTCTTTTTATATATATTTTTTTAAGAGTATATATATTTTAATAAGTATTTTTGATTGTGCCGATATTTTGCCGACTTTTTTAAATCAAATGCCGATTTTTTTTGAAAAAAGTGCCGATTTTTCATAAAAATTATATGGCAGCCCTGGTTACTATACGAATAACTTGACAGATCGAAATTTAATTTATCATGTGTTCATATGACGGATGAAAGTTTACATTATATAAAGCTTTTTGCTGTTTATACCGCCATCTCTATGTCAGGCTAAGAACATTTCGTACTGCCTCGTAATAGCCAATATTTTCAAAAAATACCAAAATAAAAAAATTAAATCGTGTTACAAAATTTGAAGGGCCAGGTATACTTCAAAAATTCTTCGATTGTGCTGAAATTTTTTCTGCATTAATTTTTCCAGTAACCTCACAAAATAAGCCCCGTGAAGCGGTGCGGCCATACAACGAAGACCGGTCTAATAAGTAAATACGCTTAACATAGATACGTGAATTCTACAGTTACCCATCCAATAAAGAGCTTTTAACAGATATTTTAATATGTATTTAAAGTGGCGTACTAAATACAGAACATTTCAATTGTGGGCGCTGTGGTATAATGGTTAGCGCGTTGAACTGTTACACGTGAGGTTGCGGGTTCGAGCCCCAACCAAGGCAACATCAATTTATGGAAAATAGTAATATGTATGAGTTTTTTCTATCCCTCAGACATATCGCAGCGTCCTCCTTCGGTGTTCCCATAGCACTTAACCCCACCGAAGTAAAATAATATAACATGGCTATGAACTAAAAAGCTCCAACAAAGTTCGCCAACTCACAATCAGATGGCGCGCAACAACAAATTCAACATCTCGCGCAATTACAGTGTTGCCATATTTGAAGCCCTTCATCTTTCACCACTTTTCACTTCTTCCATATCCCATTTCCAAAGGTAGCAACACGTTAATTAATAGGAAGAATTCCTTGAGTGTTGTCTTTATAAAAAAGGAGCTAAAGTTTATCATTTTCTAATTTTTGGTTACGGAGAGTTTTCATGTCCAATCAATTTTATTCGAATATGTATCACAGGAGCAAATTGGTATGCTATCGTAATAAATTAGTATGATATCGTCGCAAATTTGAATGCTTATTACTCGTAGATGGAAAACTGTCCAATTAACAGAAGCTACGTACTAATTAAACCTTATGTAAATTGGAAAATTTCACATCTAATAAAGATCTTATAACAGATATTACAATACCTTCATAAGGATGAAGTTTATCATTCTGTTTGAGTTCTGGGCAGAGGTAAATATTATGCCACATCAAATTTCAAATGGAGCTGAGGCTTATAATTTTCAGTTTTCTGTTACGCAGGAGCCGAGGTGAAGCATTTTTTACCCTACTACGTGGAAAGCGTATTATGGGTTTGCACTGATGTTTTTAAATACCAAAAATAATGGGCCTCTCTGTACACCGACCGACTCAGAATAACTTTTTGAGTCGATCTAACGATTTGCGTCAGTTTGTCTGATCGTCTATCCATGTATCATTATAATTAAACTACAGGTCGCCAATCGAAAAATAATTAGACGAAATTTTGAATATAAATTTGCATTTGTCCAAGTAGCCTATTGAAAATGTATGAAATCGTCCCTTGTTTAGACATATCTACATTGCTTAAACGATATTCTTATTTGGGTTGTAAATTCAAATATCTCTCATAAATCACCCGATATTTGCATAAATACACTTTTTCGGAAATTTCATTCAGATTTTTCTCTATATTTTCTCCTTCGTTAATATTTTATAAGTATAGGTCACGTTTCGGGATATGACCCAAATTGTATATGCTTTAGGTTATCTTGTGTTCGGGCTTGACCGACTATAATTTTTTGACTTGTTAATTCTAATGTTGTATGGGAGCTACCTCGTCCAATCCCGCACATATTTGGCACAGTGTTAATTTTTTGATCAAATATGTGTTGCTCATATATGTTAAACAGTGGCCGAGTTAGAGGAATTTCATTTATAAGCTGGGTTGGCAACCGAAGCGAATTATGGTCGATTTTAAAGTTCATGCTGAAATGCACTTAGCACCATACTATTGAAATTGAAGCCGACTTGAATTACTGCAGAGAATTTAAGTGGTGTATATTCTTAGGCTGTGCGAATTAGTGTTGCAAAGCAACCAAATGTTCTTAAATATTTGAGAATCTCTGACACTAATATGTTGATGTAAATATAAACTTTTTCGGTTCATTGCTAAAGCACTCCTTAAATTTTGAACAAATACGTTCAACATAATTTTAAACTTTGGCTTGTATGAGATGTGCCCCAATCTCCCACACAGTGCTTAAAAATTTTGTTTAAATACGTTCAATAAGAGCCGAGTTTAAGCAATTCATCATTTTAGGTAGCCATGCCCTTTCTTCCATGAGACGCAGTACAAACTATAATTTGAAATATTTCAACAGGGGCAGAGGAATATCATTATTAACACTTCAGGCTATATTGAATGGCTCATGTCCCATTTCACTAATCCCGTCTACTTTTGGGACAGTGCAAAAAAAATTTGGGTTGGGTGGTGCAACGCCCCCTCGCATTACATTAGGAATATCCCAACATTTCCATGGATGTTGTTCACCTTCGAAAAAGTAATTTTTTGAGAAAAGGTTTTTTTTTTAAATTGTCCTTTTTTGGACAGAGATACTTTTTTCCATAAAGAACTCTTTTGGAAAAATATTTTTTTGGAAGCAAATATTTCATTTTAGAAAAAGTACTTTTTCTGGAAAAAGTACTTTCTCCAAAAATAAAGTAATTTTTCCAAAATAAAAAAGTCGAAAAAGTACGCTTTCCTTTTGGAAAAATGTACTCTTTTAAGGTACTTTTTTTGGTAAAGGTACTTCTTTTTAAGAAAGAGTTTTTTTTGTGAAAAGTACTTTTTTTAAAAAAGAACAATTTTTTGGAGAAAGGTTGTTTTTTTCCAAGGTTGGCAACCGATACCTTTGTCCGTTTCAAAACCAATTCAAATTGATAACCGATACTAATACCAAAACTCTTAATTTAAAAAATACCGGTATTCAAAAACCTTTTTCCTTAATACCGGTATCGTACCGGTATTGAATCGGTTTGTAATGAATTACTTTTTTTACGTTTTTCACAAAAAATATAAATTTTTTCATACAAAATATGCAAAATTTAAAATTAAATGCACTCTATCTGTGTTTTTAATAAAAAATCGTATTGCTATTATTTTTTTATTTTGGCTTAGCAACATTGTGTTTTTTTAACAGCAACACATAACTTATTGTGAAAATATAATTCTGCAATAATACCGGTACCGATACCAATACCGAAACAAAAAAATAAATATCGATACCAATACCGTTATTCGTTCCGGTTGCCAACCTTGGTTTTTTGCATTAAAGAAACTAAATATGCTTTTTTCCATAACAGGTCCTTTTTTAAGAAAATGTATTTTTTTGAATAAAGGTACTTGCTTTTTTGGAGGAATGTTCTGTATTTTGGAAAAGATACCTTCTTCCAAAAAATGTCTGTCCTTTTTGGACAGACATAATTTTATTTTGCAAAAAGAACTTTTGTCGAATAGTATATTTTTGGAAAAATACTTTTTTTTACGAAAAAGTACTTTTTCTATAAAAAAAAAAAAAAAATGGAAAAGTATGCTCTCCAAAAATGGAGTACTTTTTCCCAAAAAAAACTGTCTTGTTCCAAAAAAGTACTTTTTCTTTAAAAGAAGTATTTTTTGCAAAAGTACTTTTTAAAAAAAATTTTTTTTTTTTTGTTTTTGAAAAAGTGCTTTCTATATTCTGGACCTCTTTTTTGGAATATCCAAAAACCCCGTCTTTGTGGAGGCCTATGTCGGAGAGGGAAACTATATGCCAAATTTCCTGTTCTAGGACCAGTGGGTTAGGCTGGGCGATGTTGGATCTCTAATCAGTGAGTCAATTTGGGGTTGTATGGGAAGTGAAATGCCCCTCGTTCTATAACACCCACATTTGGCGTATAATTTGCCAATGCTGTCTGTAAAGAGCTGCGTTTACATTGATTCAAATATGTTTGAGAGGAGCCAAGGAAAACCTATTTAGAAGGTTGGATTGCATGTGAGATGCCAAGACCCTTCGTCCTATCCAGCCTTCTTTAGAAACAGTGCTTCAAAAAGTTATTGTTTGACGCAGTGCCTAATTTTATTTATTAAATGTGTTGTAATTAACAAATTTAAAAATTTGGGTTGGTTGGAATCTACCACGCCCCCTCCATCTTCGCCCAATTTTAGCACAGCACTTAAAAATATTATTTTAAAACACCATACCAAATTTTGCGTATATACACACAGAAAATAAATTGGTTGGAATTCTAACGGAACCAACGAAATTTTTTCGTTATTCAATAATTCTAATTGCAGCTATCTAAAATTCATCATCAGGAAAGTTAACTTTATTAGTGAACAGAAAATATACACTGTCACGTTATCCAAAATACTAGCTTTTCTAACCAATATTGAAAAAATACTAACTTCTTCATTACCTCCAATACCAACAACTACCAATTTATCGAAGATTTAGTCATTTGAATTTGAGACTACCCTACGGGGAAAAATACAAAACTTAAAATTTCTTAGCAAAAAATTATAGAAATTGAAAATAAGAGCTAAAATAAGCAAATCGTAAAAAATAACGTTAAAGATAAATAAAAGAATAAAATTAATAAAAAAAAAAATATTTTTAAAAATATGCCTCGAATTTTGTTTTTTATTTCGGTATCGATCAAGTTTTATAAAAGCAACAGTGAAAGTAACGAATCAGAAAATACTTAGAAAATTAATTCATTCTCTTTGGTTCGTATTTGTACTAATTTAGTAATATGCCTTGCGTTGACCGGTCACGGGATAGGTCCTTGGAGGGAAACTGACTCCTCATTCCCCGTATGGTAGGAACAGAAATTTTATTTACCATGATAAAATTTTGGAATATATCATATTTTTTTCGTTTGATACATATGCATATTTAAATTCGAAGTTAGACAACAATTAAATGTAAGTATCTGTGGCGCAGGGGGTAGAGGCATAGCCTTATAACCTTAGAGAAACCTCAACCAAGGCATTATTATTTTTTTTTTTTTAATAATTTTTTTATTGATTTAAATTAAAAGACACAATTGATTTTCTGTTGTTAATATAATTTTATTCAAAAATAAAATATTCAAATTTTCATCCTGAAAAAATTCAAATTTAAAATTTGACAAAAAAAATTTATATCGAGTTTAGCCTAGAGCAGGGCTGCCAAAACTATGACACGTGTGCTAGTAGTGGCACGCGAGCGGATTTTTGGTGGCACGC
Source organism: Leucophora obtusa (assembly GCA_949987735.1). Lineage (NCBI taxonomy): Eukaryota > Metazoa > Arthropoda > Insecta > Diptera > Anthomyiidae > Leucophora > Leucophora obtusa. The sequence continues at coordinate 122,704,002 of OX465295.1, read as the reverse complement.
GACGTTTGTTGAATGTTGTAAAAAAAATTTAATTTTTGTTAAAAGACCAGCGATATAACCGCTTTTTCACTTCTAGTTAATAAATCCAAAAAGTAGTTCAAAAAGTTCTTAACAGATGGGGTTAGATTCTCCCTATTTTAAAAAAAAATTCTATCCGACACTTCTTTCACCCTAATTTTTAATACCGAATTCAATGATGAAGGATTTTACTTTAACTTTTAAATTATATTTTATATAAAACAGCGATAAACAGTCTACCTTTTCAGTTTTATCACTTCAATTTATGTTTTTACACAATTAAAATATTTCACTGCAATATTTAATATTCACTAATTGGATTTAATTAAATTACTTACAAAAGAGTGAAAAATTACCATTTCTTTTTCAGCTATTTCTCCAAGATGGAAAATATGTATTTGGTGAGGTGTAGTTTTTTTCTAAACATTTTATACAATAAATTTTAAGAAAAACCTTTTATTTTCTAGTTTTGCAATTTTGTTTCTCTTTTAATTTTCATTCGTATTTTTTTCTGACATTAAATTAATAAGCTGTTTCATATATTGCATTACTATTCGCAGTGTAGAAACGGTAATGACATATTATTATTTTTTGGACTACCAGTAATGACACCCAATTACCTTCTGCATTATTTGAAAACCTATAATAATGAGTTACTGATAATCACTTATTTTTATCATTATTTCAAATAGAAAATAATTTTCTAGATTTTTTTGAAATCTATTTTTAGATTCAATATTTTTTAAACACTGGTAAGGATATATGTAACCACATATTTTTTGATTTTTTGTATGTTGGCGAGTAAGCTTACTTGTGTGCAGCAGGTCAATTATGTTTTTATCTATTAAATATTACATGTCAATATAGCTCAGATGGTAGAGCTATTGACTGGCAATCTGTAGACCCAGGTTCGATTCCCGCACCAGCAAATTTTATTAAAAAAAAAAATACAATAAAAAATATTTTTTTTTATATAATTTATTTTTATTAAAATCTATTTTTAGACTCATTATTTTTGTCAGTACTGGTAAGCATATATGTAATGACATATTTTTAGATTTTTCGTATGCTGGTGTGTAAGCATAACTCATTATTTTTCGCGACATCGCCATATAAAGGTAATAAGAAATGTAATAACAAATGTAACTAGTTACCATTACCAAGTATGTAGTTAGATAATTACATATCTGGTAATGATTTTCTACACTGGGTTGCTATGTGTAAACCCAGAGAAATAAATTCAACTTTTTTTTGGATTTACTAAATCCACCTTTTATATGAAAAATTCTAAATCCAGGTGATTAAAAAATGCGCTTATATTTGTTCCTTTTACTCCTGCAAGGAGCATAGGGCCGCAACAAGATTATCCCAATACGTTCGATCTGATGCACGGTGTTTGATTTCATTCCAACGAAGGTGTAAGTTGGATATTTCGGTTTCAATTTGCCGTTTCCAGGTGTGTGCTGGTCTTCCTATACGTCGACTGCCTTGCGGGTTCCAGTCTATAGCCTGTTTAGCAATATCATTGGGTTGTTTACGTAATGTATGTCCAATCCAATTCCATTTGCGGATTTCAATTTGGATAGGTTGTTGACCAGTTTCTGACCAGAGTCGGCAATTTGAAATTGTTCTAGGCCAGAATATGTGTAGAATCTTCCTTAAGCATTTATTCACAAAAACTTGTATGGAATGTAAGTCGCGAGGTGCTGCATTCCACGTCTCGCATCCATACAACAGTGTGGATTTTATATTGGAGTTGAATATCCTTAGCTTCGTCCTTCTTGATATATGTGAAGAGTTCCACACTGACTTGAGTTGGCCGAAAGCTTGCCGGGCTTTGTTTATACGGTTAGATATATCGGCTTTGGATCCGCCACTTTTGTCCAATATGCTTCCCAGGTAACAGAATGATTCTACTTCATCAAGCGATTGATTCTGAACGGTTAATGTTTGCTCGTTATTTACATTTACTCGCATTATTTTTGTTTTGCCGATATTTATTCTTAAGCCAATATGTGATGCAGTTTCCTGGACTAGTGATAACTTAGACTGCATGTCTGAAAAGGTGTGGGTAAGTAGACAAATGTCATCAGCATAGTCAAGGTCCTCCAGTCTGCCTTGGAGACCCCAAGTAATTCCTCTTCTATGGGATGTTGCCTTATTCATTACTACGTCAAGCACACAGTTAAAAAGCAAAAATGCGCTTAATATGTTAAAAATGTACGTAAACATTTTCGCTGCAATAATGCTTTAAAGCGCAAATGCTAAAAATTTTCGTATAATTAAATTATTAAAAAAGCGCCCTAAAACTCTTTTTTGTTTACACAGTTATGGTTAATAACTCAAAAATTCTTTCTTTCGAAAGTATTTCGGATCAAGAGTATCGAAACTTCTCTGCGATAGATTCATTAATAAATCAAAAAAGTTATTACAAATTTCTTAGCCTTCTACGATAGATTTATATTGTTTTAAATATTTCGATGGGAAAAGGCTCTAGAATTGGAGAAATTAAAAAGTGACAGAAAAGTTTTTTTTTGCTAAAGTTACCAAAAATGGGTTCAAAAGGACCCTGAGGACAAAAATGCTCGAATCTATTGAACCTGTTTGCTATATATTAGTAAAATAAAAACACGAACAAAAAATCTGTTTAATTTACAAAATTTTAGATGTATTTTGGTTAATTGCAAATGACAATTTACTCTGCTAAAATAAAAAAATATTAATGAATAGTTATTAATTCGACCTTTCAAATTTTTAATAAAACTTCAGATATTTGTGCTCTAGGTCAGTTATTTTATTATAAATATTATAAGGATAATATAACTGCACTGTAACACACGACGATGCATACACAACTATAGCTAAAAGTCTGGTTATGTAAACATTCACTGGAAGAATCCTGAGGATGATATTCAAATAATATTGAAATATTGATTTATAAGGAGAATATTTATAATAAAATCATTGACCTCGAGCTCAAATATCTAAGTTTTATTAAACGTTGTTGAATATTAGTAGATTCAAGCCACCATAAAAAGTTTTATATTTTGAAAAAAAAAATTATTTTTTTTTATTCAAATTAAAAGACACAATTGATTTTCTGTTGTTGATTTAATTTTATTTATAGACAAAATATTCAAACCTGAAGAAATTTAAATTTGACTAAAAAAATTTAAATAGAGCTTAGCTTAGGCCCTATGCTCCTTATAGGAACCGAGGGAACATATATATATATATATATATATATATATATATATAGCTTAGAGGAAAGGCAATGGGCTGGCAAGCGGAAGGTCGCCGGTTCTATATCAGTTAGCGACATTAAAAAAATTTAATTTTTAAATAAATTTTGTGTTATTCTATTTATAGAATTTATAATCCACAAACATTAAAGTAATCTATTAACAAAACAAAAATTGTAAAAAAAATTAGGTAATTACAACGGTAGGTACTAAAAATAAATAAAATTGATTTTACCTGGAACTACAAAAATTCGATTGGTGAAAAATTCGGTTGGAACTACGAATCTGTTTTCTGTGTGTACGTACAACAGGGGCCGATATAAAGCAGTTTTAAATTTTGGATAGTATTGGGGTTATCATGTCCCTTATCTTATTCCAACCATTTTTGGAATATTACTTGCGAATTTTAATAGATAACGCCCTGTGAACTTTTGCTCATTCACGCTTAACAGTAGCCGAGGTGAAGCTATTTAAAATTTTTCGTTGTGTGGAATGTTCCAAACCCCTTGGTCTGTTGCGCCCAATTTTGGCAGAGCACTTGTTTGGAAACACCATACTAAGACAATTTTGTTTACATACATTCAATAGGAACAGAAGTAAAGCTATTGTATGAGAGGTGCCCCGCCCCTGGTCCTATTGCACCCACTTTTGGAACAGTTCTTAAGAATTCTGTTAGAATATACCCGGCACGATTTTGCTCAAATATGTTCAAGAGAAGCCTATATAAAGCACTTTAAAAATTTGGATTGCATGGGTGGTGCCGCGACCCATGTCATATACCGCCTAATTTCGGAACAGTATTTAAGAATTTTGTTACAAAGTACCGAGAAAGGTTTTGCTCATATATGTTCAGCACAAGCCCACATAAAGCGCTTCGGATTGTACGGATAGTGCCACGCCCCCTTATTCTTTCCTGCCCACTTTTTTAACAGTGCTTAGGAAACATTTTATAAGATGTGCATAATTTTATTCGAAACACTTGAACAGAAATATCACATCAAAATGCTAGTGTTGTATGGGACGCCCATTTGTTTGATCAAGATCTAATATGGTCTATTTTGATTTGGAGAGTTGTTAATTACTGTCCCGAGAATTTCAGGAAAATCGGTTTAGCCGTTTGGGCCTGATGGCACCATAAACAGACAGACACACAGCCAATCACATTTAAAAACTTAGTAAGGATTAAATATATGGGTGAAATCAAAAAATGTGATAAATTTTTGGGCCAAATTTGTGAGAAGCAAAAAGTGTTAATATTTCGGGTTTTTCTTAATGGAATCAGTAAGTTTAGTCATTATAAACCTAATTGCAAAAAATTTCTTCTACAAGTTACAGAAAAGTACAGAAAAGCTTCAAGTCTGTTATACTGGATGGTTACTTACAGTCCAACGATCATTTGAGTATAAATAACATTATACTTTTTGCAATATAAATAATAGATAACTCCAAAATTCTGGTATATGCATTTTTATCAAAAATTATGACGAAAAATCGTTACAGAGTTGAAGTCGTGATAGCTAAGATATACGAAAAAGTTTGTAAAATGTGTTAATTTTTATTAAAAACGGCACTTTTCCTCTTCATAAAAATTCTTACAGTTAGTGTTTAGCTTTATTGGTTATCAAAATATAAGCTATTAAAATTAAAAAACCTTATGAATTACTTGTTACGGAGTTTACATTTGGCCTATAAAATTGGTCACAAATTTTATGTATTCACCAAAAATTGGTCAGATTGTTATAAATTTTGTAAAACATGTGACAATGCGCTGATATATATCGAAATATGTAACTCAAATGAAATCCATGCATTAGAAATTCGGTGGTTACACGGTTTTTATCACATTTTTTGATATCACTCATATATTAATCATACGCCCTCATCTCTTTTAAGTTAGCTTCATTTCGGCTTTTCACTTTTTTGCTACAGTTGCGATCAAAAGTTATCCAACACTCCTTGTGTTAAAACAAAACATCAGAAAATTGAAGCAATCTCCAAAAGACCATTAATAATATTTATAAAGTGCAGCCGAAACAAACCACTACAAGTAAACCAAAAAAAAACCCCATAAGAAAAAAGCAAAGATTCCTTTATTCTTAACCCTCTAATACATTTTTTATATGTATTGTAAGATTTTTTTTCTATATAATAGTCATGTTTCTCCCCTTAACCGCCAGTCATTCATCTATACATTAAGTCTATCACAAAACCATACAGCATGACAATTAGAGCTAAATAAAAAAATAAAATACATACAGACTAATGTACGTAATGTAACTTTAACCCTTTCATTACCACTGAATATACAGACATATGTCATATTTTCTATTGTATTGGCCGCATATGTATTTCCAAACTGGTACTCGAATGTAGGGAATGTCTTACATACGATTTTTAGTCAATTGCATAATCTCTCAAAATGGTATAACTCTAGAAAGCAAAGTTACAAACTTAAGCCCTTATTGCCTGTCGTTGCATATAAATGGGCACGTAATAAGTACTTCTGAACCTATGTGCTACTCTCTGTGTAAATCTACAATCAGAAAACAGTCCCAGTTGTGTCCACCGAATTTGTTGCCAATCGATTTCATGCGGTTATGACAACTATCTTTCTATTAAATTAAATGTTTGGTCGTGAGAGCCAATATTCAGTTGTCTAATTCTGTACTATATTCAACATAAATGTTATTATGTTCCACAAAATTTTATTGAAATTAAAAACTTCTTTGAATTTTCTGGTATTGAACCCGACCATTAAGATTCATAGTTCACACTCTTATCAATTGTACTACATCTACTTTTAATTTTCTTTGCCACACACAGGAATTCGATCAGGACCATTCAAATTAGCTTGCCAGGACATTATTTTATTTGGAATTTAGTACTAAAGCAAAAATATTTCATTAGGTATTAAAAATAGGGAAAATTATTAAAAGACAATCCTATTATCCAATTACACTGCATGACACTCAAAAAATTAATGGAGATACTTTATTTTTGATCAATGGTACAGATTTTCGCTAAATGTCTTTAAAGTTTGGCGGTTGTCCATTCAGTTTTTTATATAAAAAATTTTTTAAATTCAATTAATATGAATTTTTTTGTGTTAAAATGTAAGCAGATGACCTGTGGCCATATTTAGGATATAAATGCGATGTGCTAATCTTGATATTTAAACCACTACTTAGCGTTTTATATAGGTTTTTATGATTTGAGCGTTTGCCTTACAAGCAGGAGGTTGTGTTATCGAGCCCTACTTCGACGCCAAGCAGATTATTTTTAATTCTTAATTTTTTATTAGTTTATTTGAAAAGCTATTTTTAGACACACCACCTTACTGTCACAAGGTGTCTAAACTGTGGCAATTGGTCATTTCCAATGACAACGCCATGTTAAAGAGATATGTCTCTTTCAAACAAAAAGACCAATCAACTATTGGTCTCCGCCCCCTTGGGACCTATCCTGCGTGATATCTGGGACCGGTTCCTTTCCCCGTAGGGTTGCTTATGCGTGATGGCTGGTTGATGGTAAAGTTATATATTTTTCGTTTCTGTTAAAATAAAAAAGAAAAAACAAAAACTACAAGCAAATAAAAAAAAAATAGAAAAGAAAACAACGCTAACACACACACAAATGTAGTGGAAGTGCCTTCAGTATGCCACCGATTGACCGGTCACGGGATAGGTCCTTTAGTGGCAGTTGACTCGTTTTTTGCGTTGGCCATAATTAAATTAAAAAATCAATTAAAAATTAGAAAATTGTGAAAAGATTTTCGTTGTGTATTTACGTTTGCTCTATATTGAATGCATAAGAATGAAACAAAAAACTCAACACATCTTCTGTTCTTATTTAACTTATTAATTCAGCTATGCAGAGATACGTTTACGTCTGGCTAATCCAGGCTTTAGAGTATAAGCACAATGCAAAGGTCCCCGTTTTTTTCCATACAATTTGACAATTAAAATCGTGCAACGATTTCCGTGAGAGATAAAACTTATTTTATTTTCTCAACGGAATTTCTTATTCTCCTGTTTTTACTCTCAGATTATTTTACTAATGTTGCCAGATTTTCACACAATTTCAATCACAGTACAAATATAGTACGATTACATGGTTGATTTCGTCATGCACATGCATTAGTAATAGCAAAGGATTTAACTTTATACATTTATAAAATATATAAAAAAAGAGCAATAACACAATAACACTTTCACAGCCTTTTATTCTAACTAATATAAAACAACAACAATACGTTGGAATGTGTTAAGATGAAAAATATAAAATATAACCAGTGGGTATCTATCAACAAGTATAAACCTATAGAGAAACTACCGTCCTCACCAAATTTTGTTGTTGTGTGGCGAAGTTGGGAAAGGCTAAGAAAACATGTTGATAATGTTGTTAAGAGAAAAAATGAGTTGGAAGAGCATTTTGAGAAACATTTTTTCGTTTTTTTCTTTAAAAAAAAATTCTTTGATCAATGTTGTCAAGTTTGATTTTCCATTTAGGGGTTTTTTAATGAGTGTAGTAAATTTTGTTCAACTACTGTTTTCAATAGTTTTTGTTAATATTATTTTAAAAATTTTTAAATAATTTATTTTATTATACAAATAATATATAACTCAACTTATGTTTTTAATAATTTTTGTTAATATTATTTGAAAATTTTGTAAATAATTTATTTTATTATACAAATAATATATAATTCATTTTCACCGTTCTTGTTAATTTAAATGTATATTGTTTTTGTTAAAATAAACTATATTTTAAAAAATAAAACTATATTAACTATCAGTATTAGTTTTAAAAAACCAAAAATTGACACTATTGACAAATGTTTGGTGGCACGGGAATTTTTTGAATGTTGAGGCAACATTGGAATCTCTTAAATCCTCTTAAAAATCTGAAAATTCTCTTAAAAATCTAAAAAAACTCACTCAACCTCAATGCTTCTTATATAGGGAAATGTGTAAAAAAACACTCAATCTCTCATTTTTTTACAATGTTTACCAACATGTTTTAGTTTTCTTTCCCGACTTCACGAACAAAAATAAAGAGTAAAGGTTAACAGAGCAAGAGTTGTATAGATACCCACTGGTATATATACAAGTTGTATAGATACCCCCTGGTATCTATACAACTCTTGCCGACCATCACATACTTGGCGTCGTCAAATCGAGAACGAAGTAAACCTAAGTGGTCTAAACTGGAGAGAAATAAAGCATCTTTCATCAAAGCGAACCGAATGGAGAGAGTTCGTTGTGGCCCTTTGTTCCTAATGGAACCATACGACATAAAATATATACCAACACGTGAGCATGTAACAACTAATTGTCTGTTGTTCAAGCCATCGGCGTAGATAGGTCGTATTCGCGGTGGGGTGGGAGAGGGACTGCGCCCCCCACAACTTTTTTAAATTCGCTTTTTTTATTTAAAATACAGTTTTTATAATAAAAGCATTCACCCAGCCACCACAAATAAATAATTCTGACACAACAATGGGTTTAAAATAAATAAATATTTCATCACTTTTCCTCATCAAAGTGGATTGTTAGTAATGAATCCATTAAAAATTGCAATATACGTGTGTATGGCAAGATAATTTGGTAAAGCGCGAACTTAGGTACATAGACCCGTAAGTAGTTTTGTTCATTTGTGTTTCGAATGAAAATAAATAACGCAAAGCAGGGTTGACAAGCGATTTATAACATTAAAGATACCGGGTAAAGCCCGCTACATTGTTAGCGTGCCTTAAAGTTTTTTTTAATTCCAGTTTATGTAAAGGTAGACCTGGAAATTCAAGTAAATTCACTAATTCAGTTGGAAAATTTACTGCGTCGGTTTCTTCCACCGGTGCTTCGTTACCTGAAGTTTAAATATCAGAACATATAAGTTCCATTCTTTTTCTAAGGTTCTTTCTCTTTAAGAAAATTTGTTTAACTTTTTGGAGAGTATGTTTCAATGCTACGTAAGTTTCATATTCCGTGGATAGTGTTTGAACAGGTAATTAAAACGGGTTCTTCACCCCTTTTTGTTCCTCCCAGTAAACATCCCAAATATATATAATCTTCCCTCAATCGCATGCGAAATTTCAAGTACCAAACTCAGGCAGTTTGAGTCATTCAAATCAATTCCATTTTGTTTAACAATTTTAGTGTTCCAATGCAACTCCTTCAAAGATTCCATTTCGTTCACCATTCCATTGCATTTTGTTCCCATTATCTGTTATTCCAATTCCACTCGTTCCCCGTTTCATTCCATTTCGTTCCTACTATCTTGTGTATCCATATTGATATCAGTCGCTTCTCTTTCCATTCCATTTCTTTGCACTTGCTCCGTTCCATTCCTCTTTTAACTCCATTGTTTAAATTCCACTCGTTCCCCATTCTATGCCATCTCGCTCCTCATTCCATTTCGTTCTATAGTCCATTCCATTTCCTTCCCTCTTCCAATCCATTTCCATTGTGTATCATTTCAATTCCACTCGTTCAACGTTTATATCCATTTCGTTCCACTTGTGTAGTGTTTTAATTCCACTCGTTTCCTATTTAGTTTCTTAATTTTGGAGTTTCATATACACTCATTCTTTAAATTTTAGGTTTCTAGCTAAAGACGCAGACGTTAAGGGGGGGGGGGGGTAATTTTCCCCTTTTGAACCACCATTTTTACCACGTTCCTGCCAAAGTCCGATAAATGCCTTGTCGATAAGTTAGCCCATACTCCAAGGAAAACGAACCCTTTGGCTAAGCCATCAAGGGGGAGAATTATTCGGTTTTTACCCCTCCCGGTAGGAATTGCCAAAAATTCCGTCTTAGAGGACATCTACGTTGGAGAAGGAACCCAAATACCGAATTTAAGCTCCCTAGTTCCAGCAGCTTGGGCAGGCCTGTAAGGAGGAGACTTTTCCTGTTTTTCACCCTACATGTGTAAATTTCCAAAAATTTCATCTTAGCAGATGTCTACAATAGAGGACGAACTTTAATACCAAATTTCAACTTCCTACCTCCAGCGGTTTGGGCAGGCCATTAAGCGGCACTTTTCGCTTCATTAATCCCCATTTTTGCAATGCCCCTGTCCAAAATTCCAAAAAGCAGCTTCCCGATAAGTGAGCCTATACTCCAAGGAACATATGTTTTACATTTCAGGTTTCTAGACAACTTTTACTATTTGTGCCCCTCTCGGTAGGAATTTCCGAAAATCCATCAACAGGAAATTTCAGCTTCCTAGTTCAGAAGTTTGAGCAGGCTGTCAAGGGGGACACTTTTTCTTTTTTTGTCCCTCCCGGTTGGAATTAGGTTGGAAGAGGAACCTAAGTACCGAATTTCAGCTTCCTAGTTCCAGCAGTTTGGACAGGTCGTTAAGGGGCCACTTTCCCTTTTTGAGCCCCCATTTTATAACGACCCTGTCCAAAATTCAAAAAGTATCTTTCCAAAAAGTTAGCCCTTACTCCAGGGACCCACATTTTAAATTTTAGGTTTCTAGCCGAAGGGGTTTTTACAGGCCAACCAGGGGAGGCTCTTCTTCTTTTTGCCCCTCCCTTTAGGAATTTACAAAAATTCCTTCTTAGCGGCTGTCTGCGATGGATGAGGAACATTCATGTCAAATTTCAACTTCATTGCCTCAGCGGTTTGGGCATTTTTTTTGGGACATTTTTCCCTTTCAACCCCCATTTTTACTATGTTCCTGTTCCAAAATAGAAAAATTACGTTGCCGGTGAGTTAGTCCTACTCCAGGGAATACATATTTAAAATTTTAAGTTGGCCAAAAGGGATTGGGCAAGTCTTCTTCCCCTCCCGATGGAATTTCAAAAATTCCGTCTAAGCGGACGCCTATACAGAAGGAGGAACTCACATACCGAATGTCAGCTACATAGTTTCAGCAGTTTGGGCAGGCCGTCAAGGGAGAAACATCCCCCTTTTGGGATATCCTGTAGGGAATTCCAAAAATACAAACTTAGTCGATGTCTACTACAGTGGAGGAACCTTCCAGTTAAGGGGGGCACTTTTCCACTTTGTGAGACCGTCTATGGGGAGGCTTTTCCCCTTTTTGTCCGTTCCGGTAGGAATTTCCAAAAATCCCGTCTTAGCGAACGTCTATGCCAAATATCAAGAAACCTTGTTTTAGTAGAGATATCCGTGGGGGAACGAAAAAAAGAACTTTTTGTGAAATTATATTTTTTTTAAACGATACTTTTTGGTAAAAGCGAAATTTTTTGGAAAAAGATACTTTGTTTTTACAAAGTACTTTATTGGAAGAAGGTACTTTTTTTGAAAAAGGTATTTTTTTGGAAAAATGTATTTTTTTTGGAAAAGGTACTTTTTTTGAAAAAGGATTTTTTTAGAAAAATGTACTTTTTTTGGAATAAGCTACTTTTTTGGAAAAAGGTACTTTTTGGAAAAAGGTACTTATTTTGGAAAAGCTACTTTTTTTTGGAAAAGGTAAATTTTTTTAGAAAAAGGTACTTTTTTGAAAAAGGCATTTTTTTTGTCGCCTTTTTGCCCCTCCCGATAAGAATTTCCAAAAATGCCGTCTCAACGGACGTCTACACAGGTCGAGGAACCTACATACAAAATTTCAACTTCATAGCTCCAGCAGTTTGAGCAGGCCATCAAGGGGGATTTTTCCCCTTTTTGCCCCTCCCAGTAAAAATTTCCAAAAATCCCGTCTTGGTGGATGTCTACGATAGTGGAAGAACCTTTATACCAAATTTCAACTTCCTACCTCCAGCTGTTTGGGCAGGCCGTCCCCTTTTTAACCCACATTTTTACAACGTCCCTGTCCAAAATTCTAGAAAGTACTTTCCAGAAAAGTTGGCCCCTACTCTAAGGAACACATATCTTAAATTTCAGCTTTCTAGCCAAAGGGGTTTTGGCAGGACGTCAAGGGGGAGACTTTCCCCCTTTTTGCCCGTTCCGGTAGGAATTTCCAAAAATCCCGTCTTAGCGGACGTCGACACCGAAAGAGGAACCTACGTACCAAATTTCAACTTCCTAGCTTCAGCGGTTTGGGCTGGGCGATGTTGAGTCAGTCAGTCAGACACTCACGTTATTCTTTTATATGTAGAGACTTAGCGTGCCTTAAAGTTTAGAATTAAATTTCTTTTAGATAAAAAAAACACAATATTTGTTGTTAAGGTAAAATAATTGTTAGGGTAAATTTATTGTAATGTTTAAGTGCAAACACTATTTTTTGCCTCTTCATTTTTATATAAATAAATCATTTAGTATACCAACACGTGAGCATGTAACAACTAATTGTCTATTGTTCAAGCCATCGGCGTAGATAGGTCGTATTCGTGGTTGGGTGGGGGTGGCTGAGCCCCGCCACAATTTTTTTGAATTCGCTTTTTTATTTAAAGTACAGTTTTCATAATAAAAGCCTTCACCCAGCCTCCACAAATAAATAATTCTGCACAACAATGGGTTTAAAATAAATAAATATTTGATCACTTTTTCTCATGAAAGTGTATTGTTAGTAATGAATCCATTATAAATTGCAATATACGTGTGTATGTCAAGACAATTTGGTAAAGTGCGAACTTAGGTAGATTGACCCGGAGGTAGTTTTGTTCATTTGTGATTTGATTGAAAAAAAATAACGTAAAGCAGGGTTGGAAAGCATTTTATAATATTAAAGATAGCGTGCCTTAAAGTTTTTTTTAATTCCAGTTTATGTAAAGGTAGACCTGGCAATTCAAGTAAATTCACAAATTCAGTTGGAAAATTTACTGCGTCGGTTTCTTCAACCGGTGCTTCGTTACCTGCAGTTTAAATATAAGAATATATAAGTTCCATTCCTTTTCTAAGGTTTTTTCTCTTTTAGAAAATTTGTTTAACTTTTTGGAGAGTATGTTTCAATGCTACATAAGTTTCATATTCCGTGGATAGTGTTTGAACAGGTAATTAAAAGGAGTTCTTCACCCCTTTTGTCTTGTGTATCGATATTGATATCAGTCGCTTCCATTTCCTTTCCATTTCTTTGAACTTTCTCCGTTCCATTCCTCTTTTAACTGCAGTGTTTCAATTCCACTCGTTCCCCATTCTATGCCATCTCGCTCCTCGTTCCATCTCGTTCTATAGTCCATTCCATTTCGTTCCCTCTTTCAATCCATTTCCATTGTCTATAATTTCAATTCCATTCGTTCAACGTTTATATCGATTTCGTTCCACTTGTGTAGTGTTTCAATTCCACTCGTTTCCTATTTAGTTTCTTAATTTTAATGTTCCATATACACTTGTTCTTTAAGTTTTAGGTTTCTAGCTAAAGACGTAGACGTTAAGGGGGGGGGGGTCAATTTTCCCCTTTTGAACCACCATTTTTACCACGTTCCTGTCCAAAGTCGTAAAAATGCCTTGTCGATAAGTTAGCCCATACTCCAAGGAAAACATATTATAGATTACAGGTTTCTAGCCGAAGGGTTGGGTTAGGCCATCAAGGGGGATAATTATTCCATTTTTACCCCTCCCGGTAGGAATTTTCAAAAAATCTGTCTTAGAGCACGTCTTCGTTGGAGGAGGAACCTCCTACATACATAATTTTAGGTCTCTATATCCAGCAGTTTGGCCAGGCCGTCAAGGGGGAAGTTTTTTCCATTTTTACCCCTCCCGGTATGAATTTCCAAAAATAGAGGAGGAACTTTAATACCAAGTTTCAACTTCCTACCTCCAGCGGTTTGGGCAGGCCTTTAAGCGGCACTTTTCGCTTCATTAATCCCCATTTTTGCAATGACGCTGTCCAAAATTCCAAAAAGCACCTTCCCGATAGGTGAGCCCTTACTTACATTTCAGGTTTCTAGCCAACTTTTACTATTTGTGCCCCTCTCGGTAGGAATTAGGCTGGAAGAGGAACCTAAGTACCGAATTTCAGCTTCCTAGTTCCAGCAGTTTGGACAGGTCGTTAAGGGGCCACTTTCCCTTTTTGAGCCCCCATTTTATAACGACGCTGTCCAAAATTCAAAAAAGTATCCTTCTAATAAGTTAGCCCTTACTCCAGGGACCCACATTTAAAATTTTAGGTTTCTAGCCGAAGTGGTTTTTACAGGCCACCAAGGGAAGGCTTTTCTTCTTTTTGCCCCTCCCTTTAGGAATTTACAAAAATTCCATCTTCGCGGCTATCTGCGATGGATGAGGAACATTCATACCGTTATTGGGGACATTTTTCCCTTTCAACCACCATTTTTACTATGTTCCTGTTCCAAAATAGAAAAATTACGTTGCCGGTGAGTTAGTCATACTCCAAGGAATACATATTTAAAATTTTAGGTTGGCCAAAAGGGATTGTCTGCTTTTGGGATATGCTGTAGGGAATTCCAAAAATACAAACTTAGTCGATGTCTACTACAGTGGAGGAACCTTTATACCAAATTTCAACTTCTTATCTCCAGTGGTTTGGGCAGGCACTTTTCAAATTTGTGAGACTGTTTATGGGGAGATTTTTGCCCGTTCCGGTAGGAATTTCTAAAAATCCCCTCTTAGCCCACGTCTATGCCGAATATCAAGAAACCTTGTTTTAGTGGAGACATCCGTGGGGGAGGCAAAAAAGTACTTTTTTGAAATTATATTTTTTTAAACGGTACTTTTTGGAAAAAGCGAAATTTTTTGGAAAAAGATACTTTGTTTTTACAAAGTACTTTATTTGTAATTTTTTTGAAAAAGGTATATTTTTGTAAAAATTTATTTTTTTTGGAAAAAGATCCTTTTTTGGAAAAGGTACTTTTTTTGAAAAAGGTATTTTTTTTGGAAAAAGGTACTTTTTTTGGAAAACGTACTTTTTTTGGAAAAGGTACATTTTTTTAGAAAAAGGTGGTTTTTTGGAAAAAGGTACTTTTTTGGAAAAATGTACTTTTTTGGAAAGAGGTATTTTTTTTTTTGGAAAAAACTACTTGTTTGAAAAAGGTACTTTTTCTGAAAAAGGTACTTTTTTTCGAAAGCGGTACCTTTTTTGGCAAACGGTACTTTTTTTGGAAATAGGTACTTTTTTGGAAAAAGGTACTTTTTTTTGGAAAAAGTTACTACCTAGGAACTGTTTTGGAAAAAGGTACTTTTTTCGTCCCCTTTTTGCCCCTCCCGATAAGAATTTCCAAAAATGCCGTCTCAGCGGACGTCTACACCGGTCGCGGAACCTACATACCAAATTTCAACTTCATAGCTCCAGCAGTTTGAGCAGGCGGTCAAGGGGAGACTTTTTCCCCTCTCCCTGTAAAAATTTCCAAAAATCCCGTCTTGGTGGATGTATACGATAGTGGAGGAACATTTATACCAAATTTCAACTTCGTACCTCCAGCGGTTTGGGCAGGCCGTCAAGGGGGTCCTTTTTCCCTTTTTTACCCCCATTTTTACAATGTCCCTATCCAAAATTCCAGAAAGTACTTTCCAGAAAAGTTAGCCCATACTCCAAGGAACACATATCTTAATATCTTAATTTCAGCTTTCTAGCCAAAGGGGTTTTGGCAGGCCCCCAAGGGAAGACTTTACCCCTTTTTGCCCGTTTCGGTGGGAATTTCCGAAAATCCCGTCTTAGCAGACGTCTACACCGGAGGAGGAACCTACATACCAAATTTCAACTTCCTAGCTTCAGCGGTTTGGGCTGGGCGATGTTGAGTCAGTCATTCAGTAACGTTATTCTTTTATATATAGAGATACCAGCAAAAATATGTTTGCGACATGCCGTTTTTTTTTCAGCGTACTACTAAAATTCAGCGGCTGTACTAAAATTCTAGCACTCGCAAAAAGTTTTTTTGGAACTAATATGCCAGCGTTGGGAAAACAAAAGAAAGGTTGTTCTAAAAAGAGCTTTTCCACAAACAAAAAATTTAATCTTATAAAACAAAAAAAGTTTAAATAAAAAAAAATTTTTTTTTGCTTGCAGCCGGATTTGAACTCGGGACCTTCTTACTATATCCTTTTTTTAATGAAGCGTCATAATTTTTGTAAAATCATTCTTCTACCAGTGAATTAATTTTTGTACCCCCGAGTAAAAAAAATTATATATAATCATATTTTTCCTTATATTATGCCATATATAATTTCATCTAATTAGATATCGGCCTTTATAATATTAGATATGGTATATATGATTATATATTACATAGCATGGCTGATCTTATTGCATATATTTGTATATAGAGCTATATCTTAATATATATGGTGGCATTTTAGCTATATATAATTATATATGGTATCAGTTAAACAATATATAAATATATATGAACTAAACTAGATATTATCATATATGGTGGCATTTAAACAACATATTATCATATATGGTACCTCATGAACAAAGTCTTTAATACAGTTGCAGATATGATAATATATGCTACTATATATAGTGCCATATATATTTATATATGGTGTTATTTAAGTAATATATTTCAACAATATATGGTCATATATGGGACCTCATGAACAACATTTTTAATACAGTTGTAGATATAATAATATATGGTGCAATATATATTGATATATGTATCATTTAAACAATATATTACCATATGTGGTGACATTTAAACCATAGATTATGATATATGGTGCCATTTCAACAATATATGGTCATATATGGTACCTTATGAACAATATTTTTATACAGCTCCAGATATGATAATATATGCTACCATATATAGTACCATATACTTTGATATATCGTATCATTTAAACAACCCGAATAAAAATAGTTACACGAGTAAAAACGTTTTTATATAATAATGTATAATTTTATATACCCACTAGCGGGCGCAGCCCGCTACGTTGTTAGCGTGCCTTAAAGGTTAAGGGGGGAGGGGCTGCGCCCCCCCACAATTTTTATTAAATTCGTTTTTTTATTTAAAGCCTTCACCCAGCCACCACAAATAAATAATTCTGCACAACAATGGGTTTAAAATAAATAAATATTTGATCACTTTTTCTCATGAAAGTGGATTGTTAGTAATGAATCCATAATAAATTGCAATATACGTGTGTATGTTAAGATAATTTGGTAAAGTGCGAACTTAGGTAGATAGACCCGCAAGTAGTTTTGTTCATTTGTGTTTTGAATGAAAATAAATAACGTAAAGCAGGGTTGGAAAGCATTTCATAATATTAATATATACACGCTAATATATTATTAGCGTGTCTTAAAGTTTTTTTTTTTAATTCCAGTTTATGTAAAGGTAGACCTGGCAATTTTCCAACTGAATTTGTGAATATTCAGTTGGAAAATTTACTGCGTCGGTTTCTTCCACCGGTGCTTCGTTACATGAAGTTTAAATATCGGAATATATAAGTTCCATTCCTTTTCTAAAGTTTTTTCTCTTTTAGAAAATTTGTTTAACTTTTTGGAGAGTATGTTTCAATTCTACATAAGTTTCATATTCCGTGGATAGTGTTTGAACAGGTAATTCCCTCTTCCAATCCATTTGCATTGTCTATAATTTCAATTCCACTCGTTCAACGTTTATATCCATTTCATTCCACTTGTGTAGTGTGTCAATTTCACTCGTTTCCTATTTAGTTTCTTAATTTTAGTGTTTCATATACACTTGTTCTTTAAGTTTTAGGTTTCTAGCTAAAGACGCAGACGTTAAGGGGGGAGGGGGGCAATTTTCCCCTTTTGAACCACCATTTTTACCACGTTCCTGTCCAAAGTCCTAGAAATGCCTTGTCGATAAGTTAGCCCATACTCCAAGGAAAACATATTATATATTACAGGTTTCTAGCCGAAGTGTTCGGTTAGCCCATCAAGGGGGAGAATTATTCCGTTTTTACCCCTCCCGGTAGGAATTTCCAAAAATTCCGTCTTAGAGGACGTCTGCGTTGGAGGAGGAACCTACTACATACATAATTTTAGGTCTCTATATCCAGCAGTTTGGCCAGGCCGTCAAGGGGGAAGTTTTTTCCCTTTTTACCCCTCCCGGTATGAGTTTCCGAAAATACCATCTTAGGGGACGTCAACGTTGGAGAAGGAACCCAAATACAGAATTTAAGCTCCCTTGTTCCAGCAGTTTGGCTAGGCCGTTAAGGGGGAGACTTTTCCTGTTTTTGACCCTACCTGTAGAAATTTCCAAAAATCTCATCTTAGCGGATGTCTACAATAGAGGAGAAACTTTAATACCAAATTTCAACTTCCTACCTCCAGCGGTTTGGGCAGGCCTTTAAGCGGCACTTTTCGCTTCATTAATCCCCATTTTTGCAATGTCCCTGTCCAAAAAGCACCTTCCCGGTAAGTGAGCCCATACTCCAAGTAACATATGTTTTACATTTCAGATTTCTAGCCAACTTTTACTATTTGTGCCCCTCTCGGTAGGAATTTCCGAAAATCCATCGACAGGGAATTCCAGCTTCCTAGTTCCAGCAGTTTGAGCAGGCTGTCAAGGAGGACACCTAAGTACCGAATTTCAGCTTCCTAGTTCCAGCAGTTTGGACAGGTCGTTAAGGGGCAACTTTCCCTTTTTGAGCCCCCATTTTATAACGACCCTGTCCAAAATTCAAAAAAGTATCTTTCTAATAAGTTAGCCCTTACTCCAGGGACCCACATTTTAAGCTTCAGGTTTCTAGCCGAAGGGGTTTTTACAGGCCCCCAAGGTGAGGCTTTACTTCTTTTTGCCCCTCCCTTTAGGAATTTACAAAAATTCCATCTTCGCGGCTATCTGCGATGGATGAGGAACATTCATACCAAATTTCAACTGCATTGCCTAAGCGGTTTGGGCAGGCCGTTAGTGGGGACATTTTTCCCTTTCAACCACCATTTTTACTATGTTCCTGTTCCAAAATAGAAAAATTACGTTGCCGGTGAGTTAGTCCTACTCCAAGGAATACATATTTAAAATTTTAGGTTGGCCAAAAGGGATTGGGCAAGCCGTCAGGAGGAGACTTTTACCTTATTTCCCCTCCCGATAGGAATTTCAAAAATTCCGTCTAAGCGGACGCCTACACAGAAGGAGGAACTTACATACCGAGTTTCCTTTTGGGATATCCTGTAGGGAATTCCAAAAATACAAACTAAGTCGATGTCTACTACAGTGGAGGAACCTTTATACCAAATTTCAACTTCTTACCTCCAGTGGTTTGGGCAGGCACTTTTCCAATTTGTGAGACTGTTTATGGGGAGACTTTTCTTCTTTTTGCCCGTTCCGGTAGGAATTTCCAAAAATCCCGTCTTAGCGCACATCTATGCCGAATATCAAGAAACCTTGTTTTAGTGGAGATATCCGTGGGGGGAGGAAAAAAAGTAGTTTTTTTGAAATTATATATTATTTTAAATGGTACTTTTTGGAAAAACGAAATTTTTTGGAAAAAGATACTTTGTTTTTACAAAGTACTTTATTTGTACTTTTTTTGGAAAAGGTATTTTTTTTTAAAAAGGTGTTTGTTTTTTGGAAAAATGTATGTTTTTTGGAAAAAGGTACTTTTTTTGGAAAAGGTACTTCTTTTGGAAAAGGAAAATTTTTTTAGAAAAAGGTACTTTTTTTTTGGGAAAAGGTACTTTTTTTTGGAAAAGGTGCTTTTTTTGAAAAAGGTATTTTTTTTGAAAAAATGTATGTTTTTTGGGAAAAGGAACATTTTTTTAGAAAAAGGTACTTTTTTTGGGAAAAGGTACTTTTTTTTGGAAAAGGTACTTTTTTTGAAAAAGTTATTTTTTTGGAAAAATGTATGTTTTTTGGGAAAAGGTACTTTTTTTTTGGAAAAGGTACATTTTTTTAGAAAAAGGTACATTTTTTGGAAAAAGGTACTTTTTTTAAAAAAGGTACTTTTTTTGGAAAAAGATACTTTTTTGGAAAAAGGTACTTTTATCGGGAAAAGGTACTTTTTTCGGGAAAAGGTACTTTTTTTTGGAAATAGGTACTTTTTTTGGAAAAAGGTACTTTTTTTGAAAAAAGGTACTTTTTTTGGAAAAAGGTACTTTTTTTGGAAAAAGGTACTTTTTTGGAAAAAGGTACTTTTTTTGGAAAAAGGTACTTTTTTTGGAAAAAGGTACTTGTTTTTGGAAAAAGGTACTTTTTTTTGGAAAAGGGTACTTTTTTGGAAAAAGGTACTTTTTTTGGAAAAAGGTACTTTTTTTGGAAAAAGGTACTTTTTTTGGAAAAAGGTACTTTTTTTTGGAAAAAGGTACTTTTTTGGAAAAAGGAATTTTTTTTGGAAAAAGGTACTTTTTTTGGAAAAAGGTACTTTTTTTGGAATAAGATACTTTTTTTGGAAAAGGTACTTTTTTTTGGAAAAAGGTACTTTTTTTGGAAAAAGGTACTTTTTTTGGAAAAAGGTACTTTTTTTTGAAAAAGGTACTTTTTTTGGAAAAAGGTACTTTTTTTGGAAAATGGTACTTTTTTGGGAAAAAGGTCCTTTTTTGGGAAAAGGTAATTTTTTTGGGAAAAGGTACTTTTTTGGAAAAAGATACTGTTTTTGTCCCCTTTTTGCCCCTCCCGATAAGAATTTCCAAAAATGCCGTCTCAACGGACGTCTACACCGGTCGAGGAACCTACATACCAAATTTCAACTTCATAGCTCCAGCAGTTTGAGCAGGCCGTCAAGGGGGAGACTTTTTCCCCTTTTTGCCCGTCCCTGTAAAAATTTCCAAAACTCCCGTCTTGGTGGATGTCTACGATAGTGGAGGAACCTTTATACCAAATTTCAACTTCCTACCTCCAGCGGTTTGGGCAGGCCGTCAAGGGGGGCCTTTTTCCCCTTTTAACCCCCATTTTTACAACGTCCCTGTCCAAAATTCTAGAAAGTACTTTCCAGAAAAGTTAGTCCCTACTCCAAGGAACACATATCTTAAATTTCAGCTTTCTAGCCAAAGGGGTTTTGGCAGGCCGTCAAGGGGGACACTTTCCCCCTTTTTGCCCGTTCCGGTAGGAATTTCCAAAAATCCCGTCTTAGCGGACGTCTACCCCAAAAGAGGAACCTACATACCAAAAGAGGAACCTACATTTCAACTTCCTAGCTTCAGCGGTTTGGGCTGGGCGATGGGGCATTTTTGTCCAAATTTTGGAGCATTTTTTCATAAGGGACATAAGAAATAACTTTTTCCTATAACACTGTTTCTATAATGATGTAACCAGCACCATCTAGACACTTCTGGCAACACTACTTAATTGTGTTTACTTTAATAAATTTTGTGTTTAAATAAAGTTAAAGTAAATCAATTTCAAGGACTTATTAAATCAAGGACTTATTATTTTAACAATATTTTAACAGCGATTATAAAAGGATAATCGTAACAATATTTAATTCTTTTAGTGACGGTTTAAAAAATGGATTCAGAGCCTGGTTCATCGCAAAATCCAACAGATACCCAACGCAGTAGTTTGCAACATTTGGTCTCTCATGATGTTTTTTCTTTTGGCGTGGCCTGTGAATTACCTGATATTAATCTGTCAACTAAATGAGATATATTGAAGTTCTATTTTTTCTTGGCCGAACGTTCAAAAGCCCAAAGCAAAATGTTTTCGTATAAAAGATTTACTCCCCAAGTAGCAGACAGATTGTTAGAAATTTGGAATCAACTTAATATTGAACTTATACTCAAAGGTAGCATCATTAGAAAATTGAATAATATGCTTGACGCATATAGTAATGCAGATAAACAACGAGTAAAACGCGCAACAGAATTCAAAAAATTCGTAGAATCAGCAAACCAATTATTCAACATTGGAAAATGTAAATGCAACTTGAAAGAAAACGACTGCTCATGTGGATCTATCCCAGAAAACTTAAAAGATTTCATGCGCGATCAATATAATGACAGAATACAAACGATACCGGAACACGATAATGGAAGTGAAGAGACGATACCAACGGCTATACCAACAATCTCAGTGAGCAACGATCCTACATACGAACCACATTATGACGAAATATACACTCCGAGATACAATACTAAAAACTATGCAATGATGTGTGACAGATTTGGTGTGCATGATAGGATGGGATCAGCATTGGCAACAGCTCTGATGGAAGACCTGGGCGTAAAAGATGGTCATGACAATCTTGTCATCATGGATAAAAGTAAACTTCGTAGAGAAAGAGAAAAATGGAGACAAGACGCACTTCGTAAGCGGTATGATGGCTCGAATTTGATATCATTTTCATTCGACGGCAGGAAAAATTATGCTCTAACTGTAGAAAAAATTGATGAGAAATTGCATCCAAGGATGGTTAAAGAACCTCATCTAGTTTTTTTGAGGGAACCAAAATCTCAATTGATAGGCTACACAAAACTAGAAAGTGAAACTGCGGCAAGCAAAGTCAACAAATTGATCGAATTCTTCCAAGAAAAACAATTGTCTCTAGATTCATTAATTGCCATATGCGCTGATGGTGAACCAACAAATACTGGCGTACACGGTGGAATTTTGCGACTATTCGAAAAACAGTTAAAGAGACCACTGCACTGGTTTGTGTGTCTTCTGCACTTTAACGAGCTTCCGTTTAGACATTTGTTTGACACTTTAGACAAATCAACCACCACTGGACCACGATCAACTACCGGAAAGTTGAGCTCAAAAATTGCTGATTGTGAAAATCTTCCGGTATGTAATTTTTATAGCTGATTCTTTACCATTTTTTATTCTATTTTTTAGCTTTTATGTTTTCTTTTCAGGTGGTAACCGATTTTGAGGAAATCGCTTTGGAAAATATGCCTCCTGGTGATTTAAATCCAGAAGAATTATCTACTGATTCGAGGTACTTGATGTTAATGGCCAATGCAATTTCTAATGGTGTGGTTCCTGCGGATTTGTCTCACATAAAACCAGGGCCAATTGCACATTCTCGTTGGCTCACCAAAGCCAATAGATTATTACGGTTGTATGTGACAACTAATAATCCAACTGAAAATTTAAAAATTCTGGCTAACTATATAATAAAAGTATACACTCCAATGTATTTCAATGTTAAGTATTATAGCTCTGCCGCATACGGTAGTACATTAATTTTTAAATTTATTACTTGGACACGATTTTTACCACCGAATTTACTTGGAGTTGTAAATACAGTAATTCAAGATAATCCATATTTTGCACACTCAGAAAATATCTTGCTATCTATGTTATTTGATGATAGAATGGAAAAACGAAACATTGCTATAAAGAAGATTTTACATTACCGAAGAGATATTGTCGACCCAACGGAACTTAGAGTTTATAAAAAATCTCTTATAAACTTTAATTGTACGGAATATACAAATATGATTGATTTAAATGACGATACCATTTTATTCGAACCACCGTTTACGCAAAGTTATTCGTATGAACATTTGGAGGGATATTTAAATTACGAAGTGCCACCGTTCGATGATCCACAAATTCCTTTACACATTCAAGGAACGGAAAGACATGTCCAATTGCTGGCTGCCACTGCTAAACGAGTTGCAGGAAAGAATGTAGAAGGCGCTATGGCGACGACATTAGAGAGCCGTACGAAAACACCCAGACTTGAAAGCAAACAAGACTTTCAGAAAAAATAATGGTTTTTTTCACATTTTGTCTTTTACTACACTCAAACTGAATATTTTTTTTGATAATAGGTTGATAGATACTTTATTATCTCTTAATTTGAATTTTTGTACAAAAAAAAAATAAAAAGGGAAAAAAAAACAAAAATTTGGTTTTATGTGTTATTTTGTTTTAGCAATATCGCATGAATTAATCAACCGAATTCGATAAATTTGGGCTTAAACTCTTCGTTTTGAATTGTAAATTGAATAAAATAATGGATTGAGCCAAAAAAATGGCCATGAAAGTAATATTCTTGGACAAAATCATGAAAAAAATGGAAAAATGCTCCAAAATTTGGACAAAAATGCCCGTAACTTTTGAACCGTTGGACCAATGTTGAAGATTTTTTTTTGTAAATTGATCAAAATGAGCTCACCTTTCCAACGCGCCTACTGGCGATTTAACCCGATCGATAGTTTTTGAGTTATGGATGTAAACGTGTAGTTAATATTTCATACGAACGTCAATTTGTGGAAAAATCTACCAACAAAAAGTAGGGGACTCGATTTTAACGATAGAGGTATGGTTTCTTCGGCAAATTTTCATGGAATAACCCATAGAATACGGAAATCATAGGGAAATTGGTGAATTTTTTCACTCCCTACAAATCGACCCGCTCTACGTTATACATAACTATTTAGTACATAATCCAAAATAATATGTTTTTATATGATATCATTTTCCAAAAAACACGATTTCGTTTTTTGATAGAATTATATATACCCCATTCAGAGTCATACTAAAACATTTGTCAGTCGCCTTTTGGACATAATTTTATATTACATTGCAATGGAAAGAAATTGTTAAAAAATTTGTACAAACAGTTTAAAGCAATACTAAAGGCGTTTGTGCTTTCCTGTAAAATGTCCTTTTGTCAAAATCCAAAAAAGTTTAATAGCTTTCATGAAGTTTTAGGTCTGATAAACTCTCAGGTAATTATTTCTGTAAACATTTAGGATTTCAGTGAAATTTATTATTATTATTTTTATCTTTATTAAGTCGTGAAATACAAAAAATCCTTACAGACTAATCGCAGCTAAAGTTTAGGTAATATAGCCTGAATAATATGTATATATATTTGTTCCTTTTACTCCTGCAAGGAGCATAGGAATAATATACTTAAAGCTATCTTTAGGTAAATCAAAATAGTGAATAAACTGGATATAACAATATCTGATTTTCTATATGTTTATACCATTTCAGCTATAATTTTATACCACTATCTAAAGTCTGATAAAATTACATCGCTCATTATTCGGATATATTTATATCTGAAATTATCCAATTATAACTGAATTGATGCAAAATTATGAAATTATATGGAGCCATTTCTCGGATAAAATTATATAAAGACTCATGTTAAATTACATATGACTGTATAAAGCCCCATATCAATTTTTTTTAATCGGGTACATATAGTCATATATGTGACTAAGTTATATCTGTATAAATAAACAGCTTCATCCGAAGAATGGCCCGATATATTTTTATAATTTTTTTATCAATTTTTATCTAATTGTATCAGCTTAGATCTGACCTGATTAAATTATGTGTTAATCAGATGAAATTGTATTCGATTTTTGACCTGATACAATTTTATCGGTTTATATGTAATGGTGTCAGGTTTGATCGTAATTGGTTCAATTTTATATAAATAAAATATAATTGTATCCGACATTTACCTTATACAATTGTATCAAAGTTTTAAACTGATATCAGGTCAAAATTGGGATATAACTATATAATTTTGTATACAAATATATCTATTTGGCCCTAAACTGATACCATGTGAATAAACCAATAAAATTGTATCAGGTCAAAAATCAGATACAATTTCATCTGATTAACACATAATTTAATCAGGTCAGATGTAATCTCATGCAATTAGATAAAAACTGATAAACAACTGATACAATTTTATCGGGCCCTTTTTCGGACCAAATGGTACATGGATCACTCTAAGTTATATACTACCATATAAAGCTCCACATTATTTTTTTTAATAGGGAACATACCATATATGGTGCCCTTTAAACAATATATGGTCATATATGGTAACTCAACAATATTAACTGTATTTTAGAAGCTATTAATTGTATTTCAGAAATTTTAAATGTATTTCAGAAATTATTAATTGTATTTCAGAAATAATCAAATCTTTTTCAAAATTTGTTGATTGTTTACCATAGTTAATAGAGAAAAATTTCTAAATTACATTTCATAATTTCTGAAATACAATTGATAATTTCTGAAATACAGTTCGATAATTTCTGAAATACAGTTGTGAATTTCGGAAATACAATTAATAATTTCAGAAATACAATTGATAAAACTGAAATTCAATTGACTAGTTCTGAAATACAATTCATAAATCTAAAAAATAATTGATAAGTTCTGAAATACAATTGATAAAACTGAAATTCAATTGATTATTTCTGAAATACAATTGATAAATCTTAAAAGCAATTGATACAATTGGAAATGGTGTAGAGCGTTAAAAAGATGTAAATAAAATTATTTTTTTAAAAAAATTCAATTTAATAAAAAAAAATATAATTTTATAAAAACATTTATAGAAAATAAAATTATAATTTTATAAAAAAAATTCATTTCATAACAAAAAATGCATAGCCGTGAACGGTATCGAACTCGAGACCTTCTGAGTTTAAACCTTATTTTAACAAAATATTGTAATTTTTATAAAATCAGTGCTCTGCCAGTGTATTATTTTTTGATCTGTTGTCAATATCTGTCTGGGGTCTTATTTAATCCCAAACAAATGGAGATCTTACGTAGTACCCAAATATAATGCGGGATCTAATTTTATCTGTCATTTTTCTGGATACCCGTGAAAAAAAATTTATTCGGTAGCATATCTTTTTTTTATTTGGCATCATACTAAATTATATAAAATTTTATCCGGAAAATGGATTACTCAAATTGTATATAAACGAATAAAAAATATATTTGAATTGACATAATTTCATCCAATTTTATCGGAGTTTTGGTCTTATTCAATGCATTAAATTATGTTTGTTTATATGAATATGTATAGTGTAGAAAAATAACCTATTAATTAACTGAGAGAATTATATGAAAGATAGTAATACATTTTTGCACAAAACCGATGAATTTCACTAGGCCTCGTCCATTGAAACTTTTTATTAAATTAATGGAATTTTTGATAAAATGTTGTCAAAATATTCATCTTATTTATTAAAAGCTTCATACACTTAATCAAAAAGCTTCATTAAAACTATATGAAGCTTTTTCATCAAATGTAAGAAATTTTTTATTTACCTTGTGAAGAGAACTTTATTATTTTACTAAAAAATTTCATTAAAACTGGTCCAGCAAACTTCTCTCTGTGTGGGTTATATAATACATTATCCAGTTAGTTGTTAATACACAGAAGAAAAAAAATTAAAACCATACAGAAACAACGTTTACTAAGATAGAAACAGCTTTGAAATCACACAAGTTTTTTTCTTTTTATTTAAAAAAATTGTCTGCTTATTTTTAAAATCGGAAAACACATTAACTTAAATATGAAAAAGTTTAACTACACTCAAAAAAATAAGTTAGTAGAAAAATTAGTAAAACGTCTTGTATATCAAGTGTACTAGTTTTCAGCAATTTTTTTGCTATAATTCCGTTTTCAGCAAAAATTTTAGTTATATTTTTTTAGCACTAAACTAATTTTTAACTAATGTTTTACTAATTTATTTTGCTACAAAAATTGTGCTGATAACAGCATTCATAGTGTGGACGACAACCAGATAGACTAGATGTAGATTTCGCAGCTTGTCTGGAAACGGAAATGACAAAAAAAGGAAAACAACTCTACACATATTCTATATTTAAATTTTCAGCAAATAAATTAACTAAAGTAAAATTTCGCTACAAGTTTTTTGAGTTTTTTTCAGTCTACTAATATTCAGCAAAAAGTTTAGTGATTTTAGCAAGGATTTTTTTCATTTGCAGTCGACTAAGTGTTAGCAAAACTTATGCTGAAGATTACTATTTTTTTGGTAAAAATCAGCTCGCTGATTTTCAGCAAACATTTTGCTGAAATTACCAACTTTTTTGCAAGCACGCTCCTGACTAAAAATTTGCTGACACAGCAACATTTTTTGCTGACTTTACTGATTTTTTTTTTGAGTGTAGAATCATATTTACTTTAATAAGGATAAGTATTATAGGCACCAATTATAAAATTTCATTTTAAAGATTCTTACCTAAATAAAATATCCTACTAAGTAGTCATCACTCAACACTGGCCTTAATATTTATACTTTATTTACAAAGTGTTCGTAAAAAATCAAATGTTAATTAAAATCTGATATAGTAATTCATTTAACTATAATTTTTTCTCTGTGTAGTTATTTTTCTTATTATTTCTTTCATTAGATTTAAGATTAGAAATTATAATTAAAAAAGTGGGACATTGGTATGTCTCATTTATCCCAGAAATGAAAAAATTCTGGGTCAGTAGAAACGCAAGATGCAACATAACATATAAGCTCAGCTTTTTAATTTTGTATTGAATTATTAAGTATACAAATTGTATTTAAATCCACATACATTTTGTTCGATTCGAGATAGTAAATAATTTTATGTAAAATATTCCTGAGTCACATTTAGTTTTATTAAGTGTTGTTCGAAGCAATATACAAATTTATCTTCAACTAGATAAAATTTCATCAAGTATATGTATTTGTATATGGCATACTAGCGGGCGCAGCCCGCTACGTTGTTAGCATGCCTTAAAGGTTAAGGGGGGGGGGGCTGCGCCCCCCACAATTTTTATTAAATTCGTTTTTTTATTTAAAGTTTTTTATTTAAAGCCTTCACCCAGCCACCACAAATAAATAATTCTGCACAACAATGGGTTTAAAATAAATAAATATTTGATCACTTTTTCTCATGAAAGTGGATTGTTAGTAATGAATCCATAATAAATTGCAATATACGTGTGTATGTTAAGATAATTTGGTAAAGTGCGAACTTAGGTAGATAGACCCGCAAGTAGTTTTGTTCATTTGTGTTTTGAATGAAAATAAATAACGCAAAGCAGGGTTGGAAAGCATTTTATAATATTAAAAATAGCGGGCAAAGCTACGTTGTTAGCGTGTCTTAAAGTTTTTTTTTTTAATTCCAGTTTATGTAAAGGTAGACCTGGCAATTCAAGTAAATTCACAAATTCAGTTGGAAAATTTACTGCGTCGGTTTCTTCCACCGGTGCTTCGTTACATGAAGTTTAAATATCGGAATATATAAGTTCCATTCCTTTTCTAAGGTTTTTTCTCTTTCAGAAAATTTGTTTAACTTTTTGGGGAGTATGTTTCAATGCTACATAAGTTTCATATTCCGTTGATAGTGTTTGAACAGGTAATTCCCTCTTCCAATCCATTTGCATTGTCTATAATTTCAATTCCACTCGTTCAACGTTTATATCCATTTCATTCCACTTGTGTAGTGTTTCAATCCCACTCGTTTCCTATTTAGTTTCTTAATTTTAGTGTTTCATATACACTTGTTCTTTAAGTTTTAGGTTTCTAGCTAAAGACGCAGACGTTAAGGGGGGGGGGGGCAATTTTCCCCTTTTGAACCACCATTTTTACCACGTTCCTGTCCAAAGTCCTAGAAATGCCTTGTCGATAAGTTAGCCCATACTCCAAGGAAAACATATTATATATTACAGGTTTCTAGCCGAAGGGTTCGGTTAGGCCATCAAGGTGGAGAATTATTCCGTTTTTACCCCTCCCGGTAGGAACTTCCAAAAATTCCCTCTTAGAGGACGTCTGCGTTGGAGGAGGAACCTACTACATACATAATTTTAGGTCTCTATATCCAGCAGTTTGGCCATGCCATCAAGGGGGAAGTTTTTTCACTTTTTACCCCTCCCGGTATGAATTTCCAAAAATACCATCTTAGGGGACGTCAACGTTGGAGAAGGAACCCAATTTAAGATCCCTTGTTCCAGCAGTTTGGCCAGGCCGTTAAGGGGGAGACTTTTCCTATTTTTGACCCTACCTGTAGAAATTTCCAAAAATCTCATCTTAGTGGATGTCTACAATAGAGGAGGAACTTTAATACCAAATTTCAACTTCCTACCTCCAGCGGTTTGGGCAGGCCTTTAAGCGGCAATTTTCGCTTCATTAATCCCCATTTTTGCAATGTCCCTGTCCAAAAAGCACCGTCTCGGTTAGTGAGCAGATACCCCAAGTAACATATGTTTTACATTTCAGGTTTCTAGCCAACTTTTACTATTTGTGCCCCTCTCGGTAGGAATTTCCGAAAATCCATCGACAGGGAATTCCAGCTTCCTAGTTCCAGCAGTTTGAGCAGGCTGAGAGGAACTTAAGTACCGAATTTCAGCTTCCTAGTTCCAGCAGTTTGGACAGGTCGTTAAGGGGCAACTTTCCCTTTTTGAGCTCCCATTTCATAACGACCCTGTCCAAAATTCAAAAAGTATCTTTCAAATACGTTAGCCCTCACTCCAGGGACCCACATTTTAAGCTTCAGGTTTCTAGCCGAAGGGGTTTTTACCGGCCCCCAAGGTGAGGCTTTTCTTCTTTTTGCCCCTCCCTTTAGGAATTTACAAAAATTCCATCTTCGCGGCTATCTGCGATGGATGAGGAACATTCATACCAAATTTCAACTGCATTGCCTAAGCGGTTTGGGCAGGCCGTTAGTGGGGACATTTTTCCCTTTCAACCACCATTTTTACTATGTTCCTGTTCCAAAATAGAAAAATTACGTTGCCGGTGAGTTAGTCCTACTCCAAGGAATACATATTTAAAATTTTAGGTTGGCCAAAAGGGATTGGGCAAGCCGTCAGGAGGAGACTTTTACCTTATTTCCCCTCCCGATAGGAATTTCAAAAATTCCGTCTAAGCGGACGCCTACACAGAAGGAGGAACTTACATACCGAGTTTCCTTTTGGGATATCCTGTAGGGAATTCCAAAAATACAAACTAAGTCGATGTCTACTACAGTGGAGGAACCTTTATACCAAATTTCAACTTCTTACCTCCAGTGGTTTGGGCAGGCACTTTTCCAATTTGTGAGACTGTTTATGGGGAGACTTTTCTTCTTTTTGCCCGTTCCGGTAGGAATTTCCAAAAATCCCGTCTTAGCGCACATCTATGCCGAATATCAAGAAACCTTGTTTTAGTGGAGATATCCGTGGGGGGAGGAAAAAAAGTAGTTTTTTTGAAATTATATATTATTTTAAATGGTACTTTTTGGAAAAACGAAATTTTTTGGAAAAAGATACTTTGTTTTTACAAAGTACTTTATTTGTACTTTTTTTGGAAAAGGTATTTTTTTTTAAAAAGGTGTTTGTTTTTTGGAAAAATGTATGTTTTTTGGAAAAAGGTACTTTTTTTGGAAAAGGTACTTCTTTTGGAAAAGGAAAATTTTTTTAGAAAAAGGTACTTTTTTTTTGGGAAAAGGTACTTTTTTTTGGAAAAGGTGCTTTTTTTGAAAAAGGTATTTTTTTTGAAAAAATGTATGTTTTTTGGGAAAAGGAACATTTTTTTAGAAAAAGGTACTTTTTTTGGGAAAAGGTACTTTTTTTTGGAAAAGGTACTTTTTTTGAAAAAGTTATTTTTTTGGAAAAATGTATGTTTTTTGGGAAAAGGTACTTTTTTTTTGGAAAAGGTACATTTTTTTAGAAAAAGGTACATTTTTTGGAAAAAGGTACTTTTTTTAAAAAAGGTACTTTTTTTGGAAAAAGATACTTTTTTGGAAAAAGGTACTTTTATCGGGAAAAGGTACTTTTTTCGGGAAAAGGTACTTTTTTTTGGAAATAGGTACTTTTTTTGGAAAAAGGTACTTTTTTTGAAAAAAGGTACTTTTTTTGGAAAAAGGTACTTTTTTTGGAAAAAGGTACTTTTTTGGAAAAAGGTACTTTTTTTGGAAAAAGGTACTTTTTTTGGAAAAAGGTACTTGTTTTTGGAAAAAGGTACTTTTTTTTGGAAAAGGGTACTTTTTTGGAAAAAGGTACTTTTTTTGGAAAAAGGTACTTTTTTTGGAAAAAGGTACTTTTTTTGGAAAAAGGTACTTTTTTTTGGAAAAAGGTACTTTTTTGGAAAAAGGAATTTTTTTTGGAAAAAGGTACTTTTTTTGGAAAAAGGTACTTTTTTTGGAATAAGATACTTTTTTTGGAAAAGGTACTTTTTTTTGGAAAAAGGTACTTTTTTTGGAAAAAGGTACTTTTTTTGGAAAAAGGTACTTTTTTTTGAAAAAGGTACTTTTTTTGGAAAAAGGTACTTTTTTTGGAAAATGGTACTTTTTTGGGAAAAAGGTCCTTTTTTGGGAAAAGGTAATTTTTTTGGGAAAAGGTACTTTTTTGGAAAAAGATACTGTTTTTGTCCCCTTTTTGCCCCTCCCGATAAGAATTTCCAAAAATGCCGTCTCAACGGACGTCTACACCGGTCGAGGAACCTACATACCAAATTTCAACTTCATAGCTCCAGCAGTTTGAGCAGGCCGTCAAGGGGGAGACTTTTTCCCCTTTTTGCCCGTCCCTGTAAAAATTTCCAAAACTCCCGTCTTGGTGGATGTCTACGATAGTGGAGGAACCTTTATACCAAATTTCAACTTCCTACCTCCAGCGGTTTGGGCAGGCCGTCAAGGGGGGCCTTTTTCCCCTTTTAACCCCCATTTTTACAACGTCCCTGTCCAAAATTCTAGAAAGTACTTTCCAGAAAAGTTAGTCCCTACTCCAAGGAACACATATCTTAAATTTCAGCTTTCTAGCCAAAGGGGTTTTGGCAGGCCGTCAAGGGGGACACTTTCCCCCTTTTTGCCCGTTCCGGTAGGAATTTCCAAAAATCCCGTCTTAGCGGACGTCTACCCCAAAAGAGGAACCTACATACCAAAAGAGGAACCTACATTTCAACTTCCTAGCTTCAGCGGTTTGGGCTGGGCGATGGGGCATTTTTGTCCAAATTTTGGAGCATTTTTTCATAAGGGACATAAGAAATAACTTTTTCCTATAACACTGTTTCTATAATGATGTAACCAGCACCATCTAGACACTTCTGGCAACACTACTTAATTGTGTTTACTTTAATAAATTTTGTGTTTAAATAAAGTTAAAGTAAATCAATTTCAAGGACTTATTAAATCAAGGACTTATTATTTTAACAATATTTTAACAGCGATTATAAAAGGATAATCGTAACAATATTTAATTCTTTTAGTGACGGTTTAAAAAATGGATTCAGAGCCTGGTTCATCGCAAAATCCAACAGATACCCAACGCAGTAGTTTGCAACATTTGGTCTCTCATGATGTTTTTTCTTTTGGCGTGGCCTGTGAATTACCTGATATTAATCTGTCAACTAAATGAGATATATTGAAGTTCTATTTTTTCTTGGCCGAACGTTCAAAAGCCCAAAGCAAAATGTTTTCGTATAAAAGATTTACTCCCCAAGTAGCAGACAGATTGTTAGAAATTTGGAATCAACTTAATATTGAACTTATACTCAAAGGTAGCATCATTAGAAAATTGAATAATATGCTTGACGCATATAGTAATGCAGATAAACAACGAGTAAAACGCGCAACAGAATTCAAAAAATTCGTAGAATCAGCAAACCAATTATTCAACATTGGAAAATGTAAATGCAACTTGAAAGAAAACGACTGCTCATGTGGATCTATCCCAGAAAACTTAAAAGATTTCATGCGCGATCAATATAATGACAGAATACAAACGATACCGGAACACGATAATGGAAGTGAAGAGACGATACCAACGGCTATACCAACAATCTCAGTGAGCAACGATCCTACATACGAACCACATTATGACGAAATATACACTCCGAGATACAATACTAAAAACTATGCAATGATGTGTGACAGATTTGGTGTGCATGATAGGATGGGATCAGCATTGGCAACAGCTCTGATGGAAGACCTGGGCGTAAAAGATGGTCATGACAATCTTGTCATCATGGATAAAAGTAAACTTCGTAGAGAAAGAGAAAAATGGAGACAAGACGCACTTCGTAAGCGGTATGATGGCTCGAATTTGATATCATTTTCATTCGACGGCAGGAAAAATTATGCTCTAACTGTAGAAAAAATTGATGAGAAATTGCATCCAAGGATGGTTAAAGAACCTCATCTAGTTTTTTTGAGGGAACCAAAATCTCAATTGATAGGCTACACAAAACTAGAAAGTGAAACTGCGGCAAGCAAAGTCAACAAATTGATCGAATTCTTCCAAGAAAAACAATTGTCTCTAGATTCATTAATTGCCATATGCGCTGATGGTGAACCAACAAATACTGGCGTACACGGTGGAATTTTGCGACTATTCGAAAAACAGTTAAAGAGACCACTGCACTGGTTTGTGTGTCTTCTGCACTTTAACGAGCTTCCGTTTAGACATTTGTTTGACACTTTAGACAAATCAACCACCACTGGACCACGATCAACTACCGGAAAGTTGAGCTCAAAAATTGCTGATTGTGAAAATCTTCCGGTATGTAATTTTTATAGCTGATTCTTTACCATTTTTTATTCTATTTTTTAGCTTTTATGTTTTCTTTTCAGGTGGTAACCGATTTTGAGGAAATCGCTTTGGAAAATATGCCTCCTGGTGATTTAAATCCAGAAGAATTATCTACTGATTCGAGGTACTTGATGTTAATGGCCAATGCAATTTCTAATGGTGTGGTTCCTGCGGATTTGTCTCACATAAAACCAGGGCCAATTGCACATTCTCGTTGGCTCACCAAAGCCAATAGATTATTACGGTTGTATGTGACAACTAATAATCCAACTGAAAATTTAAAAATTCTGGCTAACTATATAATAAAAGTATACACTCCAATGTATTTCAATGTTAAGTATTATAGCTCTGCCGCATACGGTAGTACATTAATTTTTAAATTTATTACTTGGACACGATTTTTACCACCGAATTTACTTGGAGTTGTAAATACAGTAATTCAAGATAATCCATATTTTGCACACTCAGAAAATATCTTGCTATCTATGTTATTTGATGATAGAATGGAAAAACGAAACATTGCTATAAAGAAGATTTTACATTACCGAAGAGATATTGTCGACCCAACGGAACTTAGAGTTTATAAAAAATCTCTTATAAACTTTAATTGTACGGAATATACAAATATGATTGATTTAAATGACGATACCATTTTATTCGAACCACCGTTTACGCAAAGTTATTCGTATGAACATTTGGAGGGATATTTAAATTACGAAGTGCCACCGTTCGATGATCCACAAATTCCTTTACACATTCAAGGAACGGAAAGACATGTCCAATTGCTGGCTGCCACTGCTAAACGAGTTGCAGGAAAGAATGTAGAAGGCGCTATGGCGACGACATTAGAGAGCCGTACGAAAACACCCAGACTTGAAAGCAAACAAGACTTTCAGAAAAAATAATGGTTTTTTTCACATTTTGTCTTTTACTACACTCAAACTGAATATTTTTTTTGATAATAGGTTGATAGATACTTTATTATCTCTTAATTTGAATTTTTGTACAAAAAAAAAATAAAAAGGGAAAAAAAAACAAAAATTTGGTTTTATGTGTTATTTTGTTTTAGCAATATCGCATGAATTAATCAACCGAATTCGATAAATTTGGGCTTAAACTCTTCGTTTTGAATTGTAAATTGAATAAAATAATGGATTGAGCCAAAAAAATGGCCATGAAAGTAATATTCTTGGACAAAATCATGAAAAAAATGGAAAAATGCTCCAAAATTTGGACAAAAATGCCCGTAACTTTTGAACCGTTGGACCAATGTTGAAGATTTTTTTTTGTAAATTGATCAAAATGAGCTCACCTTTCCAACGCGCCTACTGGCGATTTAACCCGATCGATAGTTTTTGAGTTATGGATGTAAACGTGTAGTTAATATTTCATACGAACGTCAATTTGTGGAAAAATCTACCAACAAAAAGTAGGGGACTCGATTTTAACGATAGAGGTATGGTTTCTTCGGCAAATTTTCATGGAATAACCCATAGAATACGGAAATCATAGGGAAATTGGTGAATTTTTTCACTCCCTACAAATCGACCCGCTCTACGTTATACATAACTATTTAGTACATAATCCAAAATAATATGTTTTTATATGATATCATTTTCCAAAAAACACGATTTCGTTTTTTGATAGAATTATATATACCCCATTCAGAGTCATACTAAAACATTTGTCAGTCGCCTTTTGGACATAATTTTATATTACATTGCAATGGAAAGAAATTGTTAAAAAATTTGTACAAACAGTTTAAAGCAATACTAAAGGCGTTTGTGCTTTCCTGTAAAATGTCCTTTTGTCAAAATCCAAAAAAGTTTAATAGCTTTCATGAAGTTTTAGGTCTGATAAACTCTCAGGTAATTATTTCTGTAAACATTTAGGATTTCAGTGAAATTTATTATTATTATTTTTATCTTTATTAAGTCGTGAAATACAAAAAATCCTTACAGACTAATCGCAGCTAAAGTTTAGGTAATATAGCCTGAATAATATGTATATATATTTGTTCCTTTTACTCCTGCAAGGAGCATAGGAATAATATACTTAAAGCTATCTTTAGGTAAATCAAAATAGTGAATAAACTGGATATAACAATATCTGATTTTCTATATGTTTATACCATTTCAGCTATAATTTTATACCACTATCTAAAGTCTGATAAAATTACATCGCTCATTATTCGGATATATTTATATCTGAAATTATCCAATTATAACTGAATTGATGCAAAATTATGAAATTATATGGAGCCATTTCTCGGATAAAATTATATAAAGACTCATGTTAAATTACATATGACTGTATAAAGCCCCATATCAATTTTTTTTAATCGGGTACATATAGTCATATATGTGACTAAGTTATATCTGTATAAATAAACAGCTTCATCCGAAGAATGGCCCGATATATTTTTATAATTTTTTTATCAATTTTTATCTAATTGTATCAGCTTAGATCTGACCTGATTAAATTATGTGTTAATCAGATGAAATTGTATTCGATTTTTGACCTGATACAATTTTATCGGTTTATATGTAATGGTGTCAGGTTTGATCGTAATTGGTTCAATTTTATATAAATAAAATATAATTGTATCCGACATTTACCTTATACAATTGTATCAAAGTTTTAAACTGATATCAGGTCAAAATTGGGATATAACTATATAATTTTGTATACAAATATATCTATTTGGCCCTAAACTGATACCATGTGAATAAACCAATAAAATTGTATCAGGTCAAAAATCAGATACAATTTCATCTGATTAACACATAATTTAATCAGGTCAGATGTAATCTCATGCAATTAGATAAAAACTGATAAACAACTGATACAATTTTATCGGGCCCTTTTTCGGACCAAATGGTACATGGATCACTCTAAGTTATATACTACCATATAAAGCTCCACATTATTTTTTTTAATAGGGAACATACCATATATGGTGCCCTTTAAACAATATATGGTCATATATGGTAACTCAACAATATTAACTGTATTTTAGAAGCTATTAATTGTATTTCAGAAATTTTAAATGTATTTCAGAAATTATTAATTGTATTTCAGAAATAATCAAATCTTTTTCAAAATTTGTTGATTGTTTACCATAGTTAATAGAGAAAAATTTCTAAATTACATTTCATAATTTCTGAAATACAATTGATAATTTCTGAAATACAGTTCGATAATTTCTGAAATACAGTTGTGAATTTCGGAAATACAATTAATAATTTCAGAAATACAATTGATAAAACTGAAATTCAATTGACTAGTTCTGAAATACAATTCATAAATCTAAAAAATAATTGATAAGTTCTGAAATACAATTGATAAAACTGAAATTCAATTGATTATTTCTGAAATACAATTGATAAATCTTAAAAGCAATTGATACAATTGGAAATGGTGTAGAGCGTTAAAAAGATGTAAATAAAATTATTTTTTTAAAAAAATTCAATTTAATAAAAAAAAATATAATTTTATAAAAACATTTATAGAAAATAAAATTATAATTTTATAAAAAAAATTCATTTCATAACAAAAAATGCATAGCCGTGAACGGTATCGAACTCGAGACCTTCTGAGTTTAAACCTTATTTTAACAAAATATTGTAATTTTTATAAAATCAGTGCTCTGCCAGTGTATTATTTTTTGATCTGTTGTCAATATCTGTCTGGGGTCTTATTTAATCCCAAACAAATGGAGATCTTACGTAGTACCCAAATATAATGCGGGATCTAATTTTATCTGTCATTTTTCTGGATACCCGTGAAAAAAAATTTATTCGGTAGCATATCTTTTTTTTATTTGGCATCATACTAAATTATATAAAATTTTATCCGGAAAATGGATTACTCAAATTGTATATAAACGAATAAAAAATATATTTGAATTGACATAATTTCATCCAATTTTATCGGAGTTTTGGTCTTATTCAATGCATTAAATTATGTTTGTTTATATGAATATGTATAGTGTAGAAAAATAACCTATTAATTAACTGAGAGAATTATATGAAAGATAGTAATACATTTTTGCACAAAACCGATGAATTTCACTAGGCCTCGTCCATTGAAACTTTTTATTAAATTAATGGAATTTTTGATAAAATGTTGTCAAAATATTCATCTTATTTATTAAAAGCTTCATACACTTAATCAAAAAGCTTCATTAAAACTATATGAAGCTTTTTCATCAAATGTAAGAAATTTTTTATTTACCTTGTGAAGAGAACTTTATTATTTTACTAAAAAATTTCATTAAAACTGGTCCAGCAAACTTCTCTCTGTGTGGGTTATATAATACATTATCCAGTTAGTTGTTAATACACAGAAGAAAAAAAATTAAAACCATACAGAAACAACGTTTACTAAGATAGAAACAGCTTTGAAATCACACAAGTTTTTTTCTTTTTATTTAAAAAAATTGTCTGCTTATTTTTAAAATCGGAAAACACATTAACTTAAATATGAAAAAGTTTAACTACACTCAAAAAAATAAGTTAGTAGAAAAATTAGTAAAACGTCTTGTATATCAAGTGTACTAGTTTTCAGCAATTTTTTTGCTATAATTCCGTTTTCAGCAAAAATTTTAGTTATATTTTTTTAGCACTAAACTAATTTTTAACTAATGTTTTACTAATTTATTTTGCTACAAAAATTGTGCTGATAACAGCATTCATAGTGTGGACGACAACCAGATAGACTAGATGTAGATTTCGCAGCTTGTCTGGAAACGGAAATGACAAAAAAAGGAAAACAACTCTACACATATTCTATATTTAAATTTTCAGCAAATAAATTAACTAAAGTAAAATTTCGCTACAAGTTTTTTGAGTTTTTTTCAGTCTACTAATATTCAGCAAAAAGTTTAGTGATTTTAGCAAGGATTTTTTTCATTTGCAGTCGACTAAGTGTTAGCAAAACTTATGCTGAAGATTACTATTTTTTTGGTAAAAATCAGCTCGCTGATTTTCAGCAAACATTTTGCTGAAATTACCAACTTTTTTGCAAGCACGCTCCTGACTAAAAATTTGCTGACACAGCAACATTTTTTGCTGACTTTACTGATTTTTTTTTTGAGTGTAGAATCATATTTACTTTAATAAGGATAAGTATTATAGGCACCAATTATAAAATTTCATTTTAAAGATTCTTACCTAAATAAAATATCCTACTAAGTAGTCATCACTCAACACTGGCCTTAATATTTATACTTTATTTACAAAGTGTTCGTAAAAAATCAAATGTTAATTAAAATCTGATATAGTAATTCATTTAACTATAATTTTTTCTCTGTGTAGTTATTTTTCTTATTATTTCTTTCATTAGATTTAAGATTAGAAATTATAATTAAAAAAGTGGGACATTGGTATGTCTCATTTATCCCAGAAATGAAAAAATTCTGGGTCAGTAGAAACGCAAGATGCAACATAACATATAAGCTCAGCTTTTTAATTTTGTATTGAATTATTAAGTATACAAATTGTATTTAAATCCACATACATTTTGTTCGATTCGAGATAGTAAATAATTTTATGTAAAATATTCCTGAGTCACATTTAGTTTTATTAAGTGTTGTTCGAAGCAATATACAAATTTATCTTCAACTAGATAAAATTTCATCAAGTATATGTATTTGTATATGGCATACTAGCGGGCGCAGCCCGCTACGTTGTTAGCATGCCTTAAAGGTTAAGGGGGGGGGGCTGCGCCCCCCACAATTTTTATTAAATTCGTTTTTTTATTTAAAGTTTTTTATTTAAAGCCTTCACCCAGCCACCACAAATAAATAATTCTGCACAACAATGGGTTTAAAATAAATAAATATTTGATCACTTTTTCTCATGAAAGTGGATTGTTAGTAATGAATCCATAATAAATTGCAATATACGTGTGTATGTTAAGATAATTTGGTAAAGTGCGAACTTAGGTAGATAGACCCGCAAGTAGTTTTGTTCATTTGTGTTTTGAATGAAAATAAATAACGCAAAGCAGGGTTGGAAAGCATTTTATAATATTAAAAATAGCGGGCAAAGCTACGTTGTTAGCGTGTCTTAAAGTTTTTTTTTTTAATTCCAGTTTATGTAAAGGTAGACCTGGCAATTCAAGTAAATTCACAAATTCAGTTGGAAAATTTACTGCGTCGGTTTCTTCCACCGGTGCTTCGTTACATGAAGTTTAAATATCGGAATATATAAGTTCCATTCCTTTTCTAAGGTTTTTTCTCTTTCAGAAAATTTGTTTAACTTTTTGGGGAGTATGTTTCAATGCTACATAAGTTTCATATTCCGTTGATAGTGTTTGAACAGGTAATTCCCTCTTCCAATCCATTTGCATTGTCTATAATTTCAATTCCACTCGTTCAACGTTTATATCCATTTCATTCCACTTGTGTAGTGTTTCAATCCCACTCGTTTCCTATTTAGTTTCTTAATTTTAGTGTTTCATATACACTTGTTCTTTAAGTTTTAGGTTTCTAGCTAAAGACGCAGACGTTAAGGGGGGGGGGGGCAATTTTCCCCTTTTGAACCACCATTTTTACCACGTTCCTGTCCAAAGTCCTAGAAATGCCTTGTCGATAAGTTAGCCCATACTCCAAGGAAAACATATTATATATTACAGGTTTCTAGCCGAAGGGTTCGGTTAGGCCATCAAGGTGGAGAATTATTCCGTTTTTACCCCTCCCGGTAGGAACTTCCAAAAATTCCCTCTTAGAGGACGTCTGCGTTGGAGGAGGAACCTACTACATACATAATTTTAGGTCTCTATATCCAGCAGTTTGGCCATGCCATCAAGGGGGAAGTTTTTTCACTTTTTACCCCT
This sequence comes from Leucophora obtusa, assembly GCA_949987735.1. Lineage (NCBI taxonomy): Eukaryota > Metazoa > Arthropoda > Insecta > Diptera > Anthomyiidae > Leucophora > Leucophora obtusa. The sequence continues at coordinate 122,662,898 of OX465295.1, read as the reverse complement.
CCCGGTATGAATTTCCAAAAATACCATCTTAGGGGACGTCAACGTTGGAGAAGGAACCCAATTTAAGATCCCTTGTTCCAGCAGTTTGGCCAGGCCGTTAAGGGGGAGACTTTTCCTATTTTTGACCCTACCTGTAGAAATTTCCAAAAATCTCATCTTAGTGGATGTCTACAATAGAGGAGGAACTTTAATACCAAATTTCAACTTCCTACCTCCAGCGGTTTGGGCAGGCCTTTAAGCGGCAATTTTCGCTTCATTAATCCCCATTTTTGCAATGTCCCTGTCCAAAAAGCACCGTCTCGGTTAGTGAGCAGATACCCCAAGTAACATATGTTTTACATTTCAGGTTTCTAGCCAACTTTTACTATTTGTGCCCCTCTCGGTAGGAATTTCCGAAAATCCATCGACAGGGAATTCCAGCTTCCTAGTTCCAGCAGTTTGAGCAGGCTGAGAGGAACTTAAGTACCGAATTTCAGCTTCCTAGTTCCAGCAGTTTGGACAGGTCGTTAAGGGGCAACTTTCCCTTTTTGAGCTCCCATTTCATAACGACCCTGTCCAAAATTCAAAAAGTATCTTTCAAATACGTTAGCCCTCACTCCAGGGACCCACATTTTAAGCTTCAGGTTTCTAGCCGAAGGGGTTTTTACCGGCCCCCAAGGTGAGGCTTTTCTTCTTTTTGCCCCTCCCTTTAGGAATTTACAAAAATTCCATCTTCGCGGCTATCTGCGATGGATGAGGAACATTCATACCAAATTTCAACTGCATTGCCTAAGCGGTTTGGGCAGGCCGTTAGTGGGGACATTTTTCCCTTTCAACCACCATTTTTACTATGTTCCTGTTCCAAAATAGAAAAATTACGTTGCCGGTGAGTTAGTCCTACTCCAAGGAATACATATTTAAAATTTTAGGTTGGCCAAAAGGGATTGGGCAAGCCGTCAGGAGGAGACTTTTACCTTATTTCCCCTCCCGATAGGAATTTCAAAAATTCCGTCTAAGCGGACGCCTACACAGAAGGAGGAACTTACATACCGAGTTTCCTTTTGGGATATCCTGTAGGGAATTCCAAAAATACAAACTTAGTCGATGTCTACTACAGTGGAGGAACCTTTATACCAAATTTCAACTTCTTACCTCCAGTGGTTTGGGCAGGCACTTTTCCAATTTGTGAGACTGTTTATGGGGAGACTTTTCTTCTTTTTGCCCGTTCCGGTAGGAATTTCCAAAAATCCCGTCTTAGCGCACATCTATGCCGAATATCAAGAAACCTTGTTTTAGTGGAGATATCCGTGGGGGGAGGAAAAAAAGTAGTTTTTTTGAAATTATATATTATTTTAAATGGTACTTTTTGGAAAAACGAAATTTTTTGGAAAAAGATACTTTGTTTTTACAAAGTACTTTATTTGTACTTTTTTTGGAAAAGGTATTTTTTTTTAAAAAGGTGTTTGTTTTTTGGAAAAATGTATGTTTTTTGGAAAAAGGTACTTTTTTTGGAAAAGGTACTTCTTTTGGAAAAGGAAATTTTTTTAGAAAAAGGTACTTTTTTTTGGGAAAAGGTACTTTTTTTTGGAAAAGGTGCTTTTTTTGAAAAAGGTATTTTTTTGAAAAAATGTATGTTTTTTGGGAAAAGGAACATTTTTTTAGAAAAAGGTACTTTTTTTGGGAAAAGGTACTTTTTTTGGAAAAGGTACTTTTTTTGAAAAAGTTATTTTTTTGGAAAAATGTATGTTTTTTGGGAAAAGGTACTTTTTTTTTGGAAAAGGTACATTTTTTTAGAAAAAGGTACATTTTTTGGAAAAAGGTACTTTTTTTAAAAAAGGTACTTTTTTTGGAAAAAGGTACTTTTTTTGGAAAAAGGAATTTTTTTTGGAAAAAGGTACTTTTTTTGGAAAAAGGTACTTTTTTGGAAAAAGGTACTTTTTTTTGGAAAAAGGTACTTTTTTTGGAAAAAGGTACTTCTTTTGAAAAAAGGTACTTTTTTTGGAAAAAGGTACTTTTTTGGAAAAAGGTACTTTTTTTGGAAAAAGGTACTGTTTTTGGAAAAAGGTACTTTTTTTGGAAAAAGGTACTTTTTTTGTAAAAAGGTACTTTTTTGGAAAAAAGTACTTTTTTTGGAAAAATGTACTTTTTTTGGAAAAAGGTACTTTTTTTGGAAAAAGGTACTTTTTTTGGAAAAAGGTACTTTTTTTGGAAAAAGGTACTTTTTTTTGGAAAAAGGTACTTTTTTTGGAAAAAGGTACTTTTTTTGGAAAAAGGTACTTTTTTTAGAAAAAGGTACTTTTTTTGGAAAAAGGTACTTTTTTGGAAAAAGGTACTTTTTTTGGAAAAAGGTACTTTTTTTGGGAAAAGGTACTTTTTTTGGGAAAAGGTACTTTTTTGGAAAAAGGTACTTTTTTGTCCCCTTTTTGCCCCTCCCGATAAGAATTTCCAAAAATGCCGTCTCAACGGATGTCTACACCGGTCGAGGAACCTACATACCAAATTTCAACTTCATAGCTCCAGCAGTTTGAGCAGGCCGTCAAGGGGGAGACTTTTTCCCCGTTTTGCCCGTCCCTGTAAAAATTTCCAAAACTCCCGTCTTGGTGGATGTCTACGATAGTGGGGGAACCTTTATACCAAATTTCAACTTCTTACCTCCAGCGGTTTGGGCAGGCCGTCAAGGGGGGCCTTTTTCCCCTTTTTAACCCCCATTTTTACAACGTCCCTGTCCAAAATTCTAGAAAGTACTTTCCAGAAAAGTTAGCCCCTACTCCAAGGAACACATATCTTAAATTTCAGCTTTCTAGCCAAAGGGGTTTTGGCAGGCCGTCAAGGGGGACACTTTCCCCCTTTTTGCCCGTTCCGGTAGGAATTTCCTAAAATCCCGTCTTAGTGGACGTCTACCCCGAAAGAGGAACCTACATACCAAATTTCAACTTCCTAGCTTCAGCGGTTTGGGCTGGGCGATGTTGAGTCAGTCAGTCAGTCACGTTATTCTTTTATATATAGAGATAAAATGATATAAGAGAAAAGATATCACGGTGTTACAAAAAAGAATGAAGTCGAAATCCCTGGGATATCATTTTATTTTTCTGGTAGGTATTGTCGAGTAAAACAAGAATCTGTATTTGAAATTTTCCAGGCACGTCAAAATTTTGAGATACGGGTAAAAACCGGTTTTTCGGACCTCTATGCACTTAATAACGGGTAACTCAGTTGATTCTCAACCGATTTTAATTTTATAAACGGATTTAGATAGAAGAGACTTATACCTTTAAAATGATATATATGATTATATGGTTTGATCCAATAATATGTGTGTATTTCTGCACCAAAGTCATTTTTTTACCACTTTTTTCGACATTTTTTAACTTTGGCGATATTTTTACGCACTTTTTTATATGGGAGCCGTACAGGTTTATAATTTATATTAGTAGCATATTTACTTAGGAGTAAAATGCAACTTACGGTTTTAAAATCCGTTAAAAATGACTAAGTTATTAAATATTGTATCAAACCAAAATTCTTGCAAAATACAAATTTCTTAATATGATATTCCTACACATTATTTTATACAGAAATTTTACTGAGTAAAATTCAACTTTGTTTTAAAAAATCCGTTAGAAATTAAGAGAGTTATTAATTTTGTTTTTAAACCTAAATTTTTGCATAATTGCTTGCACATTATTTTTCTAGTTTTTTTTGCTCTCTGTATAGTGATGTTTTGCTAGAAGTTAGCAGGTAAAATTTTGTAAATGCAATGTGGAGCAAATTGGGACAACAGAGTTTGCCAAATTTTTTTTGCTTGGGGTCAGATTGTTATTTGTACAGAACTTTACATTCCGAAAACTGAAAATGTTTCTTAAAAAAGATTTTGGAGGGGTAAATAAATAATGCGTAGGAATATCATATTAAGAAATTTGTATTTTGCAAGAATTTTGGTTTGATACAATATATAATAACTTATTCATTTTTTAACGGATTTTAAAAACGTAAATTGCATTTTACTCCTAACTAAATATGCTACTAACGTAAATTATAAAGCTGTTCCCATATAAAAAAGTGCGTAAAAATATCGCCAAAGTTAAAAAATGTCGAAAAAAGTGGTAAAAAATGACTTTGGTGCAGAAATACGCACATATTTTTGGATCAAACCATATAATCATATATATCATTTTAAAGGTATAAGTCTCTTCTATCCAAATCCGTTTATAAAATTAAAATCGGTTGAGAACCAACTGAGTTACCCGTTATTAAGTGCATAGAGGTCCGAAAACCCGGTTTTTTACCCGTATCTCAAAATTCTGACGTGCTTGGAAAATTTCAAATACAGATTCTTGTTCTACTCGACAATACGTATCAGAAAATTAATATAATATCCCAGGGATTTTTTTTTTGTAACACCGTGTATTTTAATACATGATTACATAAGGCAACGAATAAGAAAATTTTGAGAATCGGAATCGCAGATAAACTCATATTTAATTTTATACGTTGCTATTCACTCCCTAATATGAATAGATACAATTGGATCAAACCTAACTTGATCAAATCTAATCGTTTTTTCACGGGTAGTTTTAGATGTCAATCCCCAATTATATTGCTGTTTCTAATTCGATCTGCCATTTTAATACCGATATAAATTGCTGGATCTAATTCGATCTGCAATTTATGGGATAAATTAAGATCTTACCAAATCACCAAATATATCACTGGATTTAATTCCATCTGCAATTTATCGGAAAAGTTAAGATCTTACGCAATCCCGAAATATATTACTGGATCTAATTTTATCTGACATTTTTAGGATAAATTTAGATCTTACTTAATCCCCAAATATATTGCTGGATCTAATGCGATATGCCATTTTTCGGATAAATTTAGATCTAAGTTTATCCACAAATATATTGCTGGATCTAATTCGATCTGCCACTTTTTCGGATCAAATTAGATCGAAGTTTATCCCTAAATATATTGCTGGATCTAATTCGATCTGCCACTTTTTCGGATCAAATTAGATCTAAGTTTATCCACAAATATATTGCTGGTTCTAATTCGATCTGCCAAAATTGAGATCAAATTAGATTCAAGTTTATCCACAAATATATAGCTGGATCTAATTCGAACCGCCATTTTTCGGATCAAATCAGATCTAAGTTTATCCGCAAATATATAGCTTGATCCGCCATTTTCGGATCAAATTAGATCTAGGTTTATCCCCAAAGATATCATTGGACCTCCCAATTTTGAGATATAACTTGATCTTAGTTTATCCCCATATATACAATGGGATCTAATACGATATGATTGGATACACCCAATTTTGAGATCTAATTGGATCAGCTAGATATTACAGCAGATCTTAAACAATATCAAATTGGATATGATTAGATATTGCCCGAGATCAATTTGTTTTACTCGGGCCGCTGCAATTTTTGACTACCCGAGTAAAAAAAATTATATATAATCATATCTGGCACATATTACAATATATAATCAGACATGTCGTTATGTTTATTCATTATAATTATATATGACGTCTTTTTCCAAAATTTTTCCTGATATTATGCCATATATAATTTCATCTAATTAGATATCGGCCTTTATACTATTAGATATGGTATATATGATTATATATTACCTAGCATGGCTGATGTTATTGCATATATAGTTATATATAGAGCTATATCTTAATATATATGGTTGCATTTTAGCAATATATAGTTATATATGGTATCATTTAAACAATATATAACTATATATGGTGCCAGTTAAACAAGATATTATCATATATGGTGCCATTTAAACTATATATTATTATATATGGTGCCATTTAAACAATATATGGTCATATATGGTACCTCATGATCAAAATTTTTATACACCCGAGAAAAAAAATTGATCTCGCGCAATATCTAATTATATCCAATTTGATATTGTTTAATATCTAGCTGATCCAATTAGATCTCAAAATTGGGTGTATCCAATCATATCGTATTAGATCCCATTGTATATATGCGGATAAACTAAGATCAAGTTATATCTCAAAATTGGGAGGTCCAGTGATATCTTTGGGGATAAACCTAAATCTATTTTGATCCGAAAATTGGCGGATCCAGCTATATATTTGCGGATATTTTTAGTTCTAATTTGATCCGAAAAATGGCGGATCCAATTAGATCCAGCTATATATTTGGGGATAAACTTAGATCTAATTTGATCTCAATTTTGGCAGATCAAATTAGATCCGGCAATATATTTGTGGATAAACCTATATCTAATTTGATCCGAAAAAGTGGCAGATCGAATTAGATCTAGCTATATATTTGGGGATAAACTTAGATCTAATTTGATCCGAAAAATGGCACATCGAATTAGATCCAGCAATATATTTGTGGATAAACTTAGATATAAATTGATCTGAAAAATGGCAGATCAAATTAGATCCAGCAATATATTTGGGGATAAACTTGGATCTAAATTTATCAGAAAAATGGCAGATCGAATTAGATCCAGCAATTTATTTCGGTATTAAAATGGCAGATCGAATTAGAAACAGCAATATATTTGGGGATTGACATCTAAAAGTATCCATAAAAATGACAGATAAAATTAGATGCCGCATTATATTTGGGTACTACGTAAGATCTCCATTTATTTGGGATTAAATAAGATCCCAGACATATATTGCCAACTGTTCAAAAAATAATAGACTGGCAGAGCACTGATTGTATAAAAATTACAATATTTTGTTAAAATAAGGTTTAAACTCAGAAGGTAACGAGTTCAATATGCATTTCTTTTACAAAATTAATTTCTTTTTATAAAATTAAAATTTTTTTTTCTATAAATTTTTTTATAAAATTATATATTTATTTTTTTATTAAATTGAAATCTTTGAATAAAATAATTTTATTTACATCTTTTTGACGCTCTACACCATTTCCAATTGTATTAATTGTTTTAAGATTTATCAATTGTATTTCAGAAATAATCAATTGAATTTCAGTTTTATCAATTGTGTTTCAGAACTCATCAATTATTTTTCACATTTATGAATTGTATTTCAGAACTAGTCAATTGAAGTTCAGTTTTATCAATTGTGTTTCAGAAATTATTAATTGTATTTCCGAAATTCACAACTGTATTTCAGAAATTATCAAACTGTATTTCAGAAATTATCAATCGTATTTCCGAAATTATGAAATGTATTTGAGAAATTTTTCTCTATTAGCTATGAAATTCTGAAATAGATTTCATTATTTCTGGACACAACTAAATAAATAAATAATTAAATTTGCGTAATATTGTAGTTTATGAAGTGCAAATAATATTTTGTGATATACAATTAAAATTTTCTAAAATACATTTAATAATTTCTGGAATACCTTTTTTCGATGCTTATAAGTTACCTCGAAATGATTTTATCATTCATTTAATTTGTAGCTATCACATATCTATAACAAGTCTCGTTAGATTAGAGTGTAGAGGTCTTGGCTGACAATCTGGTAGACTGGGTTAAATTTCATGTTTTTAAAAGCGAATATTTAAAAAGTTTTCTCAATTTTTTGAAAAATGTTTTTTGAAATCTATTTTTTTGCCAAGATAGTTAATGCAACGTTCTGCCAACGCATAACCGACCATCGCCAACGGTTTGCCAACATTGTGCCGATTATATTTTTCTGTCTGGGATGTTAAACTTAAACCTATTGTATATTAACATTAATTAACACCATATTTTTATTTTTAGGAAATACATTTTAATTTTATTATAAGTTAACATTAAATTAAATTTTAGATAATGGCACCAATTTGTAGTTGTAATTATTATATATTAAATCGTATATTCATAAACATTCTATACAGTTAGACGAGGTTTATGGAACTATTTAACTTTATAAAGTGTTTATAAATTATAACTTAAATGTACATATATATGTGTTAAATGTACCTGAACAAATTGTTGATATGGACCCACAAATTGTATCTCAACTGATATTGGAATTATTGTACTATTACCATACATCAATATATATTGAATGATATACATATATTACAATATATGACACTGTATTATAAATATTGTTAATGAAGTAACATATCTGATAATATTTTTTATAGCGCCATACAGTTTTACATTATTCAAATTAAACCATATATGGAATTGTATTCAAAATGTTGATGTGGTACCAAATTTGACCATATATTGTTTAAATTGTGCCATATATGACAATATATTTTTTAAATGATACCATATATATCTATATATTAATATTGTTTAAATGACACCATATATCAATATATATGGGACTATATATGGTAGGATATATTATCATATCTGCATCTGTATTAAAAATGTCGTTCATCAGGTACCATATATGAGTATATATTGTTGAAATGGCACCATATATGACAATATATGGTTTAAATGGCACCATAATATATTGCTTAAATAACACCATATATAAATATATATGGCACTATATATGGTAGCATATATTATCACATGTGGAACTGTATTAAAAATATTGTTCATGAGGTACCATATATGGGCATATATGGTTGAAATTGCACCATATATGATAATATATGGTTTAAATGGTACCATATATGATAATATATGGTTTGAATGGCACCATATATGATAATATATGGTTTGAATGGCACCATATATGATAATATATAGCTTAAATAACACCATATATAAATATATATCGCACTATATATAGTACCATATACTATCATATCTGGAACTGAATTAAAGATTTGGTTTATGAGGTACCATATATGACCATATATTGTTTAAATGGCACCATATATGATAATATCTAGTTTAACTGTCACCATATAAAATTATATATTGTTTAAATGATACCATATATAATTATATATTGCTAAAATGCCACCATATATATTAAGATATACTTCTATATATAACTATATATGCAATAAGATCAACCATGTTATGTAATATATAATTATATATGCCATATCTAATATTATGAAGGCCGATATCTAATTAGATGAAATTATATATGGCATAATATAAGGAAAATTTTTCGGAAAAAACCTCATATATAATTATATATGGATATACATAACCACATGTCTAATTATATATTGTAATATATGCCACATATGATTATATATAATCTTTTTTACTCGGGCAGTTCCAGATATCATAATTAATGCTACTATATATGGGGCCATATATATTTATATATGGTTTTATTTAAGCAATATTTTATCATATATGGTGCCATTTAAACCATATATTATTCTATATGGTGCCATTTAAACAATATATGGGCATATATGGTACATCATGATCAAAAATTTTAATACAGTTCCAGATATGATAATATATGCTAATATATAAAGTGCCATATATATTTATATATGGTGTTATTTAAGCAATATATTACCATATATGGTGCCATTTAAACCATATATTATCATATATGGTGCATTTCAACAATATATGCTCATATATGGTACCTCATGTACAACATTTTTAATTTAATTTATATGATAATATATGCTACTATAATTTAAACAATATATTACCATATGTGGTGATATTTAAACAATATAAGGAGTGAGATCATAAAAGCGTTAACACAAATTTTTGCCTATAACTTTGGTTTAAAGCTTCTCATATTTTTTTTCGGCAATTTACATTTTAAAAATATGTCAGTTAATAAATTAATTTACATCATGAGTTTTAGTTTGCAATTTCTTACACAATGGACGATGAAAGAAAAGTGCGTTAAAAAATAATTAAATATTTTCAACAAAACCAAAAATGGACATACAAAAAAATTGCCAAAGAAAACAATGTATGCCGCCAAACAGTTTCAAAAGTGGTAAAAAGGTATCTGGAACACCTAACAATTAAAAGGAAACCGGGAACAGGAACAACGACTGGTTATCGTAACATTGGTAAGGCATATAAAGTTAAAAGCATCCTTAAGAAAGCTCCTAACACATCTGGCAGAAAAACAGCTCGGTTAGCCCAATGCTCGGACTTTTTTGTACATACAGTGAAACGTAAGGCAGGACTAAAGTCCTACAAAGTTCAAAAAGTTCCCGATAGAAACGCTTTTAAAAATTTGGATGCCAAAACCAGAGCTCGAAAATTTAAATCAAATTTTATACAAAAATACAACTGTTATGTAATGGACGACGAAACTTATGTCCTGGCTGATTTTTCACAGCTCCCTGGTCAAGAATTTTTATTTCCGATGTTCGAGGAAATGTTGCGGAAAAATTTAGGTCGAAAAAGCAAACGAAATTCCCTAAAAAATTCCTAGTATGGCAAGCCATACACTCCCGATCATATGATTAGAACCACTTAATTTTTTTTTAGTAGGCCATATCGTTTTATACTTTCTGCTGAGAACGAAAACTTTTCTACCATCGAAAAGTGCATTTAGTTGAGATCACAAAAATATCAACAACGAAAAATATATTTAGTTTCAACAGTATTTTAAAGTCCCTTTTCCAGAAAAAGACGAAAAATTTACAATTTTTTGTCGTTCATATGATTAGAACCATTTAACTAATTTTAATTAAAAATGCACTTTTTTGTAATTGAATAATAAGAACCAATAATATTAAGTTTATTGATAATATTTTACATATTTTAATAGTGGGTGCTACCTCCCATGTTTAAAATAACTTCAAATATACGGGTTTTTATTGAATCATAAAGTGACTTCAAGTAATCCATAGAAATGTCATTCCAGGAGTCCTTAATGGCTTGAATTGGTGATTCCTTATCATCGTATTGTCTTCCCCCGTCATAAACCTTGCGAGAAAGCCAACCCCAAAAATTTTCAATTATGTTTAGGTCGGGATAATATGGTGGCCAATTAAGAAGACGAACATTTTGGCTTAAAATAAATTCTTTTACAACTCTGGCATTATGTATAGGAGCATTAACTTGTTGCAGAATCCATGGGATTGGTCCAAAAATATAATTTACTTTTGGGAAAGCTGATTGTAACAGAGTTTCTCCAGTAATTTTTGCACTTTGAAATTCTAAATCGATTGTGTCATAATACGTTATAGCAACCTAGACCATAACTCCACCCTCTCTGCTGCGATGACGATTTAAAAATAGCTCCTCTTTACTCATATCGTGAAAATAATAATTGTAACCATCTGGGCCGTCCAAATTAAATTTCTTTTCGTCACTAAAACCCACAGTACGCCAATCATTAATATGACCTCTTACTTTAATATCCCACGTCATATGCTCTCTAGCAAATTGTAATCGATTTTCTTTGCGTACATTATTCAGCGGCGGTTTTTCTTCAGCTTTTTTTAATTTCAGGTGTTTGCAGCTTGCAATGGCTCTTTTCACCGTTGAGATACTTGCCTGGATACCAGCTTGAGACCTGATTTATGGTGCTGAAAGAGCAGAGTTTGACGCAATTCTCAAGATTTTTCTCTTTTCCTTCCTTTGTAATACTTTCATAGTTTTCAGTATCTTTTAAGTATCAGAGCACAGTTTTGTGACTTCGCCCAATTTCCCGCAAATGGCGCGATAGGAATATCCTCGCGAACGATAAACGTCGATTTTGGCTCTTTCCGCTATATTTAAAATACTTTATTTGCCCATTTTTCGCTAATGTTGATTAGAAAGTAATATTTTTCTAATACTAATAGTTTAATGTATAAATCAAAGCCAACTTCTTGCAAAAAATTTAAAAATGCATAGTGGTTCTAATCATATGAACGGAAAATTTTGTATTTTCTTTTGTCTTTTTTTGGAAAAGGACAATTAAAATATTGTTGCATTAAACTTTTATGTTGTTGTTGTTATTTTTTATATCATAAAAAAAATCCTCTTTCCGATGGTAGAAAAACTTTAGCTGTCGACAAAAAATTTAAAAAGATATGGCCTACTAAAAAAAGAAATTTAAGTGGTTTTAATCATGTGCCCAGTGTAGAAATCATTACAAGATATGTGGTTATGTAACTACATACTTGGTAATGGTAACTAGTTACTTTTGTTATTACATTTCTTATTACCTTTATATGGCGATGTCGCGAAAAATAATGAGTTGTCGTTACCCACCAGCATACGAAAAATCAAAAAATATATCGTTACCTATGTGCTTACCAATACTGACAAAAATATTGAGTCTAAAAATAGATTTTCAAAAAAATAAATTTATAAAAAAAAATATTTTTTATTGTATTTTTTTTTTTAAATAAAATTTGCTGGTGCGGGAATCGAACCTGGGTCTACAGATTGCCAGTCAACAGCTCTACCATCTGAGCTATATCGACATGTAAAATTCAATAGATAAAAACATAATTGACCTGTGCAGCAGGTCAATTATGTTTTTTGTATGTTGGCGAGTAAGCTTACTCGCCAACATACAAAAAATCAAAAAATATGTGGTTACATAGTATATCCTAAAAAATATATAAAAGTAAAAAAAAAATCTAGAAAATTATTTTCTATTTGAAATAATGATAAAAATAAGTCATTATCAGTAACCCATTACTGTATGTGTTAAAATAATGCAGAAGGTAAGTGGGTGTTATTACTGGTAGTCCAAAAAATAATGATGTGTCATTACCGTTTCTACACTGGGTGATCGCGAGTGTATACAGCTGCGGCCAAAGAAGCCAGTCATTTGTGACATCTGGCTCTATAAACAGCGAAATTTATATCAAGGAGTGTTTGCAGAAGAGACTTCTTCCATTTTTGGGTCAGCACAATGTATCCACTTACTTTTGGCCCAATTTAGCATCTTGTCACTACAGCAAGAAAGCGCTGGAGTGGTATGATGATAATAATGTGGTTTTTGTACCAAGAGAGGCAACATATTGGGCTCTTGTTCAAAGGGAATTAAAGGGCACAAAAAAGGCCTCCCAGGGAATGCAAGATTTCAAACGTAGATGGACCAACTGCTCCAAAAAGGTGACAGAAACTACCCTAAAAGCCTTAACGGGAGGGTTTCCGGAAAAAGTGGATAACTTTGTTCGTAGTGGTTAGAATTTCATGCGGTTTTTTTTTGTTTGATTTTGTATTAAATTTCATTTAATACAAAATTTGGTTTTGAAGTCTTAAAATTCAGTGGTTTGTTTTTTATTTAACTTTATGTGTGTTAACATTTTTATAATTTCACTCCTTATTATGATATATGGTGCCATTTTAACAATATATGGTCATATATGGTACCTCATTATATATTACATATGCCCGAGTAAAAAAAATTTATCTCGCGTAATATCTAATTATATCCAATTTGATATTGTTTAAGATCTGCTGTAATATCTAGCTGATCCAATTAGATCTCAAAACTGGGTGTATCCAATCATATCGTATTAGATCCCATTGTATAAGGGATCCAAAATCCCGCACTTTTTGATTTCCCGGGAAAGCGGGAAATTTATCTTGAATTCCCGGGATGCCGCAAGGGAAATAAATTAGAAAATACATATTTTATAATAAATTAAAAATTTTTATAAATAAAATATCTAAAGATCTCAAATTTTCATGATTGTGAAAAAGCCCAGGTGGTTTCGTTTACTCGAAATTCTTACTACTTTTATTACAATTGGAAAGATTTCTTTACTTTTTGTATTGATTTTTTCCAGCTGTAGTAAAAGTAGTAACTTGCAGTAGGTAAACGAACACGCTTTATATGTCTAATTATATATTTTTCAGGCACCGGATTTTACAAACAAAAAACTTTATTTTTAAGTTTTCATCAAGAAATAAAAACGTATTCTGTTCAAAATAAAGTAAATTTCTAAATTATTTTTTTTTATATTCATCCAAAATTGAAAATATATTTATCTTTATAAAAAAAGAAAAAAAAAATTACAAATTATATTTTTATACAAATGATATTTTTTTATTTTCAACTCCAAACAAAAAAAGAAAAAGAAAAATATAAAAAAAGTTTTTGTACAAAAAAAAGAAATGTTTTTTTCGTAGAAAAAAAAGTTTCTTTTTTTTGTTTCAAAAAGGAAAAATCTTACATCAGTATATTTGGTTGCAAAATGAAAATCGCTGATAAGGTTTTTTAATACAATTTTTTTACCATAAAGTCTTTTTTCACGTTCCACCAATATTTTGTAATTTTTGAGGTGCGGTTTTGTTAAATATGTAATCTAGAGACTATAATACCCAATTCATAGAACAAAGTTCGGTGGCTAGTTGCTAAAAACAAATCGCGAAAAAATGTCGCTAAAAAAGATTTGCAAAACGGCCAAATATTAAAGCCTTATTTTTTAAATGCTACGATTAAACAAAATTTACAGCAAAAGAAAATTAAAAAAAAAATATATTTATATATATACTTTTTTTCAAATTGTTGAAACCATTTTTTTTTTAACAACACAAAAAAAGTTTCTTTTTTCTATCTATTTATTTTTTTTTGTAAAGAAAATTAAATCAGAAAAAGTTTTTTATTTTCATCATGAGGAGTATTTTTAATTAAATATTTCTTTCTTTTTATTTTTTTCTACGTTTGAATTTTTATTTTCATACTTTTACGATAATTATATTTGATAAAAACCAAAAAATAAAAAGTTTCCGGTCCTTGATATTTTTAAAAATTTAATAAAATAAAACTAATTTTTAGACTAAAAAAGTTGTCCGTCAAAAAAAAAAAAAATAAAACAATTAATATAGAAAATAATTTTAGAAAAGTGGAAAAATTTCTTAAAATTATGGAAACAAATTTTAACTTACTTGACAATTTTTAAAAATCAATGGACAAATTTGTCTTTAATTCTGTACAGAATAAGTGCGATTAAAATTTTTTGTACAAACACTATTTAGTGGTTTTAAGAGGCACTGAAAGGAACTTAAAAAGTTCGATCAAATACACAAATTAATCAGTGGGAAAATCTTACTATTTTACTTAATCATTGTTTTAGTAGTAAGTAAACGAACAAGCCTAATGTAAAATGTTTACTATTTTCAAAAGGTTGGAAACTTTTGCATAAGAAAATTTAAAATAATTAACTTTATTATTTTAAAGTGCATTTTTTGAAATCCCGGGATTCCCGATCCTAATTGCTGGGAATGTGGGAACTGAAAAATGCTTAATTTCCCGGGAATCCCGGGATGCATTCCCTACATTGTATATATGGGGATAAACTAAGATCAACCCAGTGTAGAAACGGTAATGACATATCATTATTTTTTGGACTACCAGTAATGACAACCACTTACCTTCTACATTATTTTAAAACATATAATAATGAGTTACTGATAATGACTTTTTTTTGAAAATTTTTTGAAATCTATTTTTAGACTCAATATTTTTTAAACACTGGTAAGGATATAGTAACCACATATTTTTTGATTTTTTGTATGTTGGCGAGTAAGCTTACTTGTGTGCAGCAGGTCAATTGTGCTTTTATCTGTTAAATATTACATATCGATATAGCTCAGATGGTAGAGCTGTTGACTGGCAATCTGTAGACCCAGGTTCGATTCCCGCACCAGCAAATTTTATTTAAAACAAAAAATACAATAAAAAATATTTTTTTTTATGTAATTTATGTTTTAGAAAATCTATTTTTAGACTCATTATTTTTGTCAGTACTGGTAAGCACATAGGTAGCGATATATTTTTTGATTTTTCGTATGCTGGTGTGTAACGACAACTCATTATTTTTCGCGACATCGCCATATAAAGGTAATAAGAAATGTAATAACAAAAGTAACTAGTAACCATTACCAAGTATGTAGTTACACAATCACATATCTAGTAATGATTTTCTACACTGGGAAGTTATATCTCAAAATTGGTAGGTCCAATGATATCTTTGGGGATAAACCTAGATCTAATTTGATCCGAAAAATGGCGGATCCAGCCATATATTTGCGGATAAACTTAGATCTAATTTGATCCGAAAAATGGCGGATCGAATTAGATCCAGCAATATATTTGTGGATAAACTTAGATCTAATTTGATCCGAAAAATGGCAGATCGAAAAAATGGGTTAATCTAATTATATAAAATTAGATTTAATACAAAAAGTTACATTTTATTTGATACCAGTAGACAAAAATAATTCATTCAGATATCGCTCAGATTGCATTAAATTGTCCATTCTATTGAAATTACTTCTTGATTATCATTATGTCACATCCAATTTTATATAATTAGATAAACTCGTCTTTCGGATCGTATTTCATCATATTAGATCCAAGGTGGATCTAAATTAATGCAGTACGATCCACCATTTTTCGGATAAAATTTTATTTTGGCCGGCATCAAAAAAAGATATGAGTGTATGTTGTACGTCATTAATTTTTTTAATAGGGTATCCACAAAAATGACAGATAAAAATAGATCCCGCATTATATTTGGGTACTACGTAATATCTTCATTTATTTGGGATTAAATAAGATCCCAGCCAGATATTGCCAACTGTTCAAAAAATAATACACTGGCAGAGCACTGATTTTATAAAAATTACAATATTTTGTTAAATAAGGTATAATCTCAGAAGGTCTCGAGTTCGATACCATTCACGGCTAATTATTTTTTTACTGCAAAATTAATTTCTTTTTATAAAATTCTTTACATTTTTTTATAAAATTATATTTTTTTTTTATTAAATAGAATTTTTTTAATCAAATAATTTTATTTACATTTTTTGACGCTCTACTCCATTTCCAATTGTATCAATTGTTTTTAAGATGTATCAATTGAGTTTCAGAAATAATCAATTGTATTTTAGAACTTATCCATTATTTTTCAGATTTATGAATTGTTTTTCAGAACTAGTCAATTGAATTTCAGTTTTATCAATTGTATTTCAGAAATTATTAATTGTATTTCTGAAATTCACAACTGTATTTCAGAAATTATCAGACTGTATTTCAGAAATTATCAATTGTATTTCAGAAATTATGAAATGTATTTCAGAAATTTTTCTCTATTAACTATGAAATACAATCAACAAATTCTGAAATAGATTTGATTATTTCTGAAATGCAATTAATAATTTCTGAAATACATTCGATAATTTCTGAAATACAATAATTTCTGAAATACAATTAATGGCTTCTGAAATACAGTTAATATTGTAGTTGTAGTTATCATATATGACAATACATTGTTTAAATGGTACCATATATGACAATATATTGTTTAAATGGTACCATATATGGTATGTTGTTTAAATGATACGATATATCAAAGTATATGGTAATATACAATATATATTTATTTATGTATTTTCAGTCTATGGATACATTATTATCCTTACAGACGATAGATTACAAAGAAATCTTACTCTTTGACATTCGCTGTCAGTGTACGTATCTCATGAGAATGTGTTAGACATACGTGGTATACCTATACAAAAAAAATTTCAATGTATATGTAAAAATTTGTTTGTTGACAAAAGAAGAAGGAGAGTGAGATCTCTATGTAATCTATATTACAGACTAGCAACTTAAATCTAAAAAAAAATTATTATAATAACAATAAATTCCAAAGTCTAAAATTTATTACCAGTCATATTCAAAATAAAACAACAAAATTTTAAGAATTGCTGGCGCCCGAAAATTTCACTCAGTTACCACTTTTTTTTGAATATATTTAAATGGTCGTACTTTCACACTAGATGGCCAATGTTTCGTATTAAACAGTTCTTGACAAAATTCAGGAGAAATACCCAGTTTAAAATTTATAAACTTAAAATCATTTAAAGCAGCAAATTTTTTCACCAGTTTATGACATAATAAATGCACTTTATCAATGCCAAGATGCTTAGCAGATGATAAATGAACCCATTTCATGTTAGCAACAACATCCAATTCACAATTTTTGTTATTACCAACAACAACATTACGATGTGCAGAACGATTTTTCTTCCTTCTCACATTTTGCCAAAAAGCATTATTATCATCGATTAAAACAGCAGCATTGACATTATCATTACGTTTAATAACCGAAACACTTTGAAAATTATCAGCTGGGAAAACGATAGCATCAACGTTTAAAACCGTAGAATTAGCATCAGCATTAGTATTAGAATTAACATCAGTATTATGATGGTACAAGATCCTGAAAAATGGTATGTGTACCAACAAATTGGTACGTCTAACATCACTGATGTCAATGATTTCTACTCACTTATACTTTAAATCAGTGATCGGCAGAAAGAGAGAATGTGAATGTATTGGGTGTCTTTACACTGTGAGAAATTATTTTATAATTTTTAAATTTATATTTGTAATTAATTTCTTAATGAAGAAATTAATGAATGTATGCATGAATGAATGAATGCATGAATATAAATAATAATGAAATAAAAATAATTCATAATAAATTTTATTAAACATATTATTTAAAAAATATTTACTTTTTGTGTATAAATTATTTATGCTTAAAAAAGTATTCAATTAGTTAGTAAATTTAAATTAAAATGAATGAATTAAAGAAATAAAAATAATTCATAATAAATTTCCTGTTCTCGTGTAATTGAAAAATTTTAAGAGTGAACTATTTTTCTAAAATTTCTTAAACAAAGCGATATCAGCCTGCTTTGTTGAAAGCTACCAGCTACTTAATTCAATATTTTCATTTGTTATGCTCTTAGATGAGAGTTTTGTTGCCATTCGTGTTGTGTACGCGTGAAAAGCCGATAATGATCGGCCACTGGTGGCTATGGGTGCCGACCACTGCTTTAAATTTCATGAGTGAGTATGAATAGCAAAAAACTGATTCATTGCTGATCTCTGGTTTCATACACAAAATGAACAAAACCGTATTTTTAACAATAAAACAGACTTAATTTATAATTTTTATAGAACTTTTTTGAACATGCATATTTTAAAATCGTTATTTTTTAGTAATTTGCACTTAAATTATCCAAAACTTTGTTGAAAATAATTAGAAAATATGTGTGTTACATATTTCAATGGTTTTATCTGAGTTTTTAATTTCAGATTCGTCACAGACTCCTTCATTTTTAGGTATTAAAAAAATTAATCTTTTTCAGCTTTAGCCAATTTTTACTTAAAATTAAAATACAAAGTGCGAAATTTTTTTGATAAATTAAGTAACATGAGTTGTTTAGTAGTGGTATTAATTAAAAAAATGGATATTCCTTTCATCGCAGATTTATTATTGACGAAATCATGAAAAAGAGAAATTTCAACTTCAAATGCATATATAGAGAATATTATCGCAGCTGTCAAAACGTGCGATATATCAAATTAAAGGGCATGTTTCATCCTATTAAAATTTTGCAAAGAATAGCGTTCATACTTTAAATTTTGCTTTTTTTTGCAAAAATTTTATTACAAAATTGAATTTTTCTGCAAATAAGTTTTTGTAAATATTTTTTAAACTATAGCTAACTTTAAAATTCTAAGGCCATATTCGTGATATACGTCCCAATGTCTATTAGAAATGATATGTCGCAAGCCCGATGCATCAAATTTTTCTTATTTTGTTGTACTGCGTTATATATTAATTAAAATAAAATATTCGTATGTTTAAAGAGCAAATATGACAAAGAAAATTAAAAGTAGATATGGTGCAATGGGTAAGAGTGTGAACAGTGAATCTGAATGGCCACGTTCGGTACCAGAAAATTAAAAAAAAAGTTTTAAATTCAACAAAATTTTGTGGAACTTAGTAATATTTATGTGGAATATAATATTGAATTAGACAACTGAATATTAATTTTCACGTCCAATAATATAATTTAATTTAGAGACAGTTGGCTTAATTGCATGAACTCTATTGGCAACAAATTCGGTGGTCACAACTGGGACTGTTTTCTGCGTGTACATTAGGGTGGGCCGATTTGTAAGTACACAAATTTGTCGATATTGTGCCATCGATTTTTCGGTAGCTTTTAGCATGATGAAAAAAAGTTCCTCTACGACATATCTTTTCTCGAAAAAATGATATCGCCATCGTTTTAAGCGTACAATTTTACCTCGGATAGGATATATTTAAAAAATTTTAAATCGTCGAATTTTGTTTTTTAACATACCTACTAAAAAAACCTTAAAAATTAACGCGTAAAAATATCGATTTTTTGACAAAAACTCGTCCAAAACCTCAAGAAAAACATTCTTTTGGAAAAACTGTTATCGCCAGCGTTTGTAGCGTACAATTTCACATTGGAAAGGTAATATTTAAAAAAAAATTAAATCAGCCGATTTTTTTTATTACCTGCTAAAAAACCTTAAAAATAAAAGTTGAGAAAAAGTTAAAAATTTAAGTTTGGACGCCTCGAAAATGATTTTTTTGATATGTCGTAGTGAAACTTTTTTTCCTCATGCCAAAGGCTATCGAAAAATCGATGGCACAATATCGATTGCTAAATCGACCCACCCTAGTGTACATATTATTATTTTTCATAAATCGATTTTGGCTTCGCTGGGGATCGAACCCGCAATCTAATGTGTAACAGTCTAACGCGCTGACCATTACACCATAGCGCCCACTAGATAGATACGATAACATAAACAGTTTAACTCTTTCACTAGCCTTGTACCACAGCTCTTAATTCTCGTTCATGCTGCAAACAATTTTCTCTTGTTTTTTTGTGCAGTTTGAAGACAAATTTGCCTTGAAATCAAGAAAATTTGCTCAAAAAGGAGGGAAATTCTCTCTTTGGGGAGCCCGTTACGGAACCGTTGTAATCTGCACAAAATTTTGTTGGGGCCGTGAGCGTATCTCTTTGGATTTTCACTCTACGCTTGTATGTACACTGCAGTATACACGTCTTTAACCCTTTAGTGCATAGTGTTGTTGTTTGGCAACATACCAGTTTTTAATAAAAAAAAAATACCCACTTTATGCACAAAACCGCATTTTTAGGCATTGATGCCCTTTGTGTACACAGTGTTCTTTTAGTTTAGCTTTTTTAAGTTCATATTTTTTAAACAGTTAATGGAAAAAATATTAGTTTTATTTCGTATATGTGGAAAATCTAAAACACGTGTTTCTTGTACAAAAAGTGTAATACTCAAAAATGTTTGTTTAAATATTTAAAGTGGTATTCTCGCAATAAAATTCATTTTGGCGACAACAACTAAAATAATCACAATGTACCTACATATTTGGCAAAAAAAAACCATATTTTTCAATAAGAACAACTTTTTCCTTTAAAATAATTATTTTTTGTATTTTTCTTGAAATGTACACGCCTTTAGAAGTCACACATAAAAAAATGGTTAAAAATGAAGAGATCATGCATTTAAGGGTAAAATAATATATAAAATTTCATAATGCAAAAAAAAAAATTTTTGTTAATAAGTTAGGCTCTTGGCCTTCAAATAAAAATCATTATTTTGTGTAAGCAGTTCATCATGGCAATATAGTCGCGATATTTGTTAATGAAGTCTAATTTTTTGAGTATATCATAATCTCCGAGAAAAAGGGGATTTTAGTGTTTCTCATAAACTAATGAAAAGAGATAATTGAAATTTGGCATATGGCTTCGTTTTATTACGAGAAGAAAACCAATCAAAGTATTTTTGGCTATTCGAATATCTAACAGGGATAAGAAGTTTCAAAAAATTGATTTTCGAACGTCATTTTTGACCCAGTAGCAAATAGTCGAACTGGTTCTAAAACATACTTGTTTTTTGACTAGTAACTACAGACCTAGTTCTCAAAATAATCATTTTGAACCAGTTGTGTACTAGTTAAGTACGATCAATGTAGAGACTGTTTAAAAAATATGAGATTTGAAATTATTTTTTTTTTTTGCATTTAAATTTAGGGTGCGTGTGAGCGAACTGGCAAATTAAAATCTAAACTAAATTCAGGTTTCCAAATTTCTATGAAACTTGAAAAAGTTTTCAAAAAATTTTCAAAGAAATTTTAAACCTTGTTGTATTTAGTTTAAAATTTATTTAGTCACCTCGCACAGGGCCTTAATAAATAAATCAGAGTAAATAAACACGTAAATTTTTTTATTGTGAATTTAATTGATGTGTAAATCAACTGGTACAGTACTGGCGCCAAAGAGTCAATCCATAACTAGTTTAGTAAATTTCTTATAAGAACCAGTACTACAGCTTCTTGTTTTTCTTCCAAAAATAATAATCTTTAACAATTTGTATAATAATAGTTTCATTGAAGCTGTGCAGAGATTTCAAAAGATTGAATTTAAATACGAGTTTTGAAATACTACCTTTGTTTGTAATACGTAATACATTCTGAGTTTGCAAATAAACACTAAAATGTTTTATTGTCATTAGAAATTCTAAACTCAAAATATTTTAAATTTCATTTGGTAAATGGATATAATTATCTCCGAAAGAAGAAACTATCGGTCTAATCTGCATTTTATCAAACGAAAAACCTCTGTTTTTTATCTATATAATTCAGATGCAACCAACTGGTACAGCACTAATTCTAAAGAGTAGCTTCGGAACTAGTTCCACGAGTGCCACATTAGCACCAGTTTCGCTCCCTATTTTTCGTCCTTAAATTGTAATTTCTAAACTAGTTATACAACTTGTACCAAAGTGGGTGTTTGGCGACAATTGCCCCCATCCCTATGACATCTCCATGTTAAATTCTACAGTTGTTTGTATGGAGAGGCGGTAGAACTCGTACTAGTTGCCTGGTTTAAATAAACTAGTACATAACTGGTTCTGAACTAGTATTTTTTGCTACTGGGGATGAATACGAGAGGGAGGGGGCAAAATATGTTTCATATTCTTTTTCTAATTTGAGGATTCTTAACAAGAATCTGAAGTCAACATAACGATATATCAGCAAACAAAAAGTCGGTAGTGAAAGGGTTAATATGTATGCTTTTAAAAACACACAAAACTAAAAATTTACAGGCATGATTTCGGCTGTAAAAGGGTTAAAAGTAATATATTTGTAAAGATTCACAAAAACAATAAAATTTCCGAAGAAACTATAGAAAAAGACGTAAAACTACTAAAAAATTGGTTAAACAGAAAAAAAACAGTAGCACGTATAACAGCAACACGCTAGTAGTATGTACGAGTAGTGTCTGAAATATAGTAAAAGGATAAATGCCAAACCACAATTATTCATTCATACAAAACCACAAAAACGCTCAGCTGTTGTGAAATGAGGCGGAAGCGCCTTTCATAGATGCGGTAAAATGAAAAAAAGAAGAAAAAAGAAAAGAAACAAAAACAAAAAACGCGATAACATAAAGAAAAAACCACTGAAATCAACTACAGTATTAAACAATATGATTGCCATCTGTCCCAAATTCGCAGCCAATAGTTTTTAATGAAAAGCACAAATTTATTAGTTTGAAAACACTCTTAAAAAATTATTGTAAACTCGTTAATTTACGCATGATTATCCTCAAAAACACGCATAAAATGTGTTAAATGTAGGGTTGGTAGGCAATACCACTAAAATACCGTTATCGATTCAAACCCTTTCAACTAACTACCGTTACCCCTAAAATACAATTACCGCACTCAAAATAGTTTGTAGTTTAAATTCACTGAAAATGTAATTTAAAATAAATGAAAAATCACTTGAAAACCGGTCTACTAACTTTTCATTTAAATCAAAAGAACTTTTCATTTATTTTTAAATGTTAATAAATAAACCACAAAATCCTTAAAAAAATAATGATTTTTCATTTATTTCGTTTTTTTAAATTTCAAAAAATTAACTACAAAAACTTAAGAATAAATGATATTTTTTTAACTGACCTAGAAGTCGAAAAGGAATTCTCTTTTTAACAAAACATTTTAAATGAAAATATTAACTGTAACAGAAAATCCGTATTTATATGTAATTTATTTTTTAAATAAACGACAAAAACAGTTAAAAATTTCTTTCTTTGTATTTTAACTGAATAATCATTTAAAAATAAATGTACGATAACTTTTTAAATAAACTACAGTCAGTTACTGTAATAATATTTTCAGTGCGGAATAACCGAAATACCGTTACCGAAATAACTGAAATACCGTTATCCTTAAAATAGCGGTACCGAAATAAATTTACTATCGATACCCTTAAAATACCGTTACCGAAATAAGTAAAATACCCTTATCCCTAAAATACCGTTATTTTTAATTTTCCGTTTCTAGTAATTGCACGTGGTTATAGGGTATTTCTCGTACACTCACAATATTTTATCGTTAAAAACAACCTAAAATACATACTAAATTAATTGAAAACACAATTAAAAAAGGACTACTGATTTTTCATTACATTTAAATTATTGTGGTATTTATTTTCAAACCTTGTTTAAATAATCCATAAAAGAAATAAAAAGAATTTAAAAGTCTGTTAAAACAATTATGAATTTTAATTGACAAAACGTAAAAATCGATTTTGTGGTTTGTTTTTTTATTTTTTAAAATTTTTTTTTTGTTTGTATTTTCAAAACACAACACAACACACACGTTCATACTTTTATTGGCTATGTTTGTGTGTATGAGTAAAGAATTTCTTGTAATTTGAATTTAAAAAATTTTGCATATAAAAAAACAATTTTAACAAAAAAGAAAACCGAAAATATTTGAATTTTTTGTTTTAAAATAGAAAACAACGAAATTATTTAAATTATTTTTTATAAAAATAAAAAATTTTACTGAAAATAACAACTCCTACAGACGATACATATTTTTTTGTAATTTGTTTTTTATTGATTGGTAAAAAAAGTTAAACAACATGTTTCAATGTATTTTAAATGATTCTTCAATTGAAAACAAACTCTACCTATTACTTTGCAAATAAACCTCAATCGGTTATGGAAAATATATTGTGAATATACATTTAGTTTATAAATTAGACTTTGTTTTTATTCTCGTTTGTTTAAAAGAAGAAATTGCGGTATGCAGCGAAATAACTGACTACTGTAACAAAATTTTGCTATATGACGAAAATATTATGGCATTGCCTGATATTTTCGATATCATAACGATATCGTTATTTCATGAAAAAACCATATCGTTAACGAATGTGCATTTTTTTTCACAGTACCTATTCCTTATGAATCGTTAATGATATCATTCTCGGACAAACGTATCATCGAAATGATATCGTTTCGAATTCGAAACGATATCGTTTCGCTTGTTGGGTAAGAGGAAAAATATGAACAAATATTTTGAGATTTTTGTTTCATGAAATAATTCAGAATTCTTTTTTCTTTAACCCTCTAATGCTCTTTGCTATACTATTTATATTGCGGATTGCTATACTATTTATATTACGATTTCCCTTAAAAATGGATTTGTCATTACACCCGCCAGTTTTATTGCAAATGGTTTCAAATGGAAGAAATGTTTTTTTTTTTGGAAAACGTTAACCAGTGCTAAAATTTCCCAAATTTCATAATTTCGAGAAATTTATTTTTTATTTCATTTATCCATTAAATATTCTCAAAATTATACAGACATGGAATTCTGACTTTATCGGATATCACTAACCCTCTTTAGCCCGGAATCCAAAATGATCCACGAATTTGATAAAAATTCAGAAACGACTTTTTCTAATTAATTTTAAAGATTTTTAAAATGCCTAACTTGGAGATGTCGATTGCAAGTTTTTCAATATAATAGTTATTAAAGAAAAAAAAATAAACTGGAAAAATGATAATTCGAGTTTGTGTTAGAAGCGGCTCTTTCCAGGACATTTTATGAAAATTCCTAATTTTGTCAAAATCTTAAAAAAAATTTAATGTTTAATAAATTTTGCATAATTTTCGAAAAATATCACTTAAATTATATTAGACTATAATAGTCTTTATTTTCATTTAAAAATTCTTTAAACCTTAGTGGCCTGGGGACAAAAAATACCCATGAAACTCAATTTTAATTATGAGTAAAAGATTGTTATGTTAAGCTTTTAAATTGATAAAAAAAAATCTCCACTTGATAACAATTATTTTTTTGTACAACTTGATCCATATATATTAGGGTTATGACTTTTTGATTTTTTTTTCGCAAACATCAAATTTTACATGCCCTAGCCAAAAAGGCCATAAAAAATATTAAGAAACGCAATCTTAGTTTTTCGCTGCTGTCAAAAAGTTCCAGCACCAAAAGCGTTGAAATTTGGTCTATATTTTTTTAGTTTAATTAAAATATTTCTCCGAAGTTTTAAACAAATGAAACTCAAACGATGCATATTAAAATCCGTTTACGGTAAAAGTTACGAAACCTTTTTGAGGGACTTTTGTATACATTTTTTGTCGTTTACAATAATTTCTGTAACAATTCGTTATGTAAATTAAACAAAATCCCCTAGCAAAAAATTATTTTTAGAAACTGCATTTGGTGCGGAAAGTTTTTGTGCCAAAATGGCCCGCAAACACGATTTTTATTATTAATTTAGTATTGCCTTTCACGTGGTTATAGGTAAAATTTTTGTTAAAAATGAGTTATAACCCTAATACACATGTATATAATATATATAAGACCGTTGTAATTCAAATAATCTGTGGTTATCATACACAGAGTTGAATAGAATCAGCTGAGATATCTTACGAATTATAGCTCAAAGCAAAAAAGAGTAATAATAACAAAGTATAAAAATAGCATTGTTAGATTTCGTTGATATTAGTCTAAGTTGAGTTGTTGTTAACAAATTCGATTTGCTTTCAACCGTCACATAAGTAGACAATTATTAATTATTAACCCATTCAAGGCGAAAGGCACTGATGATGGCTTTGTAGCGAAAGCCGAAAATACATATTCTGTTTTGCTGGTCTTATCGAATTCTTTCAAAAATTTTTATTCTTTGTAATTTACTTGTAAAAGTTGTATCATCTTCCTTAAATTTGAAAATAATTTAAACAGAAAAAGATATTAATTTATGATCTAGAGTCAAACAAAGGAACATTCATTTACCAAAATAAGAGATCAAATAAACATTCCCCTCATTTATCTTAAAAACACATTGACACGGTGCAAAATATAATTTAAATAACATACATTTAAATTAACATTTAAATTGTGGGCGCTGTGGTGTAATGGTTAGCGCGTTGGACTGTTACACGTGAGGTTGCGGGTTCGAGCCCCAACCAAGGCAACATCAATTTATGAAAAATAGTAATATGTATGAGTTTTTTCTATCCCTCATACATATCGCAGCGTACTCCTTCGGTGTTCCCATAGCACTTAACCCCACCGAAGTAAAATAATATAACAGGGCTATAAACTAAAAAGCTTCAACAAAGTTCGCCAACTCACCATCAGATGGCGCGCAACAACTGTTCTAAAATTCAACATCTCGCACAATTACAGTGTTGCCATATTTGAAGCCCTTCATCTTTCACCACCTTTCACTTCTGCTCTAACCCCTTTCCAAAGGAAGCAATACGTTAATTAATAGGAAGAATTTCCTGAGTGTTGCCTCTTTAAAAAAAAAATAATAAAAATTCAAATTTAACGGTTCGTTGTAATTCAAATAATATGTGGTTATCATACACAGAGTTGAATAGAATCAGCTGAGATATCTTAAGAACAAAGGTTCAAAAAAAAAAAGAGTAATAATAACAAAGGATAAAAATAGCATTGTTAGATTTCGTTGATATTAGCCTAAGTTGAGTTGTTGATACCAAATTCGATTTGCTTTCAACTGTCACATAAGTAGACAATTATTAATTGTTAACCCATTCAAGGCGAAAGGCACTGATAATGGCTTTGTAGCCAAAGCCGAAAATATGTATTCTGTCTTGCTGGTCTTATCGAATTCTTTCAAAAATTTTTATCCTTTGTAATTTACTTGTAAAAATTGTATCATCTTTCTTTAATTTGAAAATAATTTAAACAGAAAGTGATATTAATTTATGATCTAGAGTCAAACTAAGGAACATTCATTTACCGAAATATCTTAATATTTGCGACCTCTACCATGCGCACAAAAATATGTGGATACACAGACAGACGGACGGACAGACGGATATCGTATATCAAAAAAAATGTTATTCTGGATCCATCGGTATACTTAAAAGTGGTTAGTTTCAATATTTTTTGGAATTATGAACATCAGCAAAACTTATTATACCCTGTCCATGTAGTGGTGTAGGGTATAATTAATAAAACTCATTATTCAAACTCATAAAGCACCACTTACAACATATTTTGGAATTTCCGCAAGCTCGAAATCATTTCGAATCATTTCCCGCCCTACGATTTTTTGTCCCAGAAATTGACCCTCCCTAATGTATATGTATAAAAAAAATATATTTGCAAAACTTTTATATGAGTGGTCTTAGTACCATTATTAAAATAGAGACTAAAAAAACATAAATAAATACAATATTTAAGGGAGAGTTGGGGCGGGGATTGGGTTTTCAGGCCACATTCCTTTTGTTATCATTTTATTTAGATTAACCCAGGGAAATTTTCTGTTCCAAAGAAGCTGCTTTTCCTTTGTAACCCCTTCTACTGTCTACGATTTTTCTTTGAAAAAGCAATCGCTTCTTTAGCACCCAAAGTGGAACCGGTTACCTTAGATACAGTTCTGGAACTAGTTCTAGAACTGATTCTCCTTCAGTTATATCTTGCATATAAGATCCATGGAACAGGTTCCGGAACCAGTTTTATGGAATCGGTTCTAGTGGAACCACTTCCAGAACTAGTGTGATTGGCAACCAATTGTAAAAAATTTTCCTGGGAACAAATACCTTCGTGTTTAATGTTATAAATTTTTCCACCGTGTTCCGTGTACAAACAGACGGACAAGAATAGCCAAATCGCCTCAGAAAGAGGTTGTGAAAAAAAATCTTACACAATTTTTTTTTTAAATTCTTCATTCAATAATGGCGTTCATAAAAATAAATTTTGGATTTTTCTTTAATACACACTCAAGAAAAAAAGAATAGATGCAGCGATTTTTCTCAAAAATACCAACACTCAACCAAAAAAGTCTGTAATGGCTACTGAAAATTTTACTGTTATTACGGGAAATTTAACTGTTTTGAGGCCAGCGGTATTTTTTTCTAAATTTAGCAACATATGTATGCTGATCTGTAGTACAATAAAATTAGTAGCAACGGTAAAAAGGTTAAAGTCGGGCATGCCGACTATAGAATACCCTACACCAGTCTGGGTAAAAGCCAACTAATGTTTAGATCCGAAAATCGAATGGGTCAAAATGGGGCTTGTGTCAAAATTTTTTTATAATGTGAGTCAGCGCACCAAATTTCATTAAAATATCTTAATATTTGCGACCTGCAGTTTGTAACCAAGCCAATTTTGGTGGGACCCTTATATGGGCACTAGGTCTAAACATGGACCGGTGTTAACCAAAATCAATAGGCTTCATCCTTGGGCTGACATAGGTCGGTGTACCAAATTTCATCAAAATATCTTAATATTTGCGACCTGCAGCGTATAAACAGTATAATTTTGGTAGGACCCTTATATGGGCACTAGGTCTAAACATGGACCGATGTTCACCAAAATCAATAGGCTGCGTTATTGGGCCAACATAGGTTTCTGTACCAAATTTCATCAAAATATCTTAATATTTGCGACCTGCAGCGTATAAACAGAATAATTTTGGTAGGACCCTTATATGGGCACTAGGTCTAAACATGGACCGATGTTCACCAAAATCAAAAGCCTGCGTTATTGGGCCAATATAGGTATGTGTACCAAATTTCATCAAAATATCTTAATATTTACGACCTGCAGCGTATAAACAGTATAATTTTGGTAGGACCCTTATATGGGCACTAGGTCTAAACATGGACCGATGTTCACCAAAATCAATAGGCTGCGTTATTGGGCCAATATAGATTTGTGTACCAAATTTCATCAAAATATCTTAATATTTCCGACCTGCAGCGTATAAACAGTATAATTTTGGTAGGACCCTTATATGGGCACTAGGTCTAAACATGGACCGATGATCACCAAAATCAATAGGCTGCGTTATTGTCCAATGTACCAAATTCATCAAAATATCTTATTATTTGCGACCTGTAGAGTGTGCACAAGAATGCATGGACAGACAGACAGACGGACGGACGGATAGACGGACATCGTTAAATCGAAATAAAAAACAATTCTGAGCCGATAGGTATACTATAAGGTGGGTCTAGGACCAATATTTTTTGGTGTTACAAACATCAGCACAAACTTATAATACCCTGACCACATAGTGGTGTAGGGTATAAAAATTAGTAGCCGCTACTAAATTTTAGTAAAATTTATGTAAAATGCAATTCAAAATAGATTTGCTAAAATCTGTTAAATAACTTACTAAATATCATAATTTTAGTACAATGAAATTAGTATAAATAATTAGTTGCAGCTACTAAATTTCAGTAAATTGCTGAAAACTGTAATTTAAAATCAATCTGCTGAAATTAGCAAAAAATTGTACTAAAAAATAAAAAAAACTGTAAAATCTAAAAAAAAAATGATTTTCTTTCGAATGTAACAAGCGTATAATTATTTCATTGTACTTGAAATTTGGAGTCAAAATTGCAAACGGTTCTCCAGTTATTGCCGTTTTATTCATTGGAGATGCAATAAAATTTTCTGGATGTTATTTCTAAACTAAGAATATATCAATAGTAACAAATATAAACTAAACAAGAATTGTAAAAAATAAAAAAAAATATTTTTAAATTAGTATATTTATACCCTACACCACTATGTGGTCAGGGTATTATAAGTTTGTGCTGATGTTTGTAACACCAAAAAATATTGGTCCTAGACCCACCTTATAGTATACCGATCGGCTCAGAATTTTTTTTTATTTCGATTTAACGATGTCCGTCCGTCTGTCTATCCATGCATTCTTGTGCGCACTCTACAGGTCGCAAATATTAAGATATTTTGATGGTACACCGACTTATGTCGGCCCAAGGACGACGCCTATTGATTTTGGTTAAAATCGGTCCATGTTTAGACCCAGTGCCCATTAGACCTCGCCTCACTTATATGGAAAATTTTTGCATTCGGGGATTGGTTTAATATGCGATTTGATGTAAAAATTCATGTGGTAAAATTTGAAGTCGATCAGAGTGTGCCAACCCGTGCCACAATGAGGTCAAAGTTCAAAATATATAGAAAACAATCGTTTTTTCTTTGATGACAAGTTATTTATTATAAAAAAAACATGCAATTCATATAATGTTTCCTTAATTTGCAATTTTTCATGTGGTAAAATTTGAAGTCGATCAGAGTGTGCCAACACGTGCCACAATGAGGTCAAAGTTCAAAATATATAGAAAACAATCGTTTTTCATTGATGACAAGTTATTTATTATAAAAAAAACATGCAATTCATATAATGTTTTCTTAATTTGCAATTTTTTATATTCAAACATTTCATTACAAAAAAAAAAAAATATTAAATTATTATAAGAGCGACAATTTAGTATATGATGGGAATTCCTTTCGGTAGTTCTCAACAACATGAAGCAAGTACTGCTTGTCCTCTTCGCTATGTGTTAAGGACCGGTTAAAATCTGTAATAAGTTTGACTTTTCTCTCAGCAGCATCATTAACAACATTAATATTTTTCAGAATTTGAACGCCTTTAATGTATTCTGCTCTTTCGTGCCAATTTGAGGGATCAAAGTTTAAAAAATTGGTGTCTATTTCCAAGCGTGAAAAAAAAGTTTGTTTTACGTGTTACAAAAGAACTCAAACCTTTAGATTGAAATTCTTTTAATTCTTCAATACTAGCGCAAACTTTTTTAGGCAGTGAAATTACATTGTCTTCCTCAGTTTCGATATCAGTTGCAAGTGCCGCAACCGTTTTTCTTTTTACGTCAAAGGGTACGTTGCAATCAAAAAACGCAAGAGCAACTAACTCTTCCGATAAATACGATAGATGGTTTCGGATTTTTGCTAATAATGGTATTGATATGTTTGGGTCAATATAACTTGCAATCTTTATAACCAGCTGTAAATCGTTATTTGGTGCTTCGACAACATAAGTGGTTCTGAACCAGTACGGAACATACAGGCGTACCAGAAATATACAAATATTTCGCAAACCATTCAACTGGCTGGAAGACATTTGAAACTGTTTTTGTAAAGCATATATTTTTAAAACATATATGGTGCATAAAATGCGAAATTTGGGATGCTGCCACCAAGAAATATATACGTAAGTTGTAATAACTCTTTATAATCATGTCGAATATGGTCTTTTTCTAAATGTTTAATACAAAACTCTTTGCTGAAGTTACATTCTTCGGCATTTACAGCACGTTGCACTTCTTCATCCATAATACCAACTTTGAAATCTTCCAACTTAAAAGTGTTCCATTCCCGTGAAAAACGTTCAAATATACCAACTTCTGGACCACTAGATTTTCCAAAATATACCTCAAAAACAGCTCGCAGTAAGATTTCTGCAATATGATGCCTGCACGGTAACCACATCAAATTCCGATCTAATTTTTTCTCCAGCAACATTGCTGCCCCATTATGTTGACCAGTGTTAGTAGCAGTTGTGTCAAAGCACACCATTTCTAATGAATTTATCATGTTCATTTTCGTTAAATAATCATATATTGATTGTGCGATTGCTGCTCCAGATCCAACTTCAATAATTGGAATGGCAATTAACTTTTAAATTTTTTCTACAGTTAAAATAATAGCTATGCGGTCAACTTTTTCGATTACAGCCATTGCAGGAAGTAGTTTACCATCCCAATGTAGAACGAATGTGTCAGGAATCTGAAAAATGTTAATTCTGTGAAATATTCATAACAATAATTATTTTAATTTTTGAATTAAAAAATACAAAAAAAATTTTGAAACAACAAATAAAAATCTAATATGACAATATCATATTAGAATTTGGACTTGAGGTGGAAGAATATTCTAACTAAATATATTCATAACAATTTTAAAATAAATTTTATTACCCTGAAATTCTCAATAATTTCTTTGGCATGACGTTGACGATATTCTTTGCGTTGTCTTCTCAAACTTGTAGAATTAAGAACCAAATCTTCAATATTGTGAAGCTTTCGCTGTCGCAGAAATAAAATGGATTGCGAGTGGAGTCGATATATTACCAGCATCCATGCATGCCAACATTCTGTCATTTATGAATTTTTTCTTAACACGATTCTCTGTCGGGTTAATGTTTTTTGGTTCAATTGTCGGCGAATCTGCAGACTTTTCAGATTCACATTCACTTTCATCACTTGCATCAAATTGTACAGTCAAGACTAAAGTAAAAATTATTGAACAAAATAAGTTGAAAGAAAAAAATTACTCATGCTGACTTTAATATAACCTTCAGAGCTTTCTTTTCTTTGCGTCGATTTTCCGTTTCTTCTCTTTCCGCCTTACGCTTTTCTTTATTTGTTAGGTTTTGATCTATTGAAGTCATTATGCCAACAAAACCTTGTTCCCTTTGTTTAATTAAGAAATCTCTATCGTCCTGAATAGAAATTATTTCTAAGGCATCAACATGTGCAATATCGAATAAATTTTTCAAATGTTCTTTAAAATCTTCTTCCATTTTTCTATGACTTGCAAATTTAGATTTAGAAACTTTTTGCACCTTTCTCCACTCATCATATAATTTGTTTAATTTTTCAACACATGTTATTTTGTGTACCGTTGGAATACGAGCTCTTTCCCAGAAAGGCAATATTTCTTCTAACGCTAATACAGAACTCTCTTTAATTGTCTTTTTTTCACACCGCACATAATAAAAAAAGCATTGTAACACTTGTAGTTTTGAAGGTAATTTGCATCCAACTATTTTTTCCCCCCATTTTCCTATCAAATGCACGTATGTATATGTCAGCAGATCTAAGATTTAGAGATTTATTTAGCGCCATAATAAAAATTCTGAACTGATTGTACTATTTTTAATTCTTTTAATAAACAACTTTTCACAACCGCACTCAATTTCGCAATGGAAAAATACTAAAATCAAAATATAAAAGCTAAACGAAATTGGTGGCAGAATGTCACAATGTACTATACCGTTAGTTTTCTTAGAATATAAGAACGTGGAATTTAACTCCGTTGTGTTATGTTTTATTGTGACTCACTCAACTTGTGAGAGTTGTTTTATATGTAGATAAGACTGGGATAAATTCAGTGCTAAGTATAGGGTCCGCCATCTAACGTTTTTTTTTCAACTAGTGCTTATTTCGTGAATGGTAACACTTAGCTCATGTCTGATTTGACAGATAATTAGTTTTATCCTTCCGCTGAAGGAATATGGTTGTGTATATTTACGCTTGAACAACGCTGGGAAATATTGCGACATTACTTTGAAAATCATGGTAATGTTGCCGAATGTGTGCGAAGTCAATGGAGATCGTTATCGGGCCATGTTGAACGAATTTTTGTTCACAAAAATTGAAGAGGAGGATATTGGCAACATTTGGATTCAACAGGACGGCGCTACGTGCACATAGCCGAAGCTACACTCGATGTTTTGCGCCATGTTTTTGAAGATCGCATTATCAGCCGCAGAGCTGATGCCGTTTGGCCACCTCGGAGCTGCGATTTGACACCGTTGGACTATTATTTGTGGGGTGCCGTCAAAGATAAGTGTTACGCCGACAAGCCAGAGACAATTGACGCTTTAAAGAACAATATTCGTGAAGCCATTGGTGAAATACAGCTGCACACAATCGATAATGTGCTTAAAAATTGGGCCGATCGTGTAGGCTACTGCATGGCCAGCCGAGGCAGCCATATGAATGAAATTATTTTCCATTATTAACCGGAAGGATTGTACTTTCAAATAAAAAAAGAAATTTGAGAAAATATTCAGTAGTTTTTTTTTATAGCATTTTCAAAAAAAAAAGTTATTTGGCGGACCCTGTAGATATGTATGATTTGTTAAAAAGTTCCATGCATTATTTGAAAAAAAACAAATAAAAACGAGTACAGTTGATTTAGTTTTCTTGTGTTAGTTGCAAATATGCGTGAAGAGTATTTACGGAAAATAAAAAAATTGAAGGAAATACATAAAAAGAAAAAATTTTGTTAAAAAAAATTCCTAACTTATAATATCAATGAAAAAACTATTGTTTTCTATATATTTTGAACTTTGACTTCACTGTGGCACGGGTTTGCACACTCTGATCGACTTCAAATTTTACCACATAAATTTTTACATCAAATCGCACATTTAACCAATCCCCAAATGCAAAATTCAAAAAAAAATTTGAGGCGAGGTCTAGTGCCCATATAATTATATTGTTTATACGCTGCAGATCGCAAATATTAAGATATTTTGATGAAATTTGGTACACAGAGCTAAGTTGACCCAAGGACGAAGCCTATTGATTTTGGTGAACATCGGTCCATGTTTAGACCTAGTGCCCATATAAGGGTCCTACCAAAATTATATTGTTTATACGCTGCAGGTCGCAAATATTAAGATATTTTGATGAAATTTGGTACACAGACATATCTTGGCCCACGGACTAAGCCTATTATCGGTCCATGTTTAGACCTAGTGCCCATATAAGGGTCCTACAAAAATTATATTGGTTATACGCTGCAGGTCGCAAATATTAAGATATTTTGATGAAATTTGATAGACAGACCTATGTTGGCCCAAGGACGAAGCCTATTGATTTTGGTGAACATTGGTCCATGTTTAGACCTAGTGCCCATACAGAGGTCCTACCAAAATTATATTGTTTAAACGCTGCAGGTCGCAAATATTGAGATATTTTGATGAAATTTGGTACACTGACCTATCTTGGCCCAGGGACTAAGCCTATTGATTTTGGTGAACATCGGTCCATGTTTAGACCTAGTGCCCATATAAGGGTCCTACCAAAATTATATTGGTTGTACGCTGCAGGTCGCAAATATTAAGATATTTTGATGAACTGCATATAGCCAGTTTTAACTGTTTTTTACAGTTTTTTGGGAAGCCTAACAGTTTTTCAGTTTTTGCATGTAAAAAACTGTTTTTTTTAAATTCGTGGATTTTTTTACAGTTTTTTAATATTAAATCGGCATATTTGTTTCATTTACAATGCAAATTCATGAATGCAAATTTTCTTTTTATACGCGTTCAACAATAAAATAAGTTTAAAAAATAAATACATATATAATTTAAAACTAACAACATTATTTTTTGAAATGTGTAAGTTTGAAATTATCGAAAACTTACTTATTAATGTGTCTAACTTCATTGAAATTTTAGAAATATGTCATCTTACGATTCATCTTTTTCTGATACTGATATTTCTGAATACACTAGATGTAAATTCAGAAAGCAACGGTTTTGTTCACATTGGCTGAAATATGACGAATTCAAGGGATGGCTGGAAGCAGTAAAAGGCGATGATTTCAAATGCAGGTGCAACGCATGTGGCAAATTGTTAAATTGTGGAAAATCTGATTTAATCAAACATGCTGGCACACAATTGCATAAAAAGAATGTACTGGCCATAAAAAAAACGAAAACAGTGCAATCATTTTTTCAAAAACAAACGCCAAATGAAACCAATGATGTAGGTAATTTTGAAATACGCTTAAGCCTTTTCTTCGCAGAACACAATGTCGCTATTCATGTGGTGGACCATTTAATACCCCTATTAAAAGATATTGTTCCAGATTCTCCTATAATAAAAAATTGTCAACTGGGGAGAACAAAATGTACCCAAATAATCCGGAACGTTTTGGGCAAAGAAGAAAAAGAAATTCTAATTACAAAGATCAAAAAATTTAATTTTTCTGTCCTCATTGACGAAAGCACAGACGTTGCGTCAAAGAAGACGATGTGCCTTCTAGTTAGATACTTTGACGAAGAGCAAGGAAAAACTTTTGTACAGCTATTGGATTTAATACAGGTGGGAGTAGATTGCACTGCTGAAGCACTTTATGAACAATTTAAAACATGTATTTTGGGATACAATATTCCTTATGATAATATCATAGGACTTTGTTGTGATGGTGCTAACGTAATGGTAGGGCAAAATAACTCATTTGCATCGAGATTATTGGTAGACAATCCTGAAGTTGTAACAATGAAATGTATATGCCACTCCGCCGCGATTATTGCAAACAAAGCATGTTTAACATTACCACGAGCTCCCGAAGATTTAATTAGACAAATTGGGACTTACATCTCTGGAAGCTCAAAAAGATGTAGTACACCGAAAAAATTGTTTCCCAAATACTAGGTCATTTGAACTAAATTTAAAGAGATTTGGGAATGATTTGGCTCCAAGGAAATTTTAACTTAAATCTAGTACACAATTTTCTTAAAAACAAGTTAAAACAATTAACTTAAATAAAGTAAATTTTTTCTGAAATTTAGTAAATACTGTTTTAATTTTTCTGAAATTTTTACTAAAATTAATATGTATTTTACTTAAATTTAGTATAAACTTGTTTTTAAATTTAGTAAACATGTCTTAAAATCAAGTCAATTGTTCTTAAATTTAAAGATGCTTTGAACTTGTGCTAACGCAGAATAAACTTATTTTTAGTTCATATGTTATGCTCGTATTAAGTAAGAAAATCCAAAAAAACATGCAAAAAACTGCAGGTATTATTTATTAATTTTTAATTCTCATTAGGTATAAATATTCAAATATATAAGTATTTTAGTTTCACTACCAAAAATCTAAGTAATCAATTTCATATATTTTTTTTATGAAAGTATTAACGAACTTAATTTTAATATTTTTTCCGATAATATAAATTTGTGTAAAATTTATTGCTTAAATTTTCTTCACAACACTAAAATACTTATATAATACAAACTACAAACCAAATAAGAATTCCATAGGTTATAAAATATTTTCAGGAATGTGAAAGAAAATCTTTACTAGAATTTAAGAAGTTTATACTTGGTTTAAAGAAGTTAAAATGTTTAAACTAAATTTAAGGAAGTTCATTATTGGAATTTAGTTTTTCATACAATTTTAAATTTCGTAATTTTTAGTTCAACCAAATTCTTCACATTTAAGATTATTAACTAAAAATACATACATTTTTCAACAGTTTTAAGAAATTTTAACCTAATTCAAGAAAATAAATTTAAGGAAAATGTTTTATTATTTTTGAGTTAATACGAATTTTGGATAAACTAAAATCAAATAAAATTTGCATTATTTGAAAGCAATTTTACTTATTGGAAAGAAATTTAACTTATTTTTATTAATAACTCATATACATTGTTTTAGTAAAGTGAAACCTTAATTTTAGTTCATACAATTTTTTGAGTGTATGTTAGAGCAATTTCAAGAAATGATGAATGAGGAGAAAAGAAATATATTGAGAACGTCAAATACCAGGTGGTTATCACATCAAAAGTGCATAGAAAGAATTTTGGAGAATTGGCAAGTTCTTATAGAATATTTTAAGTTTGCATCCCAACATGATAAATTAAAGTCAGCAGATATAATTCTGGCCGAACTATTCTTAAAATACGTATTGAATTATTTTAACGCTTTAGATGCACTTTTTCAGTCCACAAAAACACTAATCCATGTTCTACACTCAGAGTCAAAAAAAATTTATTTTAAGCTTGCTCAAAATTTTATTAAAAAAGAAGCGTTAAAGATTGATTGTTTTATAAGGTCTCCCCATAATTCACTGCCTATAGAAGATATTTATGTTGGTAGCGAATGCGAAGATTTGCTTCAAACCTTTCCAAAATCAAATACCTACCAGATAAAATCAGATTGTCTACAATTTTATTTAACTGCTCTTGAGGAAACACAACGTAGACTGCCATTAAAAGATAACTCAATTTTCAAAGAAATGGAGTTTCTAAATCCAGAATATGCCATTGGTGGTGGTAATAAAAGTGTTCATCAATTTAAACTGGTATGCCAAAAGTATAAAATAGATGTTAACCTTCTAACACAAGAGTGGTTAACGTTGGAGCATAATTTTTCCAATAATGAAAAAAAATCTTTGTCAAAATTAGATGTTGACGAATTTTGGTCCAATATAATCAAACTTAAAAATTTTAACGATAATTTAGTATCTCCAAATTTTGCAAAACTAATAAAAATTTTATTAAGCCTCCCACATGCAAATGCAGACGCAGA
Organism: Leucophora obtusa; assembly: GCA_949987735.1. Taxonomy (NCBI): domain Eukaryota; kingdom Metazoa; phylum Arthropoda; class Insecta; order Diptera; family Anthomyiidae; genus Leucophora; species Leucophora obtusa. The sequence continues at coordinate 122,623,963 of OX465295.1, read as the reverse complement.
ACGAATTTTTTCCATTGTTACTGATGTACGTACAAAAAAAAGGAATAAATTAAGTCATGAAGTTTTAAACTCAATATGTATTATTAGATCTCATTTGCAAGCTAATGTAATTAATTGTGTTAGTTTTAGATGTACGTCTAGTCATTTAAAAAAACTGAATTATAAGGAACTGTATGCCTGAATACTTTAAGTGCCCGAGTAAAAAAATAATATGATGTCATATGTAATGATATCTTATTTAATATAATTGGAGATATGCTATGATCCGAAAAATGGTGGATAAAATTATATCGGATAAGATCTAAATATATTGAATCATATAGAATCTTATCCGGATTTTGACCCGATATAATCATATCTAATTTGATGTAGAGAGACATAATTATATCAGGTTTAAAACAAAAACTAATAAAAAGTACATACTAAAAAATAACACCCTTAAGAATTCAAAATTTAAATAAAAATTTAAGTATTTAGAAGAAGTTGTACATAATTGTAACCAAGCATTTTAAGCCTTCTCATATAAAATTGTATTCTACCCGTAAACTGTGTGAACCTGGTATGCTTACGAGTTTAACCCTCTAATGCTCTTTCTTCTGATTGCGATATTTAAACAATGTATATATTTGGCATTGAAAATCTACTATGGAATAGTATTTATTAAAATATTAAAATTTTAATTTATCGCTTGATTTAGGCGATATCGCATAATAAAGGTTGAAGACGAATCAAGAAATCCAGTAGTTAAAAAATTTCGGTTTTTGCTATAAATAACACTATCAATAAAATCACGTACTGAAAATTACTCATTTAGTCTTGTTCTTTCAGAAGTTATGGCGATTTTCGCTTTTTGAAAATTACGAAATTTGGCACAAAACATCAATAAATTTTGATGAAACTAGTTTTGCTTACTACTAGCCCTGAGTATGTAATCTGTGTTTAATTTCAGCTAGTTTTTCAGTTAGAAATATATTCGTAAGATAATGTGAGTCCTGGAGCAAAATTTGTAGCTGATATTATAAGTAGAGACTCTAAGCTAGCTTCGGTATTGTCGATAATGTATGCCAGATCGTAAATGTATTTTTGACGATTTTTCAAATATTTGTTACGGTTTTAAAAAGTTAATTTTTTCAAATTTACAAAATTTTCACTGTACATGCTTCTAGTTCTATACAAAAAAAGTTTGAAGGCGAAAAAGTAGGTAATTATGTTATCTATTGATATAACATAACTTGTTTAATAAAAAAATGTTATTTAGCGAAAAACTATTTAATATCTGAAGACCGCTTTTTAGCGGCCTTGGGCATTAGAGTGTTAATGTCAAATTCCATACATAAAAAATATGGCTTGTATTTATACAAGATTTACAAGGAATTTACGAGTTATAATGAGTACGCCTTTTATATTTTGAAATCATATATAAATATCTCTCAAAAAAACAGATTTTTTTACATTGGGCTATACTTAAATATATCTAAAACAACTTAGAAAAAACCTTAACTTTGAGCTATATAAAACTTTATATGTTTACCGATAAAGCCATTTTTAATTATATATGATGCTGTATTAAAATTGTCATAGCATATGTAACTAAATATGGTACATATTAATATATATGGGGACATATATATTTATACTGATCTATATATGACATCATATAAGAAATTTTTTAAAAACTCAAAGCTATACATAATTATATCCATAAAGATATAGTGTCACACTTGACTACCCGAGTAAAAAAAATTATATATAATCATATGTGGCATATATTACAATATATAATTAGACATGTGGTTATGTATAGCCATATATAATTATATATGAGGTTTTTTCCGAAAAATTTTCCTTATATTATGCCATATATAATTTCATCTAATTAGATATCGGCCTTCATAATATTAGATATGGCATATATAATTATATATTACATAACATGGTTGATCTTATTGCATATATAGTTATATATAGAACTATATCTTAATATATATGGTGGCATTTTAGCAATATATAATTATATATGGTATCATTTAAACAATATATAATTATATATGGTGACAGTTAAACTAGATATTATCATATATGGTGCCATTTAAACAATATATGGTCATATATGGTACCTCATAAACCAAATCTTTAATTCAGTTCCAGATTTGATAATATATGGTACTATATATAGTGCGATATATATTTATATATGGTGTTATTTAAGCTATATATAATCATATATGGTGCCATTCAAACCATATATTATCATATATGGTGCCATTCAAACCATATATTATCATATATGGTACCATTTAAACCATATATTATCATATATGGTGCAATTTCAACAATATATGCCCATATATGGTAGCTCATGAAGAATATTTTTAATACAGTTCCACATATGATAATATATGCTACCATATATAGTGCCATATATATTTATATATGGTGTTATTTAAGCAATATATTACCATATATGGTGCCATTTAAACCATATATTGTCATATATGGTGCCATTTCAACAATATATGCTCATATATGGTACCTGATGAACGACATTTTTAATACAGATGCAGATATGATAATATATGCTACCATATATAGTCCCATATATATTGATATATGGTGTCATTTAAACAATATTAATATATAGACATATATGGTATCATTTAAACAATATATTGTCATATATGGCACAATTTAAACAATATATGGTCAAATTTGGTACCACATCAACATTTTGAATACAATTCCATATATGGTTTAATTTGAATAATGTAAAACTGTATGGCGCTATAAAAAATATTATCAGATATGTTACTTCATTAACAATATTTATAATACAGTGTCATATATTGTAATATATGTATATCATTCAATATATATTGATGTATGGTATTGGTACAATAATTCCAATATCAGTTGAGATACAATTTGTGGGTCCATATCAACAATTTGTTCACGTACATTTAACATATATATATGTACATTTAAGTTATAATTTATAAACACTTTATAAAGTTAAATAGTTCCATAAACCTCTTCTAACTGTATAGAATGTTTATGAATATACGATTTAATATATAATAATTACAACTACAAATTGGTGCCATTATCTAAAATTTTATTTAATGTTAACTTATAATAAAATAAAAATGTATTTCCTAAAAATAAAAATATAGTGTTAATTAATGTTAATATACAATAGGTTTAAGTTTAACATCCCAGACAGAAAAATATAATCGGCACAATGCTGGCAAAAAAATAGATTTCAAAAAACATTTTTCAAAAAATTGAGAAAATTTTTTAATATTTGCTTTTAAAAACATGAAATTTAACCCAGTCCACCAGATTGTCAGCCAAGACCTCTACACTCTAATCTAACGAGACTTGTTATAGATGTGTGATAGCTACAAATTAAATGAATGATAAAAGCATTTCGATCTAACTTATAAGCATCGAAAAAAGGTATTCCAGAAATTATTAAATGTATTTTAGAAAATTTTAATTGTATATCACAAAATATTATTTGCACTTCAGAAACTACAATATTACGCAAATTTAATTATTTATTTATTTAGTTGTGTCCAGAAATAATGAAATCTATTTCAGAATTTCATAGCTAATAGAGAAAAATTTCTCAAATACATTTCATAATTTCGGAAATACGATTGATAATTTCTGAAATACAGTTTGATAATTTCTGAAATACAGTTGTGAATTTCGGAAATACAATTAATAATTTCTGAAACACAATTGATAAAACTGAACTTCAATTGACTAGTTCTGAAATACAATTCATAAATGTGAAAAATAATTGATGGGTTCTGAAACACAATTGATAAAACTGAAACAATTGATTATTTCTGAAATACAATTGATAAATCTTAAAACAATTAATACAATTGGAAATGGTGTAAGTGTCAAAAAGATGTAAATAAAATTATTTTATTCAAAGATTTCAATTTAATAAAAAAATAAATATATAATATTATAAAAAAATTTATAGAAAAAAAATTTTAATTTTATAAAAAGAAATTCATTTTGTAAAAGAAATGCATATTGAACTCGTTACCTTCTGAGTTTAAACCATATTTTAACAAAATATTGTAATTTTTATACAATCAGTGCTCTGCCAGTCTATTATTTTTTGAACAGTTGGCAATATATGTCTGGGATCTTATTTAATCCCAAATAAATGGAGATCTTACGTAGTACCCAAATATAATGCGGCATCTAATTTTATCTGTCATTTTTATGGATAGTTTTAGATGTCAATCCCCAAATATATTGCTGTTTCTAATTCGATCTGCCATTTTAATACCGAAATAAATTGCTGGATCTAATTCGATCTGCCATTTTTCTGATAAATTTAGATCCAAGTTTATCCCCAAATATATTGCTGGATCTAATTTGATCTGCCATTTTTCAGATCAATTTATATCTAAGTTTATCCACAAATATATTGCTGGATCTAATTCGATGTGCCATTTTTCGGATCAAATTAGATCTAAGTTTATCCCCAAATATATAGCTAGATCTAATTCGATCTGCCACTTTTTCGGATCAAATTAGATATACGTTTATCCACAAATATATTGCGGGATCTAATTTGATCTGCCAAAATTGAGATCAAATTAGATCTAAGTTTATCCCCAAATATATAGCTGGATCTAATTGGATCCGCCATTTTTCGGATCAAATTAGATCTAAAAATATCCGCAAATATATAGCTGGATCCGCCAATTTTCGGATCAAAATAGATCTAGGTTTATCCCCAAAGATATCACTGGACCTCCCAATTTTGAGATATAACTTGATCTTAGTTTATCCCCATATATACAATGGGATCTAATACGATATGATTGGATACACCCAATTTTGAGATGTAATTGGATCAGCTAGATATTACAGCAGATCTTAAACAATATCAAATTGGATATAATTAGATATTGCGCGAGATAAATTTTTTTTACTCGGGTATATATAAACATATTAGTCCATATTAAATTATATAATTTCCTATCTAACTATTTTTACTCGGGTGTATATATATTTTTGAAATATGGAATTTTTTTATCTGTTTACTGTTTATTTTTAGTTTTGTTATTTTTAACTTTCTATTATTTTTGTTTAATGAACATATTTTGTACCTGAATGAATAATTGTACAAATTTATAATAAAAGTAAATATAATTTACTGCTAAAAAGCTAATTTTTTGAATTTATTAAAAAAAATGTGTAGGGAAAAATGTAGGGAATATTTTATTTGTTTGTAGGGAAAAAGAGCGATTTTTTTCCATTAATGTAGGGATTTAAAAAAAAATCTCCTGGCAACACTGCATTCAATAGTTGGATACCGAGCGTTGATTGGAGAAGTTGTGTTGCTGCTGTGCAAATTTTTTTCAATTAAATTTTTCAATAAAAAATGTTTTAGTCTTTTTTTAGTTTTTGTAAAAATTTTTCATTTTAGCTGAAGACAACAACTCAATATGGATATCATACAGGTACGTAGCTAGGGGGGGGGGGGGGCTTGGTGGCTCGAGCCCCCCCCGAAATAATTTGACAAATTTTAAAACGTAACAAAATTCTTCGAAAGTAACAATGTTTTTAAAAAAACTTAAGTAATAAAAAATATTTATTTTTTGTTGAAATCAAATAGCAAATGGCCAAGTTTCTGAAGTTTTCATAAATAAAATAGACTCGAAATCCAATTTCGAAAACTGTTTTCTAAAAAAATTTTTAAGCTCTCACCAATGTTGTCAACTCTATTGTTATTTTTGCTGGTTTTCACTACATTTTGTAATATCGAAGAGTACAACTAACAAAGGCAATCAATGGCTCTTCTGACTCTTTTTCTATTTTTTTTTTGCAAAAAAATAAAATAAAATTTTTAAATTATTAAAATTTTGTTTTCTTTATTCAACTGAGATATCGAACATTATTAGTAGCTCGTTAGTTCATCGTGTAGCATTGTATATTATGTTTGCAGTAAACTAAGAGACATATGAGTAGTATAAAGTCTCCTACTCGCTGCCGCTGTACGTCGTTATTTCGGGCGCTTTTTTTCTCAGAGCATAAATCGCTAGCCTCTGCGCTCTTATTCTGGGCCTACACTAAAAGCGGATTTTGTTACTCTCCCATTGTTTCTTTCTCATACTCTCACCAATGTTCCCAACGCTATTGTTATTTTTGCTGGTGTTCACTACATTTTGTAATATCAAAGAGTACAGCTAACAAAGGACGTCAATGGCACTTCTGACCCTTTTCCTATTTTTTTGCAAAAAAAATATAAACTTTTTAAATTATTAAATATTTTTGTTTTCTTTATTGAACTTAGATATTGAACATTATTAGTAGCTCGTTAGTTCGTCGTTTAGTATTGTATATTATGTTTGCAGTAAACAAAGAGAGATATGAGTGGCATGAAGTTATATATAATACATACTCAATTATGTCGCTGCCGCTGTACGTCGTTATTTCGGGCGCAATTTTTCTCAGAGCGTAAATCGCTAGCCTCTGCGCTCTTATTCTGGGCCTACACTTACTGGGAACGAATTTATAAAATGTGGCTGCAAATAGGAAACTGAAATTTTTTTCGCACATAAGTGGATATTTTTTATCGTTACTACTAATAGTTTTCGTCATATTTATTATAATTTAAACATAAAAATAATAAATTAACCTTTGGTTTTCCTTAAAAATTACCGATTGCAGGCACAAGCTATTACACCAAAAAAGTCAGTAAAAGCTACGAGTGCAGTTCGAAATGTTCTTAGCCTAAGAATGAAAAAAAAAGAGCTAGATTTTTAAAATTATTTTATTTCTCAATATAATCTCCTGAAACTTCAATACACTTAGTCTAACGTTTTTCTAGCAATTCTATCTCTTGACTAAAATAATTTTCCTGAAGGTCCTCAAAATAATCGTTTACAGGTGCCTTTGCATCTTCATTCGAGGTAAAACGTTTACCAGCAAGGAATTTTTTTTAAATTTGGGAACAGGTAGAAGTCAGCGTGAGCTAAATCAGAGAAATGAGAAATTTGCATTCGAGTGGGGTTTTGGTCAACTGTTAACAAATGCGGCACCCATCTTGCAGAAAGCTTTTCCATCTCTAATTCTTGATGCAAAATTTCGTGGTTCATTTTCAATACTTGTACGACCACGTTTAAATTCAGCAACCCAATTTTTTACTGTTGCATATGAAGGGACACTTTCACCTAACACATTCACCATATCATTATGAATTACTTGTCCCGATAAACATTTTTTATGTAAATATTTAATCACACCACGAATTTCTAATTTTTACATTATAAAAAACTCACTGAAGCGCCTTTTTTGAACCCCTGTTAATATACGAATGAGTTGACAGATCCGAATGAAATTTAACATGTGTTTATATGACGGATGGAAGTTTCCATTATACAAAGCTTTTTGCTGTTTATACCGCCATCTCTATGTCAGCCTAAGAACATTTCGTACTGCCCTCGTACTGACAATTTTACTGTTATTACGGGAAATTTAACTGTTTTGAGGCTAGCGGTATTTTTTGCTTATTTCAGCAATACATATCTACTGATTTGCAGTACAATAAAATTAGAAGAAAAAATTAGTAGCAGCTACTAATTTTTAGCAAAATTGTTGTAAACTGCAATCCAAAATCAATTTGCTAAAATCAGTTAAAAATTTTAAAAAATATCAATAATTTTTGAAATTACAATGAAATTAGTACAAATAATTAGTAGACGCTATCAAATTTCAGTAAAATGTTGTAAATTGCAATTTTAAACCAATCTGCTGTAATTTGCAAAAAAGTGTACTAAAAGATAAACAAACTGTAAAATTATAAAATTAAAATAAAATTTAATAAAAAAAAAAATTTTTTTGATTGCAAAAAATGCATATTGACTTCAACATACTTGAATTTTGGAGTAAAAATTGCAAACGGTTCCTCAGTTATTACCTTCTTATGCATTGGAGATACATTAAAATTTTCTGAGTTTTATTTCCAAACTAACCCCTAAATTCATAAACGCTTTGTTAAATTATAGGAGGTTTATTGAACAAATTTTGTATGAAAATGACATTTTGGAAACCTGCTATAACTTTACAAAGCATTTATGAATTGAGAGGTAAATACATATATAAATGACAAATATAAACTAAACAATAATTCTAAAAATCCAATGATTTCTTGTAAATAAAATTTTCTTAAAGTATCCACTTGTTGTTAAACTAGTATATTTGTTTTGCTAATTTTAGCACTGGGTTTTGAAAAATTAATAAAATATTTTACTGAAATCATCAACGAAAATTAGTAAAAAATCCGTAATTCGTAATAAGAGAATAGCCAAAATTATTACTAAAAAAAAAATTGTACTGAAAATCAGTACAAAAATAGTAAAGTATGATTGAAGGCTGCTTACAATTTTTTTTTTACTAAATTTCCCAGTGTAGAAAATCATTACCAGATATGTGGTTATGTAACTACATACTTGGTAATGGTAACTAGTTACTTTTGTTATTACATTTCTTATAACCTTTATATGGCGATGTCGCGAAAAATAATGAGTTGTCGTTACACACCAGCATACGAAAAATCAAAAAATATATCGTTACCTATGTGCTTACCAGTACTGACAAAAATATAGAGTCTAAAAAAAGATTTTCTAAAAAATAAATTATATAAAAAAAAATATTTTTTATTGTATTCTTTTTTTTAATAAAATTTGCTGGTGCGGGAATCGAACCTGGGTCTACAGATTGCCAGTCAACAGCTCTACCATCTGAGCTATATCGACATGTAATATTTAATAGATAAAAACACAATTGACTTAGTGCACATAAGTAAGCTTACTCGCCAACATACAAAAAATCAAAAAATATGTGGTTACATATATCCTTACCAGTGTTTAAAAAATATTGAGTCTAAAAATAGATTTCAAAAAATTTTCATAAAAATCTAAAAAATTATTTTCTATTTGAAATAATGATAAAAATAAGTAATTATCAGTAACTCATTATTATATGTTTTAAAATAATACAGAAGGTAAGTGGGTGTCATTACTGGTAGTCCAAAAATAATGATATGTCATTACCGTTTCTACACTGGGTTACCGAGTTTTACTATAGGTTGATAATTTGGCATAATTCGACATTTAACAATTTTGTTTCCAACCTAACCCAGTGTAGAAAATCATTACCAGATATGTGGTTATGTAACTACATACTTGGTAATGGTAACTAGTTACTTTTGTTATTACATTTCTTATTACCTTTATATGGCGATGTCGCGAAAAATAATGAGTTGTCGTTACACACCAGCATACGAAAAATCAAAAAATATATCGTTACCTATGTGCTTACCAGTACTGACAAAAATATAGAGTCTAAAAAAAGATTTTCTAAAAAATAAATTATATAAAAAAAAATATTTTTTATTGTATTTTTTTTTTTAATAAAATTTGCTGGTGCGGGAATCGAACCTGGGTCTACAGATTGCCAGTCAACAGCTCTACCATCTGAGCTATATCGACATGTAATATTTAATAGATAAAAACACAATTGACTTAGTGCACATAAGTAAGCTTACTCGCCAACATACAAAAAATCAAAAAATATGTGGTTACATATATCCTTACCAGTGTTTAAAAAATATTGAGTCTAAAAATAGATTTCAAAAAATTTTCATAAAAATCTAAAAAATTATTTTCTATTTGAAATAATGATAAAAATAAGTAATTATCAGTAACTCATTATTATATGTTTTAAAATAATACAGAAGGTAAGTGGGTGTCATTACTGGTAGTCCAAAAATAATGATATGTCATTACCGTTTCTACACTGGGTTACCGAGTTTTACTATAGGTTGATAATTTGGCATAATTCGACATTTAACAATTTTGTTTCCAACCTAACCCAGTGTAGAAAATCATTACCAGATATGTGGTTATGTAACTACATACTTGGTAATGGTAACTAGTTACTTTTGTTATTACATTTCTTATTACCTTTATATGGCGATGTCGCGAAAAATAATGAGTTGTCGTTACACACCAGCATACGAAAAATCAAAAAATATATCGTTACCTATGTGCTTACCAGTACTGACAAAAATAATGAGTCTAAAAATAGATTTTCTAAAAAATAAATTACATAAAAAAAAAATATTTTTTATTGTATTTTTTTTTTAATAAAATTTGCTGGTGTTATGTTTTTAATATATTATTTTGTAACTGCGCAACCGCTGTTTGGATTTTAAAAAATTTTATATTTTTGAAAAGCATTTAAAAGGACCAAAAATAAAAAATTAAAAAAAAATTTTTTTCGCGGAATGAATTGTATTTTTGTTCGCGAAACCGCCAATTTGATAAACACAAGCTATATATCATTGGAAAGCAAGTTGAAATCCCAAATACGAAAAACTAATAAATTGAAGAAAATTCGTACGCAATTTTTTTTGTTATATCTTTCGCTTGCAGAAATTGTAAACTCCGTTACAACAAAAAATATTAAAATTGTGCAAAAAAAGTTATTGCGACAACTTGTAGAAGAGATTTTTTGGAATTAGGTTTATAATGACTAAACTTACTGATTCCATTAAGAAAAAACCGAAATATTAACACTTTTTGCTTCTCACAAATTTGGCCCAAAAATTTATCACATTTTTTGATTTCACCCATATATATATATATGTATATATTTTGTTCATACACGGTTTTTTAAAATTTTGCAGTTTTCTTAGCGTAAAATTAATTTTAAACTTTAAACGCGTTTGCCCACAACTCTGAGTACAAAATCGGCTGCCACTGTATAGCCAAGGCTGGTTAACCGATTTCGATCCGGGTTTTTTTCTTTTATAGGCAACAAAAACTCTAGTCCTTGTCGTGGCCCTTTTTTTCAATTTTCGTCAAATAAATTTTATATCCCCAAGCAAATGTGTTTATTCTTGCCTTTTTTGGAATTTTTAAGTTTGTGTGGCAACTTTGTTAAAAAAAAATTTTTAATAAAAATCGGGCCACGATGAGGACTAGAGAATTTATCTGGGATTAAGAATCACTTTACATTTTTATTTTCCGATAATTAATGAAGGCTGCACAGTGGCAGCCGATTTTGCCTTTTTTAGAAAAGGGCAGTAATGAAGTGGCAACTGTGGCGATTTTGGATGGGGAAATATAAAACTGATATTTTCTAAAAATACTACAATAATATGATTTTTAAACAAAGAAATAAAATATTAAAAATATCGTTAATTGAATTTTTGACAACAGTTCAAATATGCCCTTTAAAATGCTGTTTTTACAGTATTTAACCGCCTTAAAATAAAATATTCATGTGTACAAACAGTAAATATACACCTAGAAAACAGATTCGGTGCTGAAAACCCAATTTGTTGCCAATCGAATGGTTCAGTTGCAACAAACGAATTTTTCGGTTGCGACTACAGAATCATTCTTGACGCAACCGAAATTCCATTGTCACAGTTTAATTAGTTGTATCTCAATTGGTTTTCTGTTGTCACAACTGAAAAACTCATCTAACACAACCGAACCATTCGATTGGACACAAATGCGATTGTCAGCACCGAACCTGTTTTTGAAAGTAGTTGTGGTGCAATGGGTAGAGCCCAAATTAGTTTGGTAGTATCGTAAAAAAAGTAACTTAGCACTCTTACAATGAATAAAAAGAGTATAAACGAGTAAAAATGCCAACTATACAATACCCTACACCAGTCTGGTTAAAAGCCAACGAATGTTTGGATCCGAAATTCGAATGGGTTAAAATGGGACTTGTGTCAAAATTTTCTATAATGTGAGTCAGCGAACCAAATTTCATTAAAATATCTTAATATTTGCGACCTGCAGTTTGTAACCAAGCCAATTATGGCGGACCCTTATATGGGCACTAGGTCTAAACATGGACCGGTGTTAACCAAAATCAATAGGCTTCGTCCTTGGGCTGATATAGGTCGGTGTACCAAATTTCATTAAAATATCTTAATATTTGCGACCTGCAGCGTATAAACAATATAATTTTGGGAGGACCCTTATATGGGCACTAGGTCTAAACATGGACCGGTGTTAACCAAAATCAATAGGCTTCGTCCTTGGGCTGACATGGGTCGGTGTACCAAATTTCATCAAAATATCTTAATATTTGCGACCTGCAGCGTATAAACAATATAATTTTGGTAGGACCCCCATATGGGCACTAGGTCTAAACATGGACCGATGTTCACCAAACTCAATAGGCTTCGTCCTTGGGCCAACGTAGGTCTGTAGGGTCCCCCCAAAATTGGTTTGGTTACAAACTGCAGGTCGCAAATATTAAGATATTTTAATGAAATTTGGTTCGCTGACTCACATTATAGAAAATTTTGACACAAGTCCCATTTTAACCCATTCGAATTTCGGATCCAAACATTAGTTGGCTTTTAACCAGACTGGTGTAGGGTATTGTATAGTCGGCATGCCCGACTTTAACCTTTTTACTCGTTTCATCTTTTTCTTGTGCATAGAATTGGTTGTCAAGTAATAAAATATAAAATTTCTATTTTCAATAGAACTTTTTTACGATTTTACTTGGCAACAGTTTCAATGCATAGAAAAAAGACAAAAATATATTTCAATATTATTTTAACATATTGAATTGATTACAGATACGTTTTTTTACTTTACGATTAGACTAATGAAGCCTTTAGAGTGATAATTTAATGGTAATGATTCCAAAATTTAATTTCATTGATTAATGAAAATGGTTTTAAATTTCATTACCATTGATAATGAGTAAATTAAAAAAACTAATTGCCATTGACAGAAAATCGCAAAAATGAAGTAAAACTAGCTGAAATCGAGGTTGGAATATGCTCATTCAGGCTCATGCTCATTTGAAATTAAATATTACTTTCCATTCCATTGTTATTTATATCCAGGTAAAATTTAACGGAATGGAATGGATCCTCCTTAAAAAATTATGTTTTATAGCTTCCCAGGCCAAACCCGTTGTTCGTTTTCATTTGCCTGAATTGTTTTATAAACAAATGGTTTTAATCAATTGTAATTAGTTTTTTTATACATTCCCAGCAAAAACAGACATTACCGAGTAATTAAGCGAGTAAGTAGCACACAAAAAGTTTCACTACTTACCAGGCTATTTACTCGCAACATTACTTTTGTTCGCGATGTCCAAAAATTCATGGGTGGTCATTACCCTCTCGCTTACAAAAAAAGTCCGAATAACGAGTTACCCATAGTGAAAGAATAAGTAGTTACTTACTTACCAAGATACATTAAGTGGTTACTCAGAAGTTAGGAAATAAGTGGTTACCCTACATTGTGAAATAGTTATACCCGAGTAAAAAAAATTTATCTCGCGCAATATCTAATTATATCCAATTTGATATTGTTTAAGATCTGCTGTAATATCTAGCTGATCCAATTAGATCTCAAAATTGGGTGTATCCAATCATATCGTATTAGATCCCATTGTATATATGGGGATAAACTAAGATCATGTTATATCTCAAAATTGGGAGGTCCAGTGATATCTTTGGGGATAAACCTAGATCTATTTTGATCCGAAAATTGGTGGATCCAGCTATATATTTGCGGATATTTTTAGATCTAATTTGATCCGAAAAATGGCGGATCCAATTAGATCCAGCTATATATTTGGGGATAAACTTAGATCTAATTTGATCTCAATTTTGGCAGATCAAATTAGATCCCGCAATATATTTGTGGATAAACGTATATCTAAATTGATCCGAAAAAGTGGCAGATCGAATTAGATGTAGCTATATATTTGGGAATAAACTTAGATCTAATTTGATCCAAAAAATGGCACATCGAATTAGATCCAGCAATATATTTGTGGATAAACTTGATCTGAAAAATGGCAGATCAAATTAGATCCAGCAATATATTTGTGGATTAACTTAGATCTAAATTTATCCGAAAAATGGCAGATCGATTTAGATCCAGCAATATATTTTGGGATTTAGTAAGACCTAATTTGATCCGAAAAATGGCAGATCGAATTAGATCCAGCTATATATTTGTGGATAAACTTAGATCTAATTTGATCCGAAAAAGTGGCAGATCGAATTAGATCCAGCAATATATTTAGGGATAAACATATATCTAATTTGATCTCAATTTTGGCAGATCTAATTAGATCTAGCAATATATTTGTGGATAAACTTATATCTAATTTGATCCGAAAAAGTGGCAATATATTTGTGGATAAACTTATATCTAATTTGATCCGAAAAATGGAAGATCGAATTAGATCAAGCAATATATTTGGGGATTAAGTAAGATCTAAATTTATCCAAAAAATTACAGATAAAATTAGATCCAGTAATATACTTCGGGATTGCGTAAGATCTTAACTTTTCCGATAAATTGCAGATCGAATTAAATCCAGTGATATATTTGGGGATTTGGTAGGATCCTAATTTATCCCATAAATTGCAGATCGAATTAGAAACAGCAATATATTTGGAGATTGACATCTAAAACTATCCAGAAAAATGACAGCTAAAATTAGATTCCGCATTATATTTGGGTACTACGTAAGATCTCCATTTATTTGGGATTAAATAAGATCCCAGACAGATATTGACAATAGTTCAAAAAAATAATACACTGGAAGAGCACTGATTTTATAAAAATTACAATATTTTGTTAAAATAAGGTTTAAACTCAGAAGGTCTCGAGTTCGATACCTTTCACGGCTATGCATTTTTCTTTTATAAAAATGCGCATTCTCCTTGCTGGTCTTATCGAAATTTTTTCAATAATTTTTATTCTTTGTAATTTACTTGTAAAAATTGTATCATCTTTCTTTGATTTGAAATTAATTTAAACAGAAAGTGATATTAATTTATGATCTTGAGTCAAACTAAAATAACATTCATTTACTTAAAAATAACAGATCAACTTAAAACATTTCCCCCATTCAAAAGAATTTCTTTTTATAAAATTATAATTTTATTTTCTATAAATGTTTTTATAAAATTATATTTTTTTATTAAATTTAATTTTTTTAAAAAATAATTTTATTTACATATTTTTAACGCTCTACACCATTTCCAATTGTATCAATTGTTTTTAAGATTTATCAATTGTATTTCAGAAATAATCAATTGAATTTCAGTTTTATCAATTGTATTTCAGAACTTATCAATTATTTTTCAGATTTATGAATTGTATTTCAGTTTTATCAATTGTATTTCAGAAATTATTAATTGTATTTCCGAAATTCACAACTGTATTTCAGAAATTATCAAACTGTATTTCAGAAATTATCAATTGTATTTCAGAAATTATGAAATGTAATTTAGAAATTTTTCTCTATTAACTATGATAAACCATCAACAAGTTCTGAAATAGATTTGATTATTTCTGAAATACAATTAATAAATTTCTGAAATACATTCCATAATTTCTAAAATACATTTAAAATTTCTGAAATACAATTAATGGCTTCTGAAATATAGTTAATATTGTAGTTGCTGATGAGTTACCATATATGATGGCACCATATATGACAATATATTGTTTAAATGGCACCAATATGGAGCTTTATATGGTAATATATAACTTAGATTCATCCATATACCATTTGATCCGAAAAATGGCCCGATAAAATTGTATCAGTTCTAATTTGTATCAGTTGTTATATAATTGCATCAGTTTAGACCTGACCTGATTAAATTATGTGTTAATCAGATGAAATTGTATCAGATTTTTGACCTGATACAATTTTATTGGTTTATATTACATGGTATCAGTTTAGGTCCAAATAGATATATTTGTATACAAAATTATATAGTTATATCCCAATTTTGACCGGATATCAGTTTAAAACTTTAATACAATTGTATAAGGTAAATGTCGGATACAATTATATTTTATTTATATAAAATTGAACCAATTACGATCAAACCGATAAAATTGTATCAGATCAAAAATCTGATACAATTTCATCTGATTAACACATCATTTAATCAGGTCAGATCTAAACTGATACATTTAGATAAACAATTGATAAAAATATATCGGGCCATTCTTCGGATGAAACTGTATATTTATACAGATATAACTTAATCACATATATGACTACATGTAACTGTTTTTCCTCGGGTTGTTTAAATGATACGATATATCAAAGTATATGGTACTATATATGGTAGCATATATTATCATATCTGCATCTGTATTAAAAATGTCGTTCATCAGGTACCATATATGAGCATATGTTGTTGAAATGGCACCATATATGACAATATACGGTTTAAATGGCACCATATATGCTAATATATTGCTTAAATAACACCATATATAAATATATATCGCACTATATATAGTACCATATATTATCATATCTGGAACTGAATTAAAGATTTTGTTTATGAGGTACCATATATGACCATATATTGTTTAAATGGCACCATATATGATAATATCTAGTTTAACTGTCACCATATATAATTATATATTGTTTAAATGATACCATATATAATTATATATTCCCGGTGAAAAATGTCCATATATGTACATTTATGGTTCAACCATATATGTATGGATCCGAAAAATGAGGTAACACCTAAGTATATGTTCATATATGGACATATATGAACATATACATTTATTAAATATATGCGAATACATGCGAACGTTGCTGTCCTTTATTATAAGGTTGTACGATAGATATAAATTTATGTATGACATTCAAATTAGGTGCTACATATGTTCCTTTTTTTATTCATGGCATTAAATATAATTCCATATTTATCCAAATATGAGTTCCTTTTACATATATGGAAAAATGTATTCTTCGAAATGTGTTCATATACAAGTCCCTTTTGCATAAATTGAATAACATATACTTTCATATTTGTCCATATATGAGTGCCATTTCCATATATGAAATAACAGATGCCTCCATATATGTCTGTATATGAAATCTTTCTCCATATTTGAAATCACATATACTTCCATATATGTTTATATAAAATCCATATATGTTCATAAAAAATCCATATTTGTTCATATGTGTCCATACATAAACCATATACGAACATGTTTGAGCGTATATGAACATTTTTCACCGGGTTGCTAAAATGCAACCATATATATTAAGATATAGTTCTATATATAACTATATATGCAATAAGATCAACCATGTTATGTAATATATAATTATATATGCCATATCTAATATTATGAAGGCCGATATCTAATTAGATGAAATTATATATGGCATAATATAAGGAAAATTTTTCGGAAAAAACGTCATATATAATTATATATGGATATACATAACCACATGTCTAATTATATATTGTAATATATGCCACATATGATTAATTTTTTTTACTCGGGTAGGTAATAGTTAATAGGTAATATTGGAAATATAACTTTTTACCTAGGAAAATTTTCTATTCAGTTGGGAAAATATTCGAAATAATTTAATAAATTAAATATTAAATTAAAAAACTAAATCAGTACTTATTTCATCAATTACCAGTAAGTGATTACTTTGCGAGTATATATAAGTACTTCTATAATTTATTATCAGTAAGTCATTATTTTGTATTTTCAAGTAATGCAAAAGGTAATGCCCTATCATTACTTGGTAATCCGTATGATAATGACCTGTCATTACCATGTTTTTGCTGGGTTAGTGTAATTTCATTACCATTAGTAATGATTTATCTAATAAAAAATATTTCATTACCATTAAATGGTAATGAAATTTTTTTCATTGTCATTAGTATTAACTACCCGAGTAAAAAAAATTGATCTCGCGCAAAATCTAATCATTTCCAATTTGATATTGTTTAAGATCTGCTGTAATATATAGCTGATCCAATTAGATCTCAAAATTGGGTGTATCCAATGATATCGTATTAGATCCGATTGTATATATGGGGATAAACTAAGATCAAGTTATATCTCAAAATTGGGATCTCCAATGATATCTTTGGGGATAAACCTAGATCTAATTTGATCCGAAAAATGGCGGATCGAATTAGATCTAGTTATACATTTGTGGATAAACCTAGATCTAATTTGATCCGAAAAATGACGGATCGAATTAGATAGAGCTATATATTTGTGGATAAACTTAGATCTAATTTGATCTCAATTTTGGCAGATCGAATTAGATCTAGCAATATATTTGTGGATAAACTTAGATCTAATTTGATCCGAAAAAGTGTCAGATCTAATTAGATCCAGCAATATATTTGGGGATAAACTTAGATCTAAATTGATCCGAAAAATGCAGATGGAATTAGATCCAGCAATATATTTGTGGATAAACTTAGATCTAATTTGATCCGAAAAATGGCAGATCGAATTAGATCCAGCAATATATTTATCAAAAAAATGACAGACCAAATTAGATCCAGTAATATATTTCGAGATTGCGTAGGATCTTAACTTTTTCGATAAATTGCAGATCGAATTAAATCCAGTGATATATTTGGGGATTTGGTAAGATCTTAATTTATCCCATAAATTGCAGATCGAATTAGATCCAGCAATTTATTTCGGTATTAAAATGGCAGATCGAATTAGAAACAGCAATATATTTGGGGATTAACATCTAAAACTATCCAGAAAAATGACCAAGGTTGGTTACCGTTATCGTAATAATACCGTTATCGCTAAAATACCGTTTCAAATTGAATACCGTTACCGTTATCGATACTTCTAAAAAATTTCTAAATACCGTTATCGTTACCGTTATTTTTATGGGTAGTTACCGGTATTTTACCGGTATTTATTATTATACCCTAAACCACTATGTGGTCAGGGTATTATAAGTTTGTGCTGATGTTTGTAACACCAAAAAATATTGGTCGTAGACCCACCTTATAGTATACCGATCGGTTCAGAATTTTTTTTTATTTCGATTTAACGATGTCCGTCTGTCCGTCCGTCTGTCTGTCCATGCAATCTTGTGCGCACTCTACAGGTCGCAACTAATAAGATATTTTGATGAAATTTGGTACGCAGACCTATGTTGGCCCAAGGACGAACAAGTTTGATTTTGGTGAACATCGGTCCATGTTTAGACCTAGTGCCCATATAAGGGTCCTACCAAAATTATGTTGTTTATACGCTGCAGGTCGTAAATATTAAGATATTTTGACGAAATTTGGTACACAGACCTATATTGGCCCAATAATGCAGCCTATTGATTTTGGTGAACACCGGTCCATGTTTAGACCTAGCGCCCATATAAGGGTCCTACCAAAATTATACTGTTTATACGCTGCAGGTCGTAAATATTAAGATATTTTGATGAAATTTGGTACACAGACCTATATTGGCCCAGTAATGCAGCCTATTGATTTTGGTGAACACCGGTCCATGTTTAGACCTAGTGCCCATATAAGGGTCCTACCAATATTATACTGTTTATACGCTGCAGGTCGTAAAGATTAAGATATTTTGATGAAATTTGGTACACAGACCTAGATTGGCTCAATAACGCAGCCTAGTGATTTTGGTGAACATCGGTCCATGTTTAGACCTAGTGCCCATATAAGGGTCCTACCAAAATTATAATGTTTATACGCTGCAGGTCGCAAATATTAAGATATTTTGATGAAATTTGGTACACAGACCTATATTGGCCCAATAACGCAGCCTATTGATTTTAGTGAACATCGGTCTATGTTTAGACCTAGTGCCCATATAAGGGTCCAGCCAAAATTATACTGTTTATACGCTGCAGGTCGCAAATATTAAGATATTTTGATGAAATTTGGTACATAGACCTATGTTGGCCCAAGTACGAAGCCTGTTGATTTTGGTGAACATCGGTCCATGTTTAGAACTAGTGCCTATATAAGGGTCCCCCCAAAATTGGCTTGGTTACAAACTGCAGATCGCAAATATTAAGATATTTTAATGAAATTTGGTGCGCTGACTCACATTATAGAAAATTTTGACATAAGCCCCATTTTAACCCTTTCGAATTTCGGATCCAAACAATACACCAGACTGGTGTAGGGTATTGTATAGTCGGCATGCCCGACTTTAACCTTTTTACTCGTTTTATATAAAAATTACAATTTTTTTATTTTTTATTTTATAATCTTAAGTGTATTTTTTTACAAAAAATTTATAGATAATAATTTTACTTAATAAACTACCAGTATTGAATTTATAGCTTAAAATCTGTATTTTCAGTACTTAAAATTAAAAATATGCCATGTTCTTACTTGTTTTTATATGTTTTTAACATAATTTTTAATACCGGTACGTACCGGTATTGCTGTTTCGATAACGGTATACCGTTACCGAAACAGTCTTAAATACCGTTACCTAAACAAACGAAATCTGATACCGTTACCCTTACCGTTATTCGTTTCGGTAACCAACCTTGAAAATGACAGATAAAATTAGATCCCGCATTATATTTGGGTACTACGTAAGATCTCCATTTATTTGGGATTAAATAAGATCCCAGACAGATATTGACAACAGTTCAAAAAATAATACACTGGCAGAGCACTGATTTTATAAAAATTACAATATTTTGTTAAAATAAGGTTTAAACTCAGAAGGTCTCGAGTTCGATACCGTTTACGGCTATGCATGTTTTTTATAAAAAGAATTTCTTTTTATAAAATTATAATTTTATTTTCTATAAATGTTTTTATAAAATTATATTTTTTTTTTATTAAATTGAATTTAAAAAAAAAATAATTTTATTTACATCTTATTAACGCTCTACACCATTTCCAATTGTATCAATTGTTTTTAAGATTTATCAATTGTATTTCAGAAATAATCAATTAAATTTCAGTTTTATCAATTGTATTTCAGAACTTATCAATTATTTTTCAGATTTATGAATTGCATTTCAGAACTAGTCAATTGAATTTCAGTTCTATGAATTGTATTTCAGAAATTATTAATTGTATTTTCGAAATTCACAACTGTATTTTAGAAATTATCAATTGTATTTCAGAAATTATGAAATGTAATTTAGAAATTTTTCTCTATTAACTATGATAAACAATCAACAAGTTCTGAAATAGATTTGATTATTTCTGAAATACAATTAAAAAATTTCAAAAATACACTCCATAATTTCTGAAATACATTTAAAATTTCTGAAATACAATTAATAGCTTCTGAAATACAGTTAATATTGTAGTTGCTGATGAGTTAACATATACGACCATATATTGGTTAAATGTCACCATACATATATGACAATATATTGTTTAAATGGCACCATATATGGTATGTTCCCTATTAAAAAAAAACAATATTGATGTTTATATGGTAATATATAACTTAGAGTCATCCATCTACCATTTGATCCGAAAAATGGCCCGATAAAATTGATCAGTTGTTTATCAGTTTTTATCTAATTGCATCAGTTTAGATCTGACCTGATGAAATTATGTGTTAATCAGATGAAATTGTATCAGATTTTTGACCTGATACAATTTTATTGGTTTATATCACATGGTATCAGTTTAGGTCCAAATAGATATATTTGTATACAAAATTATATAGTTATATACCAATTTTGACCTGATATCAGTTTAAAACTTTAATACAATTGTATAAGGTAAATGTCGGATACAATTCTATTTTATTTATATAAAATTGAACCAATTACGATCAAACCTGACACCATTACATATAAACCCATAAAATTGTATCAAGTCAAAAATCGGATACAATTTCATCTGATTAACACATAATTTATTCAGGTCAGATCTAAACTGATACAATTAGATAAAAATTGATAAACAATTGATAAAAATATATCGGGCCATTCTTCGGATGAAACTGCCCGGTGAAAAATTTCCATATGTGAATATTTATGGTTCAACCATATATGTATGGATCCGAAAAATGAGGTAACACCTAAGTATATGTTCATATACATTTATTAAATATATGCGACCGTTGCTGTCCTTTATTATAAGGTTGTACTATAGATATAAATTTATGTATGACATTCAAATTAGGCACTACATATGTTCCTTTTTTTATTCATGGCATTAAATATAATTCCATATTTATCCATATGAGCTCCTTTTACACATATAGAAAAATATATTCTTCCAAATATGATCATATACAAGTCCCTTTTGCATAAATTGAATAACATATACTTCCATATTTGTCCATATATGAGTGCCTTTTCCATATATGAGATAACAGATGCCTCCATATATGTCTGTATATGAAATCTTTTTCCATATATGAAATCACAAATACTTCCATATATGTTCATATAAAATCCATATATGTTCATAAAAAATCCATATGTGTCCATACATAAACCATATATGAACATATTTGAGCGTATATGAGCATTTTTCACCGGGTGTATATTTATACAGATATAACTTAATCAAATATATGACTATATGTAACTATTTTTACTCGGGTTTTTTAAATGATACGATATATCGAAGTATATGGTACTATATATGGTAGCATATATTATCATATCTGGAACCGTATTAAAAATGTTGTTCATAGGGTACCATATATGACCATATATTGTTGAAATGGCACCATATATCATAATGTATGGTTTAAATGTATTATATATAATACCATATAACAATATATATTGCACTATATATAGTAGCATATATTATTATATCTGGAACTGTATTAAAAATATTGTTCATGAGGTCCCATATATTAGCATATATTGTTGAAATGGCACCATATATGATAATATATGGTTTAAATAGCACCATATATATTAATATATTACTTAAATAACACCATATAAAAATATATATGGCACTATATATTGAATCATATATTATCATATCTGCAACTGTATTAAAGATTTTGTTCATGAGGTACCATATATAACCACATTTTGTTTAAATGCCACCATATATGATAATATATAGTTTAACTGGCACCATATATAGTTATATATTGTTTAAATGATACCATATATAATTATATATTCCTAAAATGCCGCCATATATATTAAGATATAGCTCTATATATAACTATAGATGCAATAAGATCAGCCATGCTATGCAATATATAATCATATATACCATACCTAATATTATAAAGGCCGATATCTAATTAGATGAAATTATATATGACATAATATAAAGACAAATTTTGGAAAAAGACGTCATATATAATTATATATGGATATATATAACGACATGTCTAATTATATATTGTAATATATGCCACATATGATTATATATAATTTTTTTTACTCTGGTAATGGTAATGAAATTTCAATGGTAATGAAAAATTCCCATGTATGTATGAGAGTAAGGTACGCAAAATTTAAAAAATCTTTCACATCATTTTTCGATATAATTTCATACACTTTATTGTATAAATGTGTAGTGCCCAGATAGCAAAAAAAGTCAGTTGCACAATCTGAATTATAAAAATGTTTTGCTCTCGCTTATACATCTTAATGAACTATTGATAACCATTTAGGTTCTAGCTCTCCCAAGTGCGAACTTGCATTTTGCTAAAATTGGGCCGGTTCAAAAAAGTGTAAGTTATTTGTTTCTTCCTTATTTTTTAATTAAAATTCTTTGTATTTTAATACGTTTTCCTATATGCAAACCAGCAGGTTCCTATTAAAACTTCACGGTTTGCGATATAACATTTTCCTTGAAAAATTCTCTATTTTCCAATGTTTTAAAAAAGCGGCAATTGTTTACCAGCTTAAAAACAAAACCACTAAGAACATTTTAAACCCCGATACCATTAATAGCACATATTTTGTTTTACCACTGAAATTTTCTATTGCTACTTATTGTGGTAAACTAACCAAATATAAACGGAAAAGTACAGGGACAATTAATTGCATCAGTGTCTTAAAATGATTATATCGGTTCTGGTGTCGGCACTGAAGACCATTAACGTTATAATAAACTGAAAGTGGTATACAACCTTGATTTTTTTATTTTAAAACACCCAATTTCGAAGGTCTTCATGTTAAAAATATTATGTCAGTTTCTATAATCAATTTAAAAACATTTGCCCCGGGTTCATCTTTTACAAAATTAGTCGAATAGTACAAAATTAACGATAGATATTATCAACTACAATTGGGAAAGCGAATGCCAATTTATATCGTTAAGTCTACTTTCGTAACAGATAAATAAGCCGTTAAATTGTGTATGAAATTTCTCTCTATATTACTTATTTTCTCGAGCCGAGGATGTTGCCAACGCTATTTTAAATTTTACTAACATATATCTTTTCTTTGTAGATTCAGAAATCTATATGGTATAAATTTTTAATATGAAAAAAATATAATGAGATAGTTATGCCCAAATAATACCATTACTGCATCTAGAAAAGCTTCAAATTCTACATATCTCCATCATGAATATTTAAAAGGTCATTCATTTCAAAACAAGGTCCCTTAAACAGTGAAAATTGAGTAGATACTGCAAAAGATATTATTTATTGTATAAATTAAATATGTATTTATTTTATTACCCCCAATTCATAAACGCTTTATAAAATTATAGGAGGTTTATTGAACAAATTTTGGTATAAAAATTTGTTTTGTAAACGTTCTGTATCTTTACAAAGTGTTTATGATTTGAGGGGCTAAATTATGTTAAGTTAATTTCAACACTTAATCCAATTTTTAAGTGTAAATAAAGAAAATTAAAAAAAAAAATACATTTGAAAATTTTTTAAAAATTGCTTTGAGAATGGTTTGAAAACTACACTTGTAGTTTATTGGGGTGGTATCTTATTTTTCAATTTGAGAAATACATTTGTTATCAAGGATTTCTCAAACCTTTTTTTTCTAGTCTATAAGGGTGATATCAAAAAATGTGATAAAAACCGTGTAATCACCGAATTTCTAATGCATGGATTAAATATGAGTTATATATTGCGATATATATCAGCGCATTGTCACCAGTTTTACAAAATTTATAACAATCTGACCAATTTTTGGTTAATATATAAAATTTGTGATCAATTTTATAGGCCAAATGTAAACTCCTTAACCAGTAACTCATAAGGTTTTTTAACTTTAATAGCTTATATTTTAATAACCAATGAAGCTAAACATTAACTGTGAGAATTTTTATGAAGAGGAAAAGTGACGTTTTCAATAAAAATTAATACATTTTACAAACTTTTTCGCATATCTATGCTAACACGACTTCAACTCTGTAACGATTTTTCGTTATAATTTTTGATAGAAATGCACGCACCAGAATTTTGGAGTTATCTATTAATTATATTGCGAAAAGTATAATGTTATTTATACGCAAATGATCGTTGGAGTATAAGTAATCATCTAGTATAACAGACCTGAAGTTTTTCTGCAACATGTAACATTCTCGTGGTGAAAAAGGATGTCTTTAATAAGATTTGAAAAAATGTTGTAAACTCCGTTCCTATTTTTCACACCAAACTATTTAACGAGTAAGAAAAACAATGTCATATTTGGATTCACCTTGTAGGCATCATACGATTTTGTGTCGGAAAGAAAATTCTGACAAAGCGTTTCTGAAAGAAAACGAAAAAAGTAACCAAATGTAAACTCCGTAACCAAAATTGTTTGCATCAGATTGCATTTAAAAAAATGTAGGTAAATGTTTAAAATATTTTAAAATAACCATAAACAGAGGTGATTCAACTAATATTTACGCGTAAAAAGATGACTCAACCGATAATTTTGCGTCAAATCAAAAAAAGTTATCAGTTTTTACCCTAAACTGCTGGAGCGAAAAACGATTGATTTTGCATTTCATTGGTTTGGAATCAATATTTCGAGCTATTACTGACATTAGTTTCAGTGTGTTTGGAGTGTAAAAAGCGCAAACGTTTTGTAAAAAAGCGTTGTTTTTTCGCTTAAAAAAGCGTAAAAAAGCACTATGCCTTTTTAATAAAAAAAAATCAAATATATTTATACAAAGTAAAAAAGTAATGAACCTGTATATTTTAATTTAAAAACTAAAAATAGAAATAAACAGTTCACATACAAAGGTTTCTATATTTTATTTATTTATAAATACCATCCAATTCACAAAACTATTAAAAAAGCGTTCAAAAAACCCGCAAATTATTTTTTCCGAATCGCGTTTTTGTGATTCGGAATATTTCTAAGGTCTGAGTAGAAAAATGTGTTCATGGTTGACAACAATTAACAAACAAAAGTTGGAACTACGTTAAATTTTAATTTACACAATTTACAAAATTAATTTTTTGCAGGGATTTAAACTTTGGTACAACATTTTTATAGATTTAGACAAGCTGATTCTAAATATGTTTTTAAAATGTCTCAATCACTTCACATTTTTTAGAAAATTGCGGTTAAAAATGCCGAAATACTCTGTGTTTAGCTTATTTGTAAATTATAGTACAGTGATGACGTGCCTAAAAGTTTTAAAAACAGAGTTCGGAATCACTAACTTAAAGTCTATATAAATTATTTACAAGAACTTAAACCGCATAACGCATGATAAGGTGTTTTATCTGTAACTAATCGTAGCATAAATGCCACCTTTTTACAGGTGAAATAAAAAATAACGTCCAGTTATATATAATTCGAATTTAAAAAAGCTGTAAATTATCTGGTACCACTGCCTACAGCGACCTTAGCTGTGTTTGTGCGGCAATACATGTTTGACATAAGCCAACGTTTAGAGTTAACTCTTAACGTTAGTTACGTTAAATTTGTATGGGAATGACATAAGCAAACACTAATACCTTGCCGCATAAACACAGCTATTAAAACCGAAAAAACTTTGCCATATAAAATGTTCCACTTAAAAAAATTAGTGTCCTTTTAATTACAAAAACTCGAATATGAAAAATTGTTAAAAAAGCACTAACCAAAAAATAAAAAAGCAATTTGTTTTGGCACCATTAGAAAAATTTTGGCGTTTTGGGTCATCAAAAAGCAACATAAATAGTGCTTAAAGCACCAAGTTGGCATCACTGATTAGTTTGACAAATTTAATTTGTTTCACACAATGTAAGAATTTTTTGATCGCGAAATGTTAATATATATTATTTTGTAACTTCGCAACCGCTGATTGGATTTTAAAAAATTTTATATTTTTGAAAATCATTTAAAAAGAGCAAAAATACAAAATTAAAAAAAATGAACGGAATGAATTGTATTTTTATTCGCGAAACCGCCAATTTGATAAACACAAATTGTATATTATTGAAAAGCATGTTGAAAACCCAAATACGAAAAACTAATAAATTGAAGAAAATTCGTACACAATTTTTTTTGTTATATCGTTTTCTTCCGGAAATGTAAACTCCGTTACCACAAAAAAAATTAAAATTGTATAAAAAAGTAATTGCGACAACTTGTAGAAGAGATTTTTTGCCATTAGGTTTATAATGACTAAACTTACTGATTCCATTAAGAAAAAACCGAAATATTAAAACTTTTTGCTTCTCACAAATTTGGCCCAAAAACTTATTACATTTTTTGATTTCACCCATAACAATTTGAAAAATATATTTGAAAACTAACAAGCCGTTTTTATTGAGAATGCTATTGTTTTGCTTTCGAGAAATAGGCTTTTCTCAAATTTTTCTCAAAGATAAGCTTTAAAAATAAAATTTGGTATTAAACGGGTGTTTATTTTTTTATCTCTGAATTTTATATTATGTATATTTATAAGTTTTGATTTTAAAATTGAATTTTTTTTTTAATTTGTTTAAAATTAAAAACTTTTTTATTGTTTTAAAATTAATGAAGGGCCGCACAAAATTGGTCGATGGGCCACATGTATGGTACAGGCTGGCGCAAAAATAACCTTCCGATGTTTTTTGGCTGTAATTTAAAAAAAAAATTAAAAACTTTGATTCTTCTTGTGGATTATTTTTATTTGCTCTTTTAATTTTTTTTACATCAAGTCGAGAATATGATGTCATGTAAATGGCCGCCGCCACAGTTGATTGTCATTTGAGCCCTTTTTATAGCATTTTCGAAGGAAAAAGGTCCGATGACTCCTCCAGCGAAAACAGCACACCATACAGTGACTTTGAGCGGGTGTAATGCCTCTTCGTGGGTTATACGCGGATTTTCAGTGCCCCAGAAGCGTAAATTTTGCTTATTTACGTATCCGCTAAGATGCAAATGGGCCTCATCGCTCATGATTGGTGATGAATGAAAAAATGGGCTCAAATGACAATCAACTGTGGCGGCGGTCATTTACATGACATCATATTCTCGACTTGATGTAAAAAAAAATTAAAAGACCAAATAAAGATAATCCACAAGAAAAATCAAAGTTTTTCATTTTTTTTTTTAAATTACAGCCAAAAAACATCGGAAGGTTATTTTTGCGCCACCCTGTATAAATACTCGTAAACGCGGTATTTAGACAAATTTTTGCAAATCTTTCTAAGTTTTGAACAATGTTTACTATTTATTTCTTTTTTGTTATCAAAAAAATTGTTGAAAAAAATTATTTTCTCAAACCGTTCTCAAATTCTATTTTAAAACATTTTTCTACTTTGAAAACCATTTGATAAAAACTCGAAATATACGAAATATCTCAAAGCTTATTTTTAACTAAAATAACAATTGAGAAATACACTTAAGGTAAACATAAAAATTTAAAATTAATAAAAATAAATTCAAATGTATTTTTCTAATTGTTTTCGAATGTTTGTCCAATTTATTTCAAGGACTACAATTGCTTTATGGAGAACGATTTGAAATGTACGTTTGATATCAAACAAAAATTTCAAAATTTCTCAAAGGTTTGAATCGACGTTTGTTGGGTATAATCATTTAAAAATAAATGTACGCCCGAGTAAAAAAAATTATATATAATCATATATGGCATATATTACAATATATAATTATACATGTCGTTATGTATATCCATATATAATTATATATGACGTTTTTTCACAAAATTTTTCCTTATATTATGCCATATATAATTTCATCTAATTAGATATTGGCCTTCATAATATTAGATATGGCATATATAATTATATATTACATGACATGGTTGATATTATTGTATATATAGTTATATATAGAACTATATCTTAATATATATGGTGGCATTTTAGCAATATATAATTATATATGGTATCATTTAAACAATATATAATTATATATGGTGACAGTTAAACTAGATGTTATCATATATGGTGCCATTTAAACAATATATGGTCATATATGGTACCTCATAAACCAAATCTTTAATTCAGTTCCAGATATGATAATATATGGTACTATATATAGTGCGATATATATTTATATATGGTGTTATTTAAGCTATATATTATCATATATGGTGCCATTCAAACCATATATTATCATATATGGTGCCATTCAAACCATATATTATCATATATGGTGCAATTTCAACAATATATGCCCATATATGGTACCTCATGAACAATATTTTTAATACAGTTCCACATATGATTTATATATGGTGTTATTTAAGCAATATATTACCATATATGGTGCCATTTAAACTATATATTGTCATATATGGTGCCATTTCAACAATATATGCTCATATATGGTACCTGATGAACGACATTTTTAATACAGATGCAGATATGATAATATATGCTACCATATATAGTCCCATATATATTGATATATGGTGTCATTTAAACAATATTAATATATAGACATATATGGTATCATTTAAACAACATATTGTCATATATGGCACAATTTAAACAATATATGGTCAAATTTGGTACCACATCAACATTTTGAATACAATTCCATATATGGTTTAATTTGAATAATGTAAAACTGTATGGCGCTATAAAAAATATTATCAGATATGTTACTTCATTAACAATATTTATAATACAGTGTCATATATTGTAATATATGTATATCATTCAATATATATTGATGTATGGTAATGGTACAATAATTCCAATATCAGTTGAGATACAATTTGTGGGTCCATATCAACAATTTGTTCACGTACATTTAACATATATATATGTACATTTAAGTTATAATTTATAAACACTTTATAAAGTTAAATAGTTCCATAAACCTCGTCTAACTGTATAGAATGTTTATGAATATACGATTTAATATATAATAATTACAACTACAAATTGGTGCCATTATCTAAAATTTAATTTAATGTTAACTTATAATAAAATAAAAATGTATTTCCTAAAAATAAAAATATAGTGTTAATTAATGTTAATATACAATAGGTTTAAGTTTAACATCCCAGACAGAAAAATATAATCGGCACAATGCTGGCAAACCGTTGGCGATGGTCGGTTATGCGTTGGCAGAACGTTGCATTAACTATCTTGGCAAAAAAATAGATTTCAAAAAACATTTTTCAAAAAATTGAGAAAACTTTTTTAATATTTGCTTTTAAAAACATGAAATTTAACCCAGTCCACCAGATTGTCAGCCAAGACCTCTACACTCTAATCTAACGAGACTTGTTATAGATGTGTGATAGCTACAAATTAAATGAATGATAAAAGCATTTCGAGCTAACTTATAAGCATCGAAAAAAGGTATTCCAGAAATTATTAAATGTATTTTAGAAAATTTTAATTGTATATCACAAAATATTATTTGCACTTCAGAAACTACAATATTACGCAAATTTAATTATTTATTTAGTTGTGTCCAGAAATAATGAAATCTATTTCAGAATTTCATAGCTAATAGAGAAAAATTTCTCAAATACATTTCATAATTTCGGAAATACGATTGATAATTTCTGAAATACAGTTTGATAATTTCTGAAATACAATTGTGAATTTCGGAAATACAATTAATAATTTCTGAAACACAATTGATAAAACTGAACTTCAATTGACTAGTTCTGAAATACAATTCATAAATGTGAAAAATAATTGATGAGTTCTGAAACACAATTGATAAAACTGAAATTCAATTGATTATTTCTGAAATACAATTGATAAATCTTAAAACAATTAATACAATTGGAAATGGTGTAGAGCGTCAAAAAGATGTAAATAAAATTATTTTATTCAAAGATTTCAATTTAATAAAAAAATAAATATATAATTTTATAAAAAAATTTATAGAAAAAAAAATTTTAATTTTATAAAAAGAAATTCATTTTGTAAAAGAAATGCATATTGAACTCGTTACCTTCTGAGTTTAAACCTTATTTTAACAAAATATTGTAATTTTTATACAATCAGTGCTCTGCCAGTCTATTATTTTTTGAACAGTTGGCAATATATGTCTGGAATCTTATTTAGTAGTACCCAAATATAATGCGGCATCTAATTTTATCTGTCATTTTTATGGATACTTTTAAATGTCAATCCCCAAATATATTGCTGTTTCTAATTCGATCTGCCATTTTAATACCGAAATAAATTGCTGGATCTAATTCGATCTGCCATTTTTCGGATCAAATTAGGTCTTACTAAATCCCAAAATATATTGCTGGATCTAATTTTATCTGCCAATTTTCTATTCAATTTATATCCAAGTTTATCCACAAATATATTGCTGAATCTAATTCGATGTGCCATTTTTCGGATAAAATTAGATCTAAGTTAATCCACAAATATATTGCTGGATCTAATTTGATCTGCTATTTTTCAGATCAATTTATATCTAAGTTTATCCACAAATATATTGCTGGATCTAATTCGATGTGCCATTTTTCGGATCAAATTAGATCTAAGTTTATCCCCAAATATATAGCTAGATCTAATTCGATCTGCCACTTTTTCGGATCAAATTAGATATACGTTTATCCACAAATATATTGCCGTATCTAATTTGATCTGCCAAAATTGAGATCAAATTAGATCTAAGTTTATCCCCAAATATATAGCTGGATCTAATTGGATCCGCCATTTTTCGGATCAAATTAGATCTAAAAATATCCGCAAATATATAGCTGGATCCGCCAATTTTCGGATCAAAATAGATCTAGGTTTATCCACAAAGATATCACTGGACCTCCCAATTTTGAGATATAACTTGATCTTAGTTTATCCCCATATATACAATGGGATCTAATACGATATGATTGGATACACCCAATTTTGAGATCTAATTGGATCAGCTAGATATTACAGCAGATCTTAAACAATATCAAATTGGATATAATTAGATATTGCGCGAGATCAATTTTTTTTACTCGGGCGGATAACTATTTAAATAAACTACAGTTAGTTACTGTAATAATATTTTCAGTGTATTTATACATGGCAACTCTTTCAGCCACAGTAATATTACCACAACTATGTTGAATTAAATATCTAGGAAGGAATGAATAAGAAAAAACGAATAATAATATTTTTGTTAAAGGAAAAATAAAAAAAATATTTACCATTCTACTTGTACTATATAAAAATGCATGAAATGCCACAAAAATGACATTGCAGCAGTGTGTTACAATGTTAATAACATTTGAGAAAAAAACATAAATACAGAAAAAACAAAAAATGTAAAAAATTGTATACATACACATATGTAGGTAGAATCCATATAAAATCATCACGTCAGTTGAATGCATTTGGTGAAATTTTTTTAGATTGAAATGAAATTTTGAATCCACATCATTTCGATTACCAAAAATCAATGTCATTAATGCTGAAAATAAATTTTTTTTACAAAACAGGCTATTATGTACTTTGGTTTCATTTCGAAGGGGGAAATAAATTATTTAAATTGTTCATCATTTAAATAAAAGAATCAGAGGTAGTTCTCTGAGGTCTTTAGTGTAAAAAGCATGGATGGTAACCGAAGCAAATGCGGTTATCGTTAGCGTAACGATATTTTAGGTTATATCGGTAACGGTATTTTAAGGGTAACGCTATTTCATTTATTTCGGTATCGGTATTTTAAGAATAACGGTATTTGAGTTATTTCGGTAACGGTATTTTAAAGATAACGATATTTGGGTTACTTCGGTAACGGTATTTTAATGTTAACGGTATTTCAGTTATATCGGTAACGGTATTTTAAGGGTAACGGTAGTCAGTTATTTCATTAACGGTATTTTAAGGATAACGGTATTCCGGGTATTCCGGTAACGGTATTTTAGGGGTAACGGTAGTCAGTTGAAAGAGTTTTGAACCGATAACGGTATTTTATCAGTATTGCCTGCCAACCCTGGTAAAAAGGCATGTCTTAAACACATATATAATATATCATACTAGCGGGCCTAGTTTTTGGGATGTCAGTTAAACCGAAAACGAATTCTGTCGTATCGGGCAAGCCCGCTACGTTGTTAGCGTACCTCAAAGTTTAAAATGTAATTTGTTTTGTATAGGAATTAAATATTTTTATGAAAATAAAATAAATTCAGCCTTAATATAAATATTTTCCAAACGGATATTTTACACTCATAATAAGCCATAGGTAAAATAAACGAAAAATGTGGTTCATTTTACGAAAGTTTTGGTTATTTTGACATCACAAATATTTTTGTAATATGTACAAATGATATTTCGTTTCTAGTATCGAATTTTTATTTGTATATTTTACCAAGTTTTATAAAAGTACAAAAAAAAGATTGGTAAAGATACAAATATTTGGTTTAAATACAAAATAATTTTGTATCTAGTAGGATATTTTGTTTTCTAGTACATATCGAATTTTTATTTGTATATTATATGAAATTTTATAAAAGTACAAAAAAAAAAGATTGGTAAAGATATAAATATTTGGTTTAAATACAAAATAATTTTTTTATCTAGTATAAAATTGGGTGTATAACCTAAAAATGCGATATATTTCTCAAATTTTTAGTGTTTACGTTACTGTGAAACATTGGCCATCGTTATTTGTGATATTTTCCCAACTTTCTGGAAACATATTTATTCCGCATATTTATAAAGCCAATTTCGGATACCCTCTTCTGAAGTGAAGCCTATTCCAGTGAGAGCATTCTGCATCGATCGATACAAATGGTAGTCGGACGGGGCGAGGTCTGGACTATAAGGCGGGTGAACTAAAAATTCCCAACCACTATTTTATAAATAGTTTTTAACCGGTCTTGCAACATGCGGCTGAGGTTGTCATGATGCAAAATTATATCTTCATTTCTGGTCGCATATTCCGGGCTTTTTTCGGTAAATGCTCGCTTCAAACGAATCAATCGTATTCGGTACAGGTCCCGATTTCATTAGCTCATAATAGATGAGACCCTTCTGCAATGCTTCACATATGATTTCTTACGCTTCGGGTTGTAGTAATATATCCATTTTTCATCGCCAGTAATGATTCGATGCAAAAATGACTTCTTTTTATGGCGTTCAAGCAGCATTTCGGACATGCAAATCGTCTTTCAACGTCTCTCGGCTTTAAATCGTGTGGTACCCATTTTCTTGCTTGTGGTACCCATTTCCCTGCTGCTTGCAAACGATTTGAAATTGCTGCTTGAGAAACTCCGAATGATTTTGCAAGTTCATTTTGAGTTTAACAACAATCTTCATCGAGAAATGCCTCCAATTCATCTCTTCGAACTTTTTTGGCTGACCTGTGCGGTCTTTGTCTTCCGTGTCAAAATCACCACTTCTGAACCGCACAAACCATCTTTAGCACGTTGAAATCAATGGAACATATTCAATTGAAGAAGTAAAGCAAAACTTTTCGCAAATAATGCTTTTTTTTGCACAAAATTCGAGAGTTTTTAAGCAAAGAAAAACTTTGTTGTTTATACTATTTCGTTCAATGACCAAATGAGAATTAATGACAGATGTTTACTATATTTTACGAAATGTTGTAAACATGCAAAAAAGTTTTGTAAATATATAAATATTTTGCAAAAATTCAAAATAATTTTGTTTATTCTACAAAAAATATTAATGAATAAATCTAAAATATTTGTAAAATATACAAACGAAATCGTTAAATAAAATTTTTTTGTATGTTTACTAAATGGTATTTGGTAATATTACGATATTTTTGTATATTATACAAACATTTTTTCATTAAACTTTATTTGTATAATTTACGAAATTCTTAAATTTAATCAATTTTTTACCATAAACTTAGTACAAACATTTTGTAGTATTACAATTTTTTTGTACTTTATACTAAAAATAATTTACAAAAGCGTGTTTGTATTATTTACGAAATTTGTAAATTTATGAAATTTGTTGTAAACAAAATATTTGTGATATAAACCAAAGGTTTGTATATTGTACGAAAAAATATTTATGAAAAATATTTTCGTATTTTTAAGCATGGATTATTATGAGTGTAGTTAAAGTCGACTTTAGTTAAAATATTGGGTGGCAGTATGCCTTGACTTGGTTTATTTTTGGAGCGTTCTGATTGGTTAATTTATTTTCAACCAATCAAAATGTTTGAAAATACAAATATTTTTGTAGGGTTTTCATACACAAAATGAACAAAACCGTATGATTAAAAATAAAGTCGACTTTAAATTTAAAATACTCTTTTATAGTAAGGGTCAATGTTTTTTATTAATGTAAAAATCTTCAAAATAAAAGCCCTTTCGATGAGAATGCTTATTAGGAGCTTATATAAAAAATAAATAATTTCAAAAATTAATATTCAGAGGAAGCTTAGGTTAAAACAAATTTTCTACTTTTTAAGTAAAAATAAAATAGACACACTTAATAATTAACAATAAATAACGATGACGATGTGAGAGCTGTGGTGTATGGGTTAGCGCGTTGAACTGTTACACATGTGGTTGCGGGTTTGATCCCCAGTGACCGCAACATCAATTTGGAAAAATAATGTGTATGATTTTTTTATCCCTAACACAGTCTCCTCCTTCACTATTCCCATAGCACTTAACCCACCGAAGTAAAATAATACAACAGGGCTATGAAATAAACAGCATCATCAAAAGTTCGCCAACTAATATTCTGAAACTAACACAATTTTCAAAAATCTGAAAAATGTATTTAAGTTACTTTTAAGCCATTGATAATACACACAAGGTAAGACTACAGCTTTAGCTTTTAAAAAAAGTCATTACTTTGGTCCAAGCACATACAGGATTCTATCAGGATACCTTTCTGGGACATCGTCTTAACTTGAAAACGAATTATTATGAAATTTGACAAAAAGAATGAATTTAGTATTGGTACCAATATTTATTAAAATTAAGACCCGTTTTCGCTCAATTTCGTAGTTTCCGAAAAACGAAAATCGTTACATCTTCTTAATCAAAGGCACAAAAAATTTCATTTTTGGATTTTATTTATACTTTGGTGAAAAGGCATAGGCCGGTTAGAGGGTAAAACAAGTCAGTCAGTCACTCTTATATGTAAACACTATGACTCTCTTTGCGATTTGTTTATTATCATTGCGAATCGATTCGTTCCCCGTTCTGTTTCATTTCGTTCCGCATTCCATTCCATCTCGTTCTCTGTTCCATTCCATTTCGTTCTCTGTTCCATTGCCATTTACTCGAGTTTCAATTCCACTTGTTCCCCGTTTAATTTCCCCGTTCTTTCCCGAAAGAGTGTTAAAAAAAGTCTTTATAAAAACAAAAAAAAAAATGGTCGTAAACAAACTATCATTAATAAAAATGTGTGTTTACAAACAAAAAAGAAAAAGTGTTTAAAAAAAGTACGCGTATATAAATTTTCTTCACCGAAAGACTGTTAAAAAAGTGGCCGTGGGAAAATTTTATTTACCAAAAATGTGTGTTAAAAAAAAATTTTTCCACAAAAAAGTGTTTCCACAAAAAAGTGATTCCACAAAAAAAAGTGTTTCCAAAAAAAAAAGTGATTCCACAAAAAAAAAACGTATTTCCACAAAAAAAAACTGTGTTGCCCCAAAAAAAAGTTTCCACAAAAAAAAATAGTTTCCACAAAGAAAAGTGTTTTCACAAAAAAAAGTGTTTCCACAAAAAATTAAGTGTTTCCACAAAATAAAGTGTTTCCAACAAAAAAGTGTTTCCACAAAAAAAAAGTGTAAGGGAAATTTTGGTATGAAGATTTTGGTTTGAAAGCACAGAATTTGGGTTGAAGCATTCAGAATGGCCAAAAACGAAAAATCTCCAGAAAAGCCCAAATTCATTTTTTTATTTGGTTATTTTAACACATTTTTTGTCAAATTTGAGTAAAATATGTTGACAGAGTAAACGAAAAATTACTTACAATTAGTGGCGTTATATATAAATTCCACAAATTTTTATAAAAAGTGGGCGCAAAATTGGGAGTGAACATAACTTAACCCAAAACGAGAATAATTACACCAAAAACCGGGAAATTTATCACTTATCATCACACACGTTGTTTAACATTTATCATCACACATATTGTAACAAAATTCACAAAATGTTTCACTCAACTCATTTTTAAGAGAAAAGCGTTGTTTATCGAGTTTGACCGACTTCTCCAAAAGACTTAAGAGTAGCATAATAGAACAGTCCCCAAACCCGGAAAATGTCTCCAGAGTAAACTGTAGGTCGAAAAATTATTATTTTGAAACAAATCGGCATGGGTGAGAATCAATTAGAAAATGGAATGAAGAACATCCAGAGTCTACCCAAAGAAAATGGATTGATTTGACAAGCTCTGAGCTAGATGCATTCATTGGGATTTTGTTGGCTTCTGGTCTCAGCCATAATAATATGCAAGACTCCAGTATATTGTGGCGTTCTGATTCGCTGCCCATATTCCGTGCGGCTATGTCGCACAAACGATTCATTACTCTGTCCAGATATATTCGTTTCGATAATAGTCGTACGCGGGCATTCCGACAGCAAACAGATAAAGCAGCTCCTATCCGGGACCTTTGGAATTTTCTCAATGAAAATCTGCAAAATTATTATGAACCTTATGAAAATATCACCATCGATGAGCAGTTGTTTCCGTATCGTGGGCGCACAAAGTTCAGCCAATATATCCCATCAAAACCTGCAAGGTATGGGATCAAAGTTTGGTGGGCATGCGATGCTAAGACTAAATTTCCATTGAAAGGAAAACTATACACTGGAAAGGAAGGAGACAATCGGGAGATAAATCAAGGTGAAAACATTCTAATGTATTTCGCAAATTGTTACGCAAACAGCGTCAGAACAATTATTTCTGATAATTTTTTCAACTCATTGAACGGCGCTAAACGACTTGCTGCTATGGGACTGGCATTTGTTGGCACCATTCGAGCAAACAAAAGATGTCTTCCTAAGGAAGTTATGAAGAGCACCAGACGACCAATTCTTTCAAGTGTGTTTGGTTTTCATGAAAATTTTGTTGCACTTTGCAGCTACGTGCCCAAAAAAAATAAGGCAGTCAATTTAATTTCAACCGTGCATTACACGAAACATGTTGAAGGCGTAGCCATGAAACCGGAAGCAATTTTATTTTATAATTCAACTAAAGCCGGAGTCGATACGATGGATCAAATGCTAACTCATTACACAACAAAACGGTCAACCAGACGCTGGACATACGCGTTTTTCTGCAACATGATTGATGTGATGGCATTGGCAAGTTACATTATATGTAAGCTAAATGATGAAAATACAAGAAAATAAAGAAGACGCATATTTTTATATAAACTTGCAAAGCAATTGGTACTGGCCAACGTTGAAAATCGCATCAATAATCCGCACATTGTG
This sequence comes from Leucophora obtusa, assembly GCA_949987735.1. Taxonomy (NCBI): domain Eukaryota; kingdom Metazoa; phylum Arthropoda; class Insecta; order Diptera; family Anthomyiidae; genus Leucophora; species Leucophora obtusa. The sequence goes on along the minus strand of OX465295.1, from coordinate 122,585,409 downwards.
GCTCAACCAACAACTCGTATAGCATTTGAAGCGTTCTTTGGGAGACCTCTCAATATAGCAAACCTTAATGTGGCTTCACGCAGTGGTCCAGACACATTAGCTGCCAAAAAAGATTGCAGAATTTGCCTGCAGCAAGGTGACAAAATACGCCGTAAGACACGCTTTTTTTGCTGCAAATGCAACAATCCTGTTTGTCAGCAACATTCAAAAGTAGATTATTTATGTTTTTGTTGCCTTCCGCAAAATTCTGAATAAAAAAATCAATGTATTCTTCATAATAATTTTCTATTTTGTCATAAACATTTATTACTTTACCCATAATAAAGAGAAATATATATAGAACAAAAAAATTGTTGCCCTTTTCATTCCAAAGATTTTTTCAGGTCTATTTTTTCTTCCTCAGGTAGCTAATAACATAGTAAAAAGAAATAGAAACACAAAATATAACAAATATTTTCCTATCTTAGTAAAAAATTTAACGGCAAACAGCCCTTATTTCCATACAAATGCATGTAAATGTATAGGGGTCTGGCCAGACACCATGTGCCAGAACTAAGGGCTCAAAATATGTGCCACTTCGAGGGTTAAAAAGCTGTAGGCGATTTTGATTTATGGCGTTTTTTGTGGTGGTTTCATATGGACTTTCCCTTTTTTTTTTTTTTAATATTAAGGCAAGTAACTATAACAAGGAAATCACACTTTTTTTGAAAGACAAATAAAATATCCTAACGGCATGATGCTTTTATTTCAAAGTTACATAGTGGAAAAGTAATTGAATGGAAGTTTTTACGTATATAAAAGTTATAATCTAAGTTTACATTAAATGAAAACTAATTATATTTCATATTAGATAATGATACAGATTGATGAGGTCATATTGAATAACAAAATGAATAGTACAAGTAGCTTAATTATTATAGAAAATTATTAATTTGAAAGCGTGCATTTTTTTATATTTTTGGTTTTTTATAGGTTAATGTAACTGATGAGCAACAAAAAACCGTCACAATTAAACTTTTATCTCCTAATATTAAAACGATGAATATATTATAAGTAGAGCGCGGTTTTCGATCTACCCGGTCTCAAAACCGGTCTACCCGGTCAGACCGAAGACCGGGTAGACCGAAAACCCGGGTAGACCGGTCAGACCGGTCAAGAGGGGCTCTTTTCCCCTTTTTAACCCCCATTTTTCCAAAAAAAAAATACCTTTTTCCAAAAAAAGTACCTTTTTATAAAAGAAGTACCTTTTTCCAAAAAAAGTACCTTTTTCAAAAAAAAGTGCCTTTTTCCAAAAAAGTACGTTTTTCCAAAAAAGTACGTTTTTCCACAAAAAGTACCTTTTTCCAAAAAAAAGTACCTTTTTCCAAAAAAAGTACCTTTTTCCAAAAAAAAAGTACCTTTTTCAAAAAAAAAGTACCTTTTTCCAAAAAAAGTACCTTTTTCCAAAAGAAGTACCCTTATCCAAAAAAAGTACCTTTTTCCAAAAAAAGTACGTTTTTCCAAAAAAAATTCGTTTTTCCAAAAAAGTACCTTTTTCCAAAAAAAGTACGTTTTTCCAAAAAAAAGTACCTTTTTCCAAAAAAATTACCTTTTTCCAAAAAAGTACCTTTTTCCAAAAGAAGTACCTTTTTCCAAAAAAAAGTACCTTTTTCCAAAAAAAAATAATTTTTACAAAAAAATACCTTTTTCCAAAAAGGACCCTTTCCCAAAAAAAGGAGCTTTTTCCAAAAAAAATTAATTTTTCCTAAAAATAACTTTTTCAAAAAAAGTACCTTCCCGAGTAAAAAAAATTATATATAATCATATGTGGCATATATTACAATATATAATTAGACATGTGGTTATGTATATCCATATATAATTATATATGACGTTTTTTCCGAAAAATTTTCCTTATATTTTGCCATATATAATTTCATCTAATTAGATATCGGCCTTCATAATATTAGATATGGCATATATAATTATATATTACATAACATGGTTGATCTTATTGCATATATAGTTATATATAGAACTATATCTTAATATATATGGTGGCATTTTAGCAATAAATAATTATATATGGTATCATTTAAACAATATATAATTATATATGGTGACAGTTAAACTAGATATTATCATATATGGTGCCATTTAAACAATATATGGTCATACATGGTACCTCATAAACCAAATCTTTAATTCAGTTCCAGATATGATAATATATGGTACTATATATAGTGCGATATATATTTATATATGGTGTTATTTAAGCTATATATTATCATATATGGTGCCATTCAAACCATATATTATCATATATGGTGCCATTCAAACCATATATTATCATATATGGTACCACTTAAACCATATATTATCATATATGGTGCAATTTCAACAATATATGCCCATATATGGTACCTCATGAACAATATTTTTAATACAGTTCCACATATGATAATATATGCTACCATATATAGTGCCATATATATTTATATATGGTGTTATTTAAGCAATATATTACCATATATGGTGCCATTTAAACCATATATTGTCATATATGGTGCCATTTCAACAATATATGCTCATATATGGTACCTGATGAACGACATTTTTAATACAGATGCAGATATGATAATATATGCTACCATATATAGTGCCATATATATTGATATATGGTGTCATTTAAACAATATTAATATATAGACATATATGGTATCATTTAAACAATATATTGTCATATATGGCACAATTTAAACAATATATGGTCAAATTTGGTACCACATCAACATTTTGAATACAATTCCATATATGGTTTAATTTGAATAATGTAAAACTATGTATGGCGCTATAAAAAATATTATCAGATATTTTACTTCATTAACAATATTTATAATACAGTGTCATATATTGTAATATATGTATATCATTTAATATATATTGATGTATGGTAATGGTACAATAATTCCAATATCAGTTGAGATACAATTTGTGGGTCCATATCAACAATTTGTTCACGTACATTTAACATATATAAGTTAATACACTTACTTACACCACCTTTTTCCATAATTAATTAAAGTTAATGCACTTGCTTACACAACATAATTTTAAAGTCAATACACTAAATTCCATAACGACACACATAATAAATTTAGATCAGTGAAATATGAGCAGAAAATATTAAGTTCATTGAAAAGACAATGCACTTAAAGAAGTGCAACAATAAACAAAACATATAAACAAAAAATAAATATTAAACTATAGACGAGTAAGCATAATTGTGTTAACCCCAATTTTAGAATAAGTTATTTTGTTATTATAAAAAGAAAGAATTGAATAAAGAGTCAGTTGATAGTTGGTATTGAAAACAGATTGACGTGTTTTATTTATTCGTTCCCATAACTGGCGCCCGAGCAAATCCGAAACCTCTAAAATTAATCGAAGAAAGAAGTTAAATAAAAACTTCATAAAAACGGTTAAAAAATAGACTCCTTAAAAATTTAATTGGAAGACTAAGTTGAAAAATAAAAACAGTTAAAAGAAAAGGAGCGGGTTTAAAAATAAAACAAAAAGATAAACTCTTTAATTTAATTGAAAAACTAAAAACAGTTAAAAAAAAGAGTGAATTAAAAAATCCAGTTCGAAGCTCTTTAATTTAAATTAATTAAAAGAAGTTTAAGGAAAAAACTAAAAACAGTGATATCCGAAAGATCTGGTAATAAAAGTGGAACCTTGAAATAAAAGTACAATCTCCGAAAGGAATCGTTAATTAAAGGAGATACCGTGGGACTTCAACTCGATAAGAAACCAGCAAGAGGACTAAACATCAGTGACGACTACCGTACCTTAGTAAACGGATCAACCCCTTAAAACGGATAATACGGACCGTCCGCAACATGATGCTGATCTTCACAAAAATTATATTGTAAGTTAAAATTCCTATTTAAAAAAAAGGAAAATTTTTTTTTTAATTTTAAAAACACACGACAAATTACAAAGTGAAAATACTAGAATTAATTCTGTTAAAATAAGAAGATAATAAAAAATTATAAATGAAAAATATTAAATTTTGAAATTAAAAGTAATTAAGAAAAAAGAAGAGAATATAAAAAGTGTAAAATTATTATAAATCGGAAATATTAAAACATATTAAATTACAAAATTAAAGGAAATTATAGAATCCTTGTAATCTTTTCTTACAAATTGAGTTCGATCGTTGTACGAAACAAATTTATGTTCTAGAATTGTTTTTTTTTACAAATAATTGAAATAAAAAGTAGATTTCCGTTATTACAAATTGTGAAAAAATATAACCTTTCTACAATCTAATCGAATCTTGGAAATTAAGAAGCAATAAAAATATTTTTATAATATAGGGAAAAAAATTTTTTTTTTCTTTTTCTTTCTTCTCGCTCAAGAGAATTTCTTAATACCAATATTTGTAAACAAATTCCATAAAAAGGGAACATTCACACAAAACATAACATACACACAAATAAACATATAAAACCCATTTTTTTAACTGTATGGAGATGGAAAGAGTTCAAGAAGCTATAACACAGCTTACTGGTGCGCTAAACGCACAGATAGAACAAATTAGGGTTCTTTCCGGTAGAATAACTACCTTAGAGCGGAAATTCAGCTCTTCCCCTACTGGAGATCAAATACTCCCTGTCCCAAGGACTGAGGCAGATCTACTCGAGATCAGGAAACTTCCTGACTGCGTGAGAGATCTACAGGTTTTTGACGGCAACCCCGTCCAATATATCTCATGGATTCATAGTGTGGAATCCATATTAAGAGATTACGAAATTGTAAGGGATAAGCCAATTTTTAGGGCAATCCTTCAGCACATAAGGCACAAGGTAAGGGGACCCGCCGATACAGCCCTAATATCCTACAATATTTTTGACGAAAGTTGGGATAAAATAAAACATTGCTTGTCCTTGCACTATGCGGACAAACGGGATATAAGAACTTTAGAATTTGAACTCAGTGTTATGACACAGCGGAATAATACAATAGATGAATTTTACGCGAAAATTAACCATCAGCTATCACTAATTATAAATAAACTGAAAACGGATAATTATTCTACTGAAACGATCGAAGCCCTCATATCTAATTATAGAAACAGGGCTTTGGACGTATTTATCCGTGGAATTAACGGCGACGCATCGAAAATGTTGGCGATTCAGAAACCGGGAACACTACCGGAAGCATACACTTCTTGCCTGGAATTCCAGAATTTGAACTTTAGGAATACTTCTATACACCCACGTAATAGGAAATATAATACTATTACGGCTCCTGTTAACCAAATGCATAATCCTGAGAATCAGGATAAAGCTAGAGCGCCTTATAGGAATTTGGACACTGGTGAACAAGTTCGTATTTATAATACACCCAGACAGGATCAGCAGTTTGCACGAAATATTCCACCACCTAGGCCTACCCAACCGAAACCACCAGTACCCATGGAAGTAGATCCTTCGCTAAGGTCACGTCAAATTAATTATATGAACAGACCACAAAAAGCTCCCTTGCCGATCTCGGGTAATAACTCTTCCAACATTCCTCAGAAACAGCAGCGTCTTTTTAATACTGAGATTGTGGAAACCTTCGAAGGAGCTCCGGATCAGGACCATGACTCACAGAACGAGGACTGTGAGGACAGGCTGAACGATTGTGTCGAAACATCATCAGAATATGAATATAATGAATTAAATTTTATGTCAGGGGCCTCTCTAGCGTACCATACCTAGAGCTACGCTTGAAAAACGGGAAAATCTTAAAATTCTTGGTGGATACGGGGGCAAACAAAAATTTCGTTTCCAAATCCATAGCATTTAACTCAAAACCTGTAAATACACCTTTTGAAATCCAGTCAGCTGCTGGGAAAATTATTATTACACACAAAGTTCGGGGAAAATTTTTTAAAAGCTTAAATATAGAAAATTGTCTCGATTTCTTTGTTCTTCCCGGACTTCGATCGTTTGATGGCATTATAGGCGACGACACTCTCAAGGAGCTTGAAGCTATAATTGACCGGAAGAATAACACCTTGCAGTTACGTAATGGCACTAAAATCCATCTTAAAGCTAAAATTTCCAAGCAAGTGAATAATATAGATACAACTCAGAATTTGGAAAAAGATATACTGGACCTGGTGAATGAATTTGATGAACTCTTTGGATCAGTTTCTGATAGCGGACTAGTTGGAACAAACGTCCGTGCGGAAATAAGAACATCGACAGACGAACCAATTTATGCCAAACCTTACCCCTATCCCTGTCACCTTAGAGCTGAGATAGAAAGACAAGTTACTCAGATGCTTGAGGATGGCATTGTAAGACCATCAAAAAGCCCATATAACTCGCCCTTATGGATTGTCGAAAAAAAACCTAAACCGAATGGCGAACGACAGTATAGAGTAGTTGTGGATTTTAAACGATTGAATGCGGTTACGATTTCAGATGCTTATCCGATTCCAGACATTAACAGCACCCTTTCTAGTCTGGGAGACAGTAAATTCTTCACAACACTCGACCTAACATCTGGATTTCACCAAATCCGAATGAGTGATAAGGACATAGAAAAAACAGCGTTTTCCACAGGCAATGGTAAGTTTGAGTTCGTAAGGCTACCCTTTGGTCTGAAAAATGCACCTGCAATTTTCCAGAGAATGATGAATGACGTGTTGCACCCATTACTGGGAAGAGCCTGCTATGTTTATATTGACGATATAATTGTATTTGGCAAGGACAAAAGTGAGCACAACAATAATTTGAGACAAGTATTTTCTCTACTTAGAGAGGCTAATTTGAAGGTGAATCTTGAGAAATCTAAATTTTTGAGGGAAAGCGTAGAATTTCTTGGTCATATAGTATCAAAAGGTGGTATACGGCCAGATCCAGCGAAGATTGCTGCGATACAGCAAATTCCTCCTCCGGGAAACTTGAAGGATTTAAAAAGTTTTCTAGGATTGGCATCTTACTACAGAAGATTTATTAAAGATTTTGCAGCAATAGCAAAACCTTTAACGAACTTAACGAGAGGAGTAAACGCCCAAATTAAAGCCGGCCAGTCCAGGAAAATTCCAATTTGTTTAGATGACAAAGCCCTTAAATCGTTTAATGGCTTAAAGGAACTTCTTACGTCATCCGAAATTTTAGTATTTCCAAATTTCGAGAAACCATTCATTCTCACTACTGATGCTTCAAATTTTGCAATGGGAGCCGTTTTATCCCAAGGTGAACTGGGCAAAGATCGCCCAATCATATTTCTCTCTAGATCTCTTAACAAAACGGAAGAAAATTATTCCACCATAGAGAAGGAAATGCTAGCAATCATATGGTCCCTCGACAAGCTTCGTTCTTACCTATATGGTGCCAGAGAAATAAAAATCCTAACGGATCACCAGCCATTAACATTTGCATTGAGCAACTCTAATAACAATACGAAACTTAAGCGATGGAAGGCCAGAATAGAAGAATATAACTACAAATTAATTTACAAACCAGGAAAAACGAATGTTGTCGCGGATGCGCTTTCACGATTACCTCCTGAAATTAATGTATTATCATCGACAGACGATAATTCCCAGCATAGCGCCGAAGAAGATAGCACTTCTCTGATACCACATTGTGAGGCTCCAATAAACGTTTTTAGGAACCAGATAATATTCTCCAAAAAATTTGATTCTAACTACTATGAGAACCCTCATAAGAATTTTCATAGACATTATGTTAAAATAAGGAACCTCAGTAAAAAGAACTTGACCACAATACTAAAAGAGAAATTGAATCCAACCGTATTGAATGGAATTAAAATTCCAGAGGAGAACCTCGTCTTATTACAAGAGGTCTGTAAGGAACATTTTTCAAAATTTCGGATAAGGATAACGCAGAGATTAGTAGAGGACATTAGAGATGATGAACAGCAATTCTTAATTATTCAAAATGAGCACAAAAGAGCTCACAGAAGTTCAGACGAGAATAAACACCAAATCCTAGAAAAATATTATTTTCCCAAAATGGCAAAATTGATTAAAAATTACACGAAATTCTGCGAAATCTGCAATAAGAACAAGTACGACAGACATCCGCCAAATCCTGAGATTCAACCAACTCCAATTCCATCATACCCCACGGAGATTTTGCACGTTGACATAATGGAAATAAAAGGTGAGAAATTTTTAACTTGCGTCGACAAGTTCTCAAAATACGCGAAATTCTTTCATATTAAGAACAAGTCGGTTCTGCACATCAGAGACAAAATGATAAAACTGCTTCATTTTTTCTCTGCCCCAAGGAAAATCGTGATGGATAATGAAGGCAGTTTCATCAGCCCAATAGTTCTAAACTATATAGAAGGATTGGGAATTGAAACATACTTCGCACCTCCGCAGAAAAGTGAGGTAAATGGTACAATTGAAAGGGTACACTCTACAATTATTGAAATGTTAAGATGCCTACGAGAAGAATATCCGGAATACTCAATTAAAGAACTAATTAATATTACGGTTGACAGATACAACAATACAGTTCATTCTGTCACAAAAATGAAGCCGGTTGACATTTTCTTTGGACGAACAGAGAGAATTAATTATCAGAACTTGGCAGATTTTAAGGAAATCGTTAACAACAACCTAAAGAATGAAATAGCTAGGAACCAGAAAATTCAACTCTATAGACAAAATGCGAAAAGAGAAAAACCTAGAAGATATGAGCCTGGGGACACGGTATTTAAGAGAAATAAACAGATCAAAGGTAAAGACAAACCATTATTTGAAAAGAAAACTGTTGGGGAGGACAATAATGTCACAATAAGCACAACAGATAATAAGAGAATTCATAAATCACACTTAAAAAATTAATGCACAGTCATTTCAATTTAACTTTTTTCCCCTAATAGAAACCGAAATTTCTTTTCAGACTCCTAACATACTTTACGGATGCCACTATGGACATTTATGAGTACAATAGCCCCATAGTAACCATGAAACAGGGTACTGGGAAAATCATTAACGGAAATTATAAAATAATACATACTATAGATTTAGAAGAATATGAACGAGCCGTAACAGAAATAAAGACAGTGATTCGTTACCGAGGAAAAGAAGCTGGATCACTGAACCTACAAATACAGCACCAGCTTAGTAAAGTGGAAAATTTGTTGGACCAACTCCATGTCCGGAACCCAACGAAGACTAAGAGATCGATAAATTGGATCGGCTCTGCCTGGAAATGGGTAGCTGGCAACCCAGATGCTACCGACTGGGATCATATTCTAAGCCAAACGGATAAAATTACGGACAACAACAATAAACAATATACTATTAACAAATATTTAATTAAAACTACCAACAGCATATTAGACGGATACAACAAAATAATCACTGAAGCAGATACAAACAACATGGCACAGACACTCTTTAATAAGCTCGGATTGTTAAAGGATGAAATAACACAAATCATAATGGCGGGTCAACTCGCGAAACAGGGTATAGTACACTCACAACTACTGAACAAGGGAGACATCGATAATATAATCTCCCAGACTGAGACACTTCCATATAAGAATGAGTTACAGGCACTTCAATTTGCGCAACCCTCAATGGTTATAAAGGGTTCTCTTCTCTTGTACATCATTTCCTTACCCCAAACGGAAGACAGTCTGTTTAATAATGTAATCTTGCGTTCAACGATTAAGAATAATAAACGAATTTACCTCAACTATACGAACTTATTTATATCCCAAACGGAAAAGTATGGAATAAAGGGAAAATGTATGAACATTGGAGACATAACGGTCTGTAGAAGGGATCAGATTGAAAAATTGAACCCCGGCCATTGCATAACCAATATTCTTAACGGAGGAAGAGCAATCTGTGAGTACCAGATGGAAGGACGACCAGTAGTTGAACTTATGTCGGAAGGTACACTCTTTCTGACAAACTACCATGGAGATCTCATACACGACAATACCACACAAGTTCTAAACGGCACCTATATCATAAATTTCTTGAACGAAACGATCACTATCGATAACGTTGCCTATTCGAATTGGCAAATAACCTCCTTTCAAATTCTTCCGCCAGTTCTTCAAAGTAACCTAACTGAAAAGAATATTAAATTAGACTTACAATATCTTCATCACCTTCATCTTAAAAATATTGAAAACATAGGTAATCTCTCACATAAGGGTTTTATTTCAATCGGTTTGAATTTTTTCATACTCCTCGCTGGGTTTTTCATAATTTTAGCGATTCAGTTAAGTATCAGGTACAAAAACAATCACCAAACATTCAGCATTCCAACAATCACAAACTTTCCAGAAATCAAAATAAATTATCCATGAAAATTCATTATATGATCAGCGAGACGCTGATTCTTAAGAAGGGGGGAGTTAATACACTTACTTACACCACCTTTTTCCATAATTAATTAAAGTTAATGCACTTGCTTACACAACATAATTTTAAAGTCAATACACTAAATTCCATAACGACACACTTAATAAATTTAGATCAGTGAAATATGAGCAGAAAATATTAAGTTCATTGAAAAGACAATGCACTTAAAGAAGTGCAACAATAAACAAAACATATAAACAAAAAATAAATATTAAACTATAGACGAGTAAGCATAATTGTGTTAACCCCAATTTTAGAATAAGTTATTTTGTTATTATAAAAAGAAAGAATTGAATAAAGAGTCAGTTGATAGTTGGTATTGAAAACAGATTGACGTGTTTTATTTATTCGTTCCCATAATTTATATATGTACATTTAAGTTATAATTTATAAACACTTTATAAAGTTAAATAGTTCCATAAACCTCGTCTAACTGTATAGAATGTTTATGAATATACGATTTAATATATAATAATTACAACTACAAATTGGTGCCATTATCTAAAATTTAATTTAATGTTAACTTATAATAAAATAAAAATGTATTTCCTAAAAATAAAAAAATAGTGTTAATTAATGTTAATATACAATAGGTTTAAGTTTAACATCCCAGACAGAAAAATATAATCGGCACAATGCTGGCAAACCGTTGGCGATGGTCGGTTATGCGTTGGCAGAACGTTGCATTAACTATCTTGGCAAAAAATAGATTTCAAAAAACATTTTTAAAAAATTGAGAAAACTTTTTTTAATATTTGCTTTTAAAAACATGAAATTTAACCCAGTCCACCAGATTGTCAGCCAAGACCTCTACACTCTAATCTAACGAGACTTGTTATAGATGTGTGATAGCTACAAATTAAATGAATGATAAAAGCATTTCGAGCTAACTTATAGGCATCGAAAAAAGGTATTCCAGAAATTATTAAATGTACAGGTTGGTTGAAAAGTTTCTGCGCTCGAAATGAAAGAAAAATGTTTTTGTTACGAAATATATTTTTTTATTCAATATAATCTCCTAGAAGCTCAATACACTTGTTCCAATTATTTTCCAATAATTTTATCCCATCCTTATAATGGTTTTCCGGAATCTCTGCAAAATAACCGCCTACGTCTGCTATGGCCTCTTCATTCGACGAAAAATGCTTTCCACGAAGGAATTGTTTGAGATTTCTGAAGAGATAGTAGTCACTAGGAGCCAAATCTGGTGAATACGGTGGATGTTCAAGCAATTCGTACTGTAATTCTTTGAATTTAGCCATCGTCAAAACACTTTTGTGAACAGGTGCATTGTCTTGATGAAAAATGATTTTTTTTATTCTTTAAACCAGGTCTTTTCTCACGAATTTTTTCATCCAGCTGATCCAAAAGGCTGCAATAATATTCAGAGTTGAATGTTTTACCTTTCTGAAGATAATCAACCAACAAAATTCCTTTTGCATCCTAAAAATCTGATGCCATAACCTTCTTTGCTGATCGTTGTGACTTCACCTGCCTTGAAGCTGAACAACCACCTTCAGTCCAGTGTAAACATTCTTGTTTCAATTTAGGATCATGGTGGTAGATCCAAGTCTCATCCATAGTTATAAAACGACGCAAGAAGTTGGTTTTATTCTGCTTAAAACGCTCCAAATTACGCTGAGAAATTTGTTTTCGATCCAGTTTTTGTTGAATTGTTAATGTGTGCGGCACTAACTTTCCAAACAGTTGTTTCATACGTAATTCTTCATGTAAAACATACATGGGACTAATTAACTAGGTGGACTAATTAATTGATGATTTCATTAAGATTACATTGATATCAATTGTAATGAAATAATTTTCATTACCATTTTTTTAATTAATGGTAATGATTCTAAAATTTAATTTCATTGATTAATGACAATGATTTTAAATTTCATTACCATTGATAATGAATAAATTAAAAAAAATAATTGCCATTGACAGAAAAACGTAAAAATGGAGTAAAACTCGTTGAAATCGAAGATGGAATATGCTCCTTCAGGCTCATGCTCATTTGAAATTAAATATTACTTTCCATTCCATTGTTATTTGTACCCAGGTAAAGTTTAACGGAAATAAATGGATCCTCCTTAATAAATTATATTTTATAACTTCCCTGGCCAAACCAGTTGTTCGTTTTCATTTGTCTGAATTTTTTTGTAAACAAATGGTTTCTAATCAATTGTAATTAGTTTTTTTATACATTAGTGTAATTTCATTACCATTAGTAATGATTTTTCTAATGAAAAATATTCCATTACCATTAAATGGTAATGAAATTTTTTTCATTGTCATTAGTATGAACTAATGGTAATGAAAATTCAATGGTAATGAAAAATTCCCATGTATGATGTAAAATATGGAGTACTTGTTCGTCTGAGATGCCTATGGCATTAGAAATTTCACGCTTAGTCAAACTTGAATCTTCACTAACCATATTATGTACTTGCTCAATGATTTCTGCTGTGGTTGCAGTTTTTGGTCGTCCTTGGCGTGGATCGTCTTCAAGACTAGTACGATCACGTTTAAATTCACCAGCCCAAAATTCAACGGTGCGTTTTGATGGTGAGGACTCCTTATACACTTCTAACAATTGTTCATAAATTTGCTTTGCTTTTAAACCCTTCAAAACAAAGAATCTAATGACTGCACGATATTCAATTTTTTCCATATTAAAAAAAATCAATGACACGTCAACTTCAAATGGCTTGTAAACAAAGAATGAGTTGACAGAATGACTTGCAACTTTGCATGTGTTCTCAGGACAGTTATACCAACTTGAGGAAAAAAAGTTTGGAGCTAGCAGTGCCATCTCTTGGTGAGCGCAGGAACTTTTCAACCAACCTGTATTTTAGAAAATTTTAATTGTATATCACAAAATATTATTTGCACTTCAGAAACCACAATATTACGCAAATTTAATTATTTATTTAGTTGTGTCCAGAAATAATGAAATCTATTTCAGAATTTCATAGCTAATAGAGAAAAATTTCTCAAATACATTTCATAATTTCGGAAATACGATTGATAATTTCTGAAATACAGTTTGATAATTTCTGAAATACAGTTGTGAATTTCGGAAATACAATTAATAATTTCTGAAACACAATTGATAAAACTGAACTTCAATTGACTAGTTCTGAAATACAATTCATAAATGTGAAAAATAATTGATGCGTTCTGAAACACAATTGATAGAACTGAAATTCAATTGATTATTTCTGAAATACAATTGATAAATCTTAAAACAATTAATACAATTGGAAATGGTGTAGAGCGTCAAAAAGATGTAAATAAAATTATTTTATTCAAAGATTTCAATTTAATAAAAAAATAAATATATAATTTTGTAAAAAAATTTATAGAAAAAAAAATTTTAATTTTATAAAAAGAAATTCATTTTGTAAAAGAAATGCATATTGAACTCGTTACCTTCTGAGTTTAAACCTTATTTTAACAAAATATTGTAATTTTTATACAATCAGTGCTCTGCCAGTCTATTATTTTTTGAACAGTTGGCAATATATGTCTGGGATCTTATTTAATCCCAAATAAATGGAGATCTTACGTAGTAGCCAAATATAATGCGGCATCTAATTTCATCTGTCATTTTTATGGATACTTTTAGATGTCAATCCCCAAATATATTGCTGTTTCTAATTCGATCTGCCATTTTAATACCGAAATAAATTGCTGGATCTAATTCGATCTGCCATTTTTCTGATAAATTTAGATCCAAGTTTATCCCCAAATATATTGCTGGATCTAATTCGATCTGCCATTTTTCGGATAAATTTACATCCAAGTTTATCCCCAAATATATTGCTGGATCTAATTCGATCTGCCACTTTTTCGGAACAAATTAGATCTAAGTTTATCCACAAATATATAGCTGGATCTAATTCGATCTGCCATTTTTCGGATCAAATTAGGTCTTACTAAATCCCAAAATGTATTGCTGGATCTAATTTGATCTGCCAATTTTCTATTCAATTTATATCCAAGTTTATCCACAAATATATTGCTGAATCTAATTTGATCTGCCATTTTTCGGATAAATTTAGATCTAAGTTAATCCACAAATATATTGCTGGATCTAATTTGATCTGCCATTTTTCAGATCAATTTATATCTAAGTTTATCCACAAATATATTGCTGGATCTAATTCGATGTGCCATTTTTCGGATCAAATTAGATCTAAGTTTATCCCCAAATATATAGCTAGATCTAATTCGATCTGCCACTTTTTCGGATCAAATTAGATATACGTTTATCCACAAATATATTGTGGGATCTAATTTGATATGCCAAAATTGAGATCAAATTAGATCTAAGTTTATCCCCAAATATATAGCTGGATCTAATTGGATCCGCCATTTTTCGGATCAAATTAGATCTAAAAATATCCGCAAATATATAGCTGGATCCGCCAATTTTCGGATCAAAATAGATCTAGGTTTATCCCCAAAGATATCACTGGACCTCCCAATTTTGAGATATAACTTGATCTTAGTTTATCCCCATATATACAATGGGATCTAATACGATATGATTGGATACACCCAATTTTGAGATCTAATTGGATCAGCTAGATATTACTGTAGATCTTAAGCAATATCAAATTGGATATGATTAGATATTGCGCGAGATCAATTTTTTTTACTCGGGTTCTTCCATAAAGTACTTTGTAAAAATAAAGTATCTTTCTCCAAAAAATTTCGCTTTTTCCAAAAATATCCATTTAAAAAAATAGCCGAAATTCGGTACGTGAGTTCCTCCTTCTGTGTAGGCGTCCGCTTAGATGAAATTTTTGAAATTCCTATCGGGAGGGAGATAGGGGGAAAACATAAAATTTTAAATATGTATTCCCTGGAGTAGGACTAACTCACCGACAATATAATTTTTCTATTTTGGAACAGAAACATAGTAAAAATGTGGGTTGAAAGGGAAAAATGTCCCCAATAATGGCCTGCCCAAACCGCTGAGGCAATGAAGTTGAAATTTGGTATGGACAGCCGCGAAGATCGAATTTTTGTAAATTCCTAAAGGTAGGGGCATAAAGAAGAAAGCCTCCCCTTGGTGGCCTGTAAAACCCCTTCGGCTAGAAACCTGAAATTTAAAATGCGGGTCCCTGGAGTAAGGGCTAACTTATTAGATAGATAGTATTTTGAATTTTGGACAGGGTTGTTATAAAATAGGGGATCAAAAAGGGAAAGTGGCCCCTTAACGACCTGCTGGAAACAAACTGCTGGAACTAGGAAGCTGAAATTCAGTACTTAGGTTCCTCTTCCAGCCTAATTCCAACCGGGAGGGACAAAAAAAGAAAAAGTGTCCCACTTGACAGCCTGCTCAAACTGCTGGAACTAGGAAGCTGAAGTTCCGTGTCGATGGATTTTCGGAAATTCCTACCCAGAGGGGTACAAATAGTAAAAGTTGGCTAGAATCCTGAAATGTAAAACATATGTTCCTTGGAGTATGGGCTCACTTATCGGGAAGGTGCTTTGTAGAATTTTGGACAGAGACATTGCAAAAATGGGGACTAATGAAGCGAAAAGTGCCGCTTAAAGGCCTGCCCAACTGCTGGAGGTAGGAAGTTGAAATTGGTACTAAAGTTCCTCCTCTATTGTAGACATCAGATGAGATTTTTGGAAATTTCCACAGTTAGGGTCAAAAACAGGAAGTCTCCCCCTTAACGGCCTGGCCAAACTGCTTAAATTCGGTATTTGGGTTCCTTCTCCAACGTAGACGTCCTCTAAGACGTTATTTTTGGAAACTCATACCGGTAGGGGTAAAAAGTAACAAACTTCCCCCTTGCCGAGTTGGGCAAACTGCTGGATATAGAGACCTAAAATTATGCATGTAGTAGGTTCCTCCTCCAATGCAGACGTTCTCGGAATTTTTGAAAATTCCTACCGGGAGGGGTAAACACGGAATAATTCTCCCCCTTGATGGCCTAACCGAACCCTTCGGCTAGAAACCCGTAATCTATAATATGTTTTCCTTGGAGTATGGGCTAACTTATCGACAAGGCATTTTTAGGACTTTGGACAGGAACGTGGTAAAAATGGTGGCTCAAAAGGGGAAAATTGCCCCCCCCCCCTGAACATTTGCGTCTTTAGCTAGAAACCCAAAATTTAAAGAACGAGTGTATATGGAACACTAAAATTAAGAAACTAAATAGGAAACGAGTGGATTGAAACACTACCCAGTCAGAAAAATACAAACGGGAAAGCGGTGGCAAAGCACTTTAACAGGTGGTACAAGTACTGGCAAAAAGTGCTTTCCCATTCCCAAAATGATAACATCATTAGACAAAAGGACCGGCTGTTCAAAAAGCGCCGGAAAAGCACTGGAGGAAAAAAATTTTTAAACGTTGGCAAAACGCTGGCAAAACCAATAAGTAGGTGGTCTGGAAATATATTTTCCAAAATAAAATTAAAAAAAAGTTCGTATGTATTTTTTTTGGTCCAGCCGTGATTTGAACCCAGGCCATCAGATTGGCAGACGATTGCTCTACCCACTGAGCTAACGATACATATAATATTTAATGGCTAAACACATAAATGAGTGATAATAGCTGGACAACTACTGGCTGTGCCAAAATGCTAGTACTGGCAAACAATTTTTTGTAACTAATATGCCAGTGTTGGGAGGGCAAAAACAAAGTTGGTCTTGAAGGAGCTTTCCCACAAACAAAAAAATTGATTTTATAAAACAAAAAAAATTTTAAATTAAAAAAAATCCAAAAAAATTTTTTTGCTTGCAACCGGATTTGAACTCGGAACCTCCTGACTACAAAACATTTTTTAACGAAGTGTGAGCATTTTTATAAAATCATTGGTCTACCAGTGAATTGATTTTTGTACGCCTGGTAGCATTGGCTAGGTAGCACTGGATAACCACTGGTTGCAAACCTTGGCATATCACTCTATGACAATTATTTGCCAGTGGTTTTTTTTATAAACCACCGAAATTTTTGTAAAACAAATACTGGTAAAACGCTTTTTGCAAACGCTGGCAAAGCGTCCCAAATGAGTGTTCTGCCAGTCATTTATTTTTAACACCGTGGTTACCCAGTGGTATGCCAGTGCTTGATTTTTTGTACCACTGGCGATTTCTGACTGGGTACACAAGTGGAACGAAATGGATATAAACGTTGAACGAGTGGAATTGAAATTATAGACAATGGAAATGGATTGGAAGAGGAATGGACTATAGAACGAAAAGGAATGAGAAGCGAGATGGCGTAGAATGGGGAATGAGTGGAATTGGAACACTGCAGTTAAAAGAGGAATGGCACGGAGCAAGTGCAAAGAAATGGAAATAGAAGCGACTGATATCAATTTCGATACACAGACAGTAGGAACAAAATGGAATGAAACGGGGAACGAGTGGAATTGGAATTACAGATAATGGGAACGAAATGCAATGGAATGGTGAACAAAATGGAATCTTGGAAGGAGTTGCATTGGAATGGAATTTGAATGACTCAAACTGCCGGAGTTTGGTACTTAAAATTTCGCATGCGATTGAGGCAAGATTATATATATTTGGGATTTTTACTGGGTGGAACAAAAAGGGGTGAAGAATCGCTTTTAATTACTTGTTCAAACACTATCCACGGAATATGAAACTTATGTAGCATTGAAACATACTATCCAAAAAGTTAAACAAATTTTCTAAAAGAGAAAAAACCTTAGAAAAGGAGTGGAACTTATATATTCCGATATTTAAACTGCAGGTAAGGATTCACCGGTGGAAGAAACCGACGCAGTAAATTTTCCAACTGAATTTGTGAATTTACTTGAATTGCCAGGTCTACCTTTACATAAACTGGAATTAAAACAAAAAACTTTAAGGCACGCTAACAACGTAGCGGGCTTTGCCCGCTATTTTTAATATTAAAAAATGCTTTCCAACCCTGCTTTACGTTATTTATTTTCATTCAAAACACAAATGAACAAAACTACTTACGGGTCTATGTACCTAAGTTCGCGCTTTACCAAATTATCTTAACATCCACACGTATATTGCAATTTATTATGGATTCATTACTAAAAATCCACTTTCATGAGAAAAAGTGATCAAATATTTATTTATTTTAAACCCATTTTTGTGCAGAATTATTTATTTGTGGTGGCTGGGTGAAGGCTTTTATTATAAAAACTGTACTTTAAATAAAAAAACGAATTTAAAAAAAATCTTGTGGGGGGGCACAGCCCCCCCCTAAACTTTAAGGCACGCTAACAACGTAGCGGGCTGTCCCCGCTAGTCTTCTATATATAAAAGAATAACGTGAGTGACTGACTGACTCAACATCGTCCAGCCCAAACCGCTGAAGCTAGGAAGTTGAAATTTGGTATGTAGGTTCCTCTTTCGGCGTAGACGTCCGCTAAGACGGGATTTTTGCAAATTTCCACCGGAACGGGCAAAAAGGGGGAAAGTCTCCCCCTTGACGGCTTTCCAAAACCCCTTTGGTTAGAAGTTGAAATTTAAGATATGTGCTCCCTGGAGTAGGGGCTAACTTTTTTGGAAAGTACTTTCTAGAATTTTGGACAGGGATGTCCAGGATGGGGGTTAAAATGAAAAAAGGCCCCCCTTTACGGCCTGCCCAAACCGCTGGAGGTAGGAAGTTGAAATTTGGTATAAAGGTTCCTCCACTATACTACACATCTACCAAGACGAGATTTTTGGAAATTTTTACAGGGAGGGGCAAAAAGGGGAAAAAGTCTCCCCCTTGACGCACAGTGGGAAAAATCACCAATCTAGCTTATAAAAAATCGTATCTCTTAAACTATTGATCTGAGAAGTTAGAAATGTATGGAGCGATTGTAGCGAATAGAGTCTTCTTTAAATATATTGTATTTGTAGACACCCTGTTTAATTACAGGGTTCACCAAAAGGAAGGTTTTAGTGGAAATTACACTGAAATTTAGTATCTCTTTAAAATTGGTATGAAAATTTTCCGAAAGTATTGCCCTATGTTGCATTTATGTAATTTGATAGATTTAATCATTCACCGATAGAGGTTGCTGTTAATATATTTAGTAACATTTCAAATGCGATGTAGCTCCGAAGAGCAATGTATTTAGTTATACAAAATAAATTAAAATTTTTTGTTAAACAAAACACAATTAAAAACATTTTTATATGTACATTAAATCACAGAAATAGTATTTTGCAATATATATTTATATCAAAAATTACTGTCATCAAATATGGATATGAGTTAAACTTTAAAAAATAAACTTTTCGTATTTTTAATAAATAAATATATACAATTTTATTTATTCGTAACAAAAAAAGGATCAAACCTTCTTTTTTTAAAATTAGAGAAAACAACATTTAAGTTGACATTATAAATGAAACTAATATACTAAGTTTTAATTCATTCATTATTATTTTTATTTATTTAAAGATCAACAAAAAAATTTTCTAATATTATCAAAATATATATAATACAAATTAAGAAAAAAAAAAAAAAAAATATTGCATAAAACCAAATTCAAACTTATATTTATTTAATTTCTATTTTTTAAACTAAATAAATTACATTCAACAATACAAACTTAAAAAAATAATACTTAAAATAATTGTTCCATGAAAAAAAAATATTGCAAATTATTCGCTTTCAGAGCCTGAGTCCTGGGCTTCTTCGTATTGATTGGGAATCATTGGGTCACAAAGCAGCTCACGAACTTCGCTGGAAAGAGGCTCCAAGGTCGATAGTTGATGGATGACTTTTTTGATATTGATGAAATATAAGGATCCGATGAATAAAGCAGTGTATTGAGTAGATCTTGCATAGTTTTCTCACGCGTCATTTTTCGAGTGTGGAATTCCCGGTAATTACGGAAATCTTTATTTCTGCATTCCATTGCTTCTTCCGAAAGCATTCCAATTGGCAAACACGCGTATTTGATAACATCAGCCCCATGCATTAAAATTTTATGTACGCTGGATGGCATGTTATACCAGGGGTATAAATAAATCCACGTACAATTTGGATGTACTTTCAGTCATTTTTTTAAAGGAATCTGTATTTATTGCGTAACCACATGCTATTGTTTTTAATATAACACCCAAATTACTTATTAATTTTTCGTCGACTCCTGTAATTGATGATGCCAAGCCAGGGTTTTTGAAGAACATCCTAGCTGTATTGCCGTCATTGGTTGTTCCAAACCCTGGCTTTGGTATATCTACAAGTAGGTTCATATATTTTTTTAAATCATCAATAATTTTTTTTTTCTTTGTGCAACGGCTAATTTATCGTCATCGCCTCTTATTTGCCATTTTTTTGTGTCAAACCTATAGGCTATGTGCAAAATGAACTCAAAACACCATGCATGCAGTCTGGAAAGTCCATAGGCATACAAGGATTCACTTGGCTTTAAATCTTTAATCTTATTTAAATCATTCATGATTTTTGGAGTAGCTCCGCATATTCCACATGATTGTGTTGATGTTTCTGCGATTGCACTAAATGCCTTACCATCAATCATGGTAAGACAGAATTTATGATCCACGTTCAGATCTAAGTCTGTAACTTTTGTTTCTATTATACTTTCAATTTGATGTTTTATTTTATTTACTTCATTTTTTATAAGCTCAATTGTTTCTTTTTCAAATGTTAATTTAATCGGCCGACAGAATCGGGTTGATGACAGTCGAGGATTTTGCCACAAAATATTATATTTATCTTTAAGTTGCAATGGGACTAAGAAAATTGCGAATAAATTCTCATCAGACTTACCTTCTGGACATTTTTCTTATATGTGGAGTGTCCACTACTTCCATCACAACCCCATTTGTATATCATTGTAATATTTTTTGACGATGACATATTTCTCGATTTCATAATTACGTCTTTTTGGTATTCTACGATTCTGCTAGCTGTGTGGTCCACTAGAGCTTGAAGACTGACTTCTGCAGAAAAGTTTGTAACATATATTGAGGAGTCTTTGGGATAACATTTTTTTTTTGCCTCACGAATTACATTGTATGGTGGATAAATATTTTCATTACGACTTTTAGCTCCTGATTGCGTTAGCATATACGAACTTTTAGTATAGTCTCCGTCTATATATAGCGCTAAGGCTTCGTCAGGTGTATATGGTATGCAAGTTTTATCAGGAATGGAGAGGGCTCTTTTAATTTTGGATGCCCTTCCTGGAGATTTTTGTATATCTTTTATTAAACCTGCAGCATCCCGTTTACCAGATTTGTAAAGACTTACACTGGTAGCGAAAATCAATTCCTCTTTACCTGTAGTTTTTACAAGATCAGCCACCTTCAGTTTTTTAGATACGTCGCTTGATTCTGTGAAGGCCTTAGATGGACGTCCTCGGTATTGTGAAGGACCCGGTATATCGTCATTTTCAAGACAAGACAAATCAATGTTTGTGTTTAACCATTCCTTGTGATTTCGTTCAACAACTTGTGTTGTTCGTTTGCATTAGCTCCATTTTTTGGTGAATCTGCTACACAACAATTTTAAGGTTTTTTCAAGTTTTTTACACTTTTCACTTCCTTTATCATTGACTAGTCCAAGCTTCGAAAAAACGTGACTAATCACAAAAATCATCTTTTGTGAACTTGAATTGGCATTTCGCCAAACTTCAAAACATTCTTTATAAGTAATTTGCATTTTCAAAAAAACTGTAGCTTTAAGCTTAGTGAAACGCAACTTATAAAGAAATATTAATTAAATTTCCGATATTTCCTTTGCCGTATATTGCAATTGTATAAAAAGGAAAAATGCATTTATATGAAAGCACTTGAATATCGCCCACAAGTAATATTTGTTTAAACAAGCCCTTAAAACTCTACTTTGTGGCGGTTTGTGGCACCCAAATTTTTCTTCAGACTTACCTCATTAGGTCTAGTTTCAAATTCAAAAATTAGTTTGGCTGTACTTAGCGGTCCTTTTTTCTAATCTTTTTACACATTAAGGAATTTTGACAAAAATATACTTTTATGTACTTACTCGCAAGGGGTATTACTAAAATCATTTTCTATACAATACATCGTGTCCACGTACTCTTTAGGACTTGTTTTATCAAAAAAAAAAAATATAGGTTCAATAGCGCAATAAAACTTTTCATAATACTTTGGAGGAAACGTGAAACCAAAATCACTCATGAACGTTCTACTTATCCATTGCATACATTTACAGTCCTGTATTTTCATAACTAACATATAAATCGAAAAATGTTGAATGCAGTTTTAAGTATCAACTATCATTGAATTATTATATGCTATAGGTTTATAAATTTGTAAAAAAAAAAAAAAATATTTTTTATAAGATAGATTGGTCATTTTTCCCACAGTGTGACGGCCTGCTCAAACTGCTGGAGCTGTAAAGTTGAAATTTGATATGTAGGTTCCTCGACCGGTGTAGACGTCCGTTGAGACGGCATTTTTGGAAATTCTTATCGGGAGGGGCAAAAAGGGGACAAAAAAGTACGTTTTTCCAAAAAAAGTACCTTTTTCCAAAAAAAGTACTTTTTCCAAAAAAAGTAAGGTTTTCCAAAAAAGGTACCGTTTTCCAAAAAAAAGTACCTTTTTCAGAAAAAAGTATCTTTTTCAAAAAAGTACTTTTTCCACTTTTTAAAAGGTACCTTTTTCTAAAAAAATGTACCTTTTAAAAAAAAAAGCACCTTTTCCAAAAAAGGACCTTTTTCCAAAAAACATACATTTTTCCAAAAAAATACCTTTTTCAAAAAAAGTACCTTTTCCAAAAAAGTACCTTTTCCAAAAAAAGTACCTTTTCCAAAAAAGTACCTTTTTCCAAAAAAGTACAAATAAAGTACTTTGTAAAAACAAAGTATCTTTTTCCAAAAACTTTTCGTTTTTTCTAAAAAGGACCATTTAAAAAAATACGATTTAAAAAATATAATTTCATAAAAAGTACTTTTTTTCCTCCCCCCACGGATATCTCCAGTAAAACAAGGTTTCTTGATATTCGGCATAGACGTGCGCTAAGACGGGATTTTTGGAATTTCCTACCAGAACGGGCAAAAAGGGGAAAAGTCTCCCCATAAACAGTCTCACAAATTGGAAAAGTGCCTGCCCAAACCACTGGAGGTAAGAAGTTGAAATTTGGTATAAAGGTTCCTCCACTGTAGTAGACATCGACTAAGTTTGTATTTTTGGAATTCCCTACAGGATATCCCAAAACGAAATTCGGTATGTGAGTTCCCCCTTCTGTGCAGGCGTCCGCTTAGACGGAATTTTTGAAATTCCTATCGCGAGGGGAAATAACGGCCTGCCCAATCCCTTTTGGCCAACCTAAAATTTTAAATATGTATTCCTTGGAGTAGGAATAACTCACCGGCAACGTAATTTTTCTATTTTGGAACAGATACATAGTAAAAATGGTGGTTGAAAGGGAAAAATGTCCCCAATAACGGCCTTCCCAAACCGCTAAGGGAGGGGCAAAAAGAAGAAAAGCCTCCCTTTGGTGGCCTGCAAAAACCCCTTTGGATAGAAACCTGAAATTTTAAATGTGGATCCCTGGAGTAAGGGCTAACCTATAAGAAAGATCCTTTTTTGAATTTTGGACAGGGTCGTTATAAAATGGGGGCTCAAAAAGGAAAAGTGGCCAGTTAGCGACCTGTCCAAACTGCTGAAACTAGGAAGCTGAAATTCGGTACTTAGGTTCCTCTTCCAGCCTAATTCCAACCGGGAGGGACAAAAAAAGAAAAAGTGTCAGTGGTTTGTTTGATAATTCCGAATAAAATAAAAGAACGGAAAATAACAGTTGAAATTTAACTTATTCGTGAACGCGTGAGAGTTCCTAATTCTAAAAATATGCAACATTTTTGGGCTTTCGCGCCACACAGATATTTCAAGAGATCTAAATATAAGAATCCGAGCTAACTTTGCAAAATCCTCTGGAATTTTACTTTCATTTCGCTTTTGAACCATTGGAAATCAAATTAATAATGATGTAATTTACTTTTAATATGTAACCGATAATCTATAAAATTTGAACAATTGTAAAAGGTGCACTCCAATTCAATATTGTTTTCAGAACTATTTTTACAGGTACATAAAAAGCTAATTCTCACCATTTTTTTATATATACATATTTTTAAAAATTAAAAAATATTCAGCCTTACTATCAATATTTTTCAAAGGTATATTTTTGTTAAAGTCGACTTTATTTTAAAGCAAAGGTTTTGTTTTAACCGTACTATACAAAATATTTAAAATAGAACTTTTAAAATAATGTCAAATATATACATTAGGGTTCGTCAAAAAAAAAAAATTTCTTTGATTTTCGGATATCATCACTTTTTTTAAAAGATTTTGCATAGAAAAAAAGAATGGCGTTTTTTTTCTTTTTTATTTCAACTCCTTCAACTGGCGCAAGTCGGCCAAAAACGCTGATTTGGAGACCCATTTTCTGCAAAGCAAAAACGGCTACATTTCTGGGAAATCTGACTTTACCATTCGATTCGACAGCAAAAATTAATGTAAAAAAATTTTTTTTTCCGTTTTCTGAATGCAGCAGATAGTCATTAGAGTGGTCCAAAAATCCACTTTTTTCAAAAATTTCTAAAAAGTTACTTTTTTATTATACACAATGAAAATGTATTCCCTGCTGAGAATATTGAAACAAAAATTTTTGATATACCGCGACCCGTTAAAAAGTTATTTAGTAATCAAATATGTTTAGTAAAAAAAATCTTTGTAATAAATATTACAAAACTTACAAACTATTTTGTCATTACTAAAAAATAAATTTATAATGCGGCAGCGAGTATTGAAAGCTGCATTTTAATTAGCTGAAATACTTTTTCATTGAATTAAAAAAAAAATCCAAATTTGATTAGCTAATAACTTTTTAACGGTTCGCGGTATATCCAAAATTTTTGTACCCATGTTCTCCGCCGGAAATACATTTTCATTGTGTGTAATAAAAAAATTACTTTTTGAAAAAAGCGGATTTTCGAATCACTCTGATGGCTATCTGGTGTATTTTGAAAATGCAAAAAAAAAGTTTTGTGTATTAAATTTTGTTCTAGAATCGAATGGTAAAATCAGATTTCCTATAAATGCAGCTGTTTTTTAAAATTAGCGTTTTTAGCCGACTTGCGCCAGTGGAAGGAGTTGAAATAAAAAAAAACGCCATTCTTTTTTTCTATGCAAAAACTTTAAAAAAGTGATGATATCCGAAAATCAAATTTTTGTGAAGAACTCTAATATATGTACATATATTCAAAAATTTTGTTTATTTATATTGAAAACCAAAACAAAATATTCAAAAATAAAAATGAAATTTGTAAACCAAATGTAAACAAAATTTGAAAATTTCAAATTTAAAACAGAATTTTAAGGTATATTTTAAATATTTTGTATGGTACGAAAATTAAAATAATAGTCGGCTTTTGTGATTTAAAATCTACTTTTTTTTTTATAGTAAAGGTGATTGAATTTAAACAAATTAATTATAAATATTAAAAAAATATTGGTCCCGCCGGGAATAGAACCCGCGACCTTCTGGTTGGAAATGCCAAATGACACGAAAAACACTTTTTACGATCACTTTTAGAGCAATTACTCTTTAGAAGCAATACTTAAATGATTTTTTGGAGGTTGTTTAGAAGTAATTCTACAAAAGCTGTAAAATTATACTAACGGATGCTTTAGAAGCAATAAAAGAAGTGATTTGTTGATGTTGTTCAGAATAACTTCTAAAAAAGCAGTAAAAATACAATAACAGATATTTGTGAAGCAGTGGAAAAAGTAGTTTGTAAAGCATTACATCCAAGTTTTTTGTGCTGGGACCTTTTAAAACTAATATCAAACAAGAAAACCGCAAAAATAAATTAAAAATTTGTCCAAAAATTATTAAAATGACAAGACTATGAGATAAAGTATTTAAATTGTTTAACCATTTTTTACCAACATACCTCTAAAGACACGTTTACCTATCTTTCTACGAAGTTTTGTCAGAAAATTCGCACGGAATCAATGCTTGGCAGAAAATGGGTAGAACAATATACTCCATATCACAAACGGATTACATAAAATTTTAAATATTGACAAAAAAATTAAATTTTTGAAAATTGAAATCACCTATAAATCAAATTACACTTGAAATATATAATTCAGTTTAGAACTTAGAAAATGCGTTAGAAAATAATTTTTCCTTTATGGTTATTAGCCACTCTTAGTTGTAATATTAAACAAGTTTTAAAACTTTAGTAACGTTTATTTGGTTTTATTTCAAAAAATACCAAAATTCTAAGCGAGAAAAGTTGTTCCGTCAAATTTTTGTGAATAAACTTGGAAAAGACTTACATAATTCCTTTACGGTTTTACTAAACCAAATTTAACTGACATCCCATAAACTCGACCTAAGAGTCTGAGAATGGACAAATAAACAGCCGAATGTAAATGGGCCCCTTGCCCACCCCAGAAAAATGGTCTAGGTACGCATATGGTATTACCTCAACGCTGCCCGTTGACTGATTGCTCAAAACCCTTCAACACGCCTGCTTATATACTGACTGATCGCACACCAGTGTTTCCACCAGTAAAATAAAAAATTACACAGCTGTAGGTCAAAAATTTTCCAAAACCGTATGAAATTACACAAAAAATTATTTTTTACATTATTTCAAAATAAAGTCTCCTGTGCACAGTGGAGAAGAATAAAAATATTTTGTAAAAAATTTCGCCATTTCTTACCGACTGATATGAAATTTCGCACTGTAAATTTTGACTCCAAAGTTTTCGCATTTTCCTATTTACATATAAACCGATTTTTAAAGACTTAAGGCTTCATTAGTCTAATCGTAAAGTAAAAAAACCTATCTGTAATCAATTCAATGTGTTAAAATAATATAGAAATATACTTTTATCTTTTTTCTATGCATTGAAACTGTTGTCAAGTAAAATCGTAAAAAAGTTCTGTTGAAAATAGAAATTTTCTATTTTATTACTTGACATTTAATTCTATGCACAAGAAAAAGATAAAAAATACAATATTTTTATTTTTTATACTCTTTTTATTCATTATGAGAATGATACGTTACTTTTTTTACGATACTTCCAAACTAATTTGGGCTTTAGGGCTGTATTCATAAGTTAAAAATAACGACTGCACAACTTTCCCTTATGGGAATTTGCGTGTATAAAAAGTTGTGTACTGGATGTTAGTCGTTAGTTTTAACTTATGAATACTGCTATTAGCATTTTGCAATAACCTGGCCCGAGTTTTTGCCTTCTGCAAAAACAAATCCAGGCCAATTTTTTTGAAAAATATTATAACAAATTATTCTACAGACTAAATGAAATTCAATGCAATATCTTTTTCAGGCTTAAAATGGCGTGCTTTTAAATTAGAATACTAAAAAATTGTATTTTATCCACATTAAAACTTAAAGAACAAAATATTTATGTTTTTCAGAAAGGCTACTTCATTAGGATGCGTTACATGCAAAAATATTAGCTACGTGCTAATTGTTCTCTCCCATACAACTCAAATTTTAACCGTTTTTATTTAAATTTAACCAATTGCTCTCTTAGTTCAAAGATGGAATTTAAAAACAAAAAACTGGAGTAGATTCTCCAAGGTGTTCCTAAAATGACGTTTTTATTTAAATTTAACCAATTGCTCTCTTAGTTCAAAGATGGAATTTAAAAACAAAAAACTGGAGTAGATTCTCCAAGGTGTTCCTAATGTGATGAAATAAGCCCTGTTCAAAATTTTTCAGAGATTAGAAAGTAGCAATCATAACAAACACAAATTTTCCCATTCTTTCGCTGCATTTTTAAATGGTGTTGCAAACCAAGAGAATTTTTAAAAGAAGCTTGACAATTATCTTCGCAAAAAATTAACAAAAGGCGGTCCTTTAAACAAAACAAAAAATATATATGTAGCACCATTTTTGATTTCTTCTAAATTGTGTTTAATGTTGAAAAAATTTACAAAAGTAATTCACCAGAAACTGGAGATTTGTGGTAAATGTTTCACTGATAAACTCGTTTCGTCTAAATATCGATAAATTTTATTAACTTTTAAAAATTTACGAACATTTCTGTAAAAAGTGAAATTACACAAAAACTACACAAAAATGTCATTATTCAAAAATTATCCAACGAATGTGTAAACAGTCCCGTTTTTGAATAATTATTTAAAAAGTGGCAACACTGTCGCACACACAAATAAAATAAACAAACATAACACACAACCAGCGCTGCCAACTTTGACGATTTGTCTCCGTTTTGACGATTTTTGAAGCAAAATTTGGGCAAATGACGATTGACGATTTTTCAAAATTTCATATATGAAAAATGACGATTTTTCAACATTTCAAATAAGTGGCAACCCTGGACTCACAATAAGGGTATTTAATGTTTGTGTTCTCTAGTACCTTAACTCTGTGTATAAACATATCCAAATTTCGTGAATTTCAGACACGTTTTCATAGAAAAATAGGTTTTTGATTCAACTTTTTAACTCTTAAATTTTTTCCTATCATATATCTGAATTTTATTAAATTTGGATACCTTTATCTTTTGGATACCTGGTTCTTTTCTGTGTATATTATTATAATTATAAAAACTGGGTTTTTGGTAAACTTATTCTTTTTTATTGATATATAAGGGATTTTTGGATTGACGATTTTTTGAAGATTTCTCATTCCCAAAATGACGATTTTGACGATTTTTTCTCCTAAAAATTACGATTTCTCAACAAAATGGGTTGGCAGCTCTGCACACAACTGTTTTCAACAAGGTTGCCAACACTTGAATTGATAAAATAGCTAGATTACGAAGAAAAAATTTGCTAGAAATGGCTAAAATTGGAAAATAATGCTAAAACTTAATAATTTTAAAATAAATCAGTGATAATAAAGAGTTGTAACACGACTTTCATAAAAGTGGCCTTTAAATTTTAATGTTTTCCGAATTTCTAAAATATGTTCATTAAAGTTTTACAAAAAATATGATTTTAAATCGAATGTAAAAATTACTTGTGTCTGTAAACCCAAATAAATGTTTCAAAAATTGAAAATTTTGCACTAAAATTTTTAAAATAGTAAAAATTCAAGCATTTTTGTATGAAATTAACTGTAAAACATTAAAAGAAAAAATGGCTAGGGGAAAATAAAATGGCTAAATCTTCCGGGTAGATCCAATCTAGCCATTTTTTTATGGCTAGATGAAATTAAAACGGCTAGATCTAGCCGGAAAATGGCTAAATTGGCAACCTTGGTCTTCAACACCAAGACGTAACATTAAGTAGTTTTTTCTTATATTCAGTGTTGAAGTTTTTTGGTAGTAAAAAATTATACCTATACTACTT
This sequence comes from Leucophora obtusa, assembly GCA_949987735.1. Classification (NCBI taxonomy): domain Eukaryota; kingdom Metazoa; phylum Arthropoda; class Insecta; order Diptera; family Anthomyiidae; genus Leucophora; species Leucophora obtusa. Next base: position 122,555,676 of record OX465295.1, on the reverse strand, counting down.
CCCACTAGAGGGTGTTCTAGTGCTGATAAAGCTGTTAAATTTGAATTTAAATTAATAGAGTTAATTCAAATTTCTTTGATTAAGAAAAAATATGTTGACAAAAACGAGCTCGTGACTTTTGTCGTTACAATACTTATCCGATCACGACAAAACGCACACCAACTAAAAGGTCCGTAAAATGCCTTTTTGATGGGATTCAGTATGATCCGAAATATTAAGGCATTATGGACTAAATGAGCATTTTTGTTTTATCGGCGATTTTTTTTAAATTTTCCGATTTTTTAAAGTTTTGGCAAGTTTTTTGAATTTCGGCGAGTTGGCGATTTTAATCATATGCACATGTAAAAGTGCAGCTTTTGCATGCACATCTGTTTTTGCACATGTGCATGTGCGTGCATTACGAGTCCTGGTTGTAATACCTTTTTGAAAAAAGGTACTTTTATTTTGGAAAAAGGTATTTTTTCATGGAAAAGGTACTTTTTCCAAAAAGGTATTTTTTTCGAAAAAGTTACTTTTTTTAAAAACTGAATTAATAAATTTCTAATTAATCAATTAAAAAGGTGGAAAAAACAATTTTTATTTTTTAAATAAAAATTTAAAGCCAACATTTTGACACCATTCACAGTACGGAGAAATGTTTTTTGCCTCTTCTTGTATTGACAAAGAAGTAGGTAAAAATAAAATTTGTATTTTATTTATACCGACGGTATGAAATACAAAAACAAAAAACTTTCATAATATTACTATTGTTGGTTATGCCTTCGCAGGGACTTCGAAAACATATTTTATTGTTTGCTCCATTCTCATTTCGTTTATGTAGCAGACTACATTTAGTATGAGATTTTGATGTTTCAATTTGCATTGCACTATTGCCACCACTTTCTGAAGAAAACTGAAGAAGGGGACCTGGAAAATCCCCGAAACGATCGTCTTTTCATTCCTGAAAGTGTAGAGGTTTTTGAAAGCAAAAACTCTGTGAAGTATTTGTTAGGAGAATATCCTGATGAAGACAAATAGCAATTTTTTGATAAAAATAATTATTATGTTAATTCATAATAAGGAAATTGGCTTCGAACTGAATTAATAAATTTCTAATTAATTGGTATTTTTTTATTCTGAAAAAAATTTTTGAAAAATGTATTATTTTTGGAAAGGAACTTTTTTTGAGAAACGTATTTTTTTTACAAAAAAGGTACTTTTTTTTGAAAAAGGTACTTAAAATACATAAAATGGTAATGAAATGTACACATAATTGAAGAAAAAGCATTGTAATATAAAAAAAATATAAGAAATACGCGAATTTTTAATTATACCCTACACCAATACGTGGAGAGGGTATTATAAGTTTTATGCTGATGTTTGTAACACCAAAAAATAATGGTCGTAGACCCAGCTTTTAGTATACCGATCGGCTCAGAATTTTTTTTATTTCGATTTAACGATGTCCGTCCGTCCGTCGCTCCCTCCGTCCGTCTGTCTGTCCATGCATTCTTGTGCGCACTCTGCAGGTCGCAAATATTAACATATTTTGATGAAATTTGGTACACCGACTTACGGCGGCCCAATGACGACCTAGTGCCCATATTAGGGTCCCCCCAAAATTATATTGTTTATACACTGCAGGTCGCAAATATTAAGATATTTTGACGAAATTTGGTACACAGACCTATGTTGGCCCAAGGACGAAGCCTATTGATTTTGGTTAACATCGGTCCATGTTTAGACCTAGTTCCCATATAAGGGTCTCCCCAAAATTATATTGTTTATACGCTGCAGGTCGCAAATATTAAGATATTTTGATGAAATTTGGTACACAGATCTATGTCTTCCCAAGTACGAAGCCTATTGATTTTGGTTACCACCGGTCCATGTTTAGACCTAGTGCGCATATAAGGGTCCCCCCAAAATTGGCTTGGTTACACGCTGCAGGTCGCGAATATTAAGATATTTTACCGAAATTTGGTGTGCTGACTCGCATGGTTCAGAGAAAAAAGCCGATAGATTCTAGATAGAATCGGTCCATATTTGGACCTATCGCCCATATGGGCTTTATTTACGATTTTCTCTTCTTTTATAATTTTATAGAAAATTTTGACACAAGTCCCATTTTAACCCATTCGAATTTCGGATCCAAACATTAGTTGGCTCTTAACCAGACTGGTGTAGGGTATTGTATAGTCGGTATGCCCGACTAACCTTTTTACTCGTTTTTTTTCTTTATTTATTCTTTTATTAAAACATGAAAACAAAAACTTCTTTCATCAATTATAAACAGGGTTGGCAGGCAATACCGCTAAAATACCGTTATCGATTCAAAACCCTTTCAACTGACTACCGTTATCCCTAAAATACCATTACCGAAATACCCGGAATACCGTTATCCTTAAAATACCGTTACCGAAACAAATGAAATACCGCTATCCCTAAAATACCGTTACCGTTATTTTTAATTTTCTGCTTTTAGTAATTTCACGTGGTTATTAAGTACTTTTTAAAAATTAAGTTGATAAATTGGTTCTGTTTTTAATCTCGTTTGTTTTTTGTAAAAAAATTGCGGGATGCATCGAAATAACTGACTACCGTTACCCTTAAAAAACCGTTACCGATATAACTGAAATACCGTTAACCTCAAAATACCGTTACCGAAATAACCCAAATATCGTCATCTTTAAATACCGTTACTGAAATAACTCAAATACAGTTATCCTTAAAATACCGATACCGAAATAAATGAAATAGCGTTACCCTTAAAATACCGTTACCGAAATAACCTAAAATATCGTTTCAGAAAATTTTAGCAAAAATTTTGTAGATTTAACAGTTTTTTTTTTTGCTATTTTTATTCTACTATTATTTAGCAATTTTTTTGCTGATTTCAGCAAGTTAAATTGTTATTTGCAGTTCACAAAAATTTAGCTCAAATATTACTAAATATTCTGTAAATTTAACAGTTTTTTTTGCTGTTTTCATTTTATTAATATTTAGCAAACTGATTCAATATTAGCAGTTTTTTCTGCAACATCATTTTTAACTAATTTTTAGTAACTTTTTCTGCTATTTTTACGGACTTATTTGTATGAGTGTATGTTTTTTGGTTCCTTTTGATTTCGATAAAATTTGGATATGTGATACAACTTTCAAAAAAAAATTTGTTGTCCCAATCGAATCGTTCGGTTGCTGCAACCGGAAATTCTGTTATTTCAACCATATTTTGGTTGTCACAACCGCATTTCTGTTGCCACATCCATATTTCAGTTGGAACAACAGAAATTGTATTATGGCAACTGAATTATCAGTTGCAGCAACCGAATGGTGCGGTTGGAACTAAATTCGGTTGCGACAAACAAATGTTTTTGTACGTGCAGTGGCAAAATTAAATTACTTTCGGTTCTAAAGATATCGGCTCAAATTCATATTTAAGGGGTAAAAGTGAGTTTCATAGCTGTTCGAATCATTTTTGTTTGAAAACTTTTTAGTAATTTTAATACACTATTTCACAGATCTTGAAAATACCTTTCATCTGGTATCCAGTTTGTACACATTTCCTTGTAAACATAAAAAAACCCTAAAAACGAAAAACCGGGAAATTTTTACCCCACTTTTTAACTTATAAATATCAGATTGGATCGCTAAAAAGGTTCACGTCCTTAGTTTTCCGTCTTCTCTACCACATATCAAATTTCATCATAATCTGAGTGAGCCACAGGCACAGACCTTCCTTGTAAGCGATTTTGTTAAGCGAAATTAGCTTAAAAATAATTCAGGCAACTAATACTTATTAAAAATTATTTATTTTATTTGTCCAATTTATTGTCCAATAATATTCGTTTGTTTAATTAAAAGCATCTTTATCAACAAATACACACTTGATCCCTGGGATCAAGTGTATTAAAAAAAAGCAAGGTTGGCAACCGAAACGAATAACGGTATAGGTATCGGTATTGGAGTCGATTTTTTATTTGTTTCGGTATCGGTAACGGTATTTTAATCATATCAGTATCGGTATAACCGATACCGAAACATTAATACCGGTATATATCGGTATTATTGAAAAAATTTACAAAAATATAAAAAAACGTTCTTAATTATGAAAATCTCAATTTTATTAAATTTTTATAAAGGATAACTATAGTTTATGGATATGTTTTTATAATATGAACAAAAAACAATAAGTTATTAAAAATTTCTAAGGCCCGTTAACTTATCTTAATTTATACCCTGGTTAAGACCTTTACTAGCCTTAACCACTGGTAAACATATTTTTTGAATAACTTATCTAAATTTTAACCAAGCATTTCTTCTAACCAATGCTAAAATTTAACCATAGAAATTTCTGTGGTTAAGAAACATAACCAAGGCTATTTTAGAACAATTCACCCTACATAAGATATTTTAATACATTAGACTTGTAATGATGATTATTAAAAAAATTTAAAGCGCAGCTTTAACCAAACTTTGACTAAGAATCGTTTATGACACATGTAAGTATTTTCGATGTGCATTTCCCCACTTTACCAAAACTTATAAAAATTGCATCAGTACTTAAAATCGTGCACAAATTTTTGCTATTTAGGAATTAGGTTTCTGTGATAGCTTACAGAATTTGGCCTCATATAAGGAAATAGGAAAAATTTATTTTTTTATTGGTTCGGGGAGCCAAAATCTGTCTTGAATAATTAAAACCAAAAATGGTGACCAATATTACAACAATTTGACACGAATTATACACCTTTACAAAATGAAAAGTCGCTGTTGGTAGAAGCTTGATATATACTTTTAGTATTTTACTTGCTGATTCCAAATCTCTATTCCGAATTCTCTATCACCTCTCAATTTTGAGAAAATCGTGATTAAAAACGCGAAAAATAGCTTTCTACGAATTTAAAATTCGTAGAAATACTATACAAAACGCTTTTTAATAGCTTATGACTTTTTGTTGCGATGGTAGTAAAGAATGAATTTTGTTCTCTAAAATACATAGGACAACAGTTTCTTAATTTCTGCACCGTTATAGGAAAAAATTCTTTTGAAAACCACTCTCAGAAAAACAATTGTTCCATCAATTTTGGGTAACCTACATTTAAGAATTTGGAATCAGCGTATCAAATTCAAAATGAATCATGTATCGAAGATCAAGACTACTGAATGAAGTTCAAGACTACTGAATTTAATTCTTAAATATAAAAAAGCGCATAGAAATCACTCTCGAATTTATGAAATGTGAACCAATCATGTTTTAAATATTTTAAAAGTATGTGAGGAACCCCTGGACAACCCACAGTTTTGACTCGCAATTACAAAAAGATACAAAATCATGCACAGCGATTATTTTTCTACTCACTTTGATGTGCTGATCATATAAATTGCCTTAATTTAATAATCTATCACAAAATTTCCAATATTTTTTTTTTTTAATTTTATGCGCGAATCTTTCCGCGGTTGTCTCGATTAGCACGAAATACTTATTAATATTTCCAATAATCCACTTTTATTGTATAGACTTACCAAATGGATTTAATTAAATCACCTCTCGTAGTATGCAAAAAGACACAATCATTTTATAGCATTTAGCGACCGTGAATCTTAAAAACAACGACGTGGTCAAGTGTATTATTTTTTTTACGACCAGAAACACACAAAAAACCGCGTGAAAAACTTTTAATTTTCCCGTATTGAAAAAAAATTTTTGTTATTAATTTTTGTTTTTCTTTTTGTTTTTATTCTGACATTTCATACTAAGGTTAACTACCCAGAGTTAAAATATTGATAAGTTATTATGGTTAAATTTTCATAGGGATAAATATTTAGTATTGGTTAGTTACCCATGGTTAAGGTAAAGTTAAGTTCTCGAGAAAAGTTAATGGGCCTAAGTGTTTTATTTTTTAAACACAAACATTTTTTTAAATCTATTAGGAACACAAGTTGATTCACTACAAATATTTTATATTTGTATTGAGGTCATATAATAAAATAAAAAAAATAAGTTTATAAAATTAATCTCTAAAAGAAACTGTAAATTCAATTAAAGGTTTAAGAAACCAGTTTATATATTAAATTTTATTTACAAATTTGTAAATTTGTGGACCTTTGTTCCTAATGGAACCATAGGACATAATATATATATATTAGGGTTTGGGATTTCCCGGACTTTTTCATTTCCCGGGAAACGGGAATAAAAAAATTTGATTCCCGGGAATACCGGGAAATATGTTTGAATAAAATTGTTAATGAAAACCACCTATATAAGTAATTTTTGTTAAAAAAACAACACTATTTCAGTACAAATTCAGTCTGTGTAGTGAGAATTCAAAGTAAAAAATGTTGAACGTTTGGTTTCACATAAATTACTCTAAGCACTGCCAAATGAATTGCATGATTCCAGCAGAAAGCACCCACTACTGGATTATCGGAAACAAACCGTTTCATCACATTCGGCCCATTAGATATGGTGGCCACAATGTTATTTTCCAAATACAAATAAAACTATTCTAGCCTTATTTCTACAATTCTTCTTAATTCATCAGCATTACATCTTCCTGATATATAAACCAACCGCAGGTTATAAAATGAATTATTTCCGTTTATACATATGTTCAAATATCTCTTTTGTGATATTCTTGTCCTTTCATCTAAGATTATAGTAAATCTCCTATTGTTAGAAATATTGCTCAATATATCTTATATATCTTTTACATGATTGTAGTAATTTAATATAATACCAGGTTTTTATTATAAAAACTTTCTTGAATAAACGAAGATCTAGTTATGGTGCGGATTGACATTCCGTTGACTGCGGGTAATTTAGATACCATTTCAGGAAATGTTTGCCCTACCATAAAACGTTCAATGCCTCACTTTTTTCTTCGGGTACTTTGCTAATTTTAGCTGTAACATTATTCTTGTTGTTGTTTTCTTCAAGAGAAGTTGCATGACTCTCAATTTTTTTTTGTTAACCAAATTTAGATGTCGGATAATACCTTCGTTAACAATTAGTCTTTTAGGGCAAATATTGCACTGCGCTGCATTATGCGAAAAATCTTTATTAGTTGAAATGCTCCTAATTACTTGACAAATATTTTTTGTGTTTCAAAGAAATTGATTCCCTTTTAAAATATTTTAGCAATAACATTTTGTTTTGGTATTAAGGCCCTGTGCGAGGTGGCTAAATAAATTCTAAACTAAATACAAATTGACAAAAGGGTTTTAAATTTCTTTGAACATTTTTCGAATATTTTCTTTAAATTTCATAGAATTTTGGAAACATGAATTAAGTTTAGATTTTGTTTAGCCAGTTCGCGCCCAACCTTAAAATTTTTTTTATGACTAAAATTAAAAAATCATATTCCAAACAAAAACAATTTAAAGAATTTAGTATTTTTAAAATTTCCCGTTTTCCCGGGAAAAATATATTATTTTCCCGGGAATTCCCGGCAAAATTTTCCCGGGATATACCGGGAATTCCCGCCCGGTAATTCCCGAACCCCAAACCGTAATATATATATATAAATTTGTCACAAGTTAGAGAATATTTATGAAGTTAAATAAATTAAAAACAATCTTGCCAATGCAAATTAAAGGCTGATAACCGCACTTTGAATTTGTAACACGATTTTCTATTAACAATGAATAAAAAAGTTTAATTGTTTAACAATTTTGGAAATTTTATATTAAAAAAATTTGTATTTTTGCTAAAAACGTGAAAAAAAACAATTTTTTTAAAATCTATTCCATACCGGTACGACACCGGTATTAAGGGAAAAGGTTTTTGAATACCGGTATTTTTTGAAATCAAGAATTTCGGTATTGGTATCGGTATCGGTTGTCAATTTGAAAGGGTTTTGAAACGGATAACGGTATTATAACGGTATCGGTTGCCAACCTTTAAAAAAAGGGATCAAGTGTATAGGTAATGTCATTTTTCTATTTTTGTTATAGTGAAAAATTTCAAGAAGAAATACGGATTTTTTTAAAACGAGGAATAACATCTTACACAATAATGTTTTAAATTACATAACCAAGATTATTGTATTTAAAATACGAACTTCAGAAACATTTGCTAAGTAAGAGCACAAAGTAACAGAAATGAGAAACTACAGGTTATGGTGCCCAGAAGTTAAAGAAACTTAAAAATATAAAATAAATATTAGTGTAAAGTGATGAGCGCAATATTTGAAACAATCGATAGAAGAAAATGTTTTTCTATGTTATATACTTTCCGAAATAGAAGGGGGGAACAAGTCTTTTAAAGGATCAAGTGTGTCACACTTCCCCTAACGCTTAAAATTTTTTATTAAAATTAATTAATTTAATGAAAACAATTTTAATCGGAATAGAAATTTCCTCATCAACTCCGTAGACAGGATTTATAGAACCCAATATCGGAAATTTTCGTTTAAAAATTTCCGTACAAAATGAAAAATTATAAAATTTCGTACATTTTTCTTACGGAAATTTCCAATTGTTGAATTCTATAAATCAACTCTACGGATTTGATGAGGAAATTTCAGATCTGACTAAATTTTTTGTCTTAAAATAACCTACATATTTTGACAGCCAATTTTTAGTTATTTATTTGTTACACATATTCATTAAATTTTTTTAAATATAAATATTTAAAAAGTTCTATTACGCCATTGTAATGCCATTTCCGTTAATTTTTATAAACCCGTTTATAAAATCCAGTCCATTTCCAATACTATCCCTTTTCAATCAAATTCCGGTACGGATTTCATAAAGACCACGTTGGTCAGTAATTTAAGTGCTTTTTGATCAATTAAAAGGCTAACTTTTTACACAGTTCTAAATTTACTATAAATATTATTATAATCAGAAATAAATACGAATTTTTACTAAAATAATAAAAAAAATTTCAAATGAAATTCCTACTTAAGTAAAATTTGAGTATAAAGTCTTAAGTGCTTAATTCTGACTATAAAACTGGCCCTATAGGTGATATTATAACTTTAAATTTGAATTTATTTTGTAAATAATCAAGAGTCAGTTTAATAGTCAGAGCTAACATCGATTTGATTCTTGAATATTTCTTATGTGAGAAATTTTCAAATCCAAATCTTAGTTATGACTATAAAACTGGCCCTAAGTTATATCTAAAATTTTAGATATAAAAAATTTTAATGAAAATTGTGAAAAAATATTAAAAAAATACAAATTTGAAATTCTGCAGGGGCCGCACTAAAATCAACAAAGGGCCGCATGCGTCCCCATGGGTATATATCAAGGGTGGGCACGGATTTGTCACCGACGGCCATATTGTGGTTTTTCATAAATTATACCGGGTCGCAACATACAACAAAAAAAAAAAACTACAAATCTTGAAGTAAAACGAAAGCGGAAGGAACTAATGTTTTATTGTTTTTTTTTTTCGAGAACAAAAAACGGTTTTAAATTCCATCTTTTCTAAAACTGATTCCACAAGAACTCATTTCAAACTTAACTTTTTCGAATTCTGTTTTGGTATTTTTGAATTACATAAGTAAAATTAAACATTATTGGAACACTTTTTTATAAAGGGTGGTCCAACCAAAACGCACGATGTTAATTATAAATAAAACAAAAATTTTTAAATTCCATCTTTTCCAAAACTGATTCCACAAGAACTCATTTAAAACTTAACTTTTTCGAATTCTGTTTTGGTATTTTTGAATTACATAAGTAAAATTAAACATTATTGGAACACTTTTTTATAAAGGGTGGTCCAACCAAAACGCACGATGTTAATTATAAATAAAACAAAAATTTTTCAGGGAATTATCTTAATATTTTTTATTATGGTAGAAGGATATGTGGAAATTATGTGTGAAACAAAATATCGGCCAAATGCTCGCCAAGGCTTCAGTGGCATACCTCTATCCGATAGTCCATATGCCGGACTATCGGAGTGCCGTTCGCTGGTCACTTCCCACCGTATCCTTGAACATTTACTAGCAGGAGGCGTGCCGTTCGTTGGTCACTTCCCACCATATCCTTGAACATTTGCTAGAAGGAAGCGAGCCGTTCGTTGGTCACTTCCCACCGTATCCTTGAACATTTGCTAGCAGGAGGCGTGCCGTTCGTTGGTCACTTCCCACCGTATCTTTGAACATTTGCTAGAAGGAAGCGTGCCGTTCGTTGGTCACTTCTCGCCGTATCTTTGAACATTTGCTAGAAGGAAGCGTGCCGTTCGTTGGTCACTTCCCACCGTACCTTTGAACATTTGCTAGAAGGAAGCGTGCCGTTCGTTGGTCACTTCCCACCGTATCCTTGAATATTTGCTAGCAGGAGGCGTGCCGTTCGTTGGTCACTTTCCACCGTATCTTTGAACATTTGCTAGAAGGAAGCGTGCCGTTTGTTGGTCACTGCCCGCCGTATCTTTGAACGTTTGCTAGAAGGAAGCGTGCCGTTCGTTGTTCACTTTCCACCGTATCTGTGAACATTTGCTGGAAGGAAGCGTGCCGTTCGTTGGTCACTTCCCACCGTATCTTTGAACATTTTCTAGCAGGAGGCGTGCCGGACGTAGAATCCCCGTGTACCCAGCAATATTAGATCCAACGAGAGAAAACCGCACCTCTCTCTTTCCGCTTTATTAAATTTAGCATTAGGTGTTTCGTAATTACATATAAGTGAATCAATAAATTGAACTTTTATAAAGTTTTAACAACGCCTTTTCTCTGTCACTGAACAAAATAAATTCCTGTGACGGACCCTACCCCCGCGAGCTTACCCCAGCAAACGGTGGAAAACTCGTCGTTACAGTGGCGCCTGAGCAGGGACAGAGAGTTAAAAGTTTTATATCGTTAATGGAACACCAGGCTAAAGAAAACAAAAAACTTTAACACCAAGTAAAGAGAGAGTACCAGGTTTCGGAGGATACTTGAATATCTTCATTTGAACACCGCCCAATATGTTGCGTACCTCATGGGCCTACACCCTAAGAAGTGAAGAGCTGGTCACCTACCTTAGCGAGTTCAACTTAGAGACTACAGGAAACGTCGATGAGCTGCCCAAACGACTCGCCCAATTCGTGGGCCGAGAATATGCGCCTGAAGTTCTACAAAGATTACTACAACTACAAATGAAGCATGAACCACCAGCCTCCCTTGCGGAGGGTAAGCTGGCAACCCCCAGAAAGTTTACAGTGCCGCCTGGAACAAATGACTCAACTGATGCGAACGAAATAACCGTGCCCGAAAATGGTACTGGCCCCAGGATCGGCCTAACCTCGACGTCGATCTCCACCGCCGACCTCAAGTCCAGCGCGGACCAGGTCCGGAAATGGGGAGTCAAATTCGATGGCGAAGGGGAACCGTTGGAGTTTAACAAAAGGATGGAAAAGTTGGCTCACATGTACGCCATCAGGATAGACACCTTGCCAACCATGATGCCAGAAGTTCTCACCAACAAGGCACTTATCTGGTTCCGGAACAATAATCGCCAATGGGAGACGTGGTTGTCATTCAGAACAGACTGCCTTAAGTTCTTCCTAACACCCCGGTATTTCGAAAGATTGGAGGACGAAGTCAGGAAAAGACACCATCGTCCTCGAGAGTCCTTCAGCGATTATACCCTGGTGAGGCACACTGGTTACTCCGAGACTCAGAAGCTCGAACGAATTTTCCGCAACGCGCTACCGGAATATCTGTGGTACATTCGACGGAAGGATTTTGCCACCTTGGGTGAACTCCTGGAGATGGCCGCTGACCGAGAGCAGATTCCGAAAGGCCCCCACCATATGCACGAACAGCACAGGTTGATGGCCCCAGAGAAGACTGGGCCTACTACACGTGGATCCATCCCTAACCCCCGAAGTGCGTGTCGAAACTGTGATCAGAGCGGACATTTTTCGGCTCAATGCGGGAATCCGCGCAACTTATTCTGTTGGGACTGTGGTCGCCGGGACATTTGAACGATCCAGTGCTGCCGTCGGTCGGGAAACGACCGCCGGACTCGTACCGAGAGAGTGTAACGATTCTCTTGTTACCGGTCAACTACCTTGGGAATTTAGCTACCTATTATTCCGGCTGTGCTCGTCGTTGGGGGGGTGTGTCTATTTCCCAAAATAGTTTTATTGAATCTATTCCAGGGGATTTTAATTTTAGGTAGCTTTCTTAAGATCACAAAAACAAACGATAAATATAGAAAATAAAAATTAAAGAAATAATAATGATGTCGATGATTGAAGTGTAGCTCATGTTGGAAATTGCTACACTAATCCGTCGCCCACCCTCCTGCTGACAAAATTAAAGTTTTTATGTCAGCCCGATAAAAAAATTATACCTACATACTCACATACCTAAGACATCACTTTTCGTAACAAAAAACCAAATTAATTTAAAATTCCATTTTAGGAATAATATAAATCCAATTTATTTATAATAATATAATTTGCAAACATATTTTAATAATTATATTCAGATAACCAATACACAAATTTATAAAGAATATAGATGGTCACCTTTTTAATTTAAAAAAAATTTGAAATTGTTCAACAAAAAGTTTCATAAAAAAAATTTTTGTTAACTAGTGTAAACAAAAAAAAAATTTAAATGTAAAATATGATAATGGTGAAAAAAAAACAATTTTTAAAATGGTTGAACAAAATGTCAAAAAAAAAATTTTGTTATCTAGTGTAAAAGTTTAATTGAAATGTATTTGCCAGTATTTAATTTACAACCAAATATATCATGAATACCCAAATTAGTCATTAATTTAATGTATGGCAACTCTATTTGCAACTAACATTTCAAAATTAGAACTTAATTATCAAAAAAAATTTTTCAATATTCAAAATATTCATGCTATATTAAACCAGTGGTGTTCAAAAGTAAAAATGTAGTTGTGTTGGTGAGAAAATGAGAATTGCACTGTAAGAAATGTTGAATGGGTTAATAGAATATGTATGAATTTATTTTTTGTTAAAAATATGGAAATGTTTTGTGTAAAAAGTGAAGTACTATCGGAAAATATAAATAAATACTACACTGTTTTAAAGAAACAAAAAAACAATTTTTGAAAGAAAGAAAAAAACAAATAAATACATACATACATAAGGGTGGCTTTTTTCATTCTATGTAAAACAAAAGGTTTTCAATTTTTTTTAAATCAATATCAATGATTTCAATGTATTTACATATTTATAAAATATCTTTAATCTGCATTTATAATCATAAAATATTTGTCGTACATTGGGTCATATGAATAAAACTTAGCAATTACTTCGAAGTAATTACTTTGGGCTTAGGAATGGCTTTTAACTCCAAATTTACCAATTGGCTGGTAGAATAGCATGAAACGTAATCGAAAATTAAAAAATTAAATTTCTAGTCTACTCCGAAGCAGACTAGATTTGTGAAGTAATTGCTTAAAAAACCCTGTATTTCCCCCTATTAGTAATATCTATTTTTTATTCATATGAGCCATTGTTATTAATATTTTTTTCAGTACATTAAAAAAAAATCAGTATATATCCGTACTCATGTTCATTCGTCGCTGTTTCAGTGACGACTAAAAGCAAGAGCGTAAGAATACATGTGAATTGAGCAGGGACAATTGTCCTATGGGCTGAACACCACTGTATTAAACGTTCATCAATATTTGAATGTAAAAATAAATTTACGTATATGAGCAGTGTTGCCATATAGCCAGTTTTAACTGTTTTTTACAGTTTTTTGGGATGCCTAACAGTTTTCCAGTTTTTTCTTGTAAAAAACAGTTTTTTTTTAAATTCATGGATTTTTTTACAGTTTTTTCATATTAGATCGGCACATTTGTTTAATTTACAACTTTTTCCCTAAAACTTAAGAATTAAAATATAAAAGTGCTTATGCATAATAATTTGAAAACTTTATAACACGTTTATAAAATGAATTTTGTATAAAATATTTGTCTTATAAAATGGCTTATAAGTGTTTATTATGACCCAAAACTACAATAAAACTTTCATATTGTCAAAAATTAGGTACAAATCGATACATAAATAAATTTAAAAATGCCAATATAAAACTATAAAATATGCTTACTGGAAACACAAAACACTTTTATAACAAATTTCATAAAAAATTAGCACGGAATAAAATTGTCTAAGTCATATCTGACACGCCATAGACCCGACGGACATTTTTTAGCCGAACTTTTCGGATCATTTCTAAATGAAGGATAATTTAGAAATTTATATTTTTTGAAAAAATTAAAACAATGTCTCATCAAAAAAGGCCAAAATTGATTTTTTATTTTTTTTAAATAAATATTTGCCAATTCTGAATAACAAATTACTACTATTTTTTCAATTATGATCAAAGACAATTCCAAAAAACTTAATTTTTGCAAACAAACAATTCCCGACAATCAAATAAAAGTCAATTTTATGTGGAATGCAAATCAATAAAGAATATTTTGAAGTACTACATTGATCAGTAAAGTATTCTATCCTAAGTCAGGGGTTAATCTCGGAAGGGTGACTCGATAAACTTTTTTTAACTTTAGATTCGGACCTGGGAGAACAAAATTCTTAAAAAAAACGTTTTATTAGGAGGCTATGTAAAAAGTCGATTACTATAAATGTCAAAGGCAATTAAATTGTCAAATCTCGATATTTTGAAAATTGATACCCTGGGATAATATTTTAGTCCCAGGATACTTCGGGATCCCAGAATTTCTTCTGATTTTTTAAATTTTTTTCGAAAAACAGTTTTTCTATAAAGAGACAGTTTTTATTTACAGTTTTTCTAAAAAAATATATGGTAACACTGTATATGAGTATATAAAAAAATCAACACAAAACACAACTTACTTTAACATTATCCAACGATGTTAGCAGGCGCCTGATAACAGAGTCGACGAGCTGCGTATTGTACTTATGTATAAAAAAATTATATAAAGGGTTAGAACCTTTATATAATTTAAAGAAAAATATCCATAAACACATGAACATATAATTTCAATATTTATACACACACACTTCATATACTGAAATATATTCAATATACCTGTAACCCTTTACATAATTTTTTTATACATAAGTACAATACGCAGCTCGTCGAAAATTTCCCCTTCGAACACACAAGAAAATTCAGCTGCCTTTTTAGAACGTCTCACACTATTTTAAAATTTTCGTTTTGATTGAAAATGTTTTTCAATTATGACAACAAATAATGTGAAAATCAAAACTATTATAGAAAAGTATTTTCGAATATACGCCCAAATAAACATGTTAGTACACTTCAAAGAAGTAACCGCTTTAAATATAGGATACCTGTATAAATCCTTACACCCAAAGAAAAATTTTCGTTTGCTTTCAATAAAATATAATTATCACAGATACAATTCGGCCTTTAACGAAATAGTTGCCCTCACAAGAGGGGGTGCGCGTCCTCGACCAAGCCTACCGCCCAACTAGAAATCTCTTTACAGTATACGAGAACGAAACTCCTGGCTAACGTCGGCTTAGAAGGCCGGCTGGTGGCAGCTACGGTTGATACTGGGGCTACAACATGTTTAGTGAGCCAGGCTATTGTTAATACATTACAAGATGTGTCAACTTTGCACCCACATGATTCTGGGGTGACCCTGGCTGATCGTTCTTACCGCCGAATCACCCATGCACTGGAACACACGCTCACCCTGGGAAACCGTAGCATTCGAACCGAACTCCTTGTCATGCCCGATACCACCGAGGATCTGATCATCGGTCTGAAGTTCCCGGAAGAATGTGGCACTAGGATGATATGTGCCGGTCTTACATGCAATTTTCAGCAAACCCAGGATGCCAATATACCGCTAAGCGGGGAGGCCAACCGCCATTTGACGCCATCTGTCCAACCCGGTACTACCACCAGTCCCGAAATTGGCTCTGTATCCTGCCCAGAACCACACCAGGAGGATGACGAGGTTACACCAGGACATATTCCGGTAAGTGATCACAGTCCGGAGGACCAAGATAGAATAACACATTTTTTAGAAGGGGAGCTGCAGAAGTTTGTAACGAACCTTCCGCCTTCGGTCTACCTCCTCCGGGGCAGGGCTACCTATAAAGCCGGCCGTGCTCAGGGCTGGGGTGTGTTCTTGCCCCATCGAAGGTAGATTAAGGAACGCTAACAAGAAATATTTAAATTATGTAGCTAAAAAAAATAAAAAGGTAATAAAATGATGGTGAAAACTGACAGAGAAGGGATGTTGATGATTGATAAGGGTAGTATTAGATGTCCTGACTACCCTGGTCTACACCCATCTTACCTTGCCGACTATAGGGTATATTTAAGTCTGCCCAAATTTTAAAACATTTCAAAGTTCAGTAATACCCGAAATATAAATTGAAGAACTCAAATATAAAAACATAAGGTATAATTTATTTATAGAAAAGATAAAAAGAATGCATTAATAAAAGAAAACTCAATTATGAGAAATTATTAATACTTACGTTTAAAAATATTTTCAATTAGAATAATTAAATTTAATAAAAAAATTTTATAAATTAAATTAGGAACGGTAGAGACAGAAAAAAAACTGAAGATTCATCCCTTTACAAGGATAATTTAAAATGGAAATGGCAACCCTAATGCCACAACTACGAAAAGTGAGAATTTATTGAAAATGAGTATAAAAAAAATAATTAAGTTTAATTTGGTGTATTTATTTATTTATTTTATTTATTTATTTAGCATACCAGTGCAACAAGAACTAGTCTTTTTAACAGCACATGGTTAAATAATGTTACATTAAATTGTGTTTGTATAAAAAAACCTCTATAAGAAAAGTAATATAGTTGTAAAAAAGAAAATAAAAAAAAAAAAAAAAAATTGACATTAGACACATGAACATCCCAGCAAAACTTTCTATTACCTGGTAATAAGGTTTGTAAGAAGAAATTAAGGTATGTAACCTCTTACTTTGCTATTCCAACAGCTATTATTTTAACAAGGGCATGTCATTGGAGGTATGTACTTTCCAAAAGTGGGCTAGGTAACAACATAAGAACATGTTACTTTAATGTTACATGTAAGGAGTTACTTAACCACTTACATAACCGATACTGAGCACAATACTACTTACATAACAGCTTAAAGTAAGGCCAAAAAAATGTGTTACAAACAGATCTGAAATAAGACATTATATACTTCTTACAAAAAAAAATTAAAATAAGACGTTATCGTGTTGGTTTTTTATAAATGCTAAAACGAAGCATATTCATATTTAATTAATATTTACTCAGATTAATATAAAGTTAACAAAAAACATAAAAGATATTTCAGTCAATATGTATAAAACATATAAATTATTTGTATCGAATATTTTAAATAGAAAATAACACTCATGTATCGCATTACAAATAACTCCTTATTTTGAGGTATTTGAATACACCATTGGTAATAAGTGGATATTTCTATTAAGTGATCACGTATCACATTAAAAGTAACTCCTTATTTTACGGTTTTAAAATATCCCATCTGTAATAAGTCGCTGCTATTATTCAGAACTCATGTTGTGTATTACAAGTAACTCTTTTCTTTGAGGTGTTTAAATATATCATTGGTAATAAGTTGCTATTACTACCCAGTAGTTATGCAGCACATTATACGTAAGACATTACATTTTAGTTATGAAATAATGCGATGGTAAGGGGTATGGTATTACCAAGTAATGTGTTCTGTAATACCAACATATTACCAAGGTTTTGCTGGGATTGTTACAATAATAAAATATGGGTACAAAGATTCGAGAAAAAAATATAATAAATAAAAATAATAAAAGTTTAATTAAAAAAATAATTTTTACAAAAATAAAAAAAGTATACAATTAAAATAATTTAAAATGTGTGTTACCTAAAATGTTTAAAAATATCACGTTTAAAATGCTTTGCATTGCTTGTGATTTGAATATTGTGAGGTAAGTGGTTCCAAAGACGGATACTGTTAATAAAAAAGTGTCTTTTTGACATTTGATTACGTTGAAAAATTGTCTTAATCTTTTTCCCCCAGTTTGATCGCAAAAACTTCAGCCGTTGGTATAGGTAGTCTGGTTCCTTTGTGTATATAATTTTCTGCAAGAAAATAAGAGAACGGCATTTAAGGAGGTTATCAAATGAAATGTTGTATATTTGCTTTGAGTACCGAGAAATCCTGGCAAAGCGTTTAAGCCCAAAGACATATCTGGCAACATTATTAAAAGTAACATTCAGTTTTTTCTTGCATAAGGAATCACTGTTAGAAAAAAGTTCACAGCCATACATTAGTGTTGACAGCACATACGTTTTTGCCAATAACATACGAACTTTTAACGGAGTATAATGTTGAGTCATCCATAAATTTCGTAGCATAGCCATTGTTCTACCGCATACTGTATTAATTTGATCTGACCAATCAAGTTTCCTATTAAATACTACACCAAGATTTTTTGCAGTATTAACAAGTTCAATTACAGACTTATTTATTTTGATTGATGGCACTGAATTTAATGTAGCGTTCTGTTTGCAGATCATCATTGCCTTCGATTTCCTGGCATTTAAGCAAAGACCATTCCTAGAAGCCCATACATTAATTCTTTCGAGATCATGGTTTAATTTTTCTACGCAGTCAATGACCCTAGACGGCTCGCAGCTAATGTAGAGCTGTACGTCATCCGCATACATTTGGACTCCACAGTGTTCAAGTTGAGAAGGCAGATCATTAGAATATATGGCATACAATAGAGGGCCAAGTATCTAGCCTTGCGGCACCCCCCTGGTGACTGAATAAACAGTGGATTTTCTAGTGCAATGGTGTACCGATTGCGATCTACCATACAGGTACGAAGACATCAGCTTTACAGCGGTCGAAGAAAAGTTACACATGTGTCTTAGTTTAAGGCAAAGAACTGAGTGATCCACTGTATCAAATGCCTAGAATAATCTAGTAAAACTAGAAATGATATCTTATTATCATTTAATTTGTCCCGTAATTCCTCAGATACATCATTCAAAGCTGTGAGGCAACTGTGTTTTGGTCTGAAACCGGATTGCCTTTCAGTTAATAAAGAATTCGCGTAAATATATTTGCTTATCTGCGTGTGGATCAGACGTACAAAAACTTTTGACAGATAAGGCAAAATTGCAATAGGACGATATTCCTTATCTGATTTGGGTATTGGAATAATTTTAGCATGTTTCCAAGCAGATGGGTAAATAGACGTACACTCAAAAAAAAAGTCAGTAAAGTTATAACAGGGTTTTGTCGTCGGCTGAGGTAGTCCAGTCGCGTCCAGGGTCTACTTGAGGACCCGTAAACCTTAAGTAAAAACACAATCGATTTTTCCTTTTCAATGTTTATAATATTATCTTTATTAATTAATTAAATTCAAATACAATACATTTCACAAATGGCAACACCTTGTTGATTCACTCGGGTTTATTCGGTTCGGAGAATTATCCGTCGGCAATACGAACTTCGGCTTCAGGTTCAGGTAGTCGTCCTCCGACTCGGTTATGCTCGGCAGGCAGTCGTCGTTCGACTCGGTCGGGTGTCGGCAGGTAGTCGTCGTCCGACTCGGTTATGTTCGGCAGGTAGTCGTCGTTCGACTCGGTTGGGTGACGGCAGGTAGTCGTCTTCCGACTCGGTTATGTGCTCGGCAGGTAGTCGTCTTCAGACTCGGGTATAGGTATCCTCGGGTTGGCGACCTCCTCTGCGGTGGAGTCGCATATAATCCCGATCACCTAGGCAGTGGTGATCAATAGAACAGACCGCGAAGGCTGTGATATTAGAACAGACCGCGAAGGCTGTGATATTAGAACAGACCGCGAAGGCTGTGATATTAGAACAGACCGCGAAGGCTGTGGTATTAGAACAGACCGCGAAGGCTGTGATATTAGAACAGACCGCGAAGGCTGTGATATTAGAACAGACCGCGAAGGCTGTGATATTAGAACAGACCGCGAAGGCTGTGATATTAGAACAGACCGCGAAGGCTGTGATATTAGAACAGACCGCGAAGGCTGTGATATTAGAACAGACCGCGAAGGCTGTGATATTAGAACAGACCGCAAAGGCTGTGATATTAGAACAGACCGCGAAGGCTGTGATATTAGAACAGACCGCGAAGGCTGTGATATTAGAACAGACCGCGAAGGCTGTGATATTAGAACAGACCGCGAAGGCTGTGATATTAGAACAGACCGCGAAGGCTGTGATATTAGAACAGACCGCGAAGGCTGTGATATTAGAACAGACCGCGAAGGCTGTGAAATTATTTATGAGACAACCAACCGAAGTCTATCGTCTTTCCAAAAATTAGCTCGTTACTGGCAAAGTATCGGGCTATGGCAGTTAGCTTTTGACCACACCGTGTGTGTAGCAACTTGAACTACTTATTTGAATTAAAAAATTAACCAAATGAGAATTATATGTGGCTAAAAAGCAAAGCACAAAAATGTATAAAACAATATACAGTAGTGTGTGCTTTAACATCCACACAAACTAACTGGTATGCAGTACGTATACAACATACATACGAACCCATATAAAGAATATAAGCAGTACCTGTATCGTATTCACACTGCATAAAAATAAATATTATCGATAAAGTGCGTTCACACTGAATTAAATTTCAATTATGTAAGTAGCCAAATTGGAGTGGTAATTTGCTACGTTACATCCCCCCCTCACTTCGGAGAGCGATGCTCTGTAATTTGTAGCTGGCCAGTATCTCCGAAGGGTTGGTTTTTTTTTTCTTCCTCTTTTTCCCGAGTAGGGTGGTTTTGCTAGGGAATGATGGAATTTGGACTATCGGAGTTGATGTCGATGAATTTTCGGTTTTGGTACCCGGTACAATGCTTGCTGGGTCAGGCTCGGTATCCCTGAATAATATACAGGTAGTTTTCCTTGCCCGTTGGCGAGATTTTCCACTTTTCCGGTATTCGGTATTCCCAGTCGTTTTCTCTGGCTTCGACTGGTGGTTCGTCTTTTCTATACTGCCATTTTTTTGGGCGACCAGTATGTTCAAATTGTCCATATTATTGAGACTTTCGGCCGATGAAACTCTTCGTGGTTCGGGATTCGGCAAGAGTTCACCTCCTAGTCGTATTTCAACTCCTACAGAGTCCATAAAATCCATTCCCAGTACCATCGGAGTAGCTAGTTTTGGTACCACAGCGGCTAGTAATTGAATATTTCTCCCTTTGTAATGTACAGCAACTGGATACACCATGCATTTGTGGAGAGTCTGGTCGGCCAATTCAACTAAACACTGGCTTCTCTTTGGTCTTATTTTCATCTCTTCTAAACACTTTTGTATAGAAGCATCAATATAAGTTCTTGATCCCCCGGCATCCAGCAACGCATGGATTTGGCGGCTGCATATTTCAATAGGTACATAGTACCGGCTATAGTCGAAATTGGAGCTAAATTTGGAGGAAGATGTTGTTGGGGATCGACACTTACAGCTTCGGGATAATACGTTGTCCTTCCCACAATAGGAACAAAATAATATATGAGGGTTCGAACATTGCCATCGTTCATGGCCTTTACTCTTACATCTCCAACAATGATTTGACCGTTGTAGGTTGACAACATATGAGAAGTATGTGGTTGATCGCTTCGCTTCAGTTCCTCGAACTCTTTCGCCAATTCTATCAGTTCGTCTAATGTCTTAATATCACTCCTTCGTACGTAGTGCTTATACTCCGTTCGCAAACCATCGTAAATACGATCTAGATGATCACGATATTTCAACTCTGGATGTCGTCGTGCAAGCGTAAGAATATCTATTATGTAATCCTGAGCACGCTCGCGATTAATTTGCCTTCGGTTGTAGAATGTCTGTTCCAAATGAGCTAAATACCGACTAGGTAGGAAGAATTTCATCGCTTCGTGCTTAAAAATGCCCCACGTTTTAATGTCAGGTCGTTTGACGCGATACCACCTAAGTGCATTCCCATTCAAGACTCCAGGTAGCGCAGGGAGTAAACGATTCAGAGGAATGCTATATCATTCGGCCAGCTCTTCAAATCTTTCGAGAAACTCTATAATGTCGGTGTCGCCAGTAAATTTTAAATCCCATCTATGAACAGTGTTCATAATTTCTGCATCCGAAGTTTCGGTTCGGCTATTTGCTGCTAATTGCTTCGGCTTGAAAGCATCAATAGTGGGGACGGGGAAACTAAATCCTTCCTCGGAGATTACGAGTTTTGCGGCAGATTTCACTTCATCTTCTAGATCCTGTAGTAAATTCTCCGAAGAGGCTCTTAATCGTTTTGCACGAATATGCTCGATAAACTGTTTGCGCAAGTGCTCGACGGTGAAACCGACAGTTTGTATTCCGCATTTTCGGCAATGCTCTATTAGCTGTTCCTTTTTGAGCATGTAGATCCAACCGAGTGTGTCAGTTGTCAGAGTGTGACTGGTGGATAACGGTTCCATTGGGTTGCCATTGTGTTTTTGACTCAATTCATCCTCGCTGGCGGTGGTGTCGGTTTTTCCGCTTTCCGATTTTGAATTGGGTCCCTGCTCGGGCACCATTTATAACAGGGTTTTGTCGTCGGCTGAGGTAGTCCAGTCGCGTCCAGGGTCTACTTGAGGACCCGTAAACCTTAAGTAAAAACACAATCGATTTTTCCTTTTCAATGTTTATAATATTATCTTTATTAATTAATTAAATTCAAATACAATACATTTCACAAATGGCAACACCTTGTTGATTCACTCGGGTTTATTCGGTTCGGAGAATTATCCGTCGGCAATACGAACTTCGGCTTCAGGTTCAGGTAGTCGTCCTCCGACTTGGTTATGCTCGGCAGGCAGTCGTCGTTCGACTCGGTCGGGTGTCGGCAGGTAGTCGTCGTCCGACTCGGTTATGTTCGGCAGGTAGTCGTCGTTCGACTCGGTTGGGTGTCGGCAGGTAGTCGTCTTCCGACTCGGTTATGTGCTCGGCAGGTAGTCGTCTTCAGACTCGGGTATAGGTATCCTCGGGTTGGCGACCTCCTCTGCGGTGGAGTCGCATATAATCCCGATCACCTAGGCAGTGGTGATCAATAGAACAGACCGCGAAGGCTGTGATATTAGAACAGACCGCGAAGGCTGTGATATTAGAACAGACCGCGAAGGCTGTGATATTAGAACAGACCGCGAAGGCTATGATATTAGAACAGACCGCGAAGGCTGTGATATTAGAACAGACCGCGAAGGCTGTGATATTAGAACAGACCGCGAAGGCTGTGATATTAGAACAGACCGCGAAGGCTGTGATATTAGAACAGACCGCGAAGGCTGTGATATTAGAACAGACCGAGAAGGCTGTGATATTAGAACAGACCGCGAAGGCTGTGATATTAGAACAGACCGCGAAGGCTGTGATATTAGAACAGACCGCGAAGGCTGTGATATTAGAACAGACCGCGAAGGCTGTGATATTAGAACAGACCGCGAAGGCTGTGAAATTATTTATGAGACAACCAACCGAAGTCTATCGTCTTTCCAAAAATTAGCTCGTTACTGGCAAAGTATTGGGCTATGGCAGTTAGCTTTTGACCACACCGTGTGTGTAGCAACTTGAACTACTTATTTGAATTAAAAAATTAACCAAATGAGAATTATATGTGGCTAAAAAGCAAAGCACAAAAATGTATAAAACAATATACAATAGTGTGTGCTTTAACATCCACACAAACTAACTGGTATGCAGTACGTATACAACATACATACGAACCCATATAAAGAATATAAGCAGTACCTGTATCGTATTCACACTGCATAAAAATAAATATTATCGATAAAGTGCGTTCACACTGAATTAAATTTCAATTATGTAAGTAGCCAAATTGGAGTGGTAATTTGCGACGTTACAAAGTCAGCAAAAAATGTTGCTGTGTCAGCAAATTTTTAGTCAGGAGCGTGCTTGCAAAAAAGTTGGTAATTTCAGCAAAAGGTTTGCTGAAATTCAGCGAGCTGATTTTTACCAAAAAAATAGTAATCTTCAGCAAAAGTTTTGCTAACACTTAGTCGACTGCAAATGAAAAAAATCCTTGCTAAAATCACTAAACTTTTTGCTGAATATTAGTAGACTAAAAAAAAACTCAAAAAACTTGAAGCAAAATTTTACTTTAGTTAATTTATTTGCTGAAAATTTAAATATAGAATATGTGTAGAGTTGTTTTTCTTTTTTTTTTGTCATTTCCCTTTCCAGACAAGGTGCGACATTTACATCTTGTCTATCTGGTTGTCGCCCACGCTATGAATGCGGTTATCAGCACAATTTTTGTAGCAAAATAAATTAGTAAAACATTAGTTCAAAATTAGTTTAGTGCTAAAAAAATATAACTAAAATTTTTGCTTAAAACGGAATTTCAGCAAAAAAATTGCTGAAAACTAGTACACTTGAAATACAAGACGTTTTACTAATTTTTCTACTAACTTATTTTTTTGAGTGTAGTTATTATTGTATTGAACAGATGTGTAATGTGCGGCAAAACGAAAGGAAGTATAAGTTTTATGAATTTGGGGTGAATTCCGTCATGTCCTATTGAATCAGATTTTATACTTAAGAAGGATTCTAAAACATCTTCCTGGTTAACATTTATGAATTCAAAACTGCTTTCATCTGCATTAGAATTGTTAGCAAATAGGGTATTGTAATAATTGACATCTGCATCTGGCATAGGTATGTTTACGAATGCAGAGTTTAATTGATTAGCATCAAGATTGTTTTCAGTTACATTATTAGTTTTATTTCTAATTCCCATATTACGTATTTCCCTCCATTTCTTTTTCGAGCAAACTGCAGATTTAAATTTGTCTTCATAAAATTTCAATTTACTGATCCTCTTTTCCACCTAAAATAAGCATGATTTCTTTTTTCGATAAGGAATTTGATTTCATTAGAGAACCAATGTTGCTCACAGTGATTCTTTTTTGTCTTAACTGTAATATATTTGTTGTAAAGGTAGTCCATATTGTTATGTATGAACATGATTTGTTCATCTACAGCAGGCATAAAGAAAACTTGGTTCCATACAATTCTGGGAAGTTCAGCTTCAAAAGACTGATAACACTATGCGACAGTCAAAATCGGGATGGGATGAAACCAACGGGAAATGTTATATCGGTCAAAAACAAGTTATACGTGTCCCGGCGTTTCGCTGGGTCACCCCTAGAAATCGAGATATATCTTTTTTTGACATAACTCGAGAACCACCAGTCCGATTTTGCTCAAACAATTTTAAAAAAATTAAGAATTACAATTTCTTTAATCTGTTCATATAACGTTTTTCTATATACTCAACAGTTTTGCCGGTAAAAATAAATGTTTGTTACCGCTACCATAAAAATCAATAACCTTTTGTTTATTACTTTTTTTTAATATTTTAGGCAAAAAATATTTTTTTCTTCATACATTTATTTTTACCGGCAAAACTGTTGAGTATATAGAAAAACGTTATATGAACAGATTAAAGGAATTGTAATTTTTAATTTTTTTAAAATTGTTTGAGCAAAATCGGGCTAGTGGTTCTCGAGTTATGTCAAAAAAAAGACCACCAAAGGTCAAATCGATATATCTCGATTCCTAGGGGTGCCCCAGCGAAACGCCAGGACACGTATAACTTCTTTTTTACCGATATAACTTTCCCCGGTAGTTTGAACCCTTCCCGATCACTGACCCCTACCATTTGTCTCACAGTGTAATTAATGTTTCTAAAATCTCTGTAAGATATAATTTGTTCATTGTTAACATCACTCTGGTAGTCGTATACCAACAAAATAATATCATGTTTTGAAAACAAAGAAGCTGAAAGTTGGTCGAATAACAATAACCGGGACAAATCATTCACAAAGCAGAGATCCAACAGTGTATTTGTAGTTTTTGTGAAATGAGTTGAAATTGAAGAATTTACCAGATGTATTTCTATTGCACTCATACTCTCCATTAGTCCTTTATTGGTTAATATATCATTGTTAAAATCACCAACTAGTATAACATCAGTGTAGCCCATTGTTATTGCTGATAATTTCGTTAACCATTCATCCATTTTTATTTTCTTATTCGGCCTATACATTGTGCCTAGTAATAGTTTTTGGTCTTTGCTAAAAATCTCTAAATACAAGGTTTCTATCTTACCATTGGAATCATCATACTTGTGTCAGTGTTGGTAAACAAAATTTATTGAAATAAATTAATATACATTAATACTCACTCAAAGTCCACCGTTGTCAAAAGGCGCCATATGACTGTAGACGAGCTGCGAAAACCACTTATATTTTTTTAAATTTTGAGTGTATGTACTCAGAGAATGAGTGGTGTTATTAAATTATATAAATTTGTAATGAGTGTAGTATAGTAAGAGCTTTTAGCTTGTATAAAAATTGAGTGTGTGAAATAAATGTGTATTTTTGAGTGAGTGAAATTGGTATAGGAATCTATGTTGTGTGTTTGTTGTATAAGAGAGAAAATGATATTTTTTTAAAATATTAAAATTAGGTAAGCATTTATATAGCGAAATAGAAATTAAAATAAAAATTTAGAAAATTACGTCAAAGGTTAATTAAATCTAAGACAAATAGTAAATGAAATTTAAAGTAACTAGTATTGTCAGTAATTAGTATTAAATTATGTGTAAATTTAGATTGAAATGAGAAAAGTACGATTAAAAAAATTTACACCACATAAATTGTAGCCACCTTAATACAGTTGTAATAAGGGTGGTTTTTCTGACCAAAATTATTTCCTTTATATTGATGTAGCTAACATTATGAATATATTGATGAATCTTGAGTGGAATTGATGAACTTATAATACAATTGAATTTTGAAGTGGGAGAATAATTAGAGATGAAAATTATTTGATTTTGACTCATTTAATAAAAAATGGTTTTTATATGATTTCCGCTCAATATTCCAATTTCAACAATAAACAATTTTTGAATCTGGTTCGTAAATATGAATACCACCGCCTGTTAGCGAATGTGTGGATGGTATTCATCTCCGAATTTCCTCACCGAATAAAACCAATTCTACAAAATAAATTCTTAAGTCCATTTCAATTTAAAATTACTGACTGTATCCTCTTACCTTACTCTATCACAGATTCCACACACAATCAATAAAGATGATAGATATTTAAAAAAATTAACTAAAATATTATTTTGGTGACACCTTTTGTCAGAAATAATTTTCACACAAATGAAATTTTATATATATTCAAAATCATTTACAACTTTTCCCCCAAGGCTATTTAGATTTAAATTTGATTTTTTTTTATCAACAAAACAATTCCGTATAAGCGTTGCCTTTTTACACTCATAAAAAAATATTAATAGCTAATTATAATTATATTCAATTTTGCTATTACACAAAAAAATTTACGTCAAAAATCGTCCTCACAAGTTCAGGGAACAGCACGGATTGTCCACCGCCGCTCGACATAGAATCGTGATGACGGACGATCGGCCCTTTAAAATCAGGTATGCTCCCAGGAACCCGGCCATGCAGGCTATCATCGACGCAATAGTGGATGAACTACTCGCCAATGGCTATATTGAACCCTCCAGGAGTGCCTATAGTTCACCCATCACACTGGCCCCAAAGAAAAATGGTACATGGCGGTTATGTATCGATTTCAGGCATCTGAACAGCAAATCCGACCCCGACGCGTATCCACTCCCACGAATCTCGACCATTTTGGACCGGCTTCGGAATGCGCGATAAGTAAGCAGCCTGGATCTGAAAGACGGATACTGACAGATCCCTTTGGAGGACGATAGCAAGAAGTATACCGCTTTTACCGTCGCCGGACGTGGATTGTATCAATGGCGAGTAATGCCTTTCGGACTGCATTCGGCCCCAGTCACCTTCCAAAGAGCCCTTGACAGCGTCATCGGGCCAGATATAGAACCATTCACCTTCGCGTATCTAGACGACATTATAGTCACCGGGAGCACATTAGAGGAGCACTTATCTAAACTGGCTGAAGTGTTCCGACGACTCCGCGCAGCTAACCTGAAAATTAATCCCGATAAGTGCGAGTTCTTTAAGAGGGATACGAAGTAAGCGGAAAGGGCATCCAAACTGACCCAGATAAAGTCGCGGCGATCCGGGAGATGACGGCTTCCCGCAACCTGCGAGACGATTTTTGGGAGTCGCTTCCTGGTTCCGTCGTTTCGTACCCGATTTCGCCGCCATCGCACAATCCCTGACTGCGCTACTCAAGAAGGGCAAACACTGGAAGTGGATGGTGGATCAACAGAGGGCGTTCGAGCTGTTGAAAACCAAATTAACGGAAGCACCGGTACTGGCATGCCCTGATTTCACGAAGGCATTCAAGCTACAGACGGATGCTAGCGACTACAGCTTAGGGGCAGTGTTGACTCAGGACTTGGATCACGGGGAAAGAGTCATCGCCTATGCAAGCAGGGGACTTAACGGGGCTAAAAGAAATTACACGGCGACTGAAAAAGAGTGCCTCGCGATAATATGGGGCATACGGAAAATGCGGATGTATCTGGAGGGGTACCGGTTTCACGTTATCATCGACCATCCGTCGCTAAAATGGCTGAACTCGATTAAGAATCCAACGGGTCGATTGGCTCGATGGGCTTTGGAGTTGAAGAAATATAACTACACGGTCGAATATCGGAAGGGGAAGCACAACGTGGTCGCAGACGCTTTGTCCCGACAGCCTATGGAGGTATTGCAACGAGCTGTGGAGGAGAGTGAACCAGTGGTATGCACATGGTGGCAGCGGAAGAAGGAGGAGGTCCGTCGCGACCCCGTCAAATACTCAGACTATGCAATCGTTGGTACTCAGCTTTTCAGGCACATCCCAAGGCACTCGAATGACGAGGACTCTACTCCCTGGAAATTGTGTGTTCCAATCACGTTACGACAACGAGTTCTCCAGGAGAACCACAGGCAACCAGCGGCCGGACACCTTGGAGTACGGAAGACTATAAGTCGGGTGAGCAACCGTTATTATTGGCCGGGGATGTACCGCGACGTTGCTCGGTTTGTAAGAAACTGCGAGTCTTGCCAAATATATAAGCCAAGTCAAGTGGCACCAGCGGGCGAAATGTTGGTGACCATCCCTGAGGAGCCCTGGGCCACCGTGTGCGCGGATTTCGTGGGACCACTGCCGCGCTCCAAACATGGGAATAAGATGCTCTTAGTTCTGTTTGACCGGTTTTCAAAGTGGGTCGAGTTGGTACCCCTCCGCAAGGCTACAGCCCAGGGGGTTGTTAAGGCCTTTAGGGAGAGAATTCTGGCCAGGTTTGGTACCCCGAAGATACTCATCACGGATAATGGTGCGCAGTTTACCAGCCGCCTTCTTGGAAATTATTTACGGGAAATTGGGGTCAAGCATCAATTTAGCGTCCCCTACTGCCCGCAGGAGAACCCGACGGAGAGAGCTAACCGCACTATCAAGACGGTGATCGCCCAACTGGCCCGAAATCGGCACAACCGATGGGATGAGCACCTTCCGGAGGTTACCTTGGTCATTAACACCAGTAGTTCCGAATCGACTGCATACAGTCCAGCGTACCTCGTACAAGGCCGGGAGCCTAGACTACCGGGGCCCTGTATGACGAAATAGCCACCGGTACGGGTGCCCACAATCGAGACCCAATGGAGAAGGCAAGTGAGCTGGCGGAAATCTTTCGAATTGTTCGACATCAACTCGGTAAGGCCGCGCAGGACCAGCGGCGGAATTTTAATTTACGTCGACGACCCTGGAAACCCAAAATCGGCGACTGGGTCCTCGTCCGTGAACATCCATTATCGAAGGCGACGGAGAATTTTGCCGCCAAATTGGCGGTGGTGGTTATGAGGTGGTGAATTTCCTCTCCCCCGTGATAGCACAACTGCGTAGTCGCGAAGGTGACCGTTTGAGGACGGCTCATCTTAGTGAGTTAAAACCCTGCACCGGACAACTGAACCCCCTGGAGGGGGGTGTGTAACTTCACCCTGATCATACCCATTTTTCTTGCTTGCCATTAACATTTGCCGGTCACTGACCCCGTACTAACTCTCATACCCTTACATATTTTAACAAAACCGAGTACTGTGCCAAAATCCTTACCTAATCAAAATCTTTCATTTGTTTTACCTACAGATCAACAACATACACATCTAACCACATAATCACTACCCGAGTAAAAAAAATTATATATAATCAAATATGGCATATATTACAATATATAATTAGACATGTCGTTATGTATATCCATATATAATTATATATGACGTCTTTTTTCCAAATTTTTTCCTTATATTATGCCATATATAATTTCATCTAATTAGATATCGGCCTTTATAATATTAGATATGGTATATATGATTATATATTACATAGCATGGCTGATCTTATTGCATATATAGTTATATATAGAGCTATATCTTAATATATATGGTGGCATTTTAGCAATATATAATTATATATGGTATCATTTAAACAATATATAACTATATATGGCGCTAGTTAAACTAGATGTTATCATACATGGTGCCATTTAAACCATATATTATCATTTATGGTGGCATTTAAACAATATATGGTCACATATGGTACCTTATGAACAAAATATTTAATACAGTTCCCGATATGATAATATATGCTATTATATATAGTGCCATATATATCGATATATGGTGTCATTTATACAATATATTACCATATATGGTGCCATTTAAACCATATATTATCATATATGGTGCCATTTCAACAATATATGCTCATATATGGTACCTCATGAACAACATTTTTTATACAGTTCCAGATATGATAATATATGCTACTATATATTGTATAATACCACCCGGTGAAAAATGTTCGTATATGTTCATATATGGTTTGCACATATATGAAGAAATTCAAAAAATGAGGTAACACCTAAGTATATGTTCATATATGGACATATATGAACAAATACATTTATTAAATATATGCGAATACATGCGAACGTTGCTGTCCTTTATTATAAGGTTGTACGATAGATATAAATTTATGTATGACATTCAAATTAGGCGCTACATATGTTCCTTTTTTTATTCATGGCATTAAATATAATTCCATATTTATCCAAATATGAGTTCCTTTTACATATATGGAAAAATGTATTCTTCGAAATATGTTCATATACAAGTCCCTTTTGCATAAATTGAATAACATATACTTTCATATTTGTCCATATATGAGTGCTATTTCCATATATGAAATAACAGATGCTTCCAAATATGTCTGTATATGAAATTTTTTCCATATATGCAATCACATATACTTCCATATATGTTCATATAAAATCCATATATGTTCATAAAAAATCCATATTTGTTCATATGTGTCCATACATAAACCATTTATGAACATGTTTGAGCGTATATGAACATTTTTCACCGGGCATATACTTTGATATATCATATCATTTAAACAACATACCATATGGTGCCATTTAAACAATATATTGTCATATATGGTAACTCATCAGAAACTACAATATTAACTGTATTTCAGAATCTATTAATTGTATTTCAGAAATTATAATTGTATTTCAGAAATTATCGAATATATTTCAGAAATTATTAATTGTATTTCAGAAATAATCAAATCTATTTCAGATTTTGTTGATTGTATTTCATAGTTAATAGAGAAAAATGTATTAAATACATTTCATAATTTCTGAAATACAATTGATAATTTCTGAAATACAGTTTGATAATTTCTGAAATATAAGTGATAAAACTGAAATTCAATTGACTAGTTCTGAAAAACAATTCATAAATCTGAAAAATAATTCATAAGTTCTAAAATACAATTAATTATTTCTGAAACACAATTGATAAATCTTAAAAACAATTGATACAATTAAAAATGGTGTATAGCGTCAAAAAGATGTAAATGGGCGCTGTGGTGTAATGGTTAGCGCGTTGGACTGCTACACGTGAGGTTGCGGGTTCGAGCCCCAACCAAGGAAACATCAATTTATGAAAAATAGTAATATGTATGAGCTTTTCTATCCCTCATACACATCGCAGTGTCCTCCTTCGGTGTTCCCATAGCACTTAACCCTACCGAAGTAAAATAATATAACAGGGCTATGAACTAAAAAACTTCAACAAAGTTCGCCAACTCACCATCAGATGGTGCGCAACAACTGTTCTAAAATTCAACATCTCGCGCAATTACAGTGTTGCCATATTTGAAGCCCTTCATCTTTCACCACCTTTCACTTCTTCTCTATCCCCTTTCCAAAGGAAGCAACACGTTAATTAATAGGAAGAATTTCCTGTGTTGCTTCTCTTTAAAAAAAATATATATATATATATATATATATATATATTTTATTAAAAAAATTCAATTTAATAAAAAAAATATAATTTTATAAAAAAAATTTATAGAAAAAAAAATTATAATTTTATAAAAAAAAATTCATTTTATAAAAAAAAAAAAAATGCATAGCCGTGAACGGTATCCAACGCGAGACCTTCTGAGTTTAAAGCTTATTTTAACAAAATATTCTAATTTTTATAAAATCAGTGCTCTGCCAGTGTATTATTTTTTGAACAGTTGGCAATATCTGGCTGGGATCTTATTTAATCCCAAATTAATGAAGATCTTACATAGTACCCAAATATAATGCGGGATCTATTTTTATCTGTCATTTCTGTGGACACCCGAGTAAAAACAGTTACATATAGTCGTATAAAATGCGATTAAGTTATATATGTATAAATATACTGTTTCATCCGAAAAATGGCCCGATGTAATTGTATCAGTTGTTTATCAGTTTTTATCTAATTCTATTAGTTTAGATCTCAACTAATAAAATTATACATTATTCAGATGAAATTATATCCAATTTTTGACCTGATACAATTTTAGCGGTTTATATCTAATGGTATCTGTTTAGCTCGTGGTTGGTACAATTTTATATAAATAAAATATATTTGTATACGACATTTGCCTTATATAATTGTATCAAAGTTTTAAAGCAGATCTAATTGCATCAGATCAAATTTCAGATATAACTATATAAGTTTGTATAGTAATGTATCAATTTAGATCTAAACTAATACCATGCGACATAAACCCATAAAATTGTATCAGGTCAAAAATCAGATAAAATTTCATATGCTTAATATATAATCTAATTAGTTAAGATCTAAACTGATACAATTAGATAAAAAGTGATAACCAACTGACACAATTATATCGGGCCATTTTTCGGATGAAATGGTATATGGATCACATTAAGTTATATATTACCATATAAAGCTCCATATTAATTTTTTTTTAATAGGGTACCATATTAAAAAAATTAATGAAGTACAACATACAATCATATCTTTTTTTGATACCGGCCAAAATAAAATTTTATTCGAAAAATGGTGGATCGTACTGCAGTAATTTAGATCCACCTTGGATCTAATATTATGAAATACGATCCGAAAAACAAATTTATCTAATTATATAAAATTGGATGTGACATAATTATAATCAAGAAATAATTTCAATAGAATGGACCGTTTAATGCAATCTGAGCGATATCTGAATGATTTCCCAACAAACCAAACGATATCGTTTCGAATTCGTAACGATATCATTTCGATGATACGTTTGTCCGAGAATGATATCATTAACGATTCATAAGTAATAGGTAGGTACTGTGAAGAAAAGTGCACATTCGTTAATGATATCGTTTTTTCATGAAATAACGATATCGTTATGATATCGAAAATATCAGGCAGTGCGATAATAATAATAATTGCAAAATTTTTGTCGTTATTTTATCACTATTCGATGAAAATATGATATCATTGACGATATCGAAATAAAAAAGTATATATGATATCTTTAACGATTAAATTAGAAGAAGCAAATATGATTTTTTTCAGAAAATTTATCGTTATTTTGAAAAATTATGATATCATTACGAGTTCATATTTTTGTATCATAAACTATAGCAAATATGATACTTAATATGAATTCGTTAACGATACTGTATCGTTTCATGGTTTATTGGGTTATTTTTTTCTAATGGTATCAATTAAAATGTAACTTTTTGTATTAAATCTAATTTTATATAATTACCCGAGTAAAAAAATTTATATATAATCATATGTGGCATATATTACAATATATAATTAGACATGTGGCTATGTATATCCATATATAATTATATATGACGTTTTTTCCGAAAAATTTTCTTTATATTATGCCATATATAATTTCATCTAATTAGATATCGGCCTTCATAATATTAGATATGGCATATATAATTATATATTACATAACATGGTTGATCTTATTGCATATATAGTTATATATAGAACTATATCTTAATATATATGGTGGCATTTTAGCAATATATAATTATATATGGTATCATTTAAACAATATATAATTATATATGGTGACAGTTAAACTAGATATTATCATATATGGTGCCATTTAAACAATATATGGTCATATATGGTACCTCTTTAACAAAATCTTTAATTCAGTTCCAGATATGATAATATATGGTAATATATATAGTGCGATATATATTTATATATGGTGCTATTTAAGCAATATATTATCATATATGGTGCCATTCAAACCATATATTATCATATATGGTGCCATTAAAACCATATATTATCATATATGGTACCATTTAAACCATATATTATTATATATGGTGCCATTTAAACAATATATGGTCATATATGGTACCTCATGATCAAAATTTTTAATACAGTTCCAGATATGATAATATATGATACTATATATAGTGCCATATATATTTATATATGGTGCTATTTAAGTAATATATTACTATATATGGTGCCATTTAAACCATATATTATCATATATGGTGCCATTTCAACAATATATGCTCATATATGGTAACTCAACTAGAATATTAACTGTATTGCAGAAGCTATTAATTGCATTTCAGAAATTTTAAATGTATTTCAGAAATTATTGAATGTATTTCAGAAATTATTAATTGTATTTCAGAAATAATCTAATCTATTTCAAAACTTGTTGATTGTTTATCATAGTTAATAGAGAAAAATATCTAAATTACATTTCATAATTTCTGAAATACAATTGATAATTTCTGAAATACAGTTTTATAATTTCTGAAATACACTTGTGAATTTCGGAAATACAATTAATAATTTCTGAAACAGACTTGATAAAACTGAACTTCAATTGACTAGTTCTGAAAAACAATTCATAAATCTGAAAAATAATTGATAAGTTCTGAAATACAATTGATAAAACTGAAATTCAATTGATTATTTCTGAAATACAATTAATAAATCTTAAAAACAATTAATACAATTGAAATGGTGTAGAGCGTTAAAAAGATGTAAATAAAATTATTTTATT
This sequence comes from Leucophora obtusa, assembly GCA_949987735.1. NCBI lineage: Eukaryota > Metazoa > Arthropoda > Insecta > Diptera > Anthomyiidae > Leucophora > Leucophora obtusa. Next base: position 122,520,351 of record OX465295.1, on the reverse strand, counting down.
GAAAGATTTCAATTTAATAAAAAAATAAATATATAATTTTATAAAAAAATTTATAGAAAAAAAAATTTTAATTTTATAAAAAGAAATTCATTTTGTAAAAAAAATGCATATCGAACTCGAGACCTTCTGAGTTTAAACCTTATTTTAACAAAATATTGTAATTTTTATAAAATCAGTGCTCTGCCAGTGTATTATTTTTTGAATAGTTGGCATCTTGGATCTTATTTAATCCCAAATAAATGGAGATCTTACGTAGTACCCAAATATAATGCGGCATCTAATTTTATCTGTCATTTTTATGGATAGTTTTAGATGTCAATCCCCAAATATATTGCTGTTTCTAATTCTATCTGCCATTTTAATACCTAAATAAATTGCTGGATCTATTTCGATCTGCAATTTATGGGAAAAATTAAGATCTTACCAAATCACTAAATATATCACTGGATTCAATTCGATCTACAACTTATTGAAAAAGTTAAGATCTTACGCAATCCCGAAATATATTACTAGATCTAATTTCATCTGTTATTTTTTTCATAAATTTAGATCTTACGTAATCCCCAAATATAATCCTCGATCTAATTCGATCTGCCGTTTTCCAGATAAAGTTAGATACAACTTAATCCTAAAATATATATGTGACCTTCTCCGAGAAAAGGGACCTAGTGTGTGAAAATTAAGTTTTGAGAAGAACGCATTTAAAGTTTCATAACGCATTATCACTTTGAACACACCTTCAGTTGGGAGATGCGATTTGGTATGGTTACCCGAGTAAAAAAAATTATATATAATCATATATGGCATATATTACAATATATAATTAGACATGTGGTTATGTATATCCATATATAATTATATATGAGGTTTTTTCCGAAAAATTTTCCTTATATTATGCCATATATAATTTCATCTAATTAGATATCGGCCTTCATAATATTAGATATGGCATATATAATTATATATTACATAACATGGTTGATCTTATTGCATATATAGTTATATATAGAACTATATCTTAATATATATGGTGGCATTTTAGCAATATATAATTATATATGGTATCATTTAAACAATATATAATTATATATGGTGACAGTTAAACTAGATATTATCATATATGGTGCGATTTAAACAATGTATGGTCATATATGGTACCTCATAAACCAAATCTTTAATTCAGTTCCAGATATGATAATATATGGTACTATATATAGAGCGATAAATATTTATATATGGTGTTATTTAAGCTATATATTATCATATATGGTGCCATTCAAACCATATATTATCATATATGGTGCCATTCAAACCATATATTATCATATATGGTACCATTTAAACCATATATTATCATATATGGTGCAATTTCAACAATATATGCCCATATATGGTACCTCATGAACAATATTTTTAATTCAGTTCCACATATGATAATATATATACCATATATAGTGCCATATATATTTATATATGGTGTTATTTAAGCAATATATTACCATATATGGTGCCATTTAAACCATATATTGTCATATATGGTGCCATTTCAACAATATATGCTCATACATATATGGTACCTGATGAAGGACATTTTTTAAACAATATTAATATATAGACATATATGGTATCATTTAAACAATATATTGTCATATATGGCACAATTTAAACAATATATGGTCAAATTTGGTACCACATCAACATTTTGAATACAATTCCATATATGGTTTAATTTGAATAATGTAAAACTATGTATGGCGCTATAAAAAATATTATCAGATATGTTACTTCATTAACAATATTTATAATACAGTGTCATATATTGTAATATATGTATATCATTTAATATATATTGATGTATGGTAATGGTACAATAATTCCAATATCAGTTGAGATACAATTTGTGGGTCCATATCAACAATTTGTTCACGTACATTTAACATATATATATGTACATTTAAGTCATAATTTATAAACACTTTATAAAGTTAAATAGTTCCATAAACCTCGTCTAACTGTATAGAATGTTTATGAATATACGATTTAATATATAATAATTACAACTACAAATTGGTGCCATTATCTAAAATTTTATTTAATGTTAACTTATAATAAAATAAAAATGTATTTCCTAAAAATAAAAATATAGTGTTAATTAATGTTAATATACAATATATATATATATATATATGTCCTTTATTTATTTAAATTACGTAGTAAAAAAAGAGTTTACACATAACACTTAAATAAAAAGTTCACGAAGAACATAGGGCGTCAACGAATTCTCTCCATTTATTTCTGTCTCCGGCAAGTGATTTAATTTGGTTCCAGGTTTTACGAGCTGTTTCATATTCTTTTTTGGTACATAATATACAATAGGTTTAAGTTTAACATCCCAGACAGAAAAATATAATCGGCACAATGCTGGCAAACCGTTGGCGATGGTCGGTTATGCGTTGGCAGAACGTTGCATTAACTATCTTGGCAAAAAAATAGATTTCAAAAAACATTTTCAAAAAATTGAGAAAACTTTTTTTAATATTTGCTTTTAAAAACATGAAATTTAACCCAGTCCACCAGATTTTCAGCCAAGACCTCTACACTCTAATCAAACGCGACTTGTTATAGATGTGTGATAGCTACAAATTAAATGAATGATAAAAGCATTTCGAGCTAACTTATAAGCATCGAAAAAAGGTATTCCAGAAATTATTAAATGTATTTTAGAAAATTTTAATTGTATATCACAAAATATTATTTACACTTCAGAAACTATTTACAATATTACGCAAATTAATTTATTTATTTAGTTGTGTCCAGAAATAATGAAATCTATTTCAGAATTTCATAGCTAATAGAGAAAAATTTCTCAAATACATTTCATAATTTCGGAACTATGATTGATAATTTCTGAAATACAGTTTGATAATTTCTGAAATACAGTTGTGAATTTCGGAAATACAATTAATAATTTCTGAAACACAATTGATAAAACTGAACTTCAATTGACTAGTTCTGAAATACAATTCATAAATGTGAAAAATAATTGATGAGTTCTGAAACACAATTGATAAAACTGAAATTCAATTAATTATTTCTGAAATACAATTGATAAATCTTAAAACAATTAATACAATTGGAAATGGTGTAGAGCGTCAAAAAGATGTAAATAAAATTATTTTATTCAAAGATTTCAATTTAATAAAAAAATAAATATATAATTTTATAAAAAAATTTATAGAAAAAAAAATTTTAATTTTATAAAAAGAAATTCATTTTGTAAAAGAAATGCATATTGAACTCGTTACCTTCTGAGTTTAAACCTTATTTTAACAAAATATTGTAATTTTTATACAATCAGTGCTCTGCCAGTCTATTATTTTTTGAACAGTTGGCAATATATGTCTGGGATCTTATTTAATCCCAAATAAATGGAGATCTTACGTAGTACCCAAATATAATGCGGCATCTAATTTTATCTGTCATTTTTATTGATACTTTTAGATGTCAATCCCCAAATATATTGCTGTTTCTAATTCGATCTGCCATTTTAATACCGAAATAAATTGCTGGATCTAATTCGATCAGCCATTTTTCTGATAAATTTAGATCCAAGTTTATCCCCAAATATATTGCTTGATCTAATTCGATTTGCCATTTTTCGGATCAAATTAGATCTAAGTTTATCCCCAAATATATAGCTAGATCTAATTCGATCTGCCACTTTTTCGGATCAAATTAGATATACGTTTATCCACAAATATATTGCCGGATCTAATTTGATCTGCCAAAATTGAGATCAAATTAGATCTAAGTTTATCCCCAAATATATAGCTGGATCTAATTGGATCCGCCATTTTTCGGATCAAATTAGATCTAAAAATATCCGCAAATATATAGCTGGATCCGCCAATTTTCGGATCAAAATAGATCTAGATTTATCCCCAAAGATATCACTGGACCTCCCAATTTTGAGATATAACTTCATCTTAGTTTATCCCCATATATACAATGGGATCTAATACGATATGATTGGATACACCCAATTTTGAGATCTAATTGGATCAGCTAGATATTACACCAGATCTTAAACAATATCAAATTGGATATAATTAGATATTGCGCGAGATCAATTTTTTTTACTCGGGTAGTTATGATTGGGTGCTTCAACTCATTTCATCTTATTCTACACCCTTTTAGGTACCAGAATCCACTCTTAAGTCCAAACCCGTTTTTTGACACACTAGGTCCCTTTTCTCGGAGAAGGTCACATATATCTAGATCTACTTTTTCGTATAAATTTAGATCCAAGTTTATCCCCAAATATATTGCTGGATCTAATTCGATATGCCATTTTCCGGTTAAATTTAGATCCAAGTTTATCCCCATATATATTGCTGGATCTAATACGATCTGCCATTTTTCTGATAAATTTAGATCCAAGTTTATCCCCAGATATATTGCTGGATCTAATTGGATCTGCTATTTTTCGGATAAATTTAGATCTAAGTTTATCCCCAAATATATTGCTAGATCTAATTCGATCTGCCACTTTTTCGGATCAAATTAGATCTAAGTTTATCCACAAATATATTGCTGGATCTAATTCGATCTGCCAAAATTGAGATCAAATTAGATCTAAGTTTATCCACAAATATACAGCTGGATCCAATAGGATCCGACATTTTTCGGATCAAATTAGGTCTAAAAATATCCCCAAATATATAGCTGGATCCGCCAATTTTCGGATCAAAAAAGATCTAGGTTTATCCCCAAAGATATCATTGGACCTCCCAATTTTGAGATATAACTTGATCTTAGTTTATCCCCATATATATAATGGGATCTAATACGATATGATTGAATACACCCAATTTTGAGATCTAATTTGATCAGCTAGATATTACAGCAGATCTTAAACAATATCAAATTGGATATGATTAGATATTGTGCGAGATCAATTTTTTTTACTCGGGTAGATTAATCCATTTTTTCGATCTGCCATTTTTCGAATCAAATTAGATCTAAGTTTATCCCCAAATATATTGCTGGATCTAATTTGATCTGCCATTTTTCAGATCAATTTATATCTAAGTTTATCCCCAAATATATTGCTGGATCTAATTCAATGTGCCATTTTTCGGATCAAATTAGATCTAAGTTTATCCCCAAATGTATTGCTGGATCTAATTCGATCTACCACTTTTTCGGATCAAATTAGATCTAAGTTTATCCACAAATATATTGCTGGATCTAATTCGATCTGCCAAAATTGAGATCAAATTAGATCTAATTTTATCCACAAATATATAGCTGGATCTAATTCGATCCGCCATTTTTCGGATCAAATTAGATCTAGGTTTATCCCCAAAGATATCATTGGACCTCCCAATTTTGAGATATAACTTGATCTTAGTTTATCCCCATATATATACCATGGGATCTAATACGATATGATTGGATACACCCAATTTTGAGATCTAATTGGATCAGCTAGATATTACAGCAGATCTCAAACAATATCAAATTCGATATGATTAGATATTGCGCGGGATCAATTTTTTTTACTCGGGTACCCATACCGTCACCCACTTTCTAAATACACCCACACATCCTAGAATCAGATTTCAGTGAGTTGCTTAAGGAAAGCTAGTATGAGTTACGTCAGGAGGGGAAAGAAATCGGAAGGCGGCCGATAAACAAGATTTTTGCCATACCATCCACCAAGGCCTACCATGAGTCGCCATCATGCCCAGGGGACCCGACCGACAACTAAACCCCAATTATTGAACCGCTTAGTACAAAGGGCAGAAAGCACAGGTCATCTGACCGACAACCACGACATTTGCCAAATCGTCGAAGAGGCCCTACGACCCTGGTGGAACACGCAGGTGGAATTGAGGCCACGGAATCAGCCTAATCCCTCGACAATCCACGCTGTGTGCTTGTCCTTAACCGGTTGACCGAGGAGAAGATACGTCAGGCTTGCGGAAGTCGTTACCGATAGCAACTTCAGCAAATTTACTGGCAACGACCACCACGCCAACACCATTGCGGAGGAACCGCTATCGGACAACGAGGTCATAAGAAGACCACGATCTCGCCGAGGCCGCCCAATGAGATTGTGTAGCGAAAATGACGATGGGGGCGATATTATCGTGCTTACCAGTGAGGATGAAGTTCCGACACCCCAGCGATCGCCTGTGATATCACCAATTTCATCCCAGGAACCAGTAGGCGGCCGGGAAGACGAGATATTCCTCCACGTTGACATGGTACGATGCAGGGAGGCTACGAATCCAGTCCAATGTAAAGAGATATCGTCATCCCAGACATCATCATCCAGCGCAGTTTCGAGTCCACCAACGCCAGGCGCGAGGTAGGTGCCTACACAGGATGTGTTAGAACTGAGCCCGTAGCCAATAGAAATCTTAGCTGATTCGGGGCCCACTCTCCAGGGAACTCCTCCAACGCCACGGATACCATCCACAATCTCCTTGCTCCAAGCGATCGGGTAGTATGACCCCAAATCATCAGAACCGGCTACCGTGGCCATGACTACACGTAAATCGGCGGAAGGTTATGGTTAAGCATTTGGGCCCCGCAGAGGCCACTCATCTGTAAACCATCAAGTAAAGGTTCGTGTTCGACTAAGGTCCCCAGGGAGGGACCATGTGTAATGGCAGAAGTCGGTCCCTCGTTTCTGCCAAAACCCTTGAACCTAGGAAATAGCATAAGAACAATAGTAAATTAAGAGAAGAAATAAACATAAGGAAATAACAGGAGAATAATGAATTTAAAGCAAAATATTATAGATATAAGGAAAAGTAATGAATTTAAAAAGAACTATTATAGACATAATAAATATAACTTTAGACCCAATGGAAATGCAATTATTAATTGGCCGGGCAATTCCCAAACACCCCTCGTAGTTTTTCTGGATAATTATCAAACGGCCCTCGATACACGCAAGGCTGGCAGCCGCCAAAGGGTTCACAAGGTATTACTAATCATATCTTCTCTTTCTAGCTCTTTTTATTAAAAATTATGTTTTCTATGAAATGAAAAAACTTGTTGAGTTTTATTTTTGCTTACCAGCACATAAGGCCAACGTAGAACAAGAGCTTGAATGAATGAATGAGAATGAATTCACTGAATGAGATGAATTCACTGAATTCGTTCAGTCAATTAAAAAAAAATAAAATTACGTTCAATGAATTAAAAAAAAAATACGCTCACTGAATTAAAAAAATTACGTTCACAGTATTAAAAAAATATATTCACTGAATAGAAAAAAATTGTAATGGCAGAAGTCGGTCCGTCGTTTCTGCCAACACCCTTGAACCTAGGAAATAGCATAAGGACAATAGTAAATTAAGAGAAGAAATAAACATAAGGAAATAACAGGAGAATAATGAATTTAAAGCAAAATATTATAGATATAAGGAAAACTAATGAATTTAAAAAGAACTATTATAGACATAATAAATATAACTTTAGACCCAATGGAAATGCAATTATTAATTGGCCGGGCAATACCCAAACACCCCTCGCAGTTTTTCTGGATAATTATCAAAAGGCCCTCGATACACGCAAGGTTATATAAAGCGCAGCATCACAGAACTCGATATCAGTTGCTGACAGCCGCCAAAGGGTTCACAAGGTATTACTAATCATATCTTCTCTTTCTAGCTCTTGGATACTCATCCTGACAAGGACGTGTGCCAAATCACCTGCTACTATCCTTCGAGGTCCTGCGAATATCCTTCGAGGTCCTGCTAATATCCTTCGAGGTCCTGAAAATATCCTTCGAGGTCCTGCGAACATCTTTCGAAGTCCTGTGAATATCCTTCGAGGTCCTGCGGATATCCTTCGAGGTCCTGCTAATATCCTTCGAGGTCCTGCGAATATCCTTCGAGGTCCTGCGGATATCCTTCGAGGTCCTGCGAATATCCTTCGAGGTCCTGCGAATATCTTTTGAGGACCTGCGAATATCCTTCGAGGTCCTGCGAACATCATTCGAAGTCCTGTGAATATCCTTCGAGGTCCTGCGGATATCCTTCGAGGTCCTGCTAATATCCTTCGAGGTCCTGCGAATATCCTTCGAGGTCCAGCGGATATCCTTCGAGGTCCTGCTAATATCCTTCGAGGTCCTGCGAATATCCTTCGAGGTCCTGCGGATATCCTTCGAGGTCCTGCGAATATCCTTCGAGGTCCTGCGAATATCTTTTGAGGTCCTGCGAATATCCTTCGAGGTCCTGCGAACATCATTCGAAGTCCTGTGAATATCCTTCGAGGTCCTGCGGATATCCTTCGAGGTCCTGCTAATATCCTTCGACGTCCTGCGAATATCCTTCGAGGTCCTGCGAATATCCTTCGAGGTCCTGCGGATATCCTTCGAGGTCCTGCGAATATCCTTCGAGGTCCAGCGAATATCCTTCGAGGTCCTGCGAACATCCTTCGCAGTCCTGTGAGTATTCTTCGAGATCCTGAGGATATCCTTCGAGGTCCTGCTAATATCCTTCGAGGTCCTGCGAATATCCTTCGAGGTCCTGCGAATATCCTTCGAGGTCCTGCGAACATCATTCGAAGTCCTGTGAATATCCTTCGAGGTCCTGCGGATATCCTTCGAGGTCCTGCTAATATCCTTCGACGTCCTGCGAATATCCTTCGAGGTCCTGCGAATATCCTTCGAGGTCCTGCGAATATCCTTCGAGGTCCTGCGAATATCCTTCGAGGTCCTGCGAACATCCTTCGCAGTCCTGTGAATATCCTTCGAGGTCCTGCGGATATCCTCCGAGGTCCTGCTAATATCCTTCGAGGTCCTGCGAATATCCTTGGAGGTCCTGCGAATATCCTTGGAGGTCCTGTGGATATCCTTCGAGGTCCTGCGAATATCCTTCGAGGTCCTGCTAATATCCTTCGAGGTCCTGCGAATATCCTTCGAGGTCCTGCGAATATCCTTCGAGGTCCTGCGAATATCCTTCGAGGTCCTGCGAACATCCTTCGCAGTCCTGTGAATATCCTTCGAGGTCCTGCGGATATCCTTCGAGGTCCTGCTAATATCCTTCGAGGTCCTGGGAATATCCTTCAAGGTCCTGCGAACATCCTTCGAAGTCCTGTGAATATCTTTCGAGGTCCTGCGGATATCCTTCGAGGTCCTGCTAATATCCTTCGAGGTCCTGCGAATATCCTTCGAGGTCCTGCGAATATCCTTCGAGGTCATGCAAATATCCTTTGAGGTCCTGCGAATCTCCTTCGAAGTCCTTCGCATATCCTTCGACAATTCACCGTATCCTTGAACATTTACTAACAGGAGGCATGCCGTTCGTTGGTCACTTCCCACCATATCCTTGAACATTTGCTAGAAGGAAGCGTGCCGTTCGTTGGTCACTTCCCACCGTATCCTTGGACATTTGCTAGCAGGAGGCGTGCCGTTCGTTGGTCACTTCCCACCGTACCTTTGAACATTAGCTAGATGGAAGCGTGCCGTTCGTTGGTCACTTCGCACCGTATCCTTGAACTTTTGCTAGCAGGAGGCGTGGCGTTCGTTGGTCACTTCCCACCATATCTTTGAACATTTGCTAGAAGGAAGCGTGCCGTTCGTTGGTCACTTCCCACCGTATCTTTGAACATTTGCTAGAAGGAAGCGTGCCGTTCGTTGGTCACTTCCCACCGTATCCTTGAACATTTGCTAGCAGGAGGCGTGCCGTTCGTTGGTCACTTCCCACCGTATCTTTGAACATTTTCTAGCAGGAGGTGCCGTTCGTTTGAAGGACGTAGAATCCCCGTGTACGCAGCAATATTAGATCCAACGAGAGCAAACCGCACCTCTCTCTTTCCACTTCATTAAATTTAGCATTAGGTGTTTCGTAATTAGATATAAGTGAATCAATAAATTGAACTTTTATAAAGTTTTAACAACGCCTTTTCTCTCTGTCACTGAACAAAATAAATTCCTGTGACGAACCCTACCCCCACAAGATTACCCCAGCCAACGGAGGAAAACTCGTCGTTACAAAATGCGTTCACTTAATTGAATAACAAAAATTACGTTCACTGAATTCAAAGCCTGTTTTCTGCCGTTAAGTAGAAGAAAACATTTATTTATAAATAAAATTTGTAATATGAGTACTAAGCAATTTTATAGAGTTTGCTAGTAAAAATAAATTATATTAAGTGTTAGAGAAACCCGATGATTTTTGGAACTTGAATTTTTTGATCATGTAGGTTGATAAACTGCATCGGGTTTCTCTAACACTTAATAAATAATTTGCTTATTTTTACTAGCAAACGCTGTAAAATTTTTTAGTACTCGTATTACAAATTTTATTTATAAATAACATTGAACCCGTTCACCAGTGAATTAATTCATTTGATTCAATAAAAAGAACTATAGCAATTGAATCTATTCGTAGCAAAATAAACCGAACGAAAACAAATATGAATTAATTCCATTCAATATATGATGGTTTGTGAATTAATTCACCGAATTTTTAATTCAGAATTAAAAAACTTAATTAAGGATTTAATTCTTCAAAGCTCTGCGTAGAACTTATATTTTCATTAATCAAGGCGCAGTGGAGACCAAAAAGAAATAAATTGAATCCAGAAACTACACTGATAGAATTGTGTGCATAGTATTAATGAATTTGTTCATTAATCCAATGATTTTTTTAATTGAAAAGTCCCCAAAGAACGCGTTCATTAGATCAATGAAACGTATTCATTAAATGAAAACTAATTGAAAAAAATGTTTTTTTTTTGCGTTACTTTTTTTATTTTTATTTTATTAATGTTTATTTGTACATATATTTCTTTTCCGTTTTTATAACGTTTTTGACATCTCCCTGAAGTCGACTTTAACCCGCAATCACCAGAATGTAAACATTATCGCGTTTCCGATTGATCTAAGTAGCCAAAACAAAATGACGTCATTATTTGGACTTTTATATTTAAATAATTTCAGTTTGCAACCCTAGCGTTCATTACTGGAACATGTTTCTATTTTAGTAATTAGCAAATTCAAAACCCTTATAAAAATTATAGCATATCTTACGGGTTAGTTCAAAATATATAATGAAAAAATTCATTAAATTAATGAATTTTTCATTAACTCAATGAATTTTTTCATTAAATCAGTGAATTCAGATTAATGAAATCGATTCATTAATAGTATGAACGAAAATTCTATCAGTGTATTTCTGATATAATTAGAGTCAAATATAATTTTGATATGAATTGTCAAGAGTTTTATGAATATTTGAAGAAATGCGACAGTAATATATTGATTCAAATTGGAAGCGTTGAAAAATATTCATGGAACTCTTGATAATTCGTTTCAAGAAATTATAAAAATGTACATTCCCGAAAATGTATGCAAAAAATTTGTTGTTTCTTTTTTTTTTGTTTATTCAGGTGAATTTTTTTTAATCAAGGCCCATGGAACGCTAGAAAAAAAATTAATCCAGAAACTATTTCTAGTTATATTTCTGATATTATTAGAGTCAAATAATATTTTGATATTAATTTTCAAGAGTTTTATGAATATTTGATGAAATGCGATAGTAATATATTGATTCAAATTGGAAGCGTTGAAAAACTTCCTGAAACCCTTTACAATTCGTATCAAGAAATTATAGAAATGTAAATTCTTGAAAATGTATGCAATGAATTGGTTAATCGTTATGTTTTTTGTTTGTTTATTTATGTACCACTAATAGGCGGTATTCGTCGCTCTCTATCGAAGATTGACAATTTATATCGAAAATGTTAGCATTTACAGACGTGCGTAATTCTTAGGGCTGAATTTTTGATATATTAACAGAGGTAGGGAGAGCTGGTTAGTCTTTTAATGATATAGTCGTTGCCACTAATTTAAAGTTCAGAATGATTTTTTTGTTTTTTGTGAATTTTTTTTAGTGGGAATAGAAATTGTTTTATTTATAAAATAAATTTTTATTACAATGAGTGTTATTTTTGTTCGGTTTAAGATCAAATATTACAGTAGAATTTACAATTTATTTTACAACAAATAGAAAAAAAACTTATGAAAAAAAAATTTACTAGAACCAATGGTTGACAATTAGTGCATTTAAAAGTGATACCAATACATTATTATCAGATTGTCTTTATTTTTATTTATATATTTTATCGCGTTGTTTATTTTTGTAAATTTAATTTATTAAAAAACTTGTCCTCTTTTTTAAGACAAATTTCCTCCTTTTTTAAGGTTGGCGTCCTCTTTTTCTCAAAATGGAAATGGCAACCCTACTTATTCGTGATGGCTGGCTGATGGTAAAGTTATATATTTTTCGTTTCTGTTTAAATAAAAAAGAAAAAGAAACACTACAAGCAAATAAAAAAACTGGAAAAGAAAAAAATAGAAACGAAAACAACATTAACACACTCACAAATATAGTGGAAGTGCCTTGAATATGCCCCCGATTGACCGGTTATAGGATAGGTCCTTTAATGGCAGTTGACTCGTTTTTCCGTTGGCCATAATTAAATTAGAAAATCAATTAAAAATTAGAAAATTACCTCAAATACTCTGATGATAAAAATAAAAAATAAAAATTAAAAAAAAGGTGAACGTTATGCAGTGGTTTTAGTATAATTAGGGGGTGCTGATTTCGAATCTGCAACCAGTTTGTTCAAATTGGCACTAAGTTTCGCGCAATTCGTTATTTAAATTTTTTAAATTTTTCAGTCGATTTTGTCAATTAAAATTTTATAATTTAGTAACTAAAGCTTCGGAAAGAAAACGCTTTACACAGTTTAAGCTTAATTCCGTGCCCTATTTTTCAAATTTAAGTGTGTATCAATATCTCAATAACTTTTCTAAATATAGTCGCAGAAAGTCAAAATTTAAAAATTTTGTAAGGTTTTTTTAAAAAAAATAATTTGAATATAAGACGAAATACGATTTTAAATATCAAAGCCAATTTGGAAAGAAAAAGGTCCAAAATTTATATATATGTCATATTGCATTAACAAATTATGTGCACTTTTAGAGCCTTTTGTAATTAAAATTAGACTTAAAATGAACAAAAAAATATTTTACTGTACAAAAAGTCTACTGTACTATTACAGATTTTTTTTCTAAAAACATCAGATTTCTTTTACTATTGATTTTTTTGAGGTATTATTGCGACTTGCAAAGTTTATACTTAAAGCACAATATTTTCGTACGCCATCAAAAAGAGTTCGTCGAGAAATAATTGTAGAAAGAGTCCGAAGGCATTATTTAAAAATAAATTTTGAAAATCGCAATAATTTCGCAAAAAAACCAATAGTGAATGAAATCTGATGTGTTTTCAGTAATAGTACAGTAGATTTTTATTAGAGTAAAATATTTCTTTGTTCTTTTTAAGTCTAAATTTAATCACAAGAGGCTATAAAAACTGCACATAATTTATTAAAGCAATATGACATATATATAAATGTTGGACCCTTTTCTTTCCAAATTGGCTTTGATATTTAAAATCTGACTTCGTTTTATATTCAAAAAAATTTTTTTAAACACCTTAAAAAATTTTGAAATTTTGATTTTCTGCGACTATATTTAGAAAAGTTATTGAGATATTGATACACACTTAAGATTGAAAAGGGCACGGAATTAAGCTTAAATTTTTATTGAAAAAATCGGCTGAAAAATTAAAAAATTTAAATCGCCAATTATGCAAAACCTAGAGCCAATTTGAGAAAACTGATTACAGAGTCGAAATCAGCACCCCCTAATTATCCTTAAGCCACTGCACCTTACACATACATATTGTCATATTTTGTAGAGCTGTGTTATAGAAATTTAAAATAAGAGCTAAAATAAGCAAATCGTAAAAAAAATTAAGTTCAAAATAAATAAAAGAATAAAATAAATAAAAAAAATATTTTTAAAAATATTCCGCGAATTCTTTTTTATTTATGTATCGGTCAAGTTTTTTAAAAGCAACAGTGAAAGTAACGATTCAGAAAATACTTAGAATATTAATTCATTCTCTAATTAGTAATGATTAATTACTAATTTAGTAATATGCCTTCTGTTGACCGGTCACGGGATAGGTCCTTGGAGGGCAATTGGCTCCTCATTCCCCGTAGGGTGGTTTCTAGGGATGCCAATCGGGATTGATATTTGAAAATCCCGGGATTCGGGATTTTGTATGAAATCCCGGGATCCCGATTTCGGGATCCCGGGATTTTCGGGACTTCAGGATCCCGGGATTTTACGACTTTTTTTAATTATTTAATAGTTGTTAATTAATAATGTGGTACATTTTATGAATATTGAAACATCTCAGTCAGAAATTGACAGTGGTACGAAAAATCAAGTACTTGCATACCACTGGGTAACCGCGATGTTAAAAATAAATGACTGGCAGAACACTCATTTGGGACGCTTTGCCAGCGTTTGCAAACATCGTTTTGCTAGTATTTGTTTTACAAAACATCACGGCAGGGCAAAAAAAAGATACATATGAACTTTTTTTAAATTTTATTTTGGAAAATATAATTCCAAACCACCTATTTATTGGTTTTGGCAGCGTTTTGCCAAAGTTAAAAATTTTGTTTCTCCAGTACTTTTCCGGCGCTTTTTGAACTGCCGGCCCTTTTGTCTATTGACGTTATCATATTGGAAATAGAAAAGCAATTTTTGTCAGTACTTGTATAACATGTTAAAATACCTTGCCATCGCTTTCCCGTTTGTATTTTTCTGGCTGGGATAATACATAAAGGCCTGTAGTGTACTTAATACACTTGCGCCCAGTATTTTGTAAGCAGATTTTAAAAGAGATTCGTTGCGATAACCTTGCCCACTTAATCGTGTAATTACAGCAACAAAGTTATTTGGTTATCGTTATCAAATGTTTTCATGGAAGAATTCAAACTTACAGTCCCAGCCAAAACTTACATTCCCAGTATCAGAAATCAAATTTCGCTTGGAAGAATAAATCGGTAAAATAACAAACTTGATTTTTCGCATGTATTACTCAAAAACTTAATATTGTTTACCAAAATTTCAAATATTTCTGCAAAGTCTTTGCATAGTTTACTCGAATAATCTACTTAATTTATAATTTTACCAATATCTTGTCATCAATTTCTTGTCAATATGAGAAAATTCAAGAAAAAACGTAGGTAATCTAAAATTGCTCACTTTGTGTATTTGCGTTTATATTAATATTAAAAAATAAGAAAATCCCGGGATTTTTGAGAAATAATCCCGGGATTCGGGATTTTGCCAATCCCGAAAATCCCGGGATTTCGGGATTCGGGATTTCCCGTTTGGCATCCCTAGTGGTTTCTCATGTATTTGTAGATGTCGACTGTTTCGTAATTTCAAATCGATCGTAGTTCAGACTACAAAAAGGGCCTAATTTTTTATTTTAAAAATTTTGGAAAAAAATACATAAAAAAATTTCGAAATAAAATATTTAAAATAAAATATATTTTAATAAAAAAAATCGAAAGAGAATTTCAACAAGGGCCGCACAAAAATCAGCAAAGGGCCGCATTTGCCCACCGTTGTACTATGTCATATGAATAATATTTAAAATACTTTTCCAGTACTGTATATATTGTCCATACCCAGGTAAAAAAAAATGATATGGAGCCATATGAAGTTATATTTAATTATATATAATCTTTTATGTTATTAGATATAATTATATCCGAAAAATGAGAACATCTTATTGTATCTTATTGTATCGAATTGTATACAATTGTATACAATTTGGTACAATTTGATACAATTTTATGCAATTCGATACAATTGTATCCGAATTTTGTCCTCATCCAATTACATCAAATTATATCTTTTTGTATAAAATTATATAAAATGGTTTAAAAGTGGACATAGTTTGATACAATTATATCTAAAAATTTACCTTATACTTTAGATCATATTATATATGACCATATCTAACAATATATAAAAATTATTTTTTTAAATAAAAAAGATATGCAATATCTGGAGATCAGACCTGGGGCATTTCAATTGCAATTGCAAATAAATGTAATTGAAATTAAAAAAACTCAATTACATTTCATGTAACTGTAATTGAAAATTTTCAATTACAAGTAATTGTAATTGAAAATTTTCAATTACAAGTAATTGTAATTGAAAGTGATTTCAATTACAAATTTCAATAATATTTAGAATTAAGGTGTTTTTTGTTAAAATTTTGTAGAAAAAACTGACTGGGATAGGTTGGATAGGCGTGGATAAGTACCTACTTGTGCTTTTTCTCATTATTTCTTTTCCGAAAAAATTTAATTGTAATTGACATTTTTTCAATTACAATTATATGTAATGTATAATTGAAAATTTTCAATTACAAATTACTTGTAATTGTTTTTTTTTAATTACAATTACAAATAATATGTAATTGAATTTTTTTTCAATTACAATTACATGTTATTGTGTAATTGCATGTGTAATTAATTTCCAAATATAATGATTAACCCAAAGGTCTGCTGGAGATCCTAAAATTTCGATAAATCTTCCATTAATTTTATCCAGATTTACCATGACAGTGCATTAAACATGAACAAAATTTTCTTTATTTTTAGGAATTTTAAAATAAAGTTAACAAGACTGAAATATTTAAGTTAATAGGATTATGTTATACAACCAAGATATAAGAAAAATAGTAAAAAAATAGTAAAATATTACAAAATAATAAAAATTACTAAAAAATATATGATGCAAAAAATAAACTCACACACGAATCATGCACGGGTTATATATTCTTATTCACGCTCACGCACGAATCAAGTAGGAATTATATTTAATTATTACTCACGATCACGTGTGAATAACGTGACTTACGGACATTTCTAGTCACGCGCCAATCCCTAGTAATTACTAAATCTAAAACTAGTTCAAAATCGTTGTTAACATAGAACCACATATAATATAATACGGTTTTACACATGTGTGCAATATAATAGATACATTAAAATTTTTTCTAATTTTTTTATCGATGCCTTTATTTTTAAAGATCAAAATAGTGGATAAATTCATCCCAAAATGCGAGGAGATTGTTCAGAAAATGGTGCAGAATATTAGCGTAATGGCCGTTTTTTTATTTTGTAACTTGTTTTAAGTAGGCGTGGCTTTTAATGAAAAAGAAGTGATATCGACCTTCTATCAAATTACATAGTAAAATTTAGCGAGCAATGGTAGGATCTATACAAACTGTATATTTTTTGAAATTCTATATTTCCTTAAATCTTGCATTATCTTTATCTACAAGTAGTCTCCAGACTTAAAATGACAGCGCCTTAAACATGACCAGCTTTTTCTTTGTTTCTAGCGATTTTAAAATTGAGTTAACAACACTAAAACTTTAAATGAATGGCCTGATTCTATACTTACCGCGATATAACAAATCAGACAAACTTTTTTTTACGTTGTAGTATAAAGCATTCCGTATTTAAATATCAGTGTTGTTAACTTTATTTTAAAATCGCTACAAACAAGAAAAATTTAGTCATATTTAAGGCACTGTCATTTTAAGTCTAGAGACCATTTGTAGAAAAAAATAATGCAAGACTTAAGGAAATATTGTAGGAATTTCAAAAATATACAGTTTTTACAGAACTGATCAGTACTCGCTAAATTTTACTATGTAAATTGATAGAAGGTCAATATCGCTTATTTTTCATAAAAAACCACGCCTACTTAAAACAAGTGACCAAATACAAAAACAGACGTCACGCTAAACTTCTGCACCATTTTCTGAACAATCTCCTCGCATTTTGGGGTGAATTTATCCACTATTTTGATCTTTAAAAATAAAGGCAACGAGAATAAAATTAGAAAAAATTTGAATGTATCTATTATATTGCACACATGTGTATATGGACCTTATATATTTTTATATAAAATCACTTTGAAATAATTGCTTATGTGGGATGATATATAATTATAGATGATTTTATAAAGAACGTAATATTGTTATATATTAAAGAAATCATGAAATATTGTAGATATGGAACCATATTAAGTTATATATGGGTTCTTATTCGTCAATATATAATCATATCTAACACAAATTATGAAATATTTCTTATATGGCTCCACATATAGTTTTATAATATTATGTATAGTGTCATACTAAATTATATATAAACGTATATGTAATTATATTTGTAATATGTTACTTTATGTACTTATATATAACACATGCAATTATATGTAGGCCAGTATGTAATAATATAAAATCACATATGTCTCCATATTAAAACCTTTGAGGAAAAAATATCTAACATATGTCTATATAAAAGTATATATGCTTGAATTTAAAAGCATATGTGGCCATATGTAACTATAAGTTACTATATGCAATTACATAAAATAATATATGGTTATATCAAAACTTTTTTACTCGGGTATCCAATTATTATTGAAAAAGATATTAGCAAGTCGAAATTTAATCCTTGAACCCTTATATTATATTTTGTAGATTTTTTCATTTCCATCTGAACCTGGCATTTTTAACATAAAAACTGGGTAAAATTTATATGGCAGCACATATTTCTGACATTTCTGCACACTAAACCAATTTCTGTGCTTTAAACCAAATTTCTGCAATTTCATACCAAAATTTCCCTTAAATAAGGCAATATTTACTCTTTGGTTGTAAATCGAGTTGGGGACAGCTTGTGAACAAAAAAAAAGAGTACCAGTTGAGTACGTAAGAGTAGCATGAAATGAGTATGTATTAAGTTATCAAATCTGCGAACACCATAAAAACTACAGAACGCGAAATAGCGGATTTAGTTATATAGTTTGTATATTTAGCATGGTTGGCAAACACTAACCGTAAAATACCGTTAACGATTCAAAACCCTTTCAACGAACTATTTTTAACCCTAAAATACCACTAACGAAATAACTTAAAATACCGTTAACCTTAAAATACACTAATACAAAAAATGGTAAAAATGCTCATAATACCGGGAACGCACAAAACCACCCAGCAAAACCTTGGTAATGGGTTAGACATTTTTCACGTATTGCCTGGCAACGGGTACCCTTTAACCTTGGTTTTGCTTATAAACCTAAAGTAATACGTTCCTTATATTGTGATTAGGGTTTGGGGTCCGGGAAAACCCGGGAAAAGTTTGCCGGGAATTCGCGGGAAAAATATATTATTAAAACGGAAAATTTTAAAAATATTAAATTTTTCAAATTGTTTTTGTTTGGAATAGGTTTTTTAAATTTAATCATAAAAAACATTTTAAATACCAAAACAAAAATGTCATTGTTAAAATTTTTAAAAGGGAATCAATTTATTTGACACACAAAAAAATCTTTGCCAAGTAATTAGGAGAGCATTTCAACTAATAAAGATTTTTCGCATAACTTATTCAAATATTAAGTAGTAAAACCTGAAAACTTGGTAAAATGTTTAAAAGAAATATGAAAAAATGTTTTGTTTCTTACAAAAAATCGCCCTTACTATCTAAATTTTTCAATTGTATATTTTAGTTAAAGTCGCCTTTAGTTAAAATATTGGGTGGCAGTATACCTTGACTCGGTTTATTTTTGGATCATTCTGATTGGTTAATTTATTTTCAACCAATCAACATGTTTGAAAATATGAATATTTTTGTAAGGTTTTCATACACATAATGAACAAAACCGTATGATTAAAAATAAAGTCGACTTTAAATTTAAAATACTCCTTTATATTAAGGATTTGTTGAAGATAACAACAACAAGAATAACGTTCCAGCTAAAATTAGAAAAGTACCCGAAGAAAAAAGTGTAAGCTGAATAGGCATTGAACGTTTTATGGTAGGGCAAGCATTTCCTGAAATGGTAACCAAATTAGCCGCAGTCGGCCTGGCATTGCCAAAAAATTAAACCGATGTAAAAAACATTATATTAAATTACTACAATCATGTAAAAGATATCATGATAAAAGAAATATCGAGCAATATTTCTAACAATAGGAGATTTACTAAATATAATCTTAGATGAATGGACAAGAATATCACAAAAGAGGTATTTGAAAATATGTATGTATAAACGGAAATAATTCATTTTATGACCTGGTGTTGGTTTATATATCAGGAAGATGTAATGCTGATGAAATAAGAAGAATTGTAGAAATAAGACTAGAAGAGTTTTATTTGTCTTTGGAAAATAAAATTGTGGCCACCATATCTAATGGGCCAAATGTGATGAAACGGTTTGTTTCCGACAGTCCAGTAGTGGGTGCCTTCTGCTGGAATCATGCAATTCATTTGGCAGTGCTTAGAGTAATTTATGTGAAATCAAATGTTCAACATTCTGATATTTTTACTTTGAATTCTCACTACACAGACTGAATTTCTACTGAAATAATGTTTTTTTTTAATAAAAATTACTTATATAGGTGGTTATCATTAACAATTTTGTTAAAAATTATTTCCCGGGATTTCCGGGAATTCCCGGGAATCAAATTTTTTTATTCCCGTTTCCCGGGAAATAAAAAAGTCCGGGAAATCCCAAACCGTAATTGTGATACATCAATACCTATGTGGGAGGTATGAAATTATGAGTTACCGATATAGAGATATATCACTACTTATTTGGAGGCTTTAAAATAATATATTACTGATATTGTGTTATAGAATAACTTATTAATAATGGTAAAAATAATAATCTGATATCTTTTAATATACTACGAAATAACGTAAAATACTGATAACCTTAAAATACCCTAACGAAATTATTTAAAATACCGCTAACCCTAAAATAACTTAACGATATATCTTAAAATACCGATAACCTAAAAATAACCTAACGAAATACTTTTGAAATAACGTTATCACTTATCACTAACTTTATGAAACGTTTGCCAACCTTGACATTTAGTTTTTTATTGTACTTTATTTCTTATTCAGTTTATCCACCAAACAATGGGCAGGTTTACCAGAGAATCCCGTTACAGCTACAATTGATATGTAGCGCTTTAATTTACCTTGATTGCCTTAATCTTATGAACGATGCTACTTTTGTTTTTGTTTTAAAATAAAAATATTTGTAGATGTTTCATTAATTTTTTTAAATTTTTTTATTCCTTTATAATTACATATATTTGTATATGCCCAATAAGCATATAGGTTTTAAAAATTCAAGTGCTTTAAATTTTGCTTGAAGTAAAGTATATTTCAAATTCTAGCATTTGTATATTTAAAAAAAAAATAGATCAAACTTGAATTTTTGTTTCCCTTTTGGTAGAGTATACTATTGAAATAAAATGTAAATAAAGTTTTTTTCAAGCCTTGAAACTGGAAAACAGGGCTGGAATTGGACTTGTTTTCAACTTGAATTCCAGTGAAATTGTTTATAGGGTGTTTATTATTCTTTAAAAAAAATATTAAAAAAAACAAACGACAGCTGATGTACCATTAACAGCTCACAAGTAGCGTAAAATTTTTACGCTACCAAAACAAGGTAGCGCTACCACAACATGTTGACTTAGCGGTAGCTAATCAAATCGTTCACCAGATTGTTGAGTAGCGGATTATCAACAGTTGAGCGTCTGGTAAACGCACTCAATTATTCAAAGAGCTCTTTTGCGAAATTGGCATATAAGACGCCATATAAAAATATTAATTTATTGATAAAATTTGCAAACACCGAAAAAATTTGAAAAAATGCTAAATTGCTGGTTTGATTTCAAGTTTTGTGTATTTAATATTTTTTATTGTAGGTACTTAGGTTTTTATTTTTTCATTTTGAATTGTTCAAATAACTATTCAAAGACCCACCAAAAAAAGAGATGCCGAAGCAGTATAAAAAGCACTACAATTGATGATCTAGATGTAATACTTTTTTAGCATAGACACTACTGATTTTAACATTGAGTTGTCATAGGAGAGGAGTAGTACTCCCACTTTAACATTTTTTCAGTACTTTTTGAACGAGTGCAAAGGAAGCTCTTTTTCACCCATTTAAAAGTTTTAAAAAATTCTTTATAAAAAAAATTATATTTTTTTCATTTTACAAAAGTTTTTTTTATTGCCGCCACCGAGGATGGAACTTGCGACCTCACGATTTTTTTTTTTAAAGGAGAAGCAATACTCAGGAAATTCTTCCTATTAATTAACGAGATGCTTCCTTTGGAAATGGGATAGAGAAGAATTGAAAGGTGGTGAAAGATAAAGGGCTTCAAATATGGCAACACTGTAATTGCGCGACATGTTGAATTTTAGAACAGTTGTTGCGCGCCATCTGATGGTGAGTTGGCGAACTTTGTTGAAGCTTTTTTTATTTTAGTTCATAGCCCTGTTATATTATTTTACTTAGGTGGGGTTAAATGCTATGGGAACACCAAAGGAGGACGCTGCGATATGTATGAGGGATAAAAAAAACTCATACATATTACTATTTTTCATAAATTGATGTTGCCTTGGTTGGGGCTCGAACCCGCAACCTCACGTGTAACAGCACAACGCGCTAACCATTACACCACAGAGCCCACAAAAACAGAATTTCAAATATTTATGGATTTCTAAAAAAAAAAAAATTAGAATTTTTCCTTGTCTGTTAGCTACATTTTTGAAATATTTTAAATTTTTTAAATATTTAAAATTTTTGAAATATTGGGTATACAAGTTACAGAGACTATTAATTATAGAGATAGGAAATCAAAACTAACACTACTCACCGATAGAGGGCGCTTATATTTAGTATTACCTGGGCAACTATTTAGTATCCGTTTAGTATCAGCTTAGCCTATATTTCAAAACCTAAAAACTGCTGAAAACTCCTAAAAATAAGGGGGAAAAAACGCGAAATATATTCAAATAATAAAATTTGAAACATTCGTTTGTTTTTTTTTTGCTTTGTTGTTTGTTATTATTTAAATTTAAATAAAAAAAGAAAATTGTCAATTTTTTGAACAAAGTGCCATCTAGTGATAAAAATATTTTTATTACTTCTTTTTTTGGTGATGTCATACCCCGACAAGTTAATAATGTCGATTTGGACAACATATGGCATAACTGTCACATATGGTTTGTGTGAATATTAATAAATATGGTATTTTGGTGGGTAAACATCTGTCAAAAGTGGTGATTTCGACACAAAAGACAAGGAGAGGCCTGGTCAGCCGAAAAAGTTTGAAGATGAGGAATTGGAAGCATTACTCCACGAAGATTGTTGTCAAACGCAAGAAGAACTTGCGTTATCATTGGGAGTCAAAAAACAAGCCCTTTCCCTACGCTTAAAAGCATTGGGATTCATTCAAAAGCAATGAAATTGGGTCCCATATGCATGTCGGAAATGGTGCTTGAACGCTACAAAAAGTGGTAATTTTTGCATCGTATTGTTACTGGTGATGAATAATGGATATATTACGATAACCCCAATCGCAAAAAGTCATATGTAAAGCCCGGCGACCAGCCAATTCAACGCCGAATCACAGGGGACCTGTACCGAACACAATTGATTCGTTTGAAGAGCGAAATCAACGAAAAACGACCAGAATATGCGACCAAACATGAGTCAATAATCTTGCATCATGACAACGCTCGGCTACATGTTGCAAGACCGGTCAAATCCTATTTGGAAAACAGTGGATGGGAAGTTTTGGCTCACCCGCCTTATAGCCCAGACCTGGCCCCTTCTCACTACCATTTGTTTCGATCGATGCAGAACGCGCTTACTGGAATACGCTTCACTTCAGAACAGGGTATCAGAAATTGGCTTGATTCATTCTTTCCCACAAAACCGGAGAAGTTCTTTTGGCACGGAATCCATATGCTACCAGAAAGATGGGAAAAAGTAGTGGCTTACGATGGACAATACTTTGAATAATGTATCAATTCATGTTGCTATTATAATAAGTGCATTTTTCAAGGAAAAAAAATCGACATTATTAAATTTTTTAAATATTTGAAGTACATTGAACATTCTATAAATGCCACCTAAAAGAATCAATTTTTTTAAAAAAAGAAAACACATATAAAATATATGGGCAAAATTTCGATATAGCCATATTTGGCCTTGGTTTTTGGTAGAGATTCACCAAAAAATAATTAAAATTTTGGGTTTAATTTTCTAATTCTGGCTCTGAGCCATAATTTTGACTAGCTTCTTTAAAATGCAGATAATATAAATTATAAAAAAAAAAAAATTTTATCGAGTTTTTGTTTTACAAAGTAAGCACCAAACTTTGGGGAATATGAATTTCAGAAACCACACTTAAAAATTGCAAAATAATGGCAGAACGCGAAAAAAGGCTTTATGATACAAACTGTTTAAACGGGTTATGGGGTGAGGGTACTTTACCAAACACTTTAAAACATAAAAACACTAGTTTTTTGGAAACGTTATAAAATAAATTTTTTAGGTTTTTATTTTCTGATTTTGGTTATGTGTTTATATTTCACTGTATTCACAATTTAGTATTCAAATATTAACTTTATAATTTGAAACAAAAATTAGTTTTTAGATGATCCTGTTGTTGTGTATCTTTCTTTTCGCTTTATTCGCGCCCTTTTTTCAACTGTCAATTAGCACCCTAGTTAAGTAGGCTGTAGTTGCGCCTGTTGACAGATAATGTTTATGACATGTAGGGGGCGTTGTTCTCTACAGAGTTGCCATTGTTCACTGGCGTGAACATCCTCCCGGGCCCGAGGAACCTGC
Organism: Leucophora obtusa; assembly: GCA_949987735.1. Taxonomy (NCBI): domain Eukaryota; kingdom Metazoa; phylum Arthropoda; class Insecta; order Diptera; family Anthomyiidae; genus Leucophora; species Leucophora obtusa. The sequence goes on along the minus strand of OX465295.1, from coordinate 122,495,702 downwards.
GAATGAAAAGAACAATTATTTTCATATGTTCAGGTGAGGGGTAAACAGTGTGGGGTAGTGTAGAATCAAAATACGGATGCGCTAATTGACATGGGTAATATTTTCCAAAAATTCGAGTATCCTACTTCATTTTGCACTTATGAAAATGCCAAATATTCTCGGATGAGGGTAAATTGGGTAAAACACAAATGGAGGTAAGTCTAAATATTAGACTGATGGGTGGGGAAGACCACAACCTTGCATTGTAAGTCGAGTAAAAGTTCCCTTTGATGAACACAATCCAACGGCAATCTTTCATCCACTGAACTTTGCGTTTCCACTTGCGTCCTGGGTATGTAAATGTACCAAAACCAAATTGACCGTGGGTAAAAGGGTTGATGAAATTATAGATAATAGTTGTGCCAAAGTTTATAAATTGCCTGTGGTTTTTTATCTCAACTCTGAACGGTCCTCTCCAGAATAGTTCCATATGTAGAATGAGCTTTTCTTCCAATAAATTTTGTGTAGAATCACACAGATCTATATAATATCTTAGGGGTTTCTGCCGCGGTTTTGTAATTCCTTCAGGAAATGTAGCGGCAGGACATCCCCGCCCCGAAAAAAATCGAGGAACCATATAACGGGTGTGTTGGTACAATTTGGGAATCCTGTAGAAAAATGAATTTTCCTTCGCCATTTGACGAATTCCAGAAATATACTCTTCAGGAGGGGTATTTTGATCCGTAATTAATACGCGATCATCGGGTAAGTTGGTACATTTAGCTTCGCTATGGGTGGGCGAGCTAGCCGAAATATCCTCAACGTACTTAATATTTCTCAAAGTTTGGGTAGTGATCGGGTGGGTGATCTGTACGGAGGTTGGGTTAGGGTTTGTGGGTTCAACTGGAACATAAGTTCCAGTTTTGTGTTCATTTTCACAAGGTCCATTCAAGATTCCAACAAACTGGGTATCTTGACTCAAAACATTGTTCAAATTTTCATTTTGAACCTCGGATTTTAAAATCTGAATATCATCCAAATCTTGGATTACCTCAATCTTAAAATGTGGGGTGGGTGAGGTTTGGGTAAGGGTAGTGGACCTGTGAACTTCGGCTTCATTAGGTTTTGTGGACAAATTTGATTCGCAGTATTGCCCATCGTACTCAATTACATCTGCAACTGGGTATATCGAATCATTAAAATCACCCTCGGGAACCGCAGCGGGTAATTGGGTGGGTACCATAGCATTAATCGGGTAGTATGAATCAAAAATATCTTCTTCCGAAACATCTGTGGGTAAAAGGGTGGGGTTTCGAGTGGGTGTTTGGGTGGGTGGGGTAAACAAATTTTTGGGATTCTTAGCAGCCTCATGCACCTCCTCCAACTGGACCATTTTACGCATATAAAAGCTTTTGGCTCCAAAATATTCCCGGTCGAGTTCATTAAGATTTATGGCCTTATATTCCTCTGGGTCTTCCAGGAGTGTAGATTGCTAAATCTTATCAAAAAGGGTGGATATTCTGGACCATATATCTTTAAGCTCCCTAATTTGAAGTTTAATAACTGCTGGACGACCTTCTTTAAAGTCCTCATCTAACAGTTCCAAATCCTCAAGGATATAGCTGCGGATTGCGTCGGCCCAAGCTTTCAATTGCGACATCCTATTGCAAAAAATACGCGTAATTTATAATAAAATTGGATTTACGTGTTAAAAATCCACTTTCCAGATGAAAAGATTTGACTTTAGGGTGAAAATACAATTTATTGCACGGCTTTTGGGTAAAAAAGCGTTAATGAACAACTCAATGCACGGGTAACGGGTGAAATAGGGTTACCGGCACAAAATGGGTTAATTGTGCGTAAAATATAAATCTTTTATAAAAAGCGGGTAAATTCAGGTTACGGCACAAAAAGGGTTAATTGGGTTTTTGGGTAAAAATGGGTTGTACCACGAGTTTGCGGGCTTATGCGGGTTAAAAACGGGTTTCAAAGACGTAAAATTTGGTAAAATACAATTTTCCAAATAACAATTGGGTAAGAACGAAAAAAATTAATAGCCAACAAAATTTCCTATTGGGTATTTTACACTTAATGATATGCGCTACACAATGTAATAGTCAATATCAGTTATTCGATCGTAATCTCAAAAAAAGTTTTCAATAAAACTGCGAAAAGGGTGGGTGGGTTAAAAGAACAAACTTTTTTATCTTGATTGCGATGAATTATGGGTTAAAAATGCAAAATTTTTGGGTTAAATGGGTTTGAGGAAATTTTTTAGTAAATTACAAACATATTTACTAACCTTGTTTGCTGGGTATACGGTGTACAAACCTTCACAAGAGTAGCTTACTTGTACTATTGTGTTTTTTCTAGTGTTTCCAATTCGGTTAATCGATTAACCGATTCCTCGATTAATCGCCTCTCTTTCGGTTAATGTCGAAACAAATAATTTAAAACGCAAATAATTATTCGACCCGAATAATCGGTTAAAATAGATCAATTAACCGGTTAAATTTTTAATATAGAATTTTTCCTTTCTTTTTTCCCAAAACTTCATAATTTTCTTAATTTTGGCTAAAAAATTGCAAGAAAAGCTTAAAAAAAATAAATACTAACTAAAACACCATCAAATTCTTTTCAACTCGAGTGAAAGAGGTTCTTAAGTCTTTAGATACCTCTTTTTCAGCAACTCCAAGCAAGTCGACGTTGCACCAGCGAGACACGTCATGTTTTAAGAAACTCTTAAAAACGGCTTTGTTTTACCTTTCTGCAATTAATTTTTAATACATTTTTTTGCAGATATAACAAAAAATCAAAATCTTAAAAAAAAAAGCTTTAAAAAACATCGCGAAAGGCTAAATTAAAGGTGTTTTTTAAAGTTCTCAAAACACACGACATGTCTGGCTAGAGCAGCGTCAAAGCGCTATATAGGCTTTTAGGAAATATAATAGAGAGTTTTCCATTTCTTTTAATAAGTAAAACTAATGCAAATTATATTTCAATGTCCTTCAAGACAAAGTTTCATTTGTTTGTTGTTTTGTTTTGTAAATTTGTGTCAAACAACTCTCAAATGACATGTTACTTCCATAGGAAATTACATCTCCCAAGAAAGTGTGTATAGTCGGTTTAAAACCACATAAATTCTACAACATGTTCCAATCCATGGAGACCGAACCCATTTCACTGAATTTAAATCAGGGTTGGCAACCGAAACGAATTAGTGTCGATTTTATAGTTCATAGTTTAATGCAGTTATCGCCATACTATCAAAATTGAAGCCGATTTGAATGGATGAAGAGTATTTAAGTGCTGTATATTCTTAAATATATAGAAACTCTGCCACTAAAAAGTTAATGTAGACTGAACAATCGTCCATTAATTGTTTTGGTTGCCATCCATGATTTAAATTTTTATTCGCATTGGTTTCATTAACAATAAACAAATAACCTTAAGTTAACACAAAATAAAAGTTAAAAAATTCAAATTTATATGGAATTTGACATCTGTAGCTGTACTCTGAGAGAATTGTCTACATGCTATTTTTGATTTTTTTCATTGATTCAATGAAGATTCGCTGGAAGTCGTCCATTGAAAACTTTCATTTTATTAATTCAGTTTTACATAAAATTTTATGAAAATTTTTATGAAACCATACATACCCCTCATTCAATTTTTATTTTATTTATTAAAAATTTCATACAACCAAAAAAATGATTAGAAAGAGCTTCATAGTAAAAATTAAAAAGCTTTTTCATAAAATTTAAGAAATTTTTCATTAATTTAGTAACAATTTTCATCAAACCTCGACCAATAAAATTCAAACTTTAAGTTATTTTGTTTATTTTTAATGTCCCTTCAAAAACCGAAAAAGACTAAGAATTTAACAATTCTTTACGATATTCTTCACAAAAATTTTTGCTGATTTTTGCAGAGTAAATTGGTATTTTCAATTGACTAATCTTAATAAAATTCTAACTTTATTTTATATTTTATTGTTGGCAGTATTGTTTAAAAATTGCATTAAAAAAATTGTATCTAAAGTTTTTCAAATTTTTAAAATTTTATTCTAAAGAAATAAAAAATCTACACTAAGTTATCGATATGTAACAGTTTTAGATTTGCTGTTCTTAACTTACTCAGTTTTTGAGTATCCCCCCCCCCCCCCCAATTTTTATTTAATTTTTAGTAGCTTTAGCAAAATTTTTAGAGATCTTTTCTATTAAATAGTACAAGAAATGTTTATTTCTTGTATTGGTTAAAAAATTTCAGATTCCGAAATTTTTCAACGAATATGAAATCTTTTTTAAATACATCGAGTTTATATGCCATGGGGTTATTACATAAGCGTATTCGAAAAATATTGTTCGAATTCGGAAATTTTAAAACTCTTTAAAAAAGATATTCTTTCTTGATAGTCTAATTTTTTTTATTATTTTTCTCTTTTACTAGACATTGTCTACACGTTTTCAACATTTTCCTTCACTAAAAACTAATAATAACCCCCCAAGTTGATATTTAACAAAAACAGGCATCTCTTTGTGTTTTTATTGATAAAAAATTTAGGAAATACATTAATTTTGTATTATACGATTAATCGATTAATCGCCAATTTTCTCGATTAACCGACCCGAACAACCGGTTAACCAATTTTAGCGATTTTTCGAATAATGCATTAACCGGTTAACCGCCTATGTCGAATAATTGGAAACAGTAGTTTTTTCGTCTCCTCTTTGTTTTTTGTCTTCCCGCTAGTGGAGCTGCAGTGTGTTGTAATGGGTACTTGTTGTTTTTGTTGTAAAATAAGTTGCACTTGTTTTTTGTGCTATTTCTAAATGTCTTTGCGTATAGGTATTTAAGAAGAAATGTTTTCTAATGTTTTTTTCTCAAAAAATATTTATTAAGGGTGGGGTTTTAATTTAATTAACTTAAAATTTTTTTATCAAAAATACACTCAAGCACTGTGTTTAGTGTTATTGTAATTGTTTACTTTTTTACAAGATCACTTTGTGTTTTTTTTGCTGTTATTGTTAATTTCTCTTGTGATAAGATTATAAACTTGGGTGGGTAATTTTTATGTTTGTGAATTTTGTGAAATTGTTATTGTTCGTGGACTGTATTGTTTGTTGTAAGGGTTATATTTATATGTATATGGGCATTTCCATCATGTCGAACGGGACCGTCGAACACCTTTAAAGTGAAAAAAAGTCAAAATTAAACGGATTTTTATTTTGACAATAGGCTTTACTTATATCTTTTTATTAGCCCTACAATTGGTGCTGAGGTTGATTTTTAGCAATTTTTCGTTTTCAAGATAATTGTAAAAAACCAAGGCATTCGCACGGGACAAAAACAGAAGTGGTTTTCGCGGCTAACAATTAAAATGCCGATTTCAGCGAAACCTGAAGCAATATTTCAATGTGACTAATTTTACACTGTTGTGCATTGATGTCTTTTAAAAATGGTTGTAATTTTACTCAAAAACGATTCGTATTATTTTTTTAATTTAATTTTATTCACTGTCGCACGTGACATGTCGCACGGGACATTTTTTTCCATCATGAGATTTATGTTGTTTCTGTTGCTCTTTTTACGAAATTATATATAAACAAGCTTAGTAAATCGACAGAAGTATTCAAGGTATTTATTTGAATATAATAACCAAAAACAAACTTAAAAGAAATATGTAGTATGTATTAATCCAGCAAAATTGTCGAATGGAAAGAACCCATTGTAGAACAACTTGTACGTGTATGCAACCTGTTCTAATTTATATTCTATCATCAGTGATTTTTGTTTGAGTTTGTCTTAAAAGCAACAGGTTCTTTTCCTCCAAACTAGAACAGGTTACTTTGGAAGCGGTTCTAGAACCAGTTATAGAACTGGTTCCGCGACATTGAAACCTTCCATTTTGATTCCCAGGAATCAGTTCTAGAACCTGTTCCACGTAACCGGTGGTAAAAATACCTGTTCTAGAATAGATTCAGAGGCAACCAGTTCAAAAAACTTTTGCTTGGAAGTATTTATTTATATGAAAATATAAAACACAGTTTTTTTTTAGAATAGGCAGTCCTAGCTGCTTTTACTTCTTGACCATGGTGCATGCCAATTTTAAAAAAAAAATTTAAAGTATGTATTTACATAAATAAATCATATACATAAGAAAAAAAATTTTAAATTTTTAAATTTCACACTTACGATGTCGCACGTGACCAACTGTGTATAAGTACCAAGATCACAATTCTTCTTATTTTTCAGGTAGGTTTTTTTTATTTTAATTGTATAAAAAATCTCTGTTTGTAATCAATATTTGATGAGGTTTCTGCGTGTACTTTCGACGCACTGATAACAAATGTTGTTTTTCAATGTCGCACGGGACATCGAAATATGCGACAATGCAAATCAAAAACTTACAGTTATTTTCAATCGCATTGTTTCTTATGCATTCTTTTATGACTCTTTGTACCTTTAGAAATATTTTAGAAAGCAAAAGTCAATGCATAACGTCTCTGTTTAAAAACTTTTATCAAAACAAAATGTGCAATAGAAATATCCAAATAGGAAAAGATGCGCTTGTGCGACTTTGCATTCGAATACCTCGAAATGGGTTATGAATAAATGCGAAATCTTTTTACGTTATTTAAATTTGATTGTTTCCCTATGAAAATATGATAAAACAAAGTGTTTTCAAGAACTTTTAATATTTTAGTCTCGGTGGACCTTTCGGTGGAAATGCCCATATATTTTATTAGATTTTTATACATTTTCACTAGAACATATCGCGGTTCGGTTGGACCATGTTTAAACGGGTTATGGGGTGAGGGTACTTTACCAAACACTTTAAAACATAAAAACACTAGTTTTTTGGAAACGTTATAAAATAAATTTTTTAGGTTTTTATTTTCTGATTTTGGTTATGTGTTTATATTTCACTGTATTCACAATTTAGTGTTCAAATATTAACTTTATAATTTCCCAGTGTAGAAACGGTAATGACATATCATTATTTTTTGGACTACCAGTAATGACACCCACTTACCTTCTGTATTATTTTAAAACATATAATAATGAGTTACTGATAATTACTTATTTTTATCATTATTTCAAATAGAAAATAATTTTTTAGATTTTTTTGAAAATTTTTTGAAATCTATTTTTAGACTCAATATTTTTTAAACACTGATAAGGATATATGTAACCACATATTTTTTGATTTTTTGTATGTTGGCGAGTAAGCTTACTTGTGTGCAGCAAGTCAATTTTGTTTTTATCTATTAAATATTACATGTCGATAGAGCTCAGATGGTAGAGCTGTTGACTGGCAATCTGTAGACCCAGGTTCGATTTCCGCACCAGCAAATTTTATTTAAAAAAAAAAATACAATAAAAAATATTTTTTTTTATATAATTTATTTTTTAGAAAATCTATTTTTAGACTCATTATTTTTGTCAGTACTCGTAAGCACATAGGTAACGATATATTTTTTGATTTTTCGTATACTGGTGTGTAACGCCAACTCATTATTTTTCGCGACATCGCCATATAAAGGTAATAAGAAATGTAATAACAAAAGTAACTACCCAGGTAGAAATTGCCGACGTTGCAACAAAAATTGTACTGGGAGAGCACTGTTTTTTACGAATTGGCGGTACTACTTAAAACGTGCATTGCCAGTACTGTTTTCTGAAAATAAACGAGCTTTTTTTAATTTATTAAAATTAACAATTTTATAAATTTTATGTATTTTTACGTCTATTACACAATTATTTATGAAAGAGATACATAACCCCATTCTTTTCTTGTGAAGTTTCCACAAAATGTGTGATGTACACTAAAAGGACAGTAAAGTACTAGCAAACTACTAAAATTGTTATTAAATGTACTGGGATAATACCAAAAAAATAAAATCCCAAGCCTGTGCCAACGTTGGGAAATAACTACGGCCAAGCGTTTATTGGTGTTATCATTTCGACAACATGCCAGTACAGTGAAAGTTGAAAATCCGACGCATTGCCAGTACATGTACTACCGTCTCCAATACAGGGCCGACATTGTGCCGTTTGTATTTTTCTACCTGGGTAGTTACCATTACCAAGTATGTACCCAGGTAGAAATTGCCGACGTTACAGCAAAAGTTGTACTGGAAGAGCACTGTTTTTTACGAAATGCCGGTACTATTAAAACGTGCTTTGCCAGTACTATTTTCTGAAAATTAACGAGCTTTTTTTAATCTATTAAAATTAACAATTTTATAAATTTTACGTATTTTTACATCTATTACACAATTATTTATGTAAGAGAGACATCACCATTATTTTCTTGTGAAGTTTCGAAAGAATACATTAAAAATTTGTGATGTACACTAAGAGGACAGTAAAGTTCTAGCAAACTACTAAATTTGTTATTAAATGTACTGGGATAATACCAAAAAAATAAAATCCCAAGCCTGCGCCAACGTTGGGAAATAACTACGGCCAAGCGTTTATTGGTGTTATCATTTCGACAACATGCCAGTACAGTGAAAGTTAAAAATCCGACGCTTTGCCAGTACATGTACTACCGTCTCCGATACCGGGCCGACATTGTGCCGTTTGTATTTTTCTACCTGGGTAGTTACATAACCACATATCTGGTAATGATTTTCTACACTGGGTTGTAATAAAAATTAGTTTTTAGATGATCCTGTTGTTGTGTATCTTTCTTTTCGCTTTATTCGCGCCCTTTTTTCAACTGTCAACTAGTGTGGTTTTTTAAACTCGTAATCTAGGGTCTATAATACCAGTTCCATACACCAACGTTTGGTGCTTAGTTTGCAAACAAAAATCGCGATAAAAAATGTTTGCATCATTATATTCGTTTGCAGAATATCAATCACTGATTGTGTGTTGTAATTAATTTTTTCTACCATAAAGTGTTTTTTCGCCTTCCGCTATTATTTTGCAATTTTTTAAGTGTGGTTTTTTTAAATTCATAATCTAGGGACTATAATACAAAATTCAAACTACAAAGTTTGGTGCTTAGTTTAAAAAAAAAATCGCGAATATAAATCGCTGACTAATTATACCCTACACCACTACTCACAGTGCTTCGTCCCCATATAACAAATCGGCAAAATTAGAGGAGTTATCGTAGAAGAATGAAATTCGGTGTGCTGGTTCAGAACATGTAAATTAAGAAAAATTCGAAGTTTCAGCAAAATCGGTGCAAGGACATGACTACCTCCCATACATCCTAAATCTAAAATTTTTAATTTTAGCTACAATTATAAACAGAATAAAGCGAAAACTGGTTACTGCTGTTCAAATTATGTCCTTTAACTCAGTGGTTAATTTTGTTTCATTCGGGGCAAGGACATGAATACCTCCCATATATCTTTTTTCTAAAAAACAATATTCTGGTTTAATTTATGATCAGAATGCACTAAAAGCTTAAAATAGTTTGTAAAATAATACTTTTTAGCTCTTTGGCAAATTTTGTTTCATTCGGTCTAAGGACATGACATACCTCCCAGATATCCTTTTTTAAAAAACAATATTCTGGTTTAATTTATGATCAGAATGAACCAAAAACTTAAAATAGTTCCTAAAATAATACTTTTTAGCTCTTTGGCAAATTTTGTTTCATTCGGTGTAAGGACATGACTGCCTCCCATATATCCTTTTTCTGAGATTTAAGATCAGAAACTTACAATAGTTTATAAAATTTTACTTTTTATCTCTGTGGCAAATTTTATTTTATTCGGTGCAAGGATATGACTATCTATATTGTATATCCTTTTTCTCAAAAACTATATTTTGGCCAGATTTAAGATAAGAATGCACTAGGAACTGTAACGACACGTTTTCGCTCTATGCTTGGGCAAAGCTCAGCGTGCCCAGGGTTTGTTACAAAACATTTATATTTGACGAAGAGAGAGATGAAACACTTTAATTTTCTCGGTTAATGTTATAAACTTTATTTATTTCTTAATTCACAACAAAACATATACGATATTTAACACGAACACACAACTTTAGCCAGAGGGGTAAAACGGTCCAATCACGAAAGATCCACGTGATAAAAGAGAATTTCCTTTTGATTGCCTTCTCACGATAATTCCAGTAAGGAAAACTTTCAATGTCTAGTAATAAATCTTCTCAGTGTATCAACATGAAAAGTTATCTGAGTAGAAATAAACTGTTTTACTCGGAGTGTAATTCGGAGGAGTGGTATAAAAGTAGGATCAGAAATAAACTTTCAAACTCGGGAGCGTAATTCGGGGAAGTGGTATAAAAGTCAGAGCAGAAATAAACTTTCAAACTCGGGAGCGTAATTCGGGGGAGTGGTATAAAAGTCGGAGCAGAAATAAAATTTTAAAATTGGGAGCGTAATTCGGGGAAGAGGTATAAAAGTCAGAGCAGAAATAAAATTTCAAACTCGTGAGCGTAATTCGGGGGAGTGGTATAAAAGTCGGAGCAGAAATAAACTTTCAAACTCGGGAGCGTAATTCAAGGAAGTGGTATAAAGTCGGAGCAGAAATAAACTTTCAAACTCGCGAAAGATAGCTAAAGAAGCAGTAATAAACTTTCAAACTTCTAAACCAACTTTCGTTCCCACTGAGAAGATATATTCAAGTGAAGAAATAAACTTTCTATCAATTAAATAAGGTCTTATCTTGTGGCCGTCCACTGGCTAACTCCTAAAAACAATCAACAGGCAGCCTTTTATACTGTTGACCGGTTACACACAGCCACACTAACATATGTAAATAACACAGCTGTAACAAATACACAGTGGTAACATTTAGTAACTAATATAAAATATAGTGTTGTATTTGGGTAGTAGGTAATTTCATAGTGCTGCCATTACGTTATACTAAAATTCAATTTAATTTACAGTGGAGAGCAAAATAATAGCAGAGCATTTAAATAATGGCAGGGTAACAAAATACGTATTTTAGTAATATAAGACAATATTTGTTTATGTTTACATTATTAAATTAACAATTTTTTCAGGGATTTACATACAATAAAAAGATTGTGCTATCTTTTGAGCACCAAAACCGAGTATAACGACTTTTGGTCATCTCAAAGTTGCAGCAAACCGAGTCTGCAGGAAATGTGGAAACACCTGCGCATGCTCTGCCTGCTCTTTCTGGCTGACGGCGTCATCGGGTCGTACTTTTCGAAAATGAGGTTGGCCAAGCATTTACCGTGAATGGTGTTCGCTATCGCAAGGTGATAACGGACTTCTTGTGGCCAGAAATTAAGGATATGGACCTGGACGATATGTGCTTCCAACAGGATGGTGCCACTTGTCACACAGCCAACGAAACAATGGCTCTTTTGCGCGAGAAATTCAATGGCCGAATTATCTCACGTCGTGGCGATGTTAATTGTCCGTCACGATCATGTGATATGACACCGCTGGACTTCTTTCTTTGGGGATATTTAAAAGAAAACGTGTACTTTAATAAGCCAAGAACAATTCAAGAGCTTAAGGATGAGATAATTCGGCACATTATCGACATTGAACCTCAATTAGTCTCAGAGTCATTGAAAATATGGACCATCGGATAAAGGTATGCCATCGAAGCCGTTGCGAGCATTTGGCCGATAATTTATTTCACATAAATGTCATAGATCCTTCTATCATAATAAAAAATATTGACATAATTCTCTGAAAACTTTTTGTTTTATTTACAAATAACATTGTGCGTTTTGGTTGGACCACCCTTTATATTATAAATTAATTAAAAAACGAGTAAAAAGGTTAAAGTCGGGCATGGCGACTATAAAATACCACCAGTCCGGTTAAAAGCCAACTAATGTTTGGATCCGAAATTGGATTGGGTTAATATGCACCTGTGTCAAAATTCTCTATAAAATGATTAAAGGAGAGAAAATCGGAAACATACCCCATATGGGCGATAGTTCCAAATATGGACCGATCCTATTTGGATCCATAGTCTTTGTCCTTGGGACAATGTAAGTATGCGGACCAAATTTCATTGAAATATTTTGAAATTGAATATTTGAATTGAATTTTTTTCCCGAAATCCAGAAATAAGTTTTATTTAGGAAAATGATGAACTATTTCTGAGTACCCAGCTGAAAATCGACATATATGGATCCATACAGGTTGAATGTATGTACGTGCATGCTCATAAATTAGCATTCATGACAATACATGGATACATAAATCTCCATACATGTTTCATATATGACCATACGTGTGCATTAACGAAATTTGAGGTAGGGTAGAGGGGGGATCCTTCGCCAGTGGGGCACATACACTAATCCCATTTTTCTTCGGTGTTAAGGGAGATAAAAAATTGGAAAAAATATATTTTGTGCATTTTTCAATTACCTTTCCTGGTAGCAGATAGAAGTGTTTTGTGTTTTTTGGGGTGCCAAAAAAATAATTGAAAGCAACTACATTTTGCAATAACTTCCTCAAATCGTGTGATAAAAAAATAATTTTTCATTATGTCAGACCTATAATCCTCAGCTTTCAGAAAATAACAATTAAATTTTAATAAATGCTTAAAAAGTGAAAAAATATTAATTTTATATTAGTGCCTGTTTCTGGGGCACAATCACCAGATGGCCCCTGGAGCTACAAAGAGTTGGTGCATCCCTGCCTAAAATGCTCTATAAGATTTCTCCAAATATTTTAAATAAGTTTAATAGTAAATTAGAACAATCGTGTTCATTCTTAAATTTATATTAATTATTCAGTTTTTTATAATTTTTAAGAATGTAGTGGAGATATATTGATTAATAAGAATCATATGTCTTAAAGAACTTGTTCTAAGTTATTTATTTCAGTTATTTAAACATTGACTTTGCCGTATTAACAATTTTTTTTGTTGAAATTGTATCTAGCTCTTTTGACGAATATTCCCCAAGTTTGGGGCAGTTACGCCGATTTGAGTTACTTTGAAAATCATTAAAAAAGTAATAGAAAATATGCAAATAATAAAAATCATAGAAATCAAAGCCAAGATATGTAGATCTCCAATTTGAAAGGAACTTTTGAAAAATAATTAGGGGTTAAGAAATGACAGTGCTTCGAAAAAAAAGTGGCGAAGGATCCCCCTCTACCCTAATATCTACATGTGTGTACATGCATGAACATACATGAGCACGTATGAATACGTATAAACTTGCATGATCATACATGTAGATATTACCTCAAATTTCGTTAATGCACACGTATGGTCATATATTCGATTTCGAAATTTTTGAAAAAAAGTTGAGTTTTTCCCACTTATATACCTCGAAAGTCTGATATGGAAGGTCATTTCTGAGGCCAGATTTAGATTAAGCGAACATTTTGCTTTCAGAAAAGTATACTTTAGTCCCCTTGTCTGATATTTTTATGCCTGCACTTGTAAGTTTCCTCAAGTACTGACATGTACTCAATAATGCTCCCCACTGTATGATTCATGTATGGAGATTTATGAAACCATATGTGGTCATGAATGCATTTTTATGGCCATGCATTAACATACATTTAACCTGCATGGATGCATATATGTCGATTTTTAGCTAAGTAAATAAACTATTTCGTTTTACTCATATTTAGAAATCTTTATTTGCTTTAAGAAAATTTTTCTAAATTTTAGTAGAATTTTACTTAAATAGAGGAAATATATCGGAATATTTGTGGATCTTAGAAATGAAACTAGAATATAACATTGTAAGGTTTTGAACAAAATATTTTATTTTTTACGATTTTCATAATTTATCTCATTTTAACCCTACAATGGTCTGAGGAAATTACAATTACGGAAACATTTTCTTACCTAATAAATAATATCGAAACGATTTATACCTTGAACAGTTTTTAAGTTATTGTCGATTTTGTAATCATACTTTAGTCAAACTTTACCGTTTTTTTTTCCAATATTCGTGACGTCATATTTCGGAAACCGAACATGTCCGGGCTTCAAAATTTATGCATCGTTGAGCTTCTGCAGCGTACCACAGTTATGGCGAATTTCATTCAAATCGGTGATGGTAAATCCGAATGGTGTGTTGAGTTGATATGTTTTCACCATGGATGGTAACCGAAACCAACGCGGTTATCGTTAGGGTAACGATATTTTAGGTTATATCGGTAACGGTATTTTAAGGGTAACGCTATTTCATTTATTTCGGTATCGGTATTTTAAGAATAACGGTATTTGAGTTATTTCGATAACGGTATTTTAAAGATAACGATATTTGGGTTATTTCGGTAACGGTATTTTAAGGTTAACGGTATTTCAGTTATATCGGTAACGGTATTTTAAGGGTAACGGTAGTCAGTTATTTCGATGCATCCCGTAATTTTTTTTTACAAAAAACAAAAGAGATTAAAAACAGAACCAATTTATTAACTTAATGCACAAAAAATATTCAATAACCACTTGAAATTACCAAAAGCAGAAAATTAAAAATAACGGAAAAGGTATTTTAGGGATAACAATATTTCATTTGTTTCGGTAACGGTATTATAAGGGTATTGATATTTCATTTTTTTCGGTATCGGTATTTTAAGGATAACGGTATTTCAATTATTTCGGTAACGGTATTTTAAGGATAGCGGTATTCCGAGTATTTCGGTAACGGTATTTTAGGGGTAACGGTAGTCAGTTGAAAGGGTTTTTAATCGATAACGGTATTTTAGCGGTATTGCCGGCCAACCCTGGTTTTCACCCATGTGTAGTCTCATAATTCACATAAAATATTCATTGTAAAAGAGAAAACATGTGTTTTTGTAAAAATACTTTTAAAATAAAAATAGAGATTTCTGAAATACAATTGGAAAAATTTTAAATGCAATTATAATTTTAGTAAATACATTTTGAAAATTTTTGAAATTTTGAAATGCATTTGGACAATTTTAAAATACAGATTAAAATTTTTAAATACAAATAAATGATTGTGAAATGGATTTGGACTATCTTAAGTATTTTAAGATGAAATATTTTAAAATATATTTGCAGAATTTTTAAATACATTTTGAAAATTTTAAAATACGTATTGGTCAATTTTCCAGAGACTATTAATTATAGAGATATGAAATCAAAACTTACACTACTCACCGGTAGGGGGCGCTGAAATTTAGTATCACCTGAGCAACTATATCACTTTAGTATCAGCTGAGCCTATATTTAAAAGCTCAAAAATTGCTGAAAACTGCACAAAATAAGAAAAAATCAAGCACATAACATATTCAAATATAAAAATTTGCGAATTCCTTTTTTCTTTTGCTTTTATATTTGTTATTATTTCAATTTAAATAAAAACAGGAAATTGTCAATTTTTTGAACAAAGTGCCATCTGGTGATAACGATGTCGTTATAACTTTTGTTTATGGTAATGCCTTACCCCTGCAATTTTAAAATCCAATTGGACAAATATGAAAGGTTTTTGGACAATATTAAACATCATTTGGACAATTTTTAAAGATTTTTCGACAATTTTAAAACATTTTTGGACAATTTTGGATGATTTTTGCACAATATTGTTGGTTAAAATTTAAAAAGTTTTGGATAATTTTGAAACATTTTACACAATTTTAAAACCTTTTTAGATAATTCTAAAATACACTTTTGGACTATTTGAAAACATTTTTGAATAATTTTAAAACATTTTTAGAAAATTTTTAAATATATTTAGAATTAAATGAATGTTATTTTAGTTTGACTCAAGATCATAAATTAATATCACTTTCTGTTTTAAATTATTTTCAAATCAAAGAAAGATGATGATGAAAGATGACAATTTTAACAAGTAAATTACAAAGAATAAAAATTATTGAAAAAATTCGATAAGACCAGCAAGGCAGAATGCGCATTTTCGGCTTTCGGTACAAAGCCATCATCAGTGCCTTTCGCCTTTTAGTGAGTTAATATTTTGATAATCGTCTGATTATGTGACTGTTGAAAGAAAATCGAGTTTGTTATCAACAACTAAACTTAGACTAACATCAACGAAATTTAACAATGCTATTTTTATCCTTTTGTTATTATTACTCTTTTTTGCTTTGAACCTTAATTCTTAAGATATCTCAGCTGATTCTATTCAACTCTGTGTGTGATAAACACAGATTTTTGAATTACAACGAACCGTTAAATTTAAATTTAAATGTATGTTATTAAATTATATTTTTGCACCGTGTCAATGTGTTTAAGATGAGTGGGGGAAATGTTCTTAGTTGATCTGTTATTTAAGTAAATAAATGTTATTTTAGTTTGACTCAAGATCATAAATTAATATCACTTTCTGTTTTAAATTTTTTTCAAATCAAAGAAAGATGATACAATTTTTACAAGTAAATTACAAAGAATAAAAATTATTGAAAAAATTCGATAAGACCAGCAAGGCATACATGGGAATTTTTCATTACCATTGAAATTTCATTACCATTAGTTCATACTAATGACAATGAAAAAAATTTCATTACCATTTAATGGTAATGAAATATTTTTCATTAGAAAAATCATTACTAATGGTAATGAAACCACACTAATGTAAAAAAAAACTAATTACAATTGATTAAAAAACCATTTGTTTACAAAAATCTTAATATATAACATAAGCTACAATCAGGGATGGAAAAGCCCTCAAGCGAGCCAAAAATATAAACATTTTTATAAAAAGCTAAAAAGCGGAACGCACATGCACATGTGCGCGCACATGGATGCAAAAAATCGCTGAAATTAAAAAAAGTTTCAAATACCAGAAAAAATCGCAAAAAAATGCAAAAATTAGAAAAAATCGCCAAAATTTGAAAAAATGCCAATATTGAAAAATTTTGTAAAAATTTTGAAAAAATCGTCAAACTTGAAAAAATCGTCAATATTTGAAAAAATTGCCCAAATAGTCAAAATTTAAAAAAAATCGTCAAAAATTAAATAAAATCGCAAAAATTGCAAAATATCGTAAAAATTTTGAAAATTTCGTCTTGAAAAAATTTTCAGTATTTGAAAAAATTACCAAAATCGTCAAAATTTCAAAAAGCCGTCAAAAATTGGAAAAAATCTGAAAAATGCCAAAATTGAAAAATTTTGTAAATATTTTTAAAAAAATCGTCATAACTTGAAAAAATCGTCAATATTTGAACGTGAATATTTGAATTTGTCCAAATAGTCAAAATTTAAAAAAAAAATCGTCAAAAATTAGACTAAATTGCCAAACTTCCGAAATATCGTAAAAATTTTGAAAAAATTGTCAACATTTGAAAAAAATTACCAAAATCGTCAAAATTTCAAAAAGTCGTCAAAAATTGGAAAAAATTGCCAGAATTGAGAAACTTGTAAAAATTTGTGAAAATCGACAAAAATTAGAAAAAATCGCCAAAATTTAAAAAATAGTACAGGTTTAAAAAACGAAATTACCAAAATTTATTTCTCGCATTTATTTTTCCTTGTTCCGTTTTCATCTAACTCATTTAGTTTTCGAGATACGGGGAATATTCCAAATAAAAGCCGTTTGCTCTCTACGAGGCTTAGTTTTCGAGAAAAACGCGATTTTAAAATCTAGCAATGCAAGTCAAAATCTAGTTTCATTATCGGGGTATTGGTAGTGACTTTTGACCTTTCGTGCAGTCATTTTTCCTCTAGCTCTTCTAGTTTTCGAGATATGGACGATTAAAATTTTATTTAAGCGATTTTCGCACTTATTTTTTCACAAATGACTCACTATGACTTCCCTGTACCAAAACCGTTGTCCGTTTTCATTTAACTCATTTAGTTTTCGAGGGGGACATTCCAAATAAAAGCCCTTTTCTCTCTACGAGGCTTAGTTTTCGAGAAAAACGCGATTTTAAAATCTAGCAACGAAAGTCAAAATTTAGATTCGGTATCGGGGTATTGGTGGTGGGTTTTGACCTTTGGTGCAGTCATTTTTCCTCTAGCTCTTCCAGTTTCCGAGATATGGACGATTAAAATTTTATTTAAGCGATTTTCGCATTTATTTTTCCGCAGATGACTCACTATGACTTCCTGGTTCGAAAACCCTTGTCCGTTTTCATTTAACTCATTTAGTTTTCGAGATATGGGGGACATTCCAAATAAAAGCCCTTTTCTCTCTAAGAGGCTTAGTTTTCGAGAAAAACGCGATTTTAAAATCAAGCAACGAAAGTCAAAATTTAGTTTCGGTATCGAGGTATTGGTGGTGGGTTTTGACCTTTGGTGCAGTCATTTTTCCTCTAGCTCTTCCAGTTTTCGAGATATGGACGATTAAAATTTTATTTAAGCGATTTTCGCATTTATTTTTCCGCAGATGACTCACTATGACTTCCTTGTTCCCAAACCGTTGTCCGTTTTAATTTAACTCATTTGGTTTTCGAGATATGGGGGACATTCCAAATAAAAGCCCTTTTCTCTCTACGAGGCTTAGTTTTCGAGAAAAACGCGATTTTAAAATCTAGCAATGCAAGTCAAAATCTAGTTTCGCTATCGGGGTATTGGTAATGAGTTTTGACCTTTGGTGCAGTCATTTTTCCTCTAGATCTTCTAGTTTTCGAGATATGGACGATTAAAATTTTATTTAAGCGATTTTTGCATTTATTTTTCCGCAGATGACTCACTATGACTTCCCTGTTTCAAAACCGTTGTCCGTTTTCATTTAACTCATTTAGTTCTCGAGATATGGGGGATATTCCAAAAAAAAGCCCTTTTCTCTCTACGAGGCTTAGGTTGCGAGAAAAACGCGATTTTAAAATCTAGCAATGCAAGTCAAAATCTAATTTCGCTATCGGGGTATTGGTAGTGAGTTTTGACCTTTGGTGCAGTAATTTTTTATCTAGCTCTTATAGTTTTCGAGATATGGAAAATTAAAATTTTATTTAAGCGATTTTCAATTTTTGCGAGAAATGAATTTTGGGGATTTTTTCAATTTTGTAAAACCGAAATTTTGGGGATTTTTTCTAATTTTTGACGATTTTTCAAATTTTGACGATTTTTTCCAATTTTTATGATTTTTTTCAATTTTGGAAATTTTTTCAAATTTTGACAATTTTTTCAATTTTGGCGATTTTTAAAATTTTTAACGATTTTTTGAAATTTTTGACGATTTTTCAAATTTTGACGATTTTTTCCAATATTTTCCAATTTTTGTGACTTTTTTCAATTTTGGAAATTGTTTAAAACTTTGACAATTTCCAACCCTGATTTCAGTGAATTTTCTGCATTTTTACGTTCCTCGGAAAGCTTATCTGTCAATGGTAATTATTTTTTTTAATTGATACATTATCAATGGTAATGAAATTAAAAACCATTGTCATTATTCAATGAAATCAAATTCCAAAATCATTAACATTAATTTGAAACAATGGTAACGAAAATAATTTCATTACCATTTATATCAATCAATGTTAATGAAATCGTCAATTAATTAGTCCACCTAATTCATTAGTCTCATGTATGCTACAAAGCCATCATCAGTGCCTTTCGCCTTTTAGTGGGTTAATATTTTGATAATCGTCTACTTATGTGACTGTTGAAAGCAAATCGAGTTTGTTATCAACAACTCAACTTAGACTAACATCAACGAAATTTAACAATGCTATTTTTTCCTTTTGTTATTATTACTCTTTTTTGCTTTGAACCTTAATTCTTAAGATATCTCAGCTGATAAAAATAAATTATAAATTATAAATTATAAATTATAAATTAAATTAAATAAAGATAAATTTAAAATTAAATATATGTCATTAAATTATATTTTTGCACCGTGTCAATGTGTTTAAGATGAGTGGGGGAAATGTTCTTAGTTGATCTGTTATTTAAGTCAATGAATGTTATTTTAGTTTGACTCAAGATCATAAATTAATATCACTTTCTGTTTTAAATTATTTTCAAATCAAAGAAAGATGATACAATTTTTACAAGAAAATTACAAAGAATAAAAATTATTGAAAAAATTTGATAAGACCAGCAAGGCAGAATGCGCATTTTCGGCTTTCGCTACAAAGCCATCATCAGTGCCTTTCGCCTTTTAGTGGGTTAATATTTTGATAATCGTCTACTTATGTGACTGTTGAAAGCAAATCGAGTTTGTTATCAACAACTCAACTTAGACTAACATCAACGAAATTTAACAATGCTATTTTTATCCTTTTGTTATTATTACTCTTTTTTGCTTTGAACCTTAATTCTTAAGATATCTCAGCTGATTCTATTCAACTCTGTGTATGATAAACACAGATTTTTGAATTACAACGAACCTTTAAATTTAAATGTATGTCATTAAATTATATTTTTGCACCGTGTCAATGTGTTTAAGATGAGTGGGGGAAATGTTCTTAGTTGATCTGTTATTTAAGTAGGGTAGAGGGAGGATCCTTCGCCACTTTTTTTTCAAAGCACTGTCATTTCTTAACCCCTAATTATTTTTCAAAAATTACTTTTAAATTAAAAACCTCCATATCTTGGCTTTAATTTCTGTGATTTTTATTCTAATTATTTGCATATTTTCTATTATTTTTTTAATGATTTTCAAAGTAACTCAATTCGGCGTAACTGCCCCAAACCTGGGGTAAATTCGCCAAAAGAGCTAGATACAATTTCAACAAAAAAATTTGTTAATACAACAAAGTCAATCTTTTAATGACTGAAATAAATAATTTATAATAAGTTTTTTAAGATATGCGATTCTTTTTAATCAATAAATCTCCACTACATTAAAAAAAAATAATTTAAAACTATAATATAATGATTCTTCAAAATTAAAAAAAACTGAATAATTAATATAAATTAAAGAATGAATGCGGCCCTATGCTCCTTGCAGGTGTAAAAGGAACAAATATTTATATAAATAATGAACATGATTGTTCTAATTTACTACTAAACATATTTTAAATATATAGAAAAGTCTTATAGAGCACTTTAGGCAGGGATGCACCAACTCTTTGTAGCTCCAGGGGCCATCTGGTGATTGTGCCCCATAGACAGGCACTAACATAAAATTAATATTTTTTCACACTCTTTAAGCATTTATTAAAATCAAATTATTATTTTTCGAAACCTTAGGATCGTAGGTCTAACATAATGAAAAATTATTTTCTTATCACACGATTTGAGGAAGTTATTGCAAAATGTAGTTTCTTCCTATTATTTTTTTGGCACCCCAAAAAACGCAAAAACACGTCTGTCTGCGACCACATGTGATATAAATTCATCAAAGTGGATGCAAGGAAAGGTAATTGAAAAATGCACAAAATATATTTTTTCCAATTTTTTATCTCCCTTAATAGCGGAGAAAAATGGGATTAGTGTATGTGCCCCACTGGCGAAGGATCCCCCCTCTACCCTAAGTGAATGTTATTTTAATTTGACTCAAGATCATAAATTAATATCACTTCAGAGTAATAATAACAAAAGGATAAAAATAGCATTGTTAAATTTCGTTGATGTTAGTCTAAGTTTAGTTGTTGATAACAAACTCGATTTGCTTTCAACAGTCACATAAGTAGACGATTATCAAAATATTAACCCAATAAAAGGCGAAAGGCACTGATGATGGCTTTGTACCGAAAGCCGAAAATGCGCATTCTGCCTTGCTGGTCTTATCGAATTTTTTCAATAATTTTTATTTTTTGTAATTTACTTGTTAAAATTGTATCATCTTTCTTTGATTTGAAAATAATTTAAAACAGAAAGTGATATTAATTTATGATCTTGAGTCAAACTAAAATAACATTCATTTACTTAAATAACAGATCAACTAAGAACATTCCCCCCACTCATCTTAAACACATTGACACGATGCAAAAATATAATTTAATGACATGCATTTAAATTTAAATTTAACGGTTCGTTGTAATTCAAAAATCTGTGTTTATCATACACAGAGTTGAATAGAATCAGCTGAGATATCTTAAGAATTAAGGTTCATAGCAAAAAAGAGTAATAATAACAAAAGGCTAAAAATAGCATTGTTAAATTTCGTTGATATTTATAATTTTCTGAAACAGAACTGAAAATGTTGTAAATTGTTTTGAAAAACATGCAAACAATTTTTTTACATTAAAATCAATCAATCGAATTTGGTTGAAAATTTAAATCATGTGATGACTAAAATTCGTTGCAGAGTAAATTACAAAAACAATATAAAGCAGCGGTAGAAAAACAAATTGATTAAAAAAAGTTGTGTTAATATTTTGCAAAATTGTTTTCACGATTCTCCAGGTTTGCTGTTGACTTATTGAAGGGAAAACATTTAATCTCTATATATAAAAGAATAACGTGACTGACTGACTGACTGAATGACTGACTGACTGACTGACTCAACATCGCCCAGCCCAAACCGCTGAAGCTAGGAAGTTGAAATTTGGTATGTAGGTTCCTCTTTCGGGGTAGACGTCCGCTAAGACGGGATTTTTGGAAATTCCTACCGGAACGGGCAAAAAGGGGAAAAGTGTCCCCCTTGACGGCCTGCCAAAACCCCTTTGGCTAGAAAGCTGAAATTTAAGATATGTGTTCCTTGGAGTAGGCGCTAACTTTTCTGGAATGTACTTTCTAGAATTTTGGACAGGGACGTTGTACAAATGGGGGTTAAAAAGGGGAAAAAGGCCCCCCTTGACGGCCTGCCCAAACCGCTGGAGGTAGGAAGTTGAAATTTGGTATAAAGGTTCCTCCACTATCGTAGACATCCACCAAGACGGGAGTTTTGGAAATTTTTACAGGGACGGGCAAAAAGGGGAAAAAGTCTCCCCCTTGACGGCCTGCTCAAACTGCTGGAGCTATGAAGTTGAAATTTGGTATGTGGTTCCTCGACCGGTGCATACGTCCGTTGAGACGGCATTTTTGGAAATTCTTATCGGGAGGGGCAAAAAGGGGACAAAAAAAGTAGCTTTTTCCAAAAGAGTACCTTTTCCCAAAAAAAGTACCTTTTCCCAAAAAAAGAACCTTTTTCCCAAAAAAGTACCTTTTTCCAAAAAAAAGTACCTTTTTCCAAAAAAAGTACCTTTTTCCAAAAAAAAGTACCTTTTTCCAAAAAAAGTACCTTTTTCCAAAAAAAGTACCTTTTTCCAAAAAAAGTACCTTTTTCCAAAAAAAGTACCTTTTTCCGAAAAAAGTACCTTTTTCCAAAAAAAAGTACCTTTTTCCAAAAAAAGTACCTTTTTCCAAAAAAAATTCCTTTTTCCAAAAAAAGTACCTTTTTCCAAAAAAAAGTACCTTTTTCCAAAAAAAGTACCTTGTTCCAAAAAAAGTACCTTTTTCCAAAAAAAGTACCTTTTTCCAAAAAAAGTACCTTTTTCCAAAAAAAAGTACCTTTTTCCAAAAAAAGTACCTTTTTCCAAAAAAAGTACCTTTTTCCAAAAAAGTACCTTTTTCCAAAAAAAAGTACCTTTTTCCAAAAAAAGTACCTTTTTCCAAAAAAAGTACCTTTTTCCAAAAAAAGTACCTTTTTCCAAAAAAAGTACATTTTTACAAAAAAAGTACCTTTTTCCAAAAAAAAGTACCTTTTCCCAAAAAAAAGTACCTTTTCCCGAAAAAAGTACCTTTTCCAAAAAAAGTACCTTTTTCCAAAAAAAGGACATTTTTCCAAAAAAAATACCTTTTTCAAAGAAAGTACCTTTTCCAAAAAAAAGTACCTTTTCCCAAAAAAGTACCTTTTTCTAAAAAAATGTTCCTTTTCCCAAAAAACATACATTCTTTCAAAAAAATACCTTTTTCAAAAAAGTACCTTTTCAAAAAAAAGTACCTTTTCCCAAAAAAAAGACCTTTTTCTAAAAAAAATTTTCCTTTTCCAAAAGAAGTACCTTTTCCAAAAAAGTGCCTTTTTCCAAAAAACATACATTTTTCAAAAAAAACACCTTTTTAAAAAAAAATACCTTTTCCAAAAAAAGTACAAATAAAGTACTTTGTAAAAACAAAGTATCTTTTTCCAAAAAATTTCGTTTTTCCAAAAAGTGCCATTTAAAATAATATATAATTTCAAAAAAACTACTTTTTTTCCTCCCCCCACGGATATCCCCACTAAAACAAGGTTTCTTGATATTTGGCATAGACGTGCTCTAAGACGGGATTTTTGGAAATTCCTACCGAAACGGGCAAAAAGGGGAAAAGTCTCCCCATAAACAGTCTCACAAATTGGAAAAGTGCCTGCCCAAACCACTGGAGGTAAGAAGTTGAAATTTGGTATAAAGGTTCCTCCACTGTAGTAGACATCGACTAAGTTTGTATTTTTGGAATTCCCTACAAGATATCCCAAAAGGAAACTCGGTATGTGAGTTCCTCCTTCTGTGTAGGCGTCCGCTTAGACGGAATTTTTGAAATTCCTATCGGGAGGGGAAATAAGGTAAAAGTCTCCTCCTGACGGCTTGCCCAATCCCTTTTGGCCAACTTAAAATTTTAAATATGTATTCCTTGGAGTAGGACTAACTCACCGGCAACGTAATTTTTCTATTTTGGAACAGGAACATAGTAAAAATGGTGGTTGAAAGGGAAAAATGTCCCCACTAACGGCCTGCCCAAACCGCTTAGGCAATGCAGTTGAAATTTGGTATGAATGTTCCTCATCCATCGCAGATAGCCGCGAAGATGGAATTTTTGTAAATTCCTAAAGGGAGGGGCAAAAAGAAGAAAAGCCTCACCTTGGGAGCCGGTAAAAACCCCTTCGGCTAGAAACCTGAAGCTTAAAATGTGGGTCCCTGGAGTGAGGGCTAACTTATTAGAAAGATACTTTTTTGAATTTTGGACAGGGTCGTTATAAAATGGGGGCTCAAAAAGGGAAAGTTGCCCCTTAACGACCTGTCCAAACTGCTGGAACTAGGAAGTTGAAATTCGGTACTTAGGTTCCTCTCAGCCTGCTCAAACTGCTGGAACTAGGAAGCTGGAATTCCCTGTCGATGGATTTTCGGAAATTCCTACCGAGAGGGGCACAAATAGTAAAAGTTGGCTAGAAACCTGAAATGTAAAACATATGTTACTTGGAGTATGTGCTCACTTACCGGGAAGGTGCTTTTTGGACAGGGACATTGCAAAAATGGGGATTAATGAAGCGAAAAGTGCCGCTTAAAGGCCTGCCCAAACCGCTGGAGGTAGGAAGTTGAAATTTGGTATTAAAGTTCCTCCTCTATTGTAGACATCCGCTAAGATGAGATTTTTGGAAATTTCTACAGGTAGGGTCAAAAACAGGAAAAAGGGATCTTAAATTGGGTTCCTTCTCCAACGTTGACGTCCCCTAAGATGGTATTTTTGGAAAGTCACACCGGGAGGGGTAAAAAGGGAAAAAACTTCCCCCTTGACGGCCTGGCCAAACTGCTGGATATAGAGACTTAAAATTATGTATGTAGTAGGTTCCTCCTCCAACGCAGACGTCCTCTAAGACGGAATTTTTGGAAATTCCTACCAGGAGGGGTAAAAACGGAATAATTCTCCCCCTTGATGGCCTAACCGAACCCTTCGGCTAGAAACCTGTAATATATAATATGTTTTCCTTGGAGTATGGGCTAACTTATCGACAAGGCATTTCTAGGACTTTGGACAGGAACGTGGTAAAAATGGTGGTTCAAAAGGGGAAAATTGCCCCCCCCCCCCCCTTAACGTCTGCATCTTTAGCTAGAAACCTAAAACTTAAAGAACAAGTGTATATGAAACACTAAAATTAAGAAACTAAATAGGAAACGAGTGGAATTGAAACACTACACAAGTGGAATGAAATGGATATAAACGTTGAACGAGTGGAATTGAAATTATAGACAATGCAAATGGATTGGAAGAGGGAATTACCTCTTCAAACACTATCAACGGAATATGAAACTTATGTAGCATTGAAACATACTCTCCAAAAAGTTAAACAAATTTTCTGAAAGAGAAAAAACCTGAGAAAAGGAATGGAACTTATATATTCCGATATTTAAACTTCATGTAACGAAGCACCGGTGGAAGAAACCGACGCAGTAAATTTTCCAACTGAATTTGTGAATTTACTTGAATTGCAAGGTCTACCTTTACATAAACTGGAATTAAAAAAAAAAACTTTAAGACACGCTAACAACGTAGCTTTGCCCGCTATTTTTAATATTATAAAATGCTTTCCAACCCTGCTTTACGTTCTTTATTTTCATTCAAAACACAAATGAACAAAACTACTTACGGGTCTATCTACCTAAGTTCGCACTTTACCAAATTATCTTAACATACACACGTATATTGCAATTTATTATGGATTCATTACTAACAATCCACTTTCATGAGAAAAAGTGATCAAATATTTATTTATTTTAAACCCATTGTTATGCAGAATTATTTATTTGTGGTGGCTGGGTGAAGGATTTTATTATAAAAACTGTACTTTAAATAAAAAGCGAATTTAAAAAAAATTGTCGGGGGGGGGGGGACGCAGCCTTTAAGGCACTCTAACAACGTAGCGGGCTGCGCCCGCTATCTTTAATATTATAAATCGCTTGCCAACCCTGCTTTACGTTTTTTATTTTCATTGAAAACACAAATGAATAAAACTACTTACGGGTCTATCTACCTAAGTTCGCACTTTACCAAATTATCTTGACATACACACGTATATTGCAAATTATTATGGATTCATTACTAACAATCCACTTTCATGAGAAAAAGTGATCAAATATTTATTTATTTTAAACCCATTGTTGTGCAGAATTATTTATTTGTGGTGGCTGGGTGAAGGCTTTAAATAAAAAAACTTTAAATAAAAAAACGAATTTAATAAAAATTGTGGGGGGCGCCCTTAACCTTTAAGGCACGCTAACAACGTAGCGGGCTGCGCCCGCTAGTATTACATATACGCAATATGTTTACAAACAGATTTTATTCAACAATTTTTATTTCTATTTCAATAAGTATATATTTAGTCACGTTCAAGTCTTAAGTTATTAGAATTAAATTGTTGTATTTTTTAAATATCCCGAGTAAAAATAGTTATATAGGAAATTATATAATTTAATATGAACTAATATGTTTATATATATTCAAGTGTGACACTATATCCTTGCGGATATAATTATGTATATCTTTGAGTTTTTCAAAAATTTCTTATATGATGCCATATATAGATCAGTATAAATATATATGTCCCCATATATATTACTATGTACCATATCTAGTTACATATGCTAGGACAATTTTAATACAGCGTCATATATAATTAAAAATGGCTTTATCGGAAAACATATAAAGTTTTATATAGCTCAATGTTAAATTTTTTTCTAAGTTGTTTTAGATATATTTGATAGTCCAATGTAAAAAAAAATTCTATGTTTTTTTGAGATATGTTTATTAATGTATGATTTCAAAATATAAAAGGCATACTCATTATAACTGCTAAATTCCTTGTAAACCTTGTATAAATACAAGCCATATTTTTATGGAATTTGACATTAAACTCATAAACATACCCGGTTTACACAGTTTACGGGTAGAATACAAGTTTATATGAGAAGGCTTGGTTACAATTATGTACAACTTCTTCTAAATTTTTATTTAAATTTTTAATTCTTAACTTAAGAGTGTTATTTTTCAGTACTTTTTAATAGTTTTTGTTTTGATCTTGAAGTATGAAGCGTTATATAATTATGTCTTTCTACATCAAATTAGATATAATTATATCGGGTCAAAATCCGGATAAGATTCTATATGATTCAATATATTTAGATCTTACCCGTGTAAAAAAGATCAGATCTGGCCAGATCTCAGCACATCTTACCAGATCTAATTAGATCTCAAAATTGGGGACAAATTTGAGATCTAATTAGATCTGATCAGATCTAGGCATATCTGGCCAGATCTTTGTAGATCTTACCAGATCTAGTTAGATCTCAAAATTGGGGACAAATTTGAGATCTGATCAGATCTAGGCATATCTGGCGCATTTGTCCAGATCACTTTAGATTTGAACAAATTTGGCACTAGATCTGATCAGATCTTGCCATAAGGTATTATCACATATGCCATATCTGATCATATTTGATGTGATCTGGTACAGGATCTAATTAGATTCAATCATATCTATTGAGAACCAAAAAGATCTGTTCAGATCTAAACTTTTTTACACGGGTATCCGATATAATTTTATCCACCATTTTTCGGATAATAGCATATCTCCAATTATATTAAATAAGATATCATTACATATAACATCATATTATTTTTTTTACCCGGGATATCCTATACTAATTAAACTATGAATCATTTTCTAGTCGAATTTAAACCTTTGAAAAAGATTTCCAGCACTTGTGTTTATTGCTATGGTGGTAAATTTACACAATGGACTCGCGATCTGATTTTTGTACTCAAAACAAATTTGTAACGCAAAATTTAATCAAACTTTATCTAAAGTATCAAGAATTTTAGTAAACTACCATATGACCAGACCTGGGGGTTAATTATTTCATTTTGTAATTAATGACACATGCAATTACATATTGTTTGTAATTGTAATTGAAAAAATTTCAATTACACATTACATGTAATTGTAATTGAAAAAATGTCAATTACAATTACGTGTAATTGTGATTTAAAAATTCCAATTACATGTAATTGAAAACGAAGTGCTTCGATTAAGTAATTATAAAAAAACTAAGCAATTATGTCTTTTTTTATGTATTTATTGTGGAAGAAGTAATTAATTACAAAAATTATCAATTACATATAACAAAATTCAAAATAATAACAACAATCCTATTTATATAATTAAATAAGGTGCTTTATTTTAAAAGGAAAACAATGAAACAAATATTTCTTAAATTTAATCTTTTGAAATTATTTCATGCAATCGTTAACCTTTTTAACAAGCATTCTATAAAAAATTTAAAACCCCCTCATTATTGCTATTTATGTTAACTTTACCTATCCAAAACTTCAGAATTCTTTTTTAAAAATTTTAAGTTAAAAAAATTTTTTTTTTTGAAAATGTAATTGAATTCGTTTAAATTGGAAGTAATTAATTACAGCTTAATTACAATTGCTTGTAATATGTAATTGAACATTTTCAATTACAATTACTTGTAATGTATAATGAAATTTTTTTAATTACAATTACAATTACAACCCGAGTAAAAATAGTTATATATTGTTATATATAATGTGATTGGGTTATATCTGACGGTGAATGGAGTCACATTAACACACATATCATTATTTACAACTACATCTGATATAATTTTTTCAATGAATTTTTTGTACGGCAATTGATGTTATTACATATCCCCAAATCTGACTCCATATATAACTACATAAGCCATATAAAACTACCCTAGTAAAAATGATTTTTATATATTCATATATGATTTTTATACAATCATTTATGATTTTATACAATTATAACTTGTCGAATATTGTGAAACATATATTTTTATATGATTATATCAAAAGATATTTAATTGTATAAAATTATATTAACCCGATCCACCATTTTTCGGATCAAATAATATATTTTTTATATAATTATATTAACCTATACATGGTTTGATCCGAAAAATGGTGGATCTGGTTAATATAATTTTATATAATTAAAGATCTTTTGATATAATCATATAAAAATATATGTTTCACAATATTCGACAAGTTATAATTGTATAAAATCATAAATTATTGTATAAAAATCATATATGAATATATAAAAATCATTTTTACTAGGGTAATCAAAATATATGTAGTGACCGATATGATTATATATGGTTCGATACTAAGTTATATAACACTGTATGTATCGTCATACTAAAAATATATTCTTGTAATTTTATATAACTTTCTATATGATCTCATATAAATTAATATAAATTAAGAGTTAATTTCTCCACAGCCATATAATTTTTACGTGATTTTTTTGCATATAAAATTATATTAAAAAATGATGCGTACGATTTAGAAGACAAAAAAGCATTAAAATTTTTATTTTATGTTATAAAAATTGGGCCTTTAAAATTGTTCAAGCTATAGAAACTTCAATAACAATTTAATAGCCGGTATGCATAAAAAGTATACCTACTATTAGACAAAATTATATAAAATCAAATGTTTTTATATCGAATTAGATGCAATTCGATGTCCTGGATATGGACAAATCTCGGATCAAACTGTATCAAATTATATATAATTTCATATAATTAGACACAAGAAGATGACCCATTTTTCGGATCTAGTTGTATGTCGTTGTATATGGGGATTTATCAAATAAGATATAATTATATATGACACCATATTAAAATTTTTACCCGGGAAGTAATTGTAATTGCATTTTTTTAATTACAATTACATTTTGGGGATACCTCAATTACAATTACATTTTTTGTAATTGTAATTGGGGATACCTCAATTACACATTTAATAGTTATTGTAATTGAAATGTAAAGATTAACCCCCAGGTTTGCATAGGACTGGATTTTATTTTTTTAAAAAATTAACTAAACTGTCATAAAAATGGCCCATTTCTCTGGTGACTTTACATAGATTTGGAAATTTTATTTAACTTGGATTTTTATTGCAGATTCCAGTACCACGCCCACGTCCAGTATAACGTCGACGGTCATTACCACCCACGTCTTCGTTGTATGCTATGACAACAACAAAGGTATAAATTTCTCGTTGGAATATATAATTTCAGCCAGAATTCTCCCGATGTTGATCATTTTACAAATGTAACTTTTGTTGTTGAAACTCATTGAATTTTTATTCAGTTTGAACCGATAGTGCAGTAGTGCCAGTATTCGATGTGTGTTT
Organism: Leucophora obtusa; assembly: GCA_949987735.1. NCBI lineage: Eukaryota > Metazoa > Arthropoda > Insecta > Diptera > Anthomyiidae > Leucophora > Leucophora obtusa. The sequence goes on along the minus strand of OX465295.1, from coordinate 122,465,046 downwards.
ATGTCGTTTTGTAGAATTTAGATCTGTGTGCACACTATTTTAAACAATATTTATGCAAATGACATTCGTTTAGTTTCATTGTTAGTTTATTCGTTAATTCAGTTTTCAGTTCAGTTCATCAACATCGTCGCCAGCGTCATCGTTTTGTAATGAAAACATAAAAATCTCCATAATATTAATCAAGCTGTGAGTAAGTAGAGTAGTCATTATCAACATGTTTGAAATTCGTACATACAAATGATAATATGTATAAAAAAAACTTGTCATCAGGCTGGCTGACTAAATAAGAGTGTTGAATATGGTTTGTAGAAAGTGGCACATACCATCAATAGTCTCATACATAAATATGTATTTCAAGGTGTCCCTTAAATTGCCAATTGTTTAATTTCCATGCTAACGTCCTCCAGTTTTGTTCCATTTAGTCTCATCTAAAGTTCCCGAATATTTTAAATTCCTTACATATAAAATAATTTTTATATTTATATTATGACACATATCGTTTCTAATTATGATACGCTGATCACGAAAATGTTCAACATGATTTGAACTCATGGACTAAAAATATACAATAGAAAAAATTTGGCATGGGTTTTGAAATATTTTCTAAATTTAGGAAAAAAGTATGATTTTTAATAAAAATCAAATAGCAACATCTCGAAAACCTTTCGAGCGATTTAAATGTTTTTAGTTTTTCCTCATCGGTATATCAATATTATTTAAAAGCAATATGCCAATTTATATACAAAAATTATTTAAAATTTTGGAATTTCTTAAAATCTCGGAAACTTAAGACTCGGTTAGACACAAGTTAAGGGTTTCCTCAATTTCGTACATTTCGTACATTTGAGACCAAATGGAACAAAACTCGAGGGTATTAGAATGGAAATTCGTCAATTGGTAATTTAAGGGACACCATAATGTGTATATATTTTGTGCATTTGTAGATGAAATTTTTTTTTTTTAGAAAGACCTCAGATTGATTTTTTGTATAGTTTAGTTTTATTTCTATATTCTAATGTTGTTTAAATTAGTTTTATGTTCAGTTTTAAATGTAAATTTTGTGTTAAACACTGATGACAATTTCATGTAACATCATTAGCTTCGTAGCTAGTGTTTGTCGTTGATTAATTCAAGTTTCATATTATTTCTACAAAAAAGCCAAATTTGAATATTTTCTAAATATTTTGATGGCAGCTTTTGATCATTTACACTTTAATGTTAACATATTTGTACCGGTTTTAAAACTAAAACTAAAAAATCTTGAACGTATATTTCTGAAAATTTAAATCTATCAAATTAAAAATATATCTGTTAGGCTTTGTATCTTATGTAATATTAAACAGTGATTAAGAAGAAAATAATTGTTTAGGTCTTAATTACAGTAAATTGTCGAATTTTAATCTCTGATTCTACTCTAAACATTGATTAAATTTAATTACAGAAATTTCTGTGATTAAGCCCTTAAACATAGATTTTTCACCCTACAATTCATGTTAGTATTTACATTTCTTACTAATGTTGGTAACTTCTTAAAAAGTTTTACGTATACCAATTATTATCTAAAATAGACACCTTACAACATCTCATTATGCCTTCTAAATGATGTACTTCTTTAGTAACTTGCTTAGTAATGTATATCTTCTCTAAAAAGACAAATTTTAATTAGGAAAGCATTTGGCGGAAATTATAATAATATGACATAATATTGGATTCTGTTTTGTTAGAATCGGTCATAATATTGATATTCCTTTAGTACAAATAATCCACGATACGTGGGGGCAAAATTTAACCAAAAAATTTGAAAAAAATATTTTCTTGTGCATGTATTAAAGGTGTCTCAGAACAATTTTGCAGTTCTGCCATTTTAAATTGCAAATAATTTAAATTGTGGAATATTCTGGAAAAATATGAGATATTTCAAGATATAAGACCAGGCCCTATGCAAGTCGCTCAACTACTGTTAAACGCCCTCTGATTGGTTCCGGTAAGACCTTAAATTAAAGCTAATGAGTATAATTTTTTTATTATATTTTTTCACATTTTTCAAATTAATTTATTCAACTAATTTTTACTATTTATAAAAATTTATTCATAAAACTTAACCTACCACTTGTCCATAGGTGACCACATCTTGAAATGTCGGACAGAGTTAGTTAACAGAAGTTAAAATTTAATCATAATCTTGAGATTGTAATGTAATGAGAATTTTTAAAGACGTCACCGATGAGTATTTTTGAATTCATATCTTTAACTCTTCCTTCTTAGAAATAGAATAAAGAAAATCAACCGTTTACTCTTAACGGTTTGTAGAAATTTAGTTTTTATTTTCTTTGGGAGATGTCACTGTATTTGTATATTAAATTTGATCAAGATGTGTTTTCCAATAACAAATATTGTATAGGCATAATTGTGATTTGTTTTCTTTTGGACCTAGTTTTAAAATTATTTCTAACTATATAGTTTGGATTGAATGAAGCAAAAAACATTAAAAATCATCTTATCCTTCATAAATATTTCTTAACAACACCTTCCTGGACTAAAAACATAATTATACACACTCACCCAATGAAAAAAATTAAGATATGCATATAGCATGCAAAAAGACACTTTCTATTAGGTATACAAGTTAAAAATGTCGATTTTTTGCTTGAAAAATGCATTTATTATAATAACAAAATGAATAGATACATTATTCAAAGTATTGTCCATCGTTAGCCACCACTTTTTCCCATCTTTCTGGTAGCATATGGATTCCGCGCCAAAAGAACTGCTGCGGTTTTGAGGTAAAGAATGAATCAAGCCAATTTCTGATACCCTGTTCTAAAGTGAAGCGTAATCCTGTAAGGGCGTTCTGCATCGATAGAAACAAATGGTAGTGAGAAGGGGCAAGGTCTGGGCTATAAGGCGGGTGAGCCAAAACTTTCCATCCACTGTTTTCCAAATAGCATTTGACCGGTCTTGCAACATGTGGCCGAGCGTTGTCATGATGGAAGATTATTGACTCATATTTGGTCACATATTCTGGTCGCTTTTCGTTGATTTCTCTCTTCAAACGAATCAATTGTGTTCGGTGCAGGTCCCCTGTGATCGTCTGACCCGATTTCAACATCTCATAATACAAAAGACCCTTCTGCCCCCACAAAATACAGAGCATTACCTAGGCGCCATGGATATTCGGCTGCGGCATTGATTTGGCTGGTTGGCCGGGCTTTACATATGACTTTTTGCGCTTGGAGTTATCGCAGTGTATCCATTTTTCATCACCAGTAACAATACGATGCAAAAATTACTTCTTTTAGTAGTGTTCAAGCAGCATTTCCGACATGCAAAATCGCCTTTCAACGTCTCTCGACTTCAATTCATATGGGACCCAATTTTCTTGGTTTTGAATTAATCCCAATGCTTTTAAACGTAGGGAAATGGCTTGTTGTGTGACTCTCAATGATAATGCAAGTTCTTGCGTTTGATAAAAATCTTCGTGGAGTAATGGTTCCAATTCCTAATCTTCAAACTTTTCGGCTGACCAGGCCTCTCCTTGTATTCTGTGTCGAAATCATCTCTTTTGAATCGCGCAAACCATCGTTCACAAATTTTTTGATTTGGTGCATGTTGACCGTAAGCTTCTGCCAACAATCGATAACTTTCAGCAGACTTCCCCGCAAAACATCTTTTTTAGGCACAAAATTCGTGTTTACACTTTGGCGTCTATCGAATACTGAATTATAATGACAGATGTTACCAGTGACATTCCCTCTAATGTGCGGAGGTGTTCTCTGCACACCTTAAAAATATTTCACATGTTTGTAAATTTAAAATTTTTATAAATTTTCCCAGGGTTCTATAATATTTCCGCACATTAGTCACTTACTGTATTTATATTAAATAGATCGTGTACTGTTGTGATGTATTTTGTATACACACACGATGTTCAAAACTACATACACAATGTTCCTACGAAAATAAATGTTATTACTACTGATATACATAGTAGTAGTAGTAACACGCAATGAAACATTTGTTCAACAAAACAAACAGCACAGACCTGCTAGGAAAAAATATTTGTTGGGCAACATAGTTTAAACACAAATATATGTTAGAAGTGTGCTGTCAAAAATGTCGAACCGAGACACATAAAACAACACACAATGTTGCAGAGAAAACACGCATACATACAAAAACATATTGTGCGAAGAAAAAAACTGCACATTACTAATAAATAAGGCTAGAGCTTGCAAGAAATATTTATTTTTTGAATCAATTCGTATAAAAATGTATTCATTTTATGAATCAGTGAATAATTTACAGTCATAGTAAAAAAGTAAAGTCTAAGAAAAAATCTGACTACAAAATATAGGAAATCAAAATAGCAAACAAATTAAATAGTATTGCCTCATTGTACATATGAAATTTTTGCTATTAATTTGTTATTAATTAATTTAATTTTTTAAAAAGTTTTCTTCATTTCGCGGAAAAGTAAATGCTAAATACTTAAGAATTAAATAAAAGGAAATATTTCAAACAAAAATTAACTTCCTAATTTTTCATCTTTGTTCTATTGTAACTGAAAATACCTAAAAATAATACACCACTTGTTATCCAAAAAATAACAATTAATTTCAAAATGTAAATTAAACTCAAAGATTCTTTCTGCAAATTAAAAAATTGCAATTTCTTTTTAAAGCTTTATTTGAAATTAATAAAATATACATAATAACAAGGGCAACCAAAAAAAGCTCTAAAAGAAATGTTTTAAGCTCTTAAAAAAAGCTCGAAAACCAGTAAAATAAGCATTTAAAATGCAAAAATAAGCCCTTAAACTTCATCACTTCTTCATTAAAATCATCATAAAATTTAAATTTTTATTTAATACAATGCTACATTCCTTGGAACTTCAGGAATCAGACAAAGTCCTGACATTCTTAAATTTATTTTCATCGGGAAATGCATTAAAGAATTAAATGTGCTAAAATCATTCTTGCCTAAGGAAATCGTCATTGTCATATTTTTACTATTAGAATTCAGGTTGGAAAAATAAAAAGTTTATTTTAACAAGAGATTTTTTAATTTAAAATAAATTTAAAAAAACAAATTTTAAATAAAAAAATTTATGTCGACTTAAAATAATTTTAAAAATGACTGATTTTATTAAAAAAAAGCAAAATAATGCTCTATTTTCGCATAAAAAAGCTAAAATAAGCTTAGTTTTCAAAGAAAATAGCAAAAATAAGCCAATATTTACAAAATAAGCAAAAACAAGCAAAATTAGATAAAATAAGCAAAAAAAAGCTCTAACAAATTTAGCTTAAAATTCTTATATTTTTACGATCAGAACTTGTATTTAATCTAAACTGTTCTATCTCTTCAAATAAAAAACATGCCCTGGCTTCTTTTTGGTTGGCCTAATAATAACCAAAGAACAGCTTTGGTATTTTGTAACTAGCAATTTTAAATGAAAAAATGTTTTTTGATGTTCAAAAAATACCAAATTGAAATTAAAAAATATTATTTCAAATTCAAAAAACACCATTTGAAATTAAAAAAAAATACGGAATAAAAAACACAAATGAAATTTAAAAAATACAAATTGTTATTCACAAAATTTTAAATGAAATAAAAAATACCAATACCATTTAATATTAAAAAAATAGAAATTCGAAATTAAAAAACACGATTTGCTATTAAAAAAATACCAATTGAAATTCAAAAAAATATATCAATTAAAAAGCAAAAACCGAAATGAAATTCAAGAATATCAATTGCAATTCAAAAATACCAAATAAATTAAAAAATATAAATTTAAAATCAAATCATACAAAATGAAATAAAAAAATATAAATTGAAATTAAATAAATGTAAAAAAAATTGTATAAATGTAAATATTTATGTGCTAATTCATAAACAAAATTTATTTGGTATTTGAAGCTTGCTATAATTAAAGTACATATTTCGCTTAATAAGGAGTTATTAGAAATCTTGATTCATAATCGTATTTTAACTATAAATTAATTTTTCGATTTGATACTGGCAACACTATTGTTTATTTTCTCTCTTCTCCCAAATAAGTCGTAAGTGATTTACAAATTTAGTAAACGATTGACTCGGTAATCGGAAGTGAAAACTTTATTTCCTTAAATTAGAGAACTAATGATGTGCTAAGATAAATTTAAAAGCCATTAAAAATATTTTTTTTATTTATAAAGCAAATCAATGGAAATGTGTGTAAAAAAGTAATTTTTTAGAACATATTATTCAAAGCATACAAAAGTAATCGAATTTCGAATAATGTTTTGACAGTCTACACATCACTATTGTTTTGTTTTTCTTTTTAATTTTATTTTTACATTTTTTTTGGAAATTTTTTCGAAAAAGGTCATTGGCTACGCAATTGTTGTAGTTTTTTTCAGTTTGATGGATGCAAGTTGTTGGAAGCCACACATTCTAGGGATGGGATGGCTTTAATAAATCATTTCATGCCTGAAAATGAAATAATTAGCAATTAAATCGTGGCTTCCTCACTCCAAACTTTATAAAAGGTTTAAAGTTAGTGAGTACCAACTATAAACCTTTATTATTTTCTTCATTATTAAGTAAATATGAATACTGTTTTCACAAATTAGCTTAAAATCCTGCAATAAGACTGTTGTAAAAGTTTATGAATTATACCATTAGTCTATACGACGCGTTTGAAAAAACAACACTTTACTATAAAAAATAAAAATGCCCTGTTGGCTGTCCGTCTCCAATATACACAAATTGCCTGCACTTGTACGTACAAACCATACGTCAATGTGGCAATATTTGTGAAAAGGTGACACGGTGTATATGTCTGTTTGATCACTTCTGAAATTATTCATATAGAGACAATCTGACAATAAAAATATAAACAATAATACAATTTAATGGAAAATCACTGATGAAGCCTGTCCATAAAAAGGCAGAAACTAGATCTAGTCTGATTTGCAAATTTAATGTGTTTATAACTTTTGAAGAAAAAATGAAATTTTTGCTATTAATTTGTTATTAATTAATTTAATTTTTTAAAAAGTTTTCTTCATTTCGCGGAAAAGTAAATGCTAAATACTTAAGAATTAAATAAAAGGAAATATTTCAAACAAAAATTAACTTCCTAATTTTTCATCTTTGTTCTATTGTAACTGAAAATACCTAAAAATAATACACCACTTGTTATCCAAAAAATAACAATTAATTTCAAAATGTAAATTAAACTCAAAGATTCTTTCTGCAAATTAAAAAATTGCAATTTCTTTTTAAAGCTTTATTTGAAATTAATAAAATATACATAATAACAAGGGCAACCAAAAAAAGCTCTAAAAGAAATGTTTTAAGCTCTTAAAAAAAGCTCGAAAACCAGTAAAATAAGCATTTAAAATGCAAAAATAAGCCCTTAAACTTCATCACTTCTTCATTACAATCATCATAAAATTTAAATTTTTTATTTAATACAATGCTACATTCCTTGGAACTTCAGGAATCAGACAAAGTCCTGACATTCTTAAATTTATTTTCATCGGGAAATGCATTAAAGAATTAAATGTGCTAAAATCATTCTTGCCTAAGGAAATCGTCATTGTCATATTTTTACTATTAGAATTCAGGTTGGAAAAATAAAAAGTTTATTTTAACAAGAGATTTTTTAATTTAAAATAAATTTAAAAAAACAAATTTTAAATAAAAAAATTTATGTCGACTTAAAATAATTTTAAAAATGACTGATTTTATTAAAAAAAAAGCAAAATAATGCTCTATTTTCGCATAAAAAAGCTAAACTAAGCTTAGTTTTCAAAGAAAATAGTAAAAATAAGCCAATATTTACAAAATAAGCAAAAACAAGCAAAATTAGATAAAATAAGCAAAAAAAAGCTCTAACAAATTTAGCTTAAAATTCTTATATTTTTACGATCAGAACTTGTATTTAATCTAAACTGTTCTATCTCTTCAAATAAAAAACATGCCCTGGCTTCTTTTTGGTTGGCCTAATAATAACCAAAGAACAGCTTTGGTATTTTGTAACTAGCAATTTTAAATGAAAAAATGTTTTTTGATGTTCAAAAAATACCAAATTGAAATTAAAAAATATTATTTCAAATTCAAAAAACACCATTTGAAATTAAAAAAAAATACGGAATAAAAAACACAAATGAAATTTAAAAAATACAAATTGTTATTCACAAAATTTTAAATGAAATAAAAAATACCAATACCATTTAATATTAAAAAAATAGAAATTCGAAATTAAAAAACACGATTTGCTATTAAAAAAATACCAATTGAAATTCAAAAAAATATATCAATTAAAAAGCAAAAACCGAAATGAAATTCAAGAATATCAATTGCAATTCAAAAATACCAAATAAATTAAAAAATATAAATTTAAAATCAAATCATACAAAATGAAATAAAAAAATATAAATTGAAATTAAATAAATGTAAAAAAAATTGTATAAATGTAAATATTTATGTGCTAATTCATAAACAAAATTTATTTGGTATTTGAAGCTTGCTATAATTAAAGTACATATTTCGCTTAATAAGGAGTTATTAGAAATCTTGATTCATAATCGTATTTTAACTATAAATTAATTTTTCGATTTGATACTGGCAACACTATTGTTTATTTTCTCTCTTCTCCCAAATAAGTCGTAAGTGATTTACAAATTTAGTAAACGATTGACTCGGTAATCGGAAGTGAAAACTTTATTTCCTTAAATTAGAGAACTAATGATGTGCTAAGATAAATTTAAAAGCCATTAAAAATATTTTTTTTATTTATAAAGCAAATCAATGGAAATGTGTGTAAAAAAGTAATTTTTTAGAACATATTATTCAAAGCATACAAAAGTAATCGAATTTCGAATAATGTTTTGACAGTCTACACATCACTATTGTTTTGTTTTTCTTTTTAATTTTATTTTTACATTTTTTTTGGAAATTTTTTCGAAAAAGGTCATTGGCTACGCAATTGTTGTAGTTTTTTTCAGTTTGATGGATGCAAGTTGTTGGAAGCCACACATTCTAGGGATGGGATGGCTTTAATAAATCATTTCATGCCTGAAAATGAAATAATTAGCAATTAAATCGTGGCTTCCTCACTCCAAACTTTATAAAAGGTTTAAAGTTAGTGAGTACCAACTATAAACCTTTATTATTTTCTTCATTATTAAGTAAATATGAATACTGTTTTCACAAATTAGCTTAAAATCCTGCAATAAGACTGTTGTAAAAGTTTATGAATTATACCATTAGTCTATACGACGCGTTTGAAAAAACAACACTTTACTATAAAAAATAAAAATGCCCTGTTGGCTGTCCGTCTCCAATATACACAAATTGCCTGCACTTGTACGTACAAACCATACGTCAATGTGGCAATATTTGTGAAAAGGTGACACGGTGTATATGTCTGTTTGATCACTTCTGAAATTATTCATATAGAGACAATCTGACAATAAAAATATAAACAATAATACAATTTAATGGAAAATCACTGATGAAGCCTGTCCATAAAAAGGCAGAAACTAGATCTAGTCTGATTTGCAAATTTAATGTGTTTATAACTTTTGAGGAAAAGGTTTATTCTTCTTCTTAACCTCAAACCTAGTAAACTGAATTTAATTTGGTATTTTTTGAGCTTTATTTCGATTTTTTGTTTAATGTCAATTGGAATTTGTTTGGCTTTGTTTGGTAGTTTTTACCTTTAAATTTTATTTGATGTTTCTTGAATTTCAAACGGTAGCTTTTGAATTTTATGAATTTCAGGTTTTCAATTTTAAAAATTTCATTAAAAAATCGTACTTTTTACAATAATTCCTCTGGCGGAATTATTCCGCTCGCTTTATAAAAACAAGGGGGTAAATGTAATTTTAAGTTGCATTTACATCTGCACCCAAATCCCGAGATTTCGCTTAAATTTAGACTTCAATCAAAATCTCATGTGAAATCCCGAGATTCCCCATACAAGTTAAATCCCGTAAATTCGCAAGATATGTAAGAAATCTCACAAATGTTTAGACTTTCATATAATACAATACTGCGTGCATGTCTTTCTTCCATCAAAATATTGAAAAATCCGGCATCTAGCTTGTCGTCCTTACAAAAAAACGAATTTACTAATATAATTGGCGTTAGATCTTTACATAAAATAATGTAAATTGTACTCCTCCAATGAATAAAATGGTTTTTAGTAATATTTTTAATTTAAGGTTATTTTTTATGGTACTTTATTTACAAAAAAAAAAAAAAATGCGGTTGTCAAATAGAAATCTCGCTGTCATAAAGTGCAAATGTAAACGGTCAAGAATTCCGGTCGAGATTTCCATTGAAATCTCGGGATTTTAAAATATAAATGAACGCAGCATTATAGTTAAAATCAGGGACGTAACAGTTATAACTTTTATTCAAAAAAGTGATTGTTTTACAATTATTTCCTGTTTGAGTATTTTTAATTTTCTGTTTATTTGCTCTGTTTGATTTATATTTTTAATTCAAACAAAAACAATCCAAACACGATTTTTATTTTTTCAAAAATAATAAAAGTTATTTTGTGATTTTTTTTCTTTATCAAAAAATAACAATTAAGAATATAAATCAAAAGCCATGGAACCAATGACTTCACCAATTATAATATCCTGATGATGTCAACTAGTGTTAATAAAAGATTGAACAGTGATTTAAAGTGAGTAAATATGTATATTCCAGCAACTTCCGGCATTAAATTTAGGTCAGTTTTTAATTTTTTTTTTTATTATCAAATAAAAAAGTTAGTGCTTAATTTTTTCAAAAAAATCATTCTGTAACTTTTATAAAAAGTTTTACAATAAAAATCAAAAAACAACAGAAATTTATAGAGTAAAATATAAAAATTGAAAAAATTAAAATCTTTGCCAAACTTTGTGATTTTTTTGTGCAATATGATTTATAAAATATAGTGCATTATTGAAATATTATAATTAAATAAATTTGGGTGGTGACTTTTTTAGAAATATAACAGTTATTTTGGGTCTCTGGTTAAAATTTTTTAATTTTTTTTACCGTTTATTATTGATTTCCCTGATATGCAAGTATGGTTGTACTTTTTGCACTTGTGTAATTTTCCTATGACCATAGATTTGCACTGTTCTCAGATATTTGTGGAGAACACCCAATTAAAAACTTCACCGCACGTCCCTGGATGTTACCCACCAAAATACCATATTTGTTATTATTCACACACACCATATGTGAAAGTTATGCCATATGTTGTCCAAATCGACATTATTAACTTGTATACCCAATATTTAAGGCATATAGCGATTGCAGATTTAAAAACCAAAAATTTAATCATCAATTGCATAATTTTATCACCCCGTGTCATGCGAAAAATTCAATAAAAAACTCTTAATTCGCGAGTTTTCAAAACTTTTTTTATTTTCTTTTATTACTTATTCGTATTGAATCATTCCAAGGCGAACCGGGACACTTATCGGAAGAAGGTCTCTTGATTTAGACAAAATTCTGTTTGCAGATCCTCATGACTATCACGAAATTTACTATTTTAAAATTTTTGTAAAATTAGTCTTATTTCGCTTTTTTTCGCTGTTTTTAGTTGATTTTTTTCAGTAAATTTTTGAAAAATACATGATGTTCAAATGATTACAACTTTTAAATGCGTAATTCGATTGTTATAAAATTTTTACCTAGTAATGCCTATATAATCTACTTTCAAAATAAATTGTTGAATGCAAAAAGGATAATACAATTTGAAAAATATCCTTAATTTGCAAATATCTCAAAAAACCCATCTTTAATTTTCAATTGGAACGCCAATGGGTTCAAAAGACAAAGTTTTTTGAAATTTTACAAATATGTAAACATAACACTGCATGACACAATCTTGACTTTTAAAAATTAATAGAGCTCTGACCACCAATTCTATATATTTTGGACATACTGATTGCAATGGCGTACTTTATTTTTCGATCTAAGGTACAGATTTTTCGCAAATGTCTTTATAGTTAGGCGGTTTTTCATTTAGTTTTTTATGTACAAAAATTTTCAAATGCAATCAATAAAAATTTTTTGGGTGAAATGCAGGCACAGGACCTGTATTCATATTTAAGCTTAAAATCTGATGCATAAAACTTAATATTAAAAGCACTGTTCGCGTTCTATATGGATTTTTACGGTTTTTTAAGGTTTTAGCCAATTAAATCACTGAATGCAAAATCGACCTTAGTAAATGCTATGGCTTAGTAAAGTAGCAATTAAAAGGAAAATATTTCAACAAACAAAATGTATTCATCTGTAGCGGCCTATACGTTAAAATAGCGATAAAATTGTCCCCAAAGTCTAACTTTTAGTATAATATGGGGTCACCTCTAAAAACTGATTTTCTAAAATTTCAAGAAAAACAGTTTCCATTTGCAAAAGTTATCGCAATAAATACATTTTTTACAAAGTGTCTTTAGTACGATACTACCCTTAGTAAAAAATGTATTTATTGCGATAACTTTTGCATATAGAAACTGTTTTCCTTGAAATTTTGCAAAAACAGTTTTTAGAAGTCACCCCATATTATACTAAAAGTTGGACTTTGGAGACATTTTGGAAAGCTATGCTGCCATATAAAATATTTCAAAAGTCGCGATTTTAACATATAGGATTAATACATTTTAATACATTTTTTTTATTGAAATATTTCCTTTTAATTGCTTCTTTACTAAGCAATATCATTTATTAAGGCCGATTTTGCTTTCAGCGATTCAATGGGCGAAAACCGTAAAAATCCATATAAAACGCGAACAGTGGTTTCAATGCATCAGATTTTAAGCCTAAATATGAATACAGGTCCTGTGCCTATACTAAACTTTAAAGGCATTTCGCGGAAAATATGTACCTTAGATCGAAAAATAAAGTACACTTTGTTAAAAAATAGCGTTTTCTTTTGAACCCATTGGGGTTCCAATTTGAAATTTGCACAGTCTGTAGCTGAAATTTTGAGTTATCTGCTTCAATAATTTAAAGAAAATTAAAGATAGGTTTTTTGATATATTTTTGAACATCATGTATTTTTCACAAATTTACTGAAAAAAATCAGCTTAAAACAGCGATAGAACGCGTACCAAAATGAATTTGGAAAAAAAATTTTACTTTTATTATCGCGACACTTAGCAGAATGTATGTACCAAGTTTTGTAAAAATCGAAAATCTTCCATTTTTGTACCCATTTTATATGGAATCATACTATTGTGAAATGAAAATATCTAAAATTGACAAATCATTGATTAAATTGTAATAAGTTACCGATATTAATATAAGTAAGTTTAAGGTTTAATCAATGATTTCTTAATCAATAATTAAGGTAAAATAATCATTGGAGATAAGATACCAGCCCTTAAAATTTCAAATATTGGCGATATCATAAAAATTTTATAAAAACCATGTAACCAGCTAATATCTATGAGTAATACTTGGATCAAATTTAAGTTATATATTTCGATTTGTATCAAAATTTAAAATAATCTGACCAATTTTTAGTTAATACATACATAATAAATTTATAACCAATTTTTTAGGCCAAATGTAAACTCCATAACCAGGAACTAGTAAGGGGTTTCGATTTTAATAGCTTATATTTTAATAATCAATGAAGTATTTAAAACATTAACTGCAAGTAAAAATAACATATGATCAAAATAATAAGTACACCTGCTTATTTTTTCTTTATATTTAATTTTAGTTACTTTAACGGAAACTAAACATGGCAATTCTTTTTTATTTAAATAACTTTAATTTGGCAATGCCTTTAAAATTAAAACAAAACTGGGGCTTCCCCGTTGTTTTCATTATGTGTTAGTTTTGTAGAGGTGTGATTTCAGTACTTGGTCAAAATAATAAATACATTGCTGTATTCTTTAATATTTTCGCAGTCTCCTCTAGTCTTTTGGAAAGGCCAGTTATTCTACTGCTGTTTATCTTTATTCATAACGAAATATATAGTAAAAACAATCAGCAATGGGTCGAAAAACTCATTGTTCTCCGGAGGATAGAAAAATTGTTTCATGACTAAGAGAAAGTGGCCAAAGTCTTCGTTCTATAGCATAAACTATTGATCGGTCGCTATTTAAAATGCTTTAACGCCTAAAAATCCAGTCGAAACTCGTGGAAGACCAAAAAAATTTCAAAAACAATAGATATCCGTATTGTAACTCTTGCCATGAAGGACCCATTTGTGTCTTCAAGAGCGATTTCAGCAGATATTGTTAATGTAGTTTCATCGCGAACGGTTCGTCGTAGACTACAAGAAGCTCATTTACCAGGACGGATAGCCAGAAGAGTCCATTTGCTTAGACAAAAAAATTTAAAGGCTAGGTTGGCGTTTGCAAGAAGTCATTCCAATTGATCCGGAGTAGACGGTGAAAAAAAATGGCAAAACATTTTGTGGAGCGATGAAACAAAAATTAATTTATTTGGAAACGACTGTACCCGAAATGTTCGACGCCCTAAGGGTAAGGAATTCCATGTTCGCTTTACAAAGAAGACGTTCAAGCACAGGGGCGGCAATATTATTGTCTAGGGTTGTTTATCGTGGTATGGTGTCGGTCCGATACATCGAATTACCGACACTATGAACAGATTCCACTACAAAGATATCTTTGAAAATACGATGTTGACCTATGCTGAGGAAAGTGTGCCTCTTAGATGGACATTCCAGCAGGATAACGATCCAAAGCATACTTCTAAGTTGGTAAAGGATTGGTTTCAAGACAATTTTGTGGCGCTTCTTGACTGGCCAAGTCAATCTCCGGATTAATTAAGCCCCATCGAAAATCTTTGGGGAGAGTTAAAACAAAGAATTGGACAGGAGGTTTTTAAAAATAATGATCAGTTATGGAATTTTGTTCAAAAAACTTGGTATGAAATACCAGTAGAGACCTGCAGGAAGCTCATTGCCAGCATGCCAAAAAGAGTCAACAAAATAATTCAAAATAATAGTGGATATACCGGCTTTTAACAAAACTCAGCTAAAATCACTCAATTTAGCAGAAACATTTTTTATTGTTTTGCTTATTTTAACTAAATGTACTTATTATTTTGTCCAATATTTTTTTTTATTAATTACTTTTTGAACAAGACTTAATTTAATTTTTGTTTTTTTTTGTTATTGTTTTAGTATTTATTTTATTCCTAGTGTTATAACAAAACAAAATAGTATTTGTTTTTTATTTTAATTTAAATAAATTTTCAGCTACGAGCCTTTAAAAAAATATTTCAGGCTGTACTTATTATTTTAACAATATGTGTATATAAAGAGAAAAAGTAGCGCACTAAAATTAATACGCTTTAAAAACTTTTTGGTATATGTATGCTAACACGACCTCAACTGTGTAAAGATTTTCGACACTATTTTTGAGAAAATTTCTTACTCCAGCGGGTAAAGCCCGCTACGTTGTTAGCGTGCCTTAAAGTTTATTTAGTTCCAGTTTATATAAAAATAGACCTGGCAATTCAAGTAAATTCACAAATTCAGTTGGAAAGTTTACTGCGTCGGTTTCTTCCACCGGTGCTTCATTACTAGCATGCCGCGGCAGTTTAAATATCGGAATATATAAATTGCATTCTTTTCATAAGGTTTTTTTCTTGTAATTAATTTGTTTAACTTTTTTGTAGAGTATGTTTCAATGCTAAGTTCCATATTCCTTGCTTAAAGTATTTGCACAGTTAATTAAAAGGGATTCTTTACCCTTTTCTGTTCCTCCCCCAAAAATACCAAATTATATATAATCCTGCCGCAGTGGATGTATGTCTGTATTAAAGGAAGTGACACGCGAAATTTTAAGTACAAAACTCTAGCAGTTTAGGCCATTCAAATTCCATTCCATTTCCCTCCAGTTATCTTATGTTTCCATTTCACACGTTCCATTCCCTTTCGTTTAATAATTTTAGTGTTCCAATGCAAATCGTTCTCAACTTCCATTTCGTTCCTACTGTCTTGTGTTTTAATATCAGTTGTTCCTTTTTCCACTCCGTTTCTTTAGATTTGCTCCATTCCATTCCTTTTTTGAACTGAAGTGTTTTAATTCCACTCGTTCCCAGGTCCATGCCATCTCGCTCCCTATTCCATTTTGTTCCATATTCCACTCAATTTCCTTCCCTCTTCCATTCCATTGTCTATTGTTTCAATCCCAATCGTTCCCCGTTCATTTCGTTCCACTTGTGTGTTACTTCCACTCGTTTCCCATTTCGTTTATTTATTTTAGCGTTCGAAACACCCCTGTTCTTTAAATTTTAAGTTTCTAGCAAACGAGGCAGGGGTGAAGGGGCAATTTTCCCTATTTGAACCCCCATTTTTACCAGATCCTGTCCAAAGTTCGAAAAAATACCTTGTCGATAAGTTAGCCCATACTTCAAGCAAAACATATTATAAATTTCAGATTTCTAGCCAAAGGGTTCGGGCAGGTCATCAAGGGGGAATATTATTCCCTTTTAGTCCTCCCGGTAGGAATTTCCAAAAATGCGGTCTTAGCGTACATCTGCGTTGGAGGAGGAACCTACATACAAAATTTCAGATCCTTAGTTCCAGCAGTTTGACCAGTCCGTCAAGGGAGAGACATTTTGCCTTTTTACCCCTCCCAGAAGCAATTTCCAAAAATGCCGCCTTACATCTACTTTGGAGGAGGAACCTGCAAATCGAGTCTCAGAGCCCTAATTCCAGCAGTTTAGCCAGCCGGTCAAGGGGGAGACCTTTCCTGTGTTTGACCCTACCTATAGAAATTTTCAAAAATGCCGTCTTGGCGGATGTCTACAATAGAGGAGGAATCTTCATACGAAATTCCAACTTTCTACCTCCAGCGATTTGGGCAGACCTCTAAGGCGGAAATTTTCCCTTTTTGAATACCCATTTTTGCAAAGTCCCTGTCCAAAATTCCAAAAAGAACCTTCATATTAAATTTCAAAGTGAGCCCATACTCCGAGGAACCCTTATTTTACATTTCAGGTTTCTAGCCAATGGAGTTTCGGCAGGCCGTCGAAGGCATACTTCTACTATTTGTGTCCCTCCCGGTATGAAATTCCGAATATCCCACCATAGAGGGCCTCCAAGCTACAGGAGGAATTCCTAGAATTCAAACATACCCAATTTCAGCTTACTAGTTCCAGCACCTCGGGCAGGCCGCCAAGGGGGACACATGTTATTTTTTTGCCCCTCACGGTTGGAATTTTCAAAAATGCATTCTTAGCGGACGTCTACGCTTGAGGAGGAACCTACATTCCGAATATCTGCTTCCTGGTTCAAGCAGTTTGGACAGGCCGTTAATGGGCCACTTTCCCTTTCTGAGCCCCCATTTTACAACATCTGTGTCGAAAATTCCAAAAAGGATCTTCCTAATAGTTAGCCTATACTCTACCCAGGAAAATTTTCTGTTCCAAAGAATCGGTTGTAGAATAGCTACTTTTCATTCACAACCCCTTCTACTGTCGGTTCTAATACCGATTCTTTTTGTTTGAAACTGTCCCAAAAGCAATCCCTTCTATGGCTCCAAAGGGGAACCGGTTGCTCTGGAATCAGGAGCCAACCACACCCATTCTGCAACTGGTTCAACCACAACCGATTCCATGGAACTGGTTCCGGAACCAGTTCCTGGGATCCTATATGGAAGGTGTGGATGACGTAGAATCAGTTCCAGAACTGATTCTAGAGCAACCGGTTCCACTTTGGAGCTATAGAAGGGGTTGCTTTTGGGACAATTTAAAACAAAAAGAATCGGTGTTAGAATCGACAGTAGAAGGCGTTGTGAATGAAAAGTAGCTATTCTACAACCGATTCTTTGGAACAGAAAATTTTTCTGGGAAGATATTTTTTTTTTGGAAAAAAAATAACTTTTTTTGAAAGATTATTGTTTTGGATAAATAACTTTTTTGGATGAAGGCTCCTTTTTCAAGGAGAAGGTACTTTTTTGAAAAAGATAATTTTTTTTTTGGAAAAGTAGGACTTTTCCAATTATTGTGGAGATCTCCTGCGAATGAGAAGATTCTCTTTTTTTTGGAAAAAGTCCTTTTTCGGAAAAAGCACTTTGTACTTAGTACACTTAGTACTGTGTTTTAGAAAAAAGTACTTAGTGGTATTTTTTTGGAAAAAGGTACAAATTTTTTTGGAAAATGTATTTTTTTTTGATAAAATGCATTTTTTGGAGAAAATGTATTTTTCTGAAAATGGTACTTTTTAGGTACTTTTTTTTGGAAAAGTACTTTTTTTGCAAAAAGATACTTTTTGGCAAAAGGTACTTCTTTTGGAAAAAGGTGTTTTTTTGGATAAAGGTAAATTTTCTTTGGAAAAAGGTACTTTTTTTGGAAAACGTACTTTTTTGGAAAAAGGGTACTTTTTTTGTTAAAAGTCCTTTTTTTGATAAAGGTACTTTTTTCGGAAAAAGATACTTTTTCTTGGGAAAAGGTACTTTTTTGGAAAAAGGTACTTTTTTTGTCCCCTTTTTGCTCTTCCTGGTAGGAATTTCCGAAAAAAAACTTCTTAGCGGTTGTCTACGATGCACAGTGGTTCCAAACCAAAAAAAAATGGTAATATTTACGGATCTTCTAAACTACTGACCCAATCGGAAAAAAATGTTCACAAGAGCTGAAGAGAATGATCTAGGTTTTTAGAAAATTAGTATTGTAGCCACCCTGTTTTATCACAGGGTGTGCTACAGGGTGTCAAAATTGACTATCTCGGGTATACAAAAGCTTTATTGTCGTACAACTTTCACAAATGTGACCGATTTTGCTAATTTTAGACTTTTTGTAATCTATGTTATAAGATAAATAAAAAACGTGCGTCAAGTACTAAAGTATCTCTTATAGTTTAAAAAATATTTAACTTTGAATTTAAAAATTTTCATTTTTTACCTTGACTTTTTTTGGTTTTTTCCCAATAAGTTTTTCATTATCAGAACAACATCATTGAAATTTTGCTGTGTCATTGTCATCACCTTTCCAAATTTCAGAATGAAAACTATTTTTAATTATCTCCAGCCGTTTAGTAGTGATAGTTTTTTGAAATCAAAAATTTTAAGCGTGTCCAAAAACTGGCATTTTTTTGCAAAAAGGGGGGTTACTTCATTCACTTTTATATCCAAGTTTTTGAAAGATGTTTAACATTTTTGGACATTTTCTAACAGAATGAGCTTCAGAAATGCTTAATAGTCCAATGCAGAACATTTTTAGCATGCACCCTACGCTCAGCATTGGTCGAAAGTGATGAATTTTAGTGTTTTTGAATGTGGCAAAAAAAGTCACGCCACTTAGATAAATGTTTTTTAATTTGAACCATAAGCAAACATGTTCCAAAGGATTTGCTTCTAGGAGCAAATTTTGTGAAAAAGGTAATATTTTCAAAAGCATTTTTTTATTTGTAAAAAATATATGAAAATTACCGAAAATGTGCATTCTGCCTTGCTGGTCTTACGGAATTTTTTCAGTAATTTTTATTCTTTGTAATTTACTTGTAAAAATTGTATCATCTTTCTTTGATTTGAAAATAATTTAAACAGAAAGTGATATTAATTTACGACCTTGAGTCAAACTAAAATAACATTCATTTACTTAAAAATAACAGATCAACTAAGAAAACATTTCCCCAATTCATCTTAAACACATTGACACGGTGCAAAAATATAATTTAATAACATACATTTAAATTTAAATTTAACGGTTCGTTGTAATTCAAAAATCTGTGTTTATCATACACAGAGTTGAATAGAATCAGCTGAGATATCTTAAGAATTAAGGTTCAAAGCAAAAAAGAGTAATAATAACAAAAGGATAAAAATAGCATTGTTAAATTTCGTTGATGTTAGTCTAAGTTGAGTTGTTGATAACAAACTCGATTTGCTTTCAACAGTCACATAAGTAGACGAATATCAAAATATTAACCCACTCAAAGGCGAAAGGCACTGATGATGGCTTTGTAGCGAAAGCCGAAAATGTGCGTTCTGCCTTGCTGGTCTTACGGAATTTTTTCAGTAATTTTTATTCTTTGTAATTTACTTGTAAAAATTGTATCATCTTTCTTTGATTTGAAAATAATTTAAACAGAAAGTGATATTAATTTATGATCTTGAGTCAAACTAAAATAACATTCATTTACTTAAAAATAACAGATTAACTAAGAAAACATTTCCCCAATTACTTTTTTTGGTAAGATTAGATTTTTTTAATTAAATGATAAACAGTTGTCATACACTAAACAAATCGTTTCGTTACTGTTAATAGTTATTTTTACATAAAAAGTAAAATTTCTATGTAATATTCTGAAATAAAATGGTTTGTATTTTTTTGGGTGTTTAATATTTTAAATTGTTTTTATTATTTTTTTATATATTAACAAATAACACTTATTTAACTATTCAACGATATATAAAATGTTTATATAATTTATTCCATCGAGTCAAACTAATGCACTCAAAATAGACATCTCAGGTCAAAATTTAATATTCGATAATTTCTTTCATGCTTAGTACACTGGCCCTTATTTGTAACGTTGTTCCGAATCCCGCTCCCCGAGGCTTATTTTGTAAGGTTACTAAAAAAACTATTCCAGAAAAAAATTTCAGCACAATCGAAGAATTTTTAGCTGGCCCTTCAAAGTTTTGAATGCTTTTTTTGGCTTATTTTGAAAATACTGGCTCTTAAATAACTGTATTTCTAGAAGATGTTAATATAATCGAAATCTAGACTGAATTATATTTCTTAAAGGGCATAAAAATCCCAAATTGGTTGGAAAAATTAAAGTAATTGGAATTCGCCCAAACCATTGTAGGGTTAAAAGAGCATATATAAATAATAAAAATCGCAAAAAATAAAATATTTTTTCAAAAACTTAAAATGTTATACTCTAGTTTCATTTCTGAGATCTATAGGTATTCAGATATAATTTTTTGTCTCTCTAGAATTATGCTAACTTAGTCCCAGTTGTGGGGATATTTTTTTTTTTAAATTTACCATACTCTAATTTTGAATTTTTTTAAATTTTGTTAAACAAAATATAAAAAAAGTGGTTAACGCATAGGTTTTTTTTAATACACCTAAGAGAATAATCCTACTGCAAATTACACATATCCCTCATTTATCTTAGTAGTGACGGCGTAGAAAATTTCTATTTTCAACAGAACTTTTTTACGATTTTACTTGACAACAGTTTCAATGCATAGAAAAAAGATAAAAATATATTTCTATATTATTTTAACACATTGAATTGATTACAGATACGTTTTTTTACTTTACGATTAGACTAATGAAGCCTTTAGTGGATATCTACTACAGAGGAGGAACCTTCATACCTAATTTCAACTTCCTAGCTCCAGCGGTTTGGTCAGGCCGTTAAGAGGGGCACTTTTCCCCTTTTGAGCTCCCAGTTTTACATTTCAAAAAAATAATATATAATATATAAGTTCCATTCCTTTTCTAAGGTTTTTTCTCTTTTAGAAAATTTGTTTAACTTTTTGAAGAGTATGTTTCAATGCTACATAAGTTTCATATTCCGTGGATAATGTTTGAACAGGTAATTAAAAGGGATTCTTCACCCCTTTTTGTTCCACCCAGTAAAAATCCCAAATATATATAATCTTTCCTCAATCGCATGCGAAATTTCAAGTTCCAAACTCCGGCAGTTTAAGTCATTCAAATTCCATTCCATTTTGTTTAACAATTTTAGTGTTCCAATTAGGGTTTGGGGTTCGGGAATTCCCGGGCGGGAATTCCCGGGAAATCCCGGGAAAGGTTTGCCGGGAATTCCCGGGAAAATAATATATTTTTCCCGGGAAAACGGGAAATTTTAAAAATATTAAATTTTTTAAATTGTTTTTGTTTCGAATAGGATTTTTTAATTTTAGTCATAAAAAACATTTTAAATACCAAAACAAAAATGTCATTGTTAAAATCTTTTAAAAGGGAATACATTTATTTGACACACAAATAAAATCTTTGCCAGGTAATTAGGAGCATTTCAACTAATAAAGATTTTTCGCATAACTTATTCAAAATTTAAGTAGTAAAACCTAAAAACTTGGTAAAAAGAGAAATATAAAAAAAGCTTTGTTTCTTAAAAATAATCGCCCTTACTATCTAAATTTTTCAAATGTATAATTGAGGTAAAGTCGACTTTAGTTAAAATATTGGGTGGCAGTATACCTTGACTTGGTTTATTTTTGGAGCATTCTGATTGGTTAATTTATTATCAACCAATCAAAATATTTGAAAATATAAATATTTTTGTAAGGTTTTCATACACAAAATGAACAAAAATCTTTGGTTAAAAATAAAGTCGACTTTAAATTTAAAATACTCCTTTATATTAAGGGTCAATAATTTTATAAGTAACGTATTCATTAATAATTGTGAAAAGAAAAGACTAATGGTTAACGGTGGTATCTAAATTTGGTTATCCGACATCTAAATTTGGTTCACAAACAAAAAAAAAAAAATTCATGGTCATGCAACTTCTCTTGAAGAAAACAACAACAAGAATAACGTTTCAGCTAAAATTAGCAAAGTACCCGAAGAAAAAAGTGTAAGCTGAATAGGCATTAAAGGTTTTATGGTAGGGCAAACATTTCCTGAAATGCTATCCAAATTAGACGCAGTCAATCCGCACCATAACTAGATCTTCGTTTGGCATTGCAAAAAAATGAAACCGATGTAAAGAACATTTATATTAAATTACTACAATCATGTAAAAGATATCATGATAAAAGAAATACCGAGCAATATTTCTAACAATAGGAGATTTACTATGATCTTAGATGAATGGACAAGAATATCACAAAAGAGATATTTGAACATATGTATAAACGGAAATAATTAATTTTATAACCTGGGGTTGGTTTATATATCAGGAAGATGTAATGCTGATGAAATAAGAAGAATTGTAGAAATAAGACTACAAGAGTTTTATTTGTCTTTGGAAAATAACATTGTGGCCACCATATCTAAAGGGCCAAGTATGATGAAACGGTTTGTTTCCGACAGTCCAGTAGTAGGTGCATTCTGCTGGAATCATGCAATTTATTTGGCAGTGCTGCGAGTAATTTATGTGAAATCAAATGTTCAACATTCTGATATTTTTACTTTGAATTCTCACTACACAGACTGCATTTGTACTGAAATAGTGTTTTTTTTTAACAAAAATTACTTATATAGGTGGTTTTCATTAACAATTTTGTTGAAAAATATTTCCCGGGATTCCCGGGAATCCCGGGAATCAAATTTTTTCATTCCCGTTTCCCGGGAAATAAAAAAGTCCGGGAAATCCCAAACCCTAGTTCCAATGCAACTCCTTCCAAGATTCCATTTTGTTCACCATTCCATTGCATTTCGTTCCCATTATCTGTTATTCCAATTCCACTCGTTCCCCGTTTCATTCCATTTTGTTCCTACTGTCTTGTGTATCGAATATGATATCAGTCGTTTCTATTTCCATTTCTTTGCACTTGGTCCGTGCCATTCCTCTTTTAACTGCAGTGTTCCAATTCCACTCGTTCCCCATTCTACGCCATCTCGCTTCTCATTCCTTTTCGTTCTATAGTCCATTCCTCTTCCAGTCCATTTCCATTGTCTATAATTTCAATTCCACTCGTTCAACGTTTATATCCATTTCGTTCCACTTGTGTAGTGTTTCAATTCCACTCGTTTCCTATTTAGTTTCTTAATTTTAGTGTTCCATATACACTCGTTCTTTAAATTTTAGGTTTCTAGCCAAAGACGCAGATGTTCAGGGGGGGAGGGGCAATTTTCCCCTTTTGAGCCACCATTTTTATCTCGTTCCTGTCCAAAGTCCTAAAAATGCCTTGTCGATAAGTTAGCCCATACTCCAAGGAAAACATATTATAGATTACGTGTTTCTAGCCGAAGGGTTCGGTTAGGCCATCAAGGGGGAGAATTATTCAGTTTTTACCCCTCCCGGTAGGAATTTCCAAAAATTCCGAGAACGTCTGCATTGGAGGAGGAACCTACTACATGCATAATTTTAGGTCTCTATATCCAGCAGTTTGCCCAACTCGGCAAGGGGGAAGTTTTTTACTTTTTACCCCTCCCGGTATGAGTTTCCAAAAATACCGTCTTAGGGTACGTCTACGTTGGAGAATGAACCCAAATACCGCAGTTTGGCCAGGCCGTTAAGGGGGAGACTTCCTGTTTTTGATCCTACCTGTGGAAATTTCCAAAAATCTCATCTTAGCGGATGTCTACAATAGAGGAAGAAATTTAGTACCAAATTTCAACTTCCTACCTCCAGCAGTTGGGCAGGCCTTTAAGCGTCGCTTTTCGCTTCATTAATCCCCATTTTTGCAATGTCCCCGTCCAAAATTCCACAAAACACCTTCCCGATAAGTGAGCCCATACTCCAAGGAACATATGTTTTACATTTCAGGATTCTAGCCAACTTTTACTATTTGTTCCCCTCTGGGTAGGAATTTCCGAAAATCCATCGACAGGGAATTTCAGCTTCCTAGTTCCAGCAGTTTGAGCAGGCTGTCAAGTGGGACACTTTTTCTTTTTTTGTCCCTCCCGGTTGGAATTAGGCTGAAAGAGGAACCTAAGTACCGAATTTCAGCTTCCTAGTTCCAGCAGTTTGGACAGGTCGTTAAGGGGCCATTTTCCCTTTTTGAGCCCCTATTTTATAACGACCCTGTCCAAAATTCAAAATACTATCTTTCTAATTAGTTAGCCCTTACTCCAGGGACCCACATTTTAAATTTCAGGTTTCTAGCCGAAGAGGTTTTTACAGGCCACCAAGGGGAGGCTTTCTTCTTTTTGCCCCTACCTTTAGGAATTTACAAAAATTCGATCTTCGCGGCTGTCTGCGATGGATGAGGAACATCCATACCAAATTTCAACTTCATTGCCTCAGCGGTTTGGGCAGGCCATTATTGGGGACATTTTTCCCTTTCAACCCACATTTTTACTATGTTTCTGTTCCAAAATAGAAAAATAACGTTGCCGGTGAGTTAGTCCTACTCCAGGGAAAACATATTTAAAATTTTGGGTTCCCGGGTAAAAAACTTAATATGGTGTCATACATAATTATATCTTTTTTGATAAATCCCCATATACAAGGACATACAACTTGATCCGAAAAATGGGTCATCTAGATGTGCCTAATTATATCAAATTAGATATAATTTGATACAGTTTGATCCGAGATTTGTCCATATCCAGGACATCAAATTATATCTAATTCGATATAAAAATATCTGATTTTATAAAATTTTGTCGATAGTAGGCATACTTTTTATGCATACCAGCTATTAAATTGAAATGTCTATGGTTTTAACAATTTTGAAGACCCAAATTTTGAAACATAAAATAAAAATTTATTTGAATACTTTTGTCTTCTAAATCGTACGCATCATTTTTTAATATGATTTTACATGCAAAAACATCACGTGAAAATTATTTGGCTATGGAGTAATTAACTCTGAATTTACAGATAACTAAATTTGATGTTGAACTATATATTAATTTGTATGGTATTATATAGAAAGTTATATAAAATTAAAATATATTTTTAGTACAACGACACATACAGTGTTATAAAACTTAGTATCAAATCATATATAATCATATCGATCACTACATATAATTTCATTAGTTTTATAAGGCTTATGTAGTTATATATGGAGTCAGATTTGGGAATATGTAATAATATCAATTACCATATAAAAAATTCGTTGAAAAAATAATATCAGATGTAGTTGTATATAATGATATGTGTCTTAATGTTACTCCATTCATTGTCAGATATAGCCCAATCACATTATATATGACAATATATAACTATTTTTACTCGGGTTGGCCAGAAGGGATTGGGCAGGCCGTCAAGGAGAATACTTTTCCCCTTATCTCCCTCCCGATAGGAATTTCAAAAATTCCGTCTAAGCGGACGCCTACACAGAAGGAGGAACTCACATACCGAATTTCGGCTACAGAGTTTCAGCAGTTTGGGCAGGCCGTCAAGGCGGAAACATCCCCCTTTTGGGATATCCTGTAGGGAATTCCAAAAATACAAACTTAGTCGATGTCTACTACTTTATGCCAAATTTCAACTTCTTATCTCCAGTAGTTTGGGCAGGCAGTTAATGGGGACACTTTTCCAATTTGTGAGACCGTCTATGGGGACGTCTATGCCGAATATATTTGGAAATTCCGGTAGGAATTTCCAAAAATCCCGTCTTAGCGGACGTCTATGCCGAATATCAAGAAACCTTGTTTTAGTGGAGATATCCGTGGGGGGAGGAACAAAAGTACTTTTTGTGAAATTATATTTTTTTAAATGAAATTTTTTGGAAAAAGCGAAAGTTTTTGGAGAAAAATACTTTATTTTTACAAAGTACTTTATGGAAGAAGGTACTTTTTTTGAAAAAGTTATTTTTAGGAAAAATTTATTTTTTTGGAAAAAGGTCCTTTTTTTGGGAGGGTCCTTTTTTGGAAATGGTATTTTTTTGGAAAAAGGTATTTTTTTGGAAAAAGGTATTTTTTTGTAAAAATGATTTTTTTTTGGAAAAGGGAATTTTTTTTGGAAAAAGGTAAATTTTTTTATAAAAAGCTACTTTTTTTGGGAAAGGGTACTTTTTTTGGAAAAAGGTACTTTTTTGGAAAAAGGTACTTTTTTGGAAAAAGGTACTTTTTTTGGAAAAAGGTACTTTTTTTGGAAAAAGGTACTTTTTTTTGGAAAACGGTACTTATTTTGGAAAAAGGTACTTTTTTTTGGAAAACGGTACTTATTTTGGAAAAAGGTACTTTTTTTGCAAAAAGGTACTTTTTTTGGAAAAAGGAACTTTTTTGGGAAAAAGGTCCTTTTTTTGGAAAAAGGAATTTTTTTTTGGAAAAAGGTACTTTTTTTGGAAAAAGGTACTTTTTTTGGAAATAGGTACTTTTTGGGGAAAAAGGTACTTTTTTTTTGGAAAAACGCACTTTTTTTGAAAAAGGTACTTTTTTTGGAAAAAGGTACTTTTTTTGGAAAAAGGTACTTTTTTGGAAAAAGGTACTTTTTTTGGAAAAAGGTACTTTTTTGGAAAAAGGTACTTTTTTTTGGAAAAAGGTACTTTTTTTGGAAAAAGGTACTTTTTTTGTAAAAGGTACATTTTTTGGAAAAAGGTAATTTTTTTGGAAAAAGGTACTTTTTTTTGGAAAAAGTACTTTTTTTGGAAAAAGGTACTTCTTTTGGAAAAAGGTACTTTTTTTTTTGGAAAAAGGTACTTTTTTTTGGAAAAAGGTACTTTTTTTTGGAAAAAGGTACTTTTTTTGGAAAAAGGTACCTATTTTGAAAAAGGTACTTTATTTGGAAAAAGATCTTTTTGTGGAAAAAGGTACTTTTTTTGGAAAAAGGTACTTTTTTTGGAAAAAGATACTTTTTTTGGAAAAAGGTACTTTTTTTTGGAAAAAGGTACTTTTTTTGGAAAAAGGTACTTTTTTTTGGAAAAAGGTACTTTTTTTGGAAAAAGGTACTTTTTTTTGGAAAAAGGTACTTTTTTTTGGAAAAAGGTACTTTTTTTGGAAAAAGGTACTTATTTTTGGAAAAGGTACTTTTTTTTGGAAAAAGGTACTTTTTTTTGGAAAAAGGTACTTTTTTTGGAAAAAGGTACTTTATTTGGAAAAATGTCTTTTTGTGGAAAAAGGTACTTTTTTTGTAAAAAGGTACATTTTTTGGAAAAAGGTCCTTTTTTGAAAAAGGTACTTTTTTTGTCCCCTTTTTGCCCCTCCCGATAAGAATTTCCAAAAATTCCGTCTCAACGGACGTCTACACCGGTCGAGGAACCTACATACCAAATTTCAACTTCATAGCTCCAGCAGTTTGAGCAGGCCGTCAAGGGGAAGACTTTTTCCCCTTTTTGCCCCTCCCTGTAAAAATTTCCAAAAAATCCCGTCTTGGAGGATGTCTACGATAGTGGAGGATCCTTTATACCAAATTTCAACTTCCTACCTCCAGCGGTTTGGGCAGGCCGTCAAGGGGGGGTACTTTTCTTGAAAGTACTTTCTAGAAAAGTTAGCCCCTACTCCAAGGAACACATATCTAAAATTTCAGCTTTCTAGCCAAAGGGGTTTTGGCAGGTCGTCAAGGGGAAGACTTCCCCCTTTTTGCCCGTTCCGGTAGGAATTTCCAAAAATACCGTCTTTGCGGACGTCTACGCCGAAAGAGGAACCTACATACCAAATTTCAACTTCCTAGCTTCAGCGGTTTGGGCTGGGCGATGTTGAGCAGTCAGTCAGTCGGTCACGTTATTCTTTTATATATAGAAGATACACTCACAATAACTTTACCGTAAAAGTTAAACAGTTGTTTAAAAAGTAAATCAATAAAGTTGTTTTAATTGAATAAGTAGTTAAATTGCAAAGAAATATATTTTTTAACATTTTCTATCAGTCATTCAATAAATAAAATACACAAAATACGGACTTTCGGTAGAAGTTAAAATATTCAATCAAAATTTTCTGTTAAAAACAATCAGTTCCCGAGTAAAAAAAATTGATCTCGCGCAATATCTAATCATATCCAATTTGATATTGTTTAAGATCTGCTGTAATATCTAGCTGATCCAATTAGATCCCAAAATTGGGTGTATCCAATGATATCGTATTAGATCCCATTGTATATATGGGGATAAACTAAGATCAAGTTATATCTCAAAATTGGGAGGTCCAATGATATATTTGTGGATAAACTTAGATCTAATTTGATCCGAAAAATGGCGGATCGAATTAGATAGAGCTATATATTTGTGGATAAACTTAGATCTAATTTGATCTCAATTTTGGCAGATCAAATTAGATCTAGCAATATATTTGTGGATAAACTTAGATCTAATTTGATCCGAAAAAGTGGCAGATGGAATTAGATCCAGCAATATATATGTGGATAAACTTAGATCTAATTTGATCCGAAAAATGGCAGATCGAATTAGATCCAGCAATATATTTGGGGATTAAGTAAGATCTAAATATATCCAAAAAATGACAGATCAAAAATTAGATCCAGTAATATATTTCGGGATTGCGTAAGATCTTAACTTTTTCGATAAATTGCAGATCCAATTAAATCCAGTTATATATTTGGGGATTTGGTAAGATCTTAATTTATCCCATAAATTGCAGATCAAATTAGATCTAGCAATTTATTTCAGTATTAAAATGGCAGATCGAATTAGATCCAGCAATATATTTGGGGATTAAGTAAGATCTAAATTTATCCAAAAAATGACAGATAAAATTAGATCCAGTAATATATTTCGGGATTGCGTAAGATCTTAACTTTTGCGATAAATTGCAGATGGAATTAAATCCAGCGATATATTTGGCGATTTGGTAAGATCTTAATTTATCCCATAAATTGCAGATTGAATTAGATCCAGCAATTTATTTCGGTATTAAAATGCAGATCGAATTAGAAACAGCAATATTTTTGGGGATTGACATCTTAAACTACCCGAGTAAAAAAAATTATATATAATCATATGTGGCATATATTACAATATATAATTAGACATGTGATTATGTATATCCATATATAATTATATATGAGGTTTTTTCCGAAAAATTTTCCTTTTATTATGCCATATATAATTTCATCTAATTAGATATCGGCCTTTATAATATTAGATATGGCATATATAATTATATATTACATAACATGGTTGATCTTATTGCATATATAGTTATATATAGAACTATATCTTAATATATATGGTGGCATTTTAGCAATATATAATTATATATGGTATCATTTAAACAATATATAATTATATATGGTGACAGTTAAACTAGATATTATCATATATGGTGCCATTTAAACAATATATGGTCATGTATGGTACCTCATAAACAAAATCTTTCATTCAGTTCCAGATATGATAATATATGGTACTATATATAGTGCGATATATATTTATATATGGTGTTATTTAAGCTATATATTATCATATATGGTGCCATTCAAACCATATATTATCATATATGGTGCCATTCAAACCATATATTATCATATATGGTACCATTTAAACCATATATTATCATATATGGTGAAATTTCAACAATATATGCCCATATAAGGTACCTTATGAACAATATTTTTAATACAGTTCCACATATGATAATATATGCTACCATATATAGTGTCATATATATTTATATATGGTGTTATTTAAGCAATATATTATCATATATGGTGCCATTTAAACCATATATTGTCATATATGGTGCCATTTCAACAATATATGCTCATATATGGTACCTGTTGAACGACATTTTTAATACAGATGCAGATATGATAATATATGCTACCATATATAGTCCCATATATATTGATATATGGTGTCATTTAAACAATATTAATATATAGACATATATGGTATCATTTAAACAATATATTGTCATATATGGCACAATTTAAACAATATATGGTCAAATTTGGTACCCCATCAACATTTTGAATACAATTCCATATATGGTTTAATTTGAATAATGTAAAACTGTATGGCGCTATAAAAAATATTATCAGATATGTTACTTCATTAACAATACTTATAATACAGTGTCATATATTGTAATATATGTATATCATTCAATATATATTGATGTATGGTAATGGTACAATAATTCCAATATCAGTTGAGATACAATTTGTGGGTCCATATCAATAATTTGTTCACGTACATTTAACATATATATATGTATATTTAAGTTATAATTTATAAACACTTTATAAAGTTAAATAGTTCCATAAACCTCGTCTAACTGTATAGAATGTTTATGAATATAAAAATTTTTGAAAAAATTGAGAAAACTTATTTTAATATTTGCTTTTAAAAACATGAAATTTAACCCAGTCCACCAGATTGTCAGCCAAGACCTCTACACTCTAATCTAACGAGACTTGTTAAAGATGTGTGATAGCTACAAATTAATTGAATGATAAAAGCATTTCGAGCTAACTTATAAGCATCGAAAAAAGGTATTCCAGAAATTATTAAATGTATTTTAGAAAATTTTAATTGTATATCACAAAATATTATTTGCACTTCAGAAACTACAATATTACGCAAATTTAATTATTTATTTATTTAGTTGTGTCCAGAAATAATGAAATCTATTTCAGAATTTCATAGCTAATAGAGAAAAATTTCTCAAATACATTTCATAATTTCGGAAATACGATTGATCATTTCTGAAATACAGTTTGATAATTTCTGAAATTCAGTTGTGAATTTCGGAAATACAATTAATAATTTCTGAAACACAATTGATAAAACTGAACTTCAATTGACTAGTTCTGAAATACAATTCATAAATGTGAAAAATAATTGATGAGTTCTGAAACACAATTGATAAAACTGAAATTCAATTGATTATTTCTGAAATACAATTCATAAATCTTAAAACAATAAATACAATTGGAAATGGTGTAGAGCGTCAAAAAGATGTAAATAAAATTATTTTATTCAAAGATTTCAATTTAATAAAAAAATAAATATATAATTTTATAAAAAAATTTATAGAAAAAAAAATTTTAATTTTATAAAAAGAAATTAATTTTGTAAAAGAAATGCATACTGAACTCATTACCTTCTGAGTTTAAACCTTATTTTAACAAAATATTGTAATTTTTATACAATCAGTGCTCTGCCAGTCTATTATTTTTTGAACAGTTGGAAATATATGTCTGGGATCTTATTTAATCCCAAATAAATGGAGATCTTACGTAGTACCCAAATATAATGCGGCATCTAATTTTATCTGTCATTTTTATGGATACTTTTAGATGTCAATTCCCAAATATATTGCTGTTTCTAATTCGATCTGCCATTATTCTGATAAATTTAGATCCAAGTTTATCCCCAAATATATTGCTGGATCTAATTTGATCTACCATTTTTCGGTTAAATTTAGATCCAAGTTTATCCCCATACATATTGCTGGATCTAATTCGATTAGGAATTTTTCGGATAAATTTAGATCTAAGTTTATCTACATATATATTGCTGGATCTAATTCGATCTGGCATTTTTCGGATAAATTTACATCCAAGTTTATCCCTAAATATATTGCTAGATCTAATTCCATCTGCCTCTTTTTCGGATCAAATTAGATCTAAGTTTATCCACAAATATATAGCTGGATCTAATTCGATCTGCCATTTTTCGGATCAAATTAGGTCTTACTAAATCCCAAAATATATTGCTGGATCTAATTTGATCTGCCAATTTTCTATTCAATTTATATCCAAGTTTATCCACAAATATATTGCTGAATCTAATTCGATCTGCCATTTTTCGGATAAATTAGATCTAAGTTAATTCACAAATATATTGCTGAATCTAATTCGATCTGCCATTTTTCAGATAAATTTAGATCTAAGTTAATCCACAAATATATTGCAGGATCTAATTTGATCTGCCATTTTTCAGATCAATTTATATCTAAGTTTATCCACAAATATATTGCTGGATCTAATTCGATGTGCCATTTTTCGGATCAAATTAGATCTAAGTTTATCCCCAAATATATAGCTAGATCTAATTCGATCTGCCACTTTTTCGGATCAAAGTAGATATACGTTTATCCACAAATATATTGCGGGATCTAATTTGATCTGCCAAAATTGAGATCAAATTAGATCTAAGTTTATCCCCAAATATATAGCTGGATCTAATTGGATCAGCCATTTTTCGGATCAAATTAGATCTAAAAATATCCCCAAATATATAGCTGGATCCGCCAATTTTCGGATCAAAATAGATCTAGATTTATCCCCAAAGATATCATTGGATCTCCCAATTTTGAGATATAACTTGATCTTAGTTTATCCTCATATATACAATTGGATCTAATACGATATGATTGGATACACCCAATTTTGAGATCTAATTGGATCAGCTAGATATTACAGCAGATCTTAATATCAAATTGGATATGATTAGATATTGCGCGAGATCAATTTTTTTTACTCGGGTGTATATTTATACAGATATAACTTAATCACATATATATCAAAGTATATGGTACTATATATGGTAGCATATATTATCATATCTGGAACTGTATTAAAAATGTAGTTCATAAGGTACCATATATGAGCATATATTGTTGAAATGGCACCATATATAATAATATATGTTTAAATGGCACCATATATAGTAATATATTACTTAAATAACACCATATATAAATATATATGGCACTATATATAGAATCATATATTATCATATCGGGAACTGTATTAAAAATGTTAATCATGAGGTACCATATATGACCATACATTGTTTAAATGGCAGCATATATAATAATATATGGTTTAAATGGCACCACATATGCTAATATGTTGCTTAAATAACACCATATATAAATATATATAGCACTATATATAGTGGCATATATTATCATATCTGCAACTGTATTAAAAATTTTGTTCATGAGGTACCATATATGACCATGTATTGTTTAAATGCCACCATATATGATAATATCTAGTTTAACTGGCACCATATATAGTTATATATTGTTTAAATGATACCATATATAATTATATATTGCTAAAATTCCACCATATATATTAAGATATAGCTCTATATAAAAATATATATGCAATAAGATCAGCCATGCTATGTAATATATAATCATATATACCATATCTAATATTATAAAGGCCGATATCTAATTAGATGAAATTATATATAGCATAATATAAAGAAAAATTTTGGAAAAAGACGTCATATATAATTATATAACGACATATTTAATTATATATTGTAATATATGCCACATATGATTATATATAATTTTTTTTACTCGGGTATATAAAAGTATATCTGCTTGAATTTAAATGTGTGGCCATATGTAACTATAAGTTAGTATATGCAATTACATAAAATAATATATGGTTATATCAAAACTATTTTACTCGGGCATATATAAATATATATGGCTCTATATATAGAGTCATATATTATAATATCTGGAACTGTATTAAAAATTTTGATCATGAGGTACCATATATGGCCATATATTGTTTAAATGGCACCATATATAATAATATATGGTTTAAATGGCACCATATATGCTAAAATATTGTTTAAATAACACCATATATAAATATATATGGCACTATATTTAGTAGCATATATTATCATATCTGCAACTGTATTAAAGATTTTGTTCATGAGGTACCATATATGACCATTAGAGTTGTCCAAAAAAACATGAAAGTTGGAATTCGGGATTTCCACAATGTTGCCCCTATTCCTTAGTGTCTAAAAACTCTCTGTGCTAAGTTTCAGCTAAATCCGCTTTTATTTAGAGGTAGCACAAAAAGTTGTCTTTTAAGAATTAGTATTTTATCTCTAGAGTAATTTATACAAAAAGTAGGGTTGACTTTAAATTTAATTATTTCTTAACCTGTACGCTATTATTTAATAATTTTTTTTAAATCTCGTCTTAATTAATGTGAATATAAGGATTTTGAAATTAAAACTTAAAAAAATTAAGTAACTTTTAAGTAATTCGCGGTTTTTTTTAAATTTATACAAAAAAATACATATTTAATCAAATTTTCGAAATTTTCCGAAAAGATGTAATTAAAAATTCAACTTTTTTTGCCTTGTATGCGCAAATTTCTCAAATCTGATCTTTATTTTAACGCAGATTATGAATCAGCAATCGAAACTTAAAAAAAATTTGTGGTTTATGAGTTATTCAAAAAAACTCAAGTTTTTTGAGATATTTTCCCAATTACCTGTAAACGGTGTTATCGAAAAATGCAATTTGTTATACTTTTGCAATTTACTTACCAAGGACCTTCATTATATATAACACTGATTTTAATTTTAAAAAGGATAACAGATATCCTTGCAAATTAAGTTAAAATTTGACATTTTTTAATATTTCGCTATTATTTAGATTGCTATAATTTTATTGCTACCAAAAACCCTATCCCACATAATAGGACATTTAGCAGATATATATTAATGCAAAAACGAAATTTTCATATTGGTAAATTTAAGAAAACATCCTGATCGAAGTTGATCCTTTTTTGTATGAAATTTTAAAATTTCGCGAAATCCGCGACTCCGATTTCAATTTTGATTTCATATTCGTAATGTACACCTAATAATATATTAGATTTGATATGTCGCGATAATAATAATTATATTTAATTTTTCTCATTTTTTCCATTATTTTTAATTAATTAAAAATAATAGAACAAGTACAACCTCGAAACTTCAATTGCGATGTGCTACCTCTAAACAAAACTTTTTTGGTAATTTTTTGATCAGACTACATTTTTTTTCAAAGTGGCATATTTGTAGGGTTGTGGAGCGTGAAAATTCCAACTTTTTTTTTTTTGGACCACTCTAATGACCATATATTGTTTAAATTCCACCATATATGATAATATAATATAATTTAACTGGCACCATATAAAGTTATATATTGTTTAAATGATACCATATATAATTATATATTCCTAAAATGCCGCCATATATATTAAGATATAGCTACTATATATGCAATAAGATCAGACATGCTATGTAATATATAATCATATATACCATATCTAATATTATAAAGGCCGATATCTAATGAGATGAAATTATATATGACATAATATAAGGAACAATTTTGGAAAAAAAACGTCATATATAATTATATATGGATATACATAACGACATGTCTAATTATATATTGTAATATATGCCACATATGATTACATATAATTTTTTTTTACTCGGGTAGTTAATGTTCTTCTTTCGATTTATTGAATTTTGAAAATATTTTCCACATGCTATGTAAAAATTTTCATATCGAAAATTCATTTCATAGTAACATTTCTGTATTTTTTGGCAAACCGCTACCTACAATACTGATTCTATTCTTCGGAAAAACATTTGAATTGGATGAGTTTAAATGTATTAAACAGTAGAAAATTTATATTTTATTATTTAAATTTATTATAAGAAATAAAATAAGAAAATAAATAAATAATTTTTATAAACTACAAACTCTGGAATTTTCTTTTATTCGATTTTCTATTGTTGAATACCGAAGTGTTACTCTGAATATTCCAGCAAAAATCAGCCATCTTCTGTGCATCCCAGCGACCCTGGTATCGTTCCTCCATTGTCCGGATATCTTGGTGGAATCGTTCGCCCTGTTCCTCACTCAAGTCTCCTAGATTTTCAGGAAAACGATCTAAGTGACTGTGCAGGTAGTGTACTTTGATGCTCATGTTGCATCCAAGATTCTGGAAGTGAGTTAACATCTCTTCAACGTGCACAACGTAATCATCACCCTTGTTATTTCCTAAGAAATTTTGAATAACCAATACAAACGAATCCCATGCATTCTTCTCAATTTCTGACATTGAATTGCCAAAATCAGTATCTTTCACCAATTTGCGAATTTGTGGGCCGTTAAATATGCCTGCTTTCAGCTTTTCCATACTCAGATTAGGAAACTTCCTTGAAATATACTGGAAACATTCACTAGCTTTGTTAAGTGCTATAACATATTGTTTCATCAGACCAAGTTTAATGTAAAGAGGGGGTAATATGATGCGATCTCAGGGCACCCCATTTATAACATTTGGCATACCTGGAACCAGTGTTTCCCTAGAAGGCCATTGTCTTCTCTTCCAATGTTCTGCTTTAGCTCTGCTGTCCCATAAACATAAAAAGCAAGGATATTTTGTAAAGCCACTTTGTTCACCTAAGAGGAAATTTACCATCTTAAGAACAACACAAATTACCCAGTTATGTTCAGCATACTTTATCTTCTTCATGACCAATGCAATTACAGAGTATTCTTCTTTTACTTTGGTTGCATGTGCGATCGGCAAAGAGTGAAATTTATTTCCATTATGCAAAAGGACACACTTCAAGCTGCGTTTTGATGAGTCGATAAATAAACGCCATTCGTTTGAATCATATCTTTGTAAGCCCATGGCAGTCATCAAACCAGAAATATCTGTTCAGTACACAAAATCATCCTCTTCAACAAAATAATGAAGTAAGCCTTCTTCTCGAGTACGGTAATAGGAAACTTTAGTTTCTTTAGTTATGAGATCTGTTTCTTTCATCCAGGACGCAAGTAATTCAGAAGATCTTTTCGACAATCCAAGGTCTCTAATTACATCATTAAGCTGGTCTTGATTCCATGGTCTCGGCGAGAAATTTTTGTGTGGGATGAACTCGTCATTTTCAGATGTAGATGGTAGTGCTGGATGTGAACTATCTGATTGGTAACACATACTTGAGGTTGAGTGTCCTGGTGAAGATGAAAGCACTTGACTACAGACCTTGAGCATATTTAATTTCTGGTGAATGTAGATCTGCAAGTGTAAACCCATCAGCAGACTTCGTGGGGTAAGACCATCGCATAGGTTTTCCGAAGCCGGTTTTTGTACTTAAACAAAAATAACAATCGGATTCGTGGCTCGCTGTTTCTCTCCATAGCATAGGCTTCGAAATTTGCAAGTGTCGTCTGTAAAATTAAAAAAATTTAAATAACGAAAATGAAGAATTCAAAATTTAATTAAGAAATACTTTAAGTATAAAATATTCCAAATGTATTAACCTATACTTACTTCACATTAGAAGACCTCATAGATAAATTAAATCGACATGAAATGCATATAGTACTCGGTGTCCAATGCTGGTTCAAATTGTGCGGATATATATTATAGCAATCCTCATATGACTTTTGCAATGAAGAAGAAGCAGTTCCGTTTTTCCTCGGTGATATATTGGCCGCACACATAACAAAATGAATCCGGATTATTTTACATAAGAATGTTCTGGCTTTCTTGCCCATTTTTATTAACACTTGTAAATAGTTTTTAACTTATAAGCTGAATGACTCTTTTATAGGGATAAAATGATGTTTCCGTTATCACAAACACTTCTTGAATAAAATAAAATGGCTCAAGGAGCTCTTATAAATATTGATACTATAATTTGGGATAACCCTTTATGTGGGTACAGTTTGTGTGTTCTGCAAATTTTTTTCTTATTCCCAAGAATCATAAAAAACATTAAGGAATTTTATGAAAAAAAATCATCCGTTACAGGTAGCAAATGGAAAAAAGAGCAATTCAGCGGGCACGCACTTTTATGAGCGTTTATTATTTTGCTACCGCAATCGTAATGTTTATAAAGGTTTTTTCCAAACAATTTGCTACATGTAAAGGGGGTTTGTCAAAATCCGTGTCGTAAAATGCACCTGTGTTTCTATGTTCTGCATTTTCATTATACCACTATATACAACCATACTTGCATATCAGGGAAATCAATGATAAACGGTAAAAAAAATTAAAAAATTTTAACTTTAATGCTGCGTTCATTTATATTTTTAAATCCCGAGATTTTAATGGAAATCTCGACCGGAATTCTTGACCGTTTACATTTGCACTTTATGATAGTAGCGAGATTTCTATTTGACAACCGCATTTTTTTGTAAATAAAGTACCATAAAAAATAACCTTAAATTAAAAATATTACTAAAAACGATTTTATTCATTGGTGGAGTACAATTTACATTATTTTTTGTAAAGATCTAACGCCAATTATGTTAGTAAATTCGTTTTTTTGTAAGGACGAGAAGCTAGATGCCGGATTTTTCAATATTTTGATGGAAGAAAGACATGCACGCAGTAGTGTATTATATGAAAGTGTAAACATTTGTGAGATTTGTTACATATCTTGCGAATTTACGGGATTTCATTTGTATGGGGAATCTCGGAATTTCACATGAGATTTTGATTGAAGTCTAAATTTTAGTCGAAATCACGGGATTTGGATGCAGATGTAAATGCAACTTAAAATTACATTTACCCCCTTGTTTTTTTAAAGCGAGCGGAATAATTCCGCCAGAGAAATGTGTGTATTTTGTTATTGTAACAAAAATAAAATACATTCCTCTGGAAGTATATTTCCTTTCGCTTTAGAAAAACAGGGGATCAGTAATTGATTGTTGAGAATATTGTAAATTTTCTAAATTTTTCTCTGTTTCTAGCGTTTTTTCCGTATTTGTAACGATTTTTAATAATTTTTAGCGATTTTCCGTTCGAAAAAACTTTTTTATAAATTATATTTTTTACTCTCTCTAATAATTGTTGTTTCATTTCATCAATCCTATATCCATTCAATACAAAATTAAGCGAGTGTCATACGGCTTTAAATAAGTCTATTCTTGGTTTCTTCCAATACCAAATCGTTATAGACGGGGTGCCATTTTTTTGTTCTTCTTTTAATTTATTTTTGTTGTTTTATTTTATTTTTTACTTTCAATTTTTTATGCTTTTTAATTATATTTAAATTGTCATTATCTTTTTTTACATTACAAAAAGTACGATTTTTTACTGAAATTTTTAAAATTGAAAACCTGAAATTCATAAAATTCAAAAACTACCGTTTGAAATTCAAGAAACAGCAAATAAAATTTAAAGGCAAAAACTACCAAATAAAGCCAAAAAAATTCCAATTGACATTAAAAAAAAATCGAAATAAAAAAGCTCAAAAAATACCAAATTTACAGTACATTTATTTAATTTCAATTGATATTTTTTTTATTTCATTTTGTATGTTTTGAATTTAAATTTATATTTTTTAATTTATTTGGTATTTTTGAATTGCAATTAATATTTTTTTATTTTATTTGGTTTTTTGCTTTTTAATTGATATTTTTTTTTTGAATTTCAATTGGTATTTTTTTTAATAGCAAATGGTGTTTTTTGATTTCGAATTGATATTTTTTTAATAAACGGTTTTGGTATTTTTTTTATTTCATTTAAAATTTTGTGAATAACAACTTGTATTTTCTAAATTTCATTTGTGTTTTTAATTCCGCATTTTTTTTTTATTTCAAATGGTGTTTTTTGAATTTGAAATAATATTTTTTAATTTCAATTTGGTATTTTTTGAACTTCAAAAGACATTTTTTCTTTTAAAATTGCTAGTTACAAAATACAAAAGCTGTTCTTGGGTTATTATGTATATTTTATTAATTTCAAATAAAGCTTTAAAAAGAAATTGCAATTTTTTAATTTGCAGAAAGAATCATTTGAGTTTAATTTCCATTTTGAAATTGTTATTTTTTGGATAAAAAGTAGTGTATTATTTTTATGTTTTTTCAGTTACAATAGAACAGAGATGAACAATTAGGAAGTTAATCTTTGTTTGAAATATTTCGTTTTATTTAATTCTTAAGTATTTAGCATTTACCTTTCCGCAAAATGAAGAAAATTTTAAAAAAAATTAAATTAATTAATAACAAATTAATATCAAAAATTTCATCTCTGCAATACAATTTAATTTGTTTGCTATTTTGATTTCCTATATTTTTTAGTCAGACTTTTTTCTTAGATTTTACTTACTATGACTATAAGTTATTCACTGATTCATAAAATGAATTCATTTTTATACGAATTGATTAAAAAAATAAATATTTCTTGCAAGCTCTAGCCTTATTTATTAGTAATGTGCAGTTGTTTTCTTCGCACAATATGGTTTTGTATGTATGCGTGTTTTCACTGCAACATTGTGTTTTTTTTTTTTATTAGTATGTTCGCAACAAATTCCAGCACATTTCTAACATATATTTGTGTTTAAACTATGTTGTTCAACAAATATTTTTTCCTAGCAGGTCTGTGCTGTTTATTTTGATGAACAAATGTTTCTTTTGCGTGTTACTACAACTATCACAGTAATAATAACATTTATTTTCGTAGGAACATTGTGTATATAGTCTTGAACTTGTGTATGTATACAAAATACATCACAGCAGTACACGATCTACTTAATATAAATACATGACTAATATGCGGAAATATTATAGAACCCTGGGAAAATTTATAAAAATTTTTAATTTACAAACATGTGAAATATTTTTACGGTGTGCAGAGAACACCTCCGCATATTAGAGGGAACGTCACTGGTAGCTTCACTACAAATAAAT
This sequence comes from Leucophora obtusa, assembly GCA_949987735.1. Classification (NCBI taxonomy): domain Eukaryota; kingdom Metazoa; phylum Arthropoda; class Insecta; order Diptera; family Anthomyiidae; genus Leucophora; species Leucophora obtusa. The sequence goes on along the minus strand of OX465295.1, from coordinate 122,424,063 downwards.
AAAATTTAATACTTTTTGCAGTTTTCGATTTTTTCCAGTTTTTTTTTAATTTTTTTACCAATTTTTTATTTTTTGCCTAACAATTTGTTTCATAAATTTGAAACCATTACTCGCATTGAAAAAGTTGTATACATCATTTAAAGATATTGTGAACCAAAATTTTTGTAAATTTAGTTTAACAAAATCGGACAAGTTGTTTTTGAGTTATGACAACATAAGTGCAGCAATGTCTCGAAATATTGCCAATTTTACTAAAAAATTATTTTAAAAAAAATTTATCCATAGAATTGAAAAATTTTACCATGTTTGTACTTAGGTATCCATGATGCATCAAATCTATATAGTGGTTATTCAAGCCTATTTTTGCTGTTGACCTGTGTTTTTTTTTCTCCATATTAATTAAGACTATAGCCGTTTTTTCTAATCACTTGGATTTAATAAATCCAAAAAGTATTTCTGAAAGTGCTCAACAGATGGGGTTAGATTCTCCCTATTTTAAAAAGAATTTTTGTCCGACACTTCTTTCACCCTAATTTTTAATACCGAATTCGATGATGAAGGATTTTACTTTAACTTTTATTTTTTAATTATATTTTATATAACACAGCGATAAACAGTCTGCCTTTTCAGTTTTATCACTTCAATTTATATTTTTACACAATTGAAAAATTCCATTGCAATATTTAATATTAACTAATTGGATTTAATTAAGTTACTTACTGTAGAGTGAAAAATTGCCATTTCTATTTCAGCTATTTCTCCATGTCCAGGATTAAAAATATGTATTTGGTGAGGTGTAGTTTTTTTTCTAAACATATGTCATAAAATAATTTAATAAAAACCTTTTATTTGTTAGTTTTTAAATTTTTTTGTTTCTCTTTTAATGTTTATTCGTATTTTTTTCCGACATTAAATTAATAGGCTGTTTCATATATTTGTGCTTTTATTATGGATTTATTAAGTCCAACTTTTTTTTTGGATTTAATAAATCCAATTTTTGTATGAAAAATTCTAAATCCAGGTGATTAAAAAACACGCTATATATGAGAAAAAAAAATTGCTTAGTTATAGCGTACAGATTAAGAAAAAATTTAATTCAAAATTAACCCCAATTTTTGTATAAATTACTCAAGAGACAAATTACTAAAAAGACTTATATGTCTTTTGATATTATATATAATAATATCCGAAAAATGAGAACATCTAATTGTATCAAATTAGATCTAATTTGAGACAATTAGATCTAATTTGAGACAATTAGATCTAATTTGATGCAATAAGATATGGATTGATACAATTTTATCCGGATTTTGTCCTCATCCAAATGCATCAAATATAATATAATAATATCCAACTAGATATAATGGTATATAATTCGATATAATTATGCATAATTATATGATTGGAGTGGTCCAAAAAAACATGAAATTTGGAATTCGCGATCTCCACAATGTTGCCCCTATTCCTTAATGTCTAAAAACTCTCTGTGCCAAGTTTCAGCTAAATCCGCTGTTATTTAGAGGTAGCACAAAAAGTGGTCTTTTAAGAATTAGTAATTTATCTCTAGAGTAATTTATACAAAAAGTAGGGTTGACTTTAAATTTAATTATTTCTTAACCTGTACGCTATTATTTAACAATTTTTTTTAAATCTGGTCTTAATTAATGTGAATATAAGGAATTTCAAATCAAAACTTAAAAAATTAAGTAACTTTTAAGTAATTTGCGGTTTTTTTTAAATTTATACAAAAAAATTCATATTTTAGTCAAATTTTCGAAATTTTCCGAAAAGATGTAATTAAAAATTCAACTTTTTTTTGCCTTGTATGCGCAAATTTCTCAAATCTGATCTTAATTTTAACGCAGATTATGAATCAGCAATCGAAACTTAAAAAAAATTTGTGGTTTATGAATTATTCGCGGTTTTTGAAAATTCAAAAAAACTCAAGTTTTTTGAGATATTTTCCCAATTACCTGTAAACGGTGTTATCGAAAAATGCAATTTGTTATACTTTTGCAATTTACTTACCAAGGACCTTCATTATATATAACACTGATTTTAATTTTAAAAAGGATAACAGATATCCTTGCAAATAATCTTAAAATTTGACATTTTTTAATATTTCGCTATTATTTAGCTTGCTATAATTTTATTGCTAACAAAAACCCTATCTCACATAATAGGACATTCCACAGATATATATTAATGTAAAAACGAAATTTTCATATTGGTAAATATAAGAAAACATCCTGATCGAAGTTGATAATTTTGTGTATGAAATTTTCAAATTTCGCGAAATCCGCGACTCCGATTTCAGTTTTGATTTCATATTCGTAATGTACACCTAAAAATGTATTAGATTTGATATGTTGCGTTCGTAATTATTATATTTAATTTTTCTCATTTTTTCCATTATTTTTAATTAATTAAAAATAATAGAACAAGTACAAACTCGAAACTTTAATTGCGATGTGCTACCACTAAACAAAACTTTTTTGGTGATTTTTTTGATCAGACCACATGGCAAAGTGGCATATTTTTAGGGTTGTGGAGCGTGAAAATTCCAACTTTTTTTTTTGGACTACTCTAATGTGGTATATAATTCGATATAATTATACATAATTATATGAGGCATATGTAACTATATATCGGTCTATATATAATTGGATATTGTAATATGTTGCACTATATATTGTGCAATATATAACAAGATATAGTTTTATATTTAGGATATAATTTCGTAAAATTTTATATAATTATATCTTGGTATATACAGCTATGGACATATAAATGGTACATTTTACCATGAATTGTTTCTTATGCTACTATATTGGAAAAACTATTAACAACCAACAAGTTTTTGTTTTTTTCCAAATGTTTATTATACACATTTAATATTGCTATAAACTTTAATTGAAATAAATTAATGTAAATAAAAACTTATCATTATGAAAAAAACCTATTGAAATGAGCTGGACACATAAATGACACAATCTTAAAAAAAGAGAAAAAATGGTTTTAATACTGCATTTTTTAAATTTTTTGGTATGTACAAATATTTTACCGTTAATATTTAGTGCTGTGGCCTTTGTTTCTGAAGACAGCTTCGCACCTGCGACTCATACTTTCTACTAGTTTTTGGCATTTTGTTTTGGGGGCTTACCAAGCTTCCTGTACGGCCGACCACAGTTCGTCCATATTTTTGTAATTTTTCTTGGCGATTTCAACCTTGACTTTATTACACAGGTTCTCTATTGGATTTAAGTCAGGGCTCTGGGCTGGCCAATCCAAAACATCAATCTTCTCCGCACAAAACCATTTTTTTACTAGTTTGGAGGAGTGTTTGGGGTCATTATCTTGCATGAATTTCCATTTTATTGGCATGGAGTTGAAGGCATAAGGCTCTATATGTTTTTTTAAAATTTCTAAATACTGAAACTTGTCCATTTTTCCAATTTTTTTTTTTTTTCCAACCATAATACTGCCACCTCCATGTTTTACCGTCTTCTGAGTGAACCAAGGATTAAACTCTTGGTCTTTAGGACGACGTACAAAGATTCTGCCATCTGGTCCTATCCTGTTAATTTTTGTTTCGTCACTCCATAACAGGTTTTCCAAAAACTAATGGGATTTTTCTTATGGGTTCTGGCGAAGGTTAGTCGTTTAGTCTTCTTCTGACAAGTCTGCTTGATATTTCCATGTAAAAATTTTCATTAATATCCGATGCTATCTGTCTTGATGACTTAAATGGATCAATTTTCACCATTCGAACTATAGCTGCATCCGTTCGGTCATCTGTTTTTCGTGGCCTTGGCTTCCGAATTTTACCCTTAGTCAATATATCGGGATCCTCGACACAAGAATTAATTGCATTGTAGACTTTTTTGCGAGAAATTTGCATTATCTCAGCAATTTCCGCTACTTTTGTTCCATCGTCATACATTTTCCATATGATCCGCCTTTCCTCACCTGTGGTATGTTTTCCTGATCCCATTTTAAAAATTTTTTAACTTTTTATATTTAGTTTCGAGCTACTAAAATTTTTTATTGCTTTGAATTAAATCTACACGACTACTGCCTATTTTAAGTAAATTGTGCCATTTATATGTCCACTTTAAATCAGCATTGTTAACGCAAAAATGATAACGGTAAATAATAAGCAAAACATAACGGAACATTTGAGCACTATTAGGACAAACATTTTTTTCAACAATAATCAGAAGAGATAAAACATGCATTTTAAAATATATTTAGTTGGAAAATACTTAAATTTATGCGCAATTTAAATTTGTGCAAATTATATGTCCATAGCTGTATGTTCCAATATATAATTATAAAAAATTTTATATGATAATATATGACTATATCAAAACTTTTTTACTCGGGTAGTAAAAACCCTAGTAAAATGAGAACGTCTAATTGTACCAAATTAGATCGTATTAGATAATATTAGATCAAATTTGACAAAATTAGATCTAATTTGATGGAATAAGATATGGTTTGATACAATTTTATCTGGATTTTGTCCTCACCCAAATGTATTAAATATAATATAATTATATCCAACCAGATATAATTGTATATTATTCGATAAAATTATACATAATTATATGAGGCATATGTAACTATATATCGGTCTATATATAATTGGATATTATAATATGTTGCACTATATATATAGCACTATATATAACAAGATATAGTTATATATTTAAGATACAATTTCTTAAAATTTTATATAATTATAATTATATAAAATTTGTATATCCACAATTCGGTTGGTTCCACCCAGCCAGCATAATTTGGATACTTTTTTGGGGGTTCTTATTCTATGAGTCAAACTTAGTCAAATAAAACACGTTTTTTTGGAATTTAAAAATTTTTTGTCAAAAATTGCTCATATTTTCCTTCTAAAAGGAATCATAAAAGACACAAAAAATTGGGCCACATTATTAAATCTAAAAAATGGTTCAGAAAAGTAAACAAATTTGAATATTTTGTGAAGAATTTAAAAAAGGCTAAAAAAAAAAGGATTAATTTTTGAGCCTTTCGAATTTTTGAAATCATTTTTTTGAGTAATTTTTGATTCAAAAAAGAAGGCTCTTTTCGATGAATCACCTTTATACAAAAATCTGAACTTTTAATAATATTTTTTGAGCTTTTTCTTTGATTAATTTTTGGGCTTGTTTGCTGGCTGGGTACTGAAGCTTTAATTTAAGAGCATATTTGATTATTATATATTCCTCTAAATCCCACTGGAGCATAGGGCGCCTACCTATTCGTTAGCAGGGTAAATTCAGAAAAGTGGGTTGCTAGCCCTCCTTTCTTAGATTGGTGATAGGGCTGCTATCCTTGTGTCCAATCCCACATTGCAGTCATTATTCAGCAAACGTTCATTCATCATTTACCTAATTTCCTGAGCCGCCAAGTTGTCCGTGGTCATTCAGGCTACATGACTGAGCGCCTTCTGACTCTAGCTAGCTTTCGGCGGGTGGTGGAAAACCATTTCCCGGGAAATACTTGGTCTAGGACCGGAAGTAGCGAGCTGCTTGAACAGTTACAAAGGAATCATTTCTGGTCACTCTCAAGTGAATGATAGTCAGAAACTTTCCACACTTCGTGCACCTCTGATGAAAGTCCCAATTCCTTTAGACTTTAATTTAAGAGTATATTTGATTAGAATACCCGTATTTGTAGTCACCACTTTCGAATATTGATAATTTTCTAATAAATGTAATATATATTATCAATTTTGTAGTATATTTACTAAAAACACCCTGCGGGAAATGAAGGGTCGATTGATCTAAAGTGAGAAATCTGTGACAGGGTAAATCACATGTTACAAAACTGATATAACCCAAAATTTCGGTATCAAAAAGTGGTAATTGAAGCAAAATATTCAACCTCGTGGCTATTGAAATGGAGGCCAAAAATTAACTGGTTCATATTGGATATATCATATAACTGAAGAAAAAGTATCATAACATCGAATTGACAAAAGTAACTAGTACACCCAGAAAACAGATTCGGTGCTGACAACCCCATTTGTTGCCAATCGAATGGTTCAGTTGCATCAAATGAATTTTTCGTTTGCGGCTACCGAATTATTCTTGATACAACTCCAACTCCGTTGTCACAGTCAAATTAGTCTAGTCCCAATTGGTTTTCTGTTGCCACAACTGAAAAATTCGGCAACCACAACCGAACCATGCGATTGACTACAAGTGGAGTTATCAGAACTGAATCTGTTTTCTGGGTGTACGGCTACAGTTGGAGTAGTAATATAAGACAGAACAGGTGCTGTATAATTAGATGTGTATGAAAAAATGGCAATCGGTACCGTAAAATCCTATCCCGTGGCTGTTACAAAGTTCACATAATACTTAAATTTGTGTCCACAGAAATGATAACATAATAGTAAACTACGAGTAGGTAAAAACTACCGAAGTGAAGTTAGCCCACATTTTCTGGCCCACTTTTTTATTCACTCCAAACATACCTTTAATCATTTTAATTGCAGAAAAATGTTCAAAGCTTCAAAAAACTAAGTTATTTGATCACAAAAAGGGATGCGGGCATGAGAACCGCCAAAAGTCCCCCAGAGTCCTCCCCCCATATATACATATATATAAAATATTACAAAACTATTTGAAATTAAAAACACATTTCGACACTTATATATTAATATGTAGTGTATATTGATACAAAATAAATGTTTCCTAAAAATTTCAGTGACTTTAAAAGGGGACCAGGGGCTCAAAACCACTGAGTTGCCACCACTCCCCAACCATATACATATATGAACACTTAAAAACAATATTTAAAATTTCTAAGAAATTTTCAATCCCCAATTTTTTGATATGTTGTGTAGAAAATCAAGGCGAACACGTGCAAAAAATTTTAGGGACATTGAAAGGGGACCAGGGCCTCAAAACCACAGAAGTGTCCCACCCTTCATGTATATGAAAATTTAAAAACAATATTTAAAATTTCGAAGAAATTTTCACACTCCAATTTTTTCATATGTTATGTATTTAAGCAAGGCGAACATGTGCAAAAAATTTCAGGGACATTGAAAGGGGACCAGGGCCTCAAAACCACAGAGGTTGGAGGGACACCTCCAACTCCAAATTTTTGATATGTTATGTATTTAAGCAAGACGAACACGTGCAAAAAATTTCAGGGATATTGAAAGGGGACCAGGTCCTCAAAACTACAGAGGTGTCCCTCCCTCCATATATATGAAAATTTAAAAACAATATTTAAAATTTCTAATAAATTTTCACACTCCAATTTTTTTCATATGTTGTGTAGAAAATCAAGGCGAACACGTGCAAAAAATTTAAGGGATATTGAAAGGGGACCAGGGCCTCAAAACCACAGAGGTGTCCCACCCTTCATATATATGAAAATTTAAAAACAATTTTTAAAATTTCTAAGAAATTTTCACAATCTATTTATTTATTTATTTATTTATTTATATTTAGCATACCAATGCAACAAGATTTAATCTTATAACAGCACTGGGGAAATAATGTTAGGATACATATTGTATTTAGTCAAAAATAAAAATTGAAATAATTTTAATTTTATCTTAATCCAATACAATTTATAATAAAATAAAAATAAAGACGAGGCGCTGATATTGACAGTGACCACCAACTACTCGTTGCAACTTTCCGTCTGCGACCAGCAGCAGTAATGCTTCACGATGGAGTTTCGAAAAATATAATACATCGAGACTACAAGATCCAGTCATAGCGAGGGCGTACAATCAGCATCTTCGCTCTAAACTCAACGTGAATAACCAATGTGAGTGGCCAGATGTAGCTGTGGCTTGTAAGGAAACTGCTAAATCCGTACTTGGTCTAAGAAGGGATAAAGTTAAACCGTGGATTAGTTCAGAATCCTGGTCTGAAATACAAAATCGTAAGAACTTACATAACGCACGTATACGAGCAAAATCACCAACAAAAAAAGCAGAGGCAAAACTTGCATATCGTCAATCAGCACACAAAGTAAAGTATATGGTACGTGCAGATCGGGAAAGGTATGTTAATAATATTGCAGGACCGGCCGAACAGGCAGCAAATACTGGAAACCTTCGTGGCGTTTACTCTGCTATCAAACAGCTAAGTGGTAATAACACTAGAGGTACCGCGGTACTAAAGGTAGTAGATGGTTCTGATTTAACAACAACGGATCAACAGTTAGCTCGATGGCGTGAATTCTTTGCATCACAGTCTTCTACATCAAATAACAATCAAATCCAACATTTTTCACCGGCTATACGCCGAAATCCGAGAAGGGAAATCTCAACGGATCCTCCCACCCGGACTGAAGTATAGGCTGCATTAAACAGGATAAAAAATCACAAATCGTCTGGTCCTGATAATAACCTGCAGAATTACTTAAATATGGTGCTGGTACGTTAGCAGATTTCCTCACTTCACTTATTAGAAATGCTTGGCTAAATAACCAAAATCCAGCAGACTGGAAAGAAGGTGTAATTGTCACCATTCCAAAAAAAGGTGACCTTACTCTCTGCAGAAACTGGAGAGGTATAACCCTTCTTAATGCTATCGGAAAAGTGATAGCAACACTAATTCTCCAACGAATTTCGCCAGTGTTGGAACAAACGTTGCGTAAGGAACAAGCCGGGTTTCATCCTGGTCGATCTTATGTCGATCACATTAATACACTACGTATAATTATTGAACAATCGGCGGAGTACAATACTCATTTATCTTTTGTTCGTAGATTTTGAACGAGCTTTCGACACAATATCCCGAAATGCTATGTGGTCGACACTAATTAATAAGGGAATACCTGTGAAAATTGTCACATTAATACGTGAACTATATAACGACTCTCGGTATAAAGTACGTTTTAATGGAAAGGAAAGCCAACCCTTTACAATAAATACAGGCGTTAGGCAGGGTTGTATCCTGTCACCCACCCTTTTCCTATTACTTTTGGATAGTGTTATGGAAGAAACAAACAGAGCAGCACCTATTGGTTTACGATGGAATATGTCGGAGTACTTAAACGACATTGACTACGCTGACGACATATGCCTAATGTCCCATCGTTTTACGGATATAGAGGCAAAAATAAGGAGACTCTCCGAAAATGCAAAAAAGTGGGTTTAAGGATAAACTATAACGGTGGGTCTCATACTGCAGGTTTAAACTTTAGTTAATAGTTAACCCAAAAATTTGTTGTTGTTTTGTGTACATTTTTTTGACATTTTCTTTTGTTTTTAGTTAAGTTAAAGTATAAACCTACAGTATGAGACCCATCGTAAGAAGACAAAATTAATGCGTATAGGCACCCATATTACAACACCTCTTATAGTTGATGATAAGGTGATTGAAGATGTTGAGTCGTTTAACTACCTTGGGAGCAAAATAACGAAAGATGGCGGTTCTGGAGAAGATATTTGTGACCGTATAAATAAGGCACGTGTTGTATTTTTCAATTTACACAAAATCTGGCGATCAAATAATATCTCACAGAGGACTAAGTTGAGAATCTTTCACTGCAGTGTTAAATCTGTACTACTATATGGTAGTACTACGTGGAGCCTAACAAAGCTGACACTAAGGAGGATACAGACGTTTATCAATTGATGTTTAAGGCAAATACTACGGATATACTGGCCAAATTGGATTTCAAATGAAGACCTCTGGCAAAGGACTGATTTCAGGCCAATTGAAATTGAAATCCGTAGACGCAAATGGACATGGATCGGTCATATTCTCAGACGACCAGCTACGGAAATCGCTATAGCTGCGCTCGATTGGAATCCTCAAGGCCAACGAAAGCCAGGACGGCCACGTAACACCTGGACACGTTGCATAAAAATGGAACTTGAATCAGCTCGAAAATCATGGAGATAAATCAAAATACTTGCCGAAGATAGAATCAGATGGAGAGAATTCGTTGACGCCCTATGTTGTACGTGAATCTGTTATTTGAATATATGTAAATGTATTATATTTAGATAACTAAAGGACATATATATATAATAAATAGCGTACAAAATGTTATACATATTTGTTACAATAATATATATAAAAAAGAAACAAAATTAATATCACAATAATTATATAAAAATATTTTAGTTTAAATTTAAAAAGAATATGAAAAATTGTTAAAACAAAAAAGTAGAAATGGTTTTTAGATATATTTGTTACAATAATATTTTAAAATCCTAAAATTTCCTTTCAAGAATAACGATTAAAAATTTCGCGTTTAAATTGATTTCCATTGCCGGTTGTTTGAATACTATGAGGTAAATGGTTCCAAAGATTAATACTGTTAATAAAGAAATGTTTCCTAGATAGTTCACTACGATATCGAATGCCATTAATCTTCTTCCCCCTGTTTGATCTAAATTAAGTCTTTGATACAAGTAATTAGGTTGTTTTGTGTATATTATTTTATGTAAAAATATTAGTGAACTGCATTTTAGCAAGTTATCAAACGACATGTTATATATTTGTTTTGAATAGCGTGAAATTCTGGCAAAACGCTTAAGCCCAAAAACGTATCTGGGAATATTATTAAAAGTAACATTTAGCTTCCTTCTACTTAAAGCACCGTAAGTTGTTTTTCACGTGGAAAAATTTCACTCGAACTTTAAATGCCTCAAATTGCAATTTAATTTAAACAAATGAAAAATGTTTTAATTTTATAACAAAGGCACAATCACAATAAACACAAAATGTCACTTTTTCCCAAGAAAAATAATAGTCTTGTACATTAAATTTACGTGAAAATAAACTCCACACAATTTTCACGTGAAACTGATTGTCGTGAAAAATAATTTTTTTTATATGGAGTATAACAGTTTTTTCACGTGAAACTCAAACAACTTATGGTACTTACGGAATCACAGTTTGCGTAAAGTTCACAACCAAACATTAATATCGGCATCAAATAAGTTTTCGCTAATAACATACGGATATTAATTGGAGTATTACACTGAATCATCCACAAATTACGTATCATTGCAACTGTTCTACCACAGATTGTGTTAACGTGATCTGACCAATCTAGTTTTTTATTAAAGATAACTCCTAGATTTTTTGCCGTTTCAAATAGCTCAATTGTAGAATTGTTGATATCGACTGGTGGCAGTGAAGATGGTAAGCGTTTTGGTTTGCCGATCATCATTGCCTTGGATTTTCTGGCATTTATACAAAGACCATTTATTAATGCCCAATGATTAATATTGTCAAGATCTTCATTTAACTTCCTTATGCAATCATTGACTGCTGTTGGCTCACAACTTATGTAAAGCTGAACGTCGTCAGCATACATTTGAACTCCACTATGCTTGAGTTGGGATGGTAAGTCATTCGAGTAAATGGCATACAAAAGAGGACCAAGTATCGAGCCTTGTGGTACACCCCTCGAAAGTGGGCAAATAATGGATTTATTACTACCATGGTAGACTTATTGTGATCTACCACACAAGTATGACGATATAAATTTTACTGCTGATGATGAAAAATTAAACATGTGTTTGAGTTTGAGGCAAAGAATGGAGTGATCCACGGTGTCAAACGCCTTAGAATGATCGAGTAAGACGAGAAAAGAAATTTTATCATCATCAACTTTTCCTCTTAATCCTTCAGATACATCAATCAGTGCAGTAAGACAGCTATGTTTAGGTCTAAAACCTGATTGCCTGTCAGTAAGTAAGGAATTGTCATAGAGATATTTACTCATCTGTGTATGCACTAAACGCTCAACAACTTTTGATACGTAGGGTAAAATTGCTATTGGACGGTAGTCCTTATCTGACTTAGGTATCGGTATGATTGTGGCATGTTTCCACATCGACGGATAATTGGAGGTTGTTATAATAGTGTTAAAAATATATGTGATATGTGGTAAAACGTATGTTACAATCAGTTTAATAAATTTTGGGTGTATTCCATCATGTTCCACAGAATCGGGTTTAATACTTAGGAAAGATTCCAATACATCTTCCTGAGTAAAATGTATGAAGTCAAAATACGTGTTGGTGGTAGAGTTGTTGTTATCAGCAAAAAGGTTGTGATAATAATTAAAGTCCGCTTCAGGCATAGGTGTATTAGTGAAGCTAAGGTTTAATTGATTGACATCAATAGTTTTATCAACGTTTTTGAGTTACCGAGATATTTGTAGAACGTATCCTGGTGTTATCTTGTGAGTCCTGGAGAAAATTTTTTAATTGATTTTGCAATTAGAGACTCCAAACTAGCTTTGCTATTATCGATAATGTACCCCAGATAGTAAATGTATTTTTGGCAATTTTTCAAATATTTTTTTCTGTTTTAAAAAGTAATTTTTTTCAAATTTTCTAAATTTTAACTTTACATGCTTCTCGCTTGAAAACCGTTCCTTATACAAAAGAAGTTTGAAGACAAAAAAAGTAGGTAGTTAACTTTTCTATGGATATAATACAACCTGTTTAATAAAATATTGTTATTTAGCCAAAAACTATTTAAAATCTGAAGACCGCCAAAAGGCGGCCTTGGGCATTAGAGGGTTAAATTAAAGTAAATTTTCTTTAATCACAAAATACCTAGCAAATTTTTTTCGAACTGGTGACCTCTGAATATGTTCTAGAACAAACCTTTTTGCCACCGGTTTCATGGAACAGGTTCTAGAGCTGATTCCTGGGAGTCAAAGTGTAAGGTTTCGCTTTCGTAGAACGAGTTCTGTAACAGGATGCTTTGGAACCGGTTCTATTTTGGAGGAAAAGAACCTGTTGCTTTTGAGACAAACTCAAACAAAAGTCACCAATGATAGAACATAAAGTAGAACAGGTTGCATGCAAGTACAAGTTGTTCTGCAACCGGTTCTTTGCATCCGACAATTTCGCTGGGTATAAAACAACCCAGGTAAAAATGTTCATATATTGTCATATATGGTTTCATATATGAGCATATATGGTTTAATGTATGATCATATATGAACATATATGTTATGTATGGAAGCATATATGGGTAAATACATTCAAATGTATGAATCCGTATATGATAATATACTGCATTTATTAGTCCATATATTGGTTCATATATTCCATATATCTTCATATATGAATTCATATATTATTCCATATATGGGTAATGTTTTAAGTTTTTTTTTTCAAAACGAAAAACTGCTGAATTAGCAGAGTAGTTTTGCTAATAAATAAGATAGGAACAGCAAAAATAAAAGTGTTTAATATATTTACAAAATTTGAGTTATAATTGAGCTAAATATCAGTGATTAAGAAATAAAATTAGACAAAAAACATCACATAAAATTTAAAATTTTCAAAGTTCCTTTTTGGTTTTTGGTTTTTAATAAATAAATTTAGCAGTTTTATTTTTGCTGTTTTTATCTTACTGCAACATTTTCAATTGTATTTCAAAATTTATCATTATATTTCAGAAGTTATCAATTGTTTTTCAGATTTATCAATTGTATTTCAGAAATAATCAATTGAATTTCAGTATCATCAATTGTATTGTAGAAGTTATGAATTGTTTTTCAGATTTACCAATTATATTTCAGAAATAATCAATTTATTTCCAGTTTTATAATTGCTTTTCAGAAATTATCAATTGATTTTCATATTTATTAATTGTATATCATAAATTATGAATTGTATTTCAGAAACTGAAAATTGTATTTCAGAAATTTATTAATTGTATTTCAGAAATTCGCAATTGCATTTCAGAAATTATCAAATGTATTTTACAAATAATCAATTGTATTTCAAAAACTGGCAATTGTATTTTAGAAATTGACAATTGTATTTAAGAAATTATCAATGTATTGTATTTCAATATTTTTTGAATCCGCTCAAGTAATTACCGCCATGACAAAAAAGACATAAAACATTACCCATATATGGAATAATATATGAGTTCATATATGAAGATATATGGAATTTATGAACCAATATATGGACCAATAAATGCAGTATATTATAATATATGTATTCATACATTTGAATGTATTTACCCATATATGCTTCCATACATAACATATATGTTCATATATGATCATACATTAAACCATATATGCTCATACATGAAACCATATATGACAATATATGAACATATATGAACATTTTCACCTGGGTCATAAAAAAATTTCTAAACTTGAAGTAAAATGTCCATTAAAAATTTCATAATTTCTCAATTTCATTCAAATGTACAAATTCATCAGTAAGAATTGTAATATTTACATTTAATTTAAATAAAAAAGCAATATTTTTATTAAAAAATAAAAAAAAAATTTATATGAACATTCATTTATCTCCATATATGGCCATATACCCTCAAATTTCGGATCCGAACCCATATATGTTGCCACATATGACCATATATGAACATTTTCACCTGGGTTCAAAAATTTAAATACAAAATCCGTAAGAATAAATGATATTTAGTTTATTTCGTTTTTTTAACTGACCTAGAAATCGAAAAGGTATTCTTTTTTTAACAAAACATTTCAAATGAAAATATTAAATGTAACAGAAAATCCGTATTTATATGTAATTTATTTTTTAAATAAACGACAAAAACAGTTAAAAAATATATTTCTTTGTATTTTAACTGTATAATCATTTAAAAATAAATGTACGGATAACTTTTTAAGTAAACTACAGTCAGTTACTGTAATAATATTTTCAGTGTATTAGTGTATAAACAATCATTAAATAATCAAAAATCAGTCATAAGATATTTTCTAAACTTGAAGTAAAATGTTTATGTACATTAAAAATTTCATAATTTCTCAATTTCATTCAAATGTACAAATTCATCAGTAACGTATAAATAGAATTATAATATTTACATTTAATTTGAATAAAAAAAGCAATATTTTTATTAAAATTTAAAAAGAAGCAATATTTTTATTAAAAAATAAAAAAGAATTTTATATGAACATTCATATATATGGCCATATACCCTCAAATTTCGGATCCGAACCCATATATGAACCCATATATGTTACCATATATGGCCATATATGAACATTTTCACCTGGGAAATTTAAATTTTTTTATGCAGAGAAAATTAATATTTTAGTAACAATACATTCTTCATTTATTTTTGATTTTATGAAATAGAAAAATTATTAAGCTAAAAAAATTGCTAATCAATGTTTTTTGATACATTTTTAAAATTAAAGAAAATATATTTCATTTTATGGGTTATAATTTTATTATACTCTTCTGTCCTAAAATGTTTGTTTTAAAATTTGATTTTTTATTGAATTATAATAGTGGTATTCATCTAACTGCATTTATGGCCCCGTAAACCGTGTATTTATGTAATCGCGTATATTTGTAACTTTACTTGTTTATTTGAATGAACGGACCTTTTAAAACAATTCACATTTCAATTTTGCATTTAGCCACTTTTTTGATCTTTTCATAAATTAAATACATGAATTTTTTAAATTTGTATCATTTAAAAACAAATAAAACAGAAAATCAAAAACAACAAACAAAACAATACAAAATAATTTTATTTTTGATAATATTCAAATGTGTGTATAAATACGAAAAAGTTTACGCATAAAAATGTAATCGTATATTTACGAGGGCTCGTAAACTAGTATTGACATTAATCGAGTAAACTTACAACATATACACACTATACGAGGCGTAAATGCTTTAAATAAATACCTTTAATAAAATTTAATATATTTTCTAATTAAGTTTTTGTGACCGTCGCATAGGACAATCGTAATTAATATTAGAATTAATTACTAAAGAATTTTTTTCTAGAGTTGATTTATAGGCAGAAGAAGAAAAAATTTTTATTGAAAAATTTAACAGACACAAGGGAATCACCAGACTGCCGCAGTTTCGTCTCACCCAAAGACTCGTCAGTGGTTAGTTTATGTGTCAACTGATCAAAGTAATTTTTAATTGTTAATTTGTCTCTATATGAAAAACTTTTTGTGTATCGCCATGACCGGGGATTGAACCGGCAGCCCTCTGCACAGGCTATGACCGGTAACATCACCTCTTAACAAGTTACACCACGGTCGGCATAGCGCTGATATATATATATATATTTTCTTTTTCCAATTTTTCCTGCTAAATTTAAAATTTACATAAAAACACTAACGGCTGGTATCTTATCTCCAATACTTAGTTTACTTTAATCATTGATTTAGAAATCATTGATTAGCCCTTAAACTTACTTAAAATTTAATCAATGATTTGTTAATTTTAGATGTTTTCATTTGACAATATGAATAAGAAATAAAAGAAAAAAAAAGTTTGGAAACTCGCGAAATAAGAGTTTTTTATTGAATTTTTCGCATGATACGGGGTCATAAAATTATAAAATTTTTGTTTTAAAAAACATCAACCGCTAAATGCCTCAAATAGGAAGTGTCTTTTTGCATGCTACATGCATATCTTAATTTTTTTCATTGGGTAAGTGTGTATAATTATAAATTTGTTTTTATTATTTTATTATTTGTTATTATTAAGAAATATTTATGAAGAACAAGATGATTTTTGATACATTCAATACAAATTTTAAAGTCAGAATTTATTAGAAAACTAGCTTAAAAAGAAAAGTAAAATAACTATGCCTCTATATTATGTGTTGTTCGTTAGGTAAATATATCTGGATCAAATTTAATATACACATACAATGACATTTACAAACCGCGAAACTTAAACGCTTGATTTTCTTGATTCTATTTTTAAGATATCTTCCAACAATTTTGTGCACAAAGCAAAAATCTTCTGAAGGGTAATGTCTGTGAAATTTTGTGTTAATTGAACAAATTAGAATTTTCGAATTTTGTGGAAAATGAAATATATGAACCCAAAAATATTCCTCGGAAGAAAAAATATATGGCGTACTTAAAAATTGTACTGCAGGAAATATTTAAGTATGCTTATAACTGGTCTAAACAACTACCATAGAATCTTAGCAGTATGCATAAATCTTAACCTCTGTTAACTGACTCTGTCCGGCATTTCAACAATTTTTAATAGAATGTGGTAAATTAAGTTTTATGGTTAAATTTTATTAAATAGTAAAAATTGGTTCAATAAATAAGCAAAATAAGAAAAAATTTAATAAAAAACTATACTCATTAACTGCAATTTAAGATCTTGCAGGAGCACGTGAAGTATGTCTTATATCTTTATATGTCTCATATTTTTTACAGAAAATTCGAAAATTTAAATTATTTGTAATTAAAAACGGCAGAATTAAAAAAATTATTGTGAGACACCTTAAACACATTTTTTGGTCAAATTTTCATTCCACGAATCATGGTTTATTTGTGCTAAATAAAGATCAAAATTATGACCGATTCTAACAAACTATTAATAGAGAATCCAATATTATGTCATATTATTAAAATTTCCCCCAAACATTTTCTTAATTCCAGTTGGTATTTTTAGAGAAGATATATGTGCAAGTTACTAAAGATGTTCATTATTTAGATGGCACATAAAGATGTTGTACGGTGTTTATTTACAAATTAATTGGTCTACGTAAAACTTTTTAAAAAGTTACCAACATTAGAAAAAAATTTTAATACTCACATGATTTGTAGGATGGAAAATCTATGTTGAAGATCTTAATCACAGAAATTTCTGTAATTAAATTTAAGCAATGTTTAGAGTAAAATCAGAGATAAAAATTTGATGAGTTACTGTAATTAAGTGCTAAACAGTGATTTTCTTCTTAATCATTGTTTAGTATCACATAAGATACCAGGCCTAAATAAAATTTACTTCTAATTTTATCATTACAAAAGAGCCTTCTTTTTTGATTCAAAATGACTCTAAAAAAGATTTTAAAAAATTCGAAAGGATTAAAAATTAATCATTTTTTTGAGCCTTTTTGAATTGTTCACAAAATATTCAAATTTGTTTACATTTCTGAGTCATTTCTGAGCCATCTATTGGATTTAATAATTTGGCTAAATTTTTTGTGTCTTTTATGATTCATTTTAGAAGGCTATATTTGGGTCCAAAATTTGAGCAATTTTTGACAAAAAATTTGAAAATTTCAAAAAAATGTGTTTTATTTTTGAATCATAGATAAAGAACCCTCAAAAAACTATCAAAATTTTGCTGGCTGGGTATTTTTGGGCGAATAATTTTCTATTTAAAATAATTAAATATATTTTAAATTATATTTTTGTCAATATGTTTTAAGATGAATGGGGGAATATTTAGTTGATCTCTTATTTTTAAGTAAATGAATGTTCTTTTTAGTTTGACTCTAGATCATAAATTAATATCACTTTCTGTTTAAATTATTTTCAAATCAAAGAAAGATGATACAATTTTTACAAGTAAATTACAAAGAATAAAAATATATTTGAAAGAATTCGATAAGACCAGCAATACAGAATACGTATTTTCGGCTTTCGCTACAAAGCCATCATCAGTGTATTTCGTCTTGTATGGGCTAATATTTTAATGTTTGTCCACTTATGTAACCGCTGAAAGAAAATCGAATTTCGTATCAACAACTCAACTTAGACTAACATCAACGAAATTTAACAATGCTATTTTTATCCTTTGTTATTATTACTCTATTTTGCTTTGTACCATAATTCTTAAGATAGCTCAGCTGATTCTATTCAAGTAATAAGTTAATTTCGTACTTATTCAGAATTGGCACTCAAATGTCCCACAAACCTAGATTTTAGGGAGAAAATATGGGAATCTTCCATTTTAGGTATAGGAAGTGTTCAGCGAACTTATGTAGAACACTACGAGGAACATTTTTGTGGAACATTTTAACCCCCAACTCTTCAAATTACAGGTCGTTTTTGTCCCTTTTTAAAAACAGGCCAACATATTCCTTTTCATTGAAGAGTTAGAGGGTTAGAATGTTCCACAAAAATGTTCGTGGTAGTATTTTTAGCGGTAAGACTTTAGTGAATGTGCTCTCAAAGTTCAAAAATAGATTTCTTTTTTTTTTTATCAGCTAGTAATTCACTGAAAATATTATTACAGTAACTGACTGTAGTTTATTTAAAAAGTTATCCGTACATTTATTTTTGAATGATTAAACAGTTAAAAAATAAGGAAATATACTTTTTAACTGTTTTTGTCGTTTATTTAAAAAATAAATTACACATAAATACGGATTTTCTGTTACAGTTAATATTTTCATTTAAAATGTTTTGTTAAAAAAAGTATTCCTTTTCCATTTCTAGGTCATTTAAAAAAACGAAATAAGCTAAATATCATTTATTCTTACGGATTTTGTAGTTAATTTTTTGAAATTAAAAAAAAAAGAAATAAATGAAAAATCATTATTTTTTTAAGGATTTTGTAGTTTATTTATTAACATTTAAAAATAAATGAAAAGTTCTTTTGATTTAAATGAAAAGTCAGTAGACCGGTTTTCAAATGATTTTTCATTTATTTTAAATTACATTTTCAGTTAATTTAAACTACAAACTATTTTGAGTGTTTAATTGAAAAATTAAATATATGTATCTTTTATTACGTGAATGAGATATAAAAAAGAGTCTTTAAAAAAACATTTTTTTTTTGATTTCTATAAAAAAAAATTGGTGGATATTTCTATTAAATATAATAAGCTAAGGTCTATTCCTAACAAAAAAAAAAAAATAATAATATGAAAATCAATTAACATAATTTTTTTTTTAATATATTATCAAACTTGGGTAATTTTTAGGATTTTAACCAAAAATTAGGTAACATATATTTAAGGATTTATTAATGAAATAGATAATGTGGTTTTGCCAAATTTTACAATTTTTTTTTTAAAAAATAATATTACCTCAATTTCGTCTTGTGTGGGTTTTTGATACTTATAAAAAAATATTTTTTTATAGTTAAATTAAGAAATTGGTTCTTTTCTTTATTTTTTCTTATATAAAATTATAAGAGCATAACAAAAACATTTTAAAATTTTAAAATCAATTAACATCATTTTTTTTAAAGTTCCATTTAACTTTTGATATTTTTAGGCTCCCAGCAAAAATATTGTAAAAATTGAAAGATTAATTTGATATATTAATTGTAGATTTTTTACAATTTTATTATTTTTTATTGATTCGAATATATTCAAATATTTAAAAAAAGAATTTTTTAATGACACCTCTAAAAATTAATTTTTACCAATTTTTTTTTTAAGATCTAAAAAATGTATCTTTTTTTATTACATTTAAAAATGTAATGAATTATAATATTTACATTTAATTTGAATAAAAAAAGCAATATTTTTATTAAAAAATAAGTGCTCTTAACTTTATTAAAAATCGCTAAAAACAAGGAAAAATTTGGTCATGTTTAAAGTGCTGCAATTTTAAGTCTGGCGACTATTTGTAGATAAAAATAATGCAAGACTTAAGGATATTTTACAGGATTTTCAAAAATATACAGTTTGTACAGAACCGATCAGTACTGCCTAAATTTTACTATGTAATTTGATAAAAGGTTGATATCGCTAATTTTTCGTTAAAAGCCACGCCCACTTAAAATCAGTGACAAAATGAAAAAACAAACATTACGATAAAATTCTGTACAATTTTCTGAACCATCTCCTTGCCTTTCGTGGCGAATTTAATCACTATTTTGATCTTTAAAAATAAAGGCAACAACAATAAAATTAAAAAAAAATTTAATTGACTTAATTTCGTGAGCGCAAGTGTACATGTTAAATTTCAAAGAAATGCATTTTGAGAAGTAAATTCAAACATTTTTACTTATCCATTTTCCATTATTATAACTAACGAAAACCACATGTCTTTAACAAAGCTATTATTTTTCCCTATGTTGTAGTTGTGCTTATTTATTGAAGTTCCTTCAGTATGTAAAGCAATGATTCGTGCATTTTGCCAAAGAGTATACATAATAAAGAGATTGGGGGACTCTCTATCACTGAGAAAGCATTTGTTCTATTATGTGCCTTGGAACAGGAACATACTCAAACCAATATCACCCAGCAAACATGGCAATACGAAGAAGATTCTCCGAACATATCGCCGGGAAGAAAACATTTATTGCCGTTGTCGTATTCCGGAAGTTTCCTCCGTCGGAAACAACTGTTACACTAAAACAATACTTCCAGGCAATATGAAAGCAATAACTCATATGGAAGATAAAAGGGATATCGCTAAATAAACTCCCGGTACAATAAAAAAACGATTTAATTTTTTCATTATTAAATTTAAGCCTCAAAAACAATATCTGATAGAAGATATCGTTTTAATATCTTCTTGGAAGGTACCTTTTATATGTTTGCAGGGTCATTATGTGCGCTCTTTGTATGACTCAAAACATCGATTGTAACCAGGGATGGAAAATAATAATTTAGTTATAAAAATCAAGAATGGAACTATACTATGGAATTATACTATTCCAACAGTATTATAGCCCTAGATTATGAATTTTAAAAAACCATACGTAAAAAATTGCAAAATAATATCGGAATGCGAGAAAAGGCTTTGGGGTTCAAAAAATTAATTAAAAAATTTACATTCTACAAACGATGCCAAAATTTTCTTTTTTTGCAACTAACCACCAAACTTTGTTTTGTGAAATGGGCATTATACTCCGCAGATTATAAATTTAAAAAACCGCATTTAAAAAATTGCAAAATAAGAGAGGAACGCGAAAAAAGACTTTGTGGTAGAAAAAAATAATTAAAAAACTCAATCAGCGATTAACAATCTGCAAATGAATACAATGATTCAATTTTCGTTTTTCCAAATATTTTTTTCGCGATTTATTTATTTATTTTTTTTTTTGGCAAACTAAGCACCAAACTTTTGTGTATAAAATTGGTACTATAGACCCAAGATTATAAATTTAAAAAAACCACACTTTAAAAATTGCAAAATAATCGCGGAAAGCGAAAAAAGGCTTTATGGTACAAAAAATTAATTAAAAAACTTAATCAGCGATTTACATTCTGCAAACAAATATATTGATGAAAAAATTTATCCTTTTTGCAAATTTTATTTTTCGCGATTTTTTTTTTGCAACTAGCCACCGAACTTTGTTTTATGAAATGTGTATTATAGTCCCTAGATTATAAATTAAAAAGAAACGTACATAAAAAATTGCAAAATAAAAGCGGAACGCGAAAAAAGACTTTGTGGTACAAAAAATTAATTAGGAAACGTAATCAGCGATTTAGATTCTGCAAACAAATATATTGATGCAAAAATTTTCCTTTTTGCAAATCTTATTTTTCGCGATTTTTTTTTTGCAACTAGCCACCAAACTTTCTTGTATGAAATGTGTATTATAGCCCCTAGATTATAAATTAAAAAAAAAACGCACGTAAAGAATTGGAAAATAATAGCGGAATTTGAAAAAAGACTTTATGATACAAAAATTTAATGCCTAGGTTATATATTTAAAAAAACCGCACTTAAAAATTGCAAAATAACGGCGGGATTCGAAAAAGGCTTTATGGTACAGAAATTGAATTAAAAGAGGTAATAAGCGATCGACATTCTGCAAGCGAATATATTGTTGCAAAAATTTCGCTTTTTGCAAATGTTTTTTTTTGCAATATGTGCTAATATTTGCTAATATCTAAATATTTAATTTTTATGTTTTTTACCGAGCCAAAGAGGAAGGTATTTTTTAGTTACTTACATTTTTAAATGTGTAAGAGCGATCTAACATTTTTTGGTATAAGAGCCCGATTAAGTGAGTCTTTTCCATCCCTGATTAACCAGTCGGAGTTCGTTCCTGTTCCAAGCCGCCTAATATTTTTTCAAATAAAAAATATTGAGAGAGTTGCAAGGCCATTGATTTTGCATTATTTTAATTTTATTCAAACAGTTCTTCTATCAAAAGAGTTTTCTGTTTTACTCTGGATTTTTTTAAATAAGTTCTAATTTAAAAAAGAATTTTTTCGAAACTTTTATATGAAATATATTTGTGACGCAATTTTTTTAACTTCCCGATCAAAAAAATTTATATATAGTCGTATATAGTAATATCTTGTTTTATCTTATAATATGTGAGTATATATGTTGTCATGAATAGCCATATATAATTGTATGTTTCTTATGTGCAGTGTTCCCAATTTAGCATATTTAATGCTAGATTTAGCATTTTTTAATTCATTTAGCATGAAAAAAAATGTATCTAGCATATGGCATTTTTTTCAGCATTTTTCCAACAAAATTTAGCATATTTGTAGCATTTTTTACAGTTTTATTTTCTGTTTTTTAGAATATTCTACATTAATTTGAATATAAATGTAATATGAAAAAGAAATATTTTTTTACTTTTAGAGTAAGTACTAGGAAATATTTTTATACGTAAACGTTAATTACACTGTGCAGTCGGAACTTTTAACAAGCTGGGAACCGTACTGGTAAAGCTTATTCGAGTACGCTGAATTCAATGGTGATAGCAGTTCTTCAAAGTTAGCTCTCGTATTCGCGATATTCGCAATTAAAAATTTTGACGGGGACTAAAAAAATTTTATTTTTATATTTCTGGGATCATTCTTAATTATAAATTTATCAAATTTTATTAAATACGTTAAACCTTAAGGAAGCTGTCATTTTTTTTCCCGAAATTTTTTTATAGATTTTTTTTTTGTAAAAATTTCGCAAAAACGTTTTTTTCTGCAAATAAAAAGTATGTGTTATGTTATTTTGTGTATATTCAATAGGGTTTAGAAAAATATTTAATAGAGTTAAGAAAAAAAATTTCCTTCGAAAAAAAAAAACAAAAATCGCGAAAACAAAATGTTTTTGGGGAAAAAATAGCGAAAAATTGTATTTAACAGGGTTGGATTGATTGAAATTCAAAAATGATCCCAAAAGTATAAAAAATATTGCTTTATGGTACTTTAATATTGAAATTTTAAATCGGCATGCCCGGCTTTAACTTTTTTACTCATTTTACTTTTTTTGTTGTTATGTTGAAGGAGTGATTTTGCATAAAAATACTCCAATTTTTGGTAAAAAAAAATAATAATAATAATTTAAAGAATAGAGTTTAAAATACAATTAATAGAATTGCAAAATGTTGATAAGGTTCGTTTTTAATCTTTGCAATTTTTATTGAATTTTTTAGGTTTGGGTCATAGAGGGTAATGTGGATTGCGTTTGTGATAAATTCCTATCTTTTAAGAATTTCAGTGAATTTTGATTTTTTTTACTGTAAACCTGTACACTTTTCATTTAATCATACCAAAAATCTTACAACGTCAACCATCACCACAAAAAGTATTAACCCTGATCTCGATAATAATTTTTTTAAAGAATTTCATGCAGGTAAGCAAAAAGATGCAGAAATTTGAAAACGGTAAACAGAGCGTGCAATAAAACCATTAAAATTAATTTGGAGTAGATAAATTAAGGCTGAATGGGAAATTCATATTACACGCCAAGGTATTCCACATTACCACTTATTTTAGAAATAAAACATTTTGAGGTACTTTTGTTTATCCGCCTTTAACTTTTTGAGATAACATATTTCCAGTGATACAGTTGGGAAATCAAGTAATAATAAATTTATTTTAACACTTAAATGCATGGTGTAGCCATTTGGCAACATACCGGTTTTTTAATAAAAAACCCACTTGATGCACAAAACTGCATTTTTGGGCATTGGAGGCCCCTTCTGTACATAGTGTTTCTATATTTTAGCGCAGAATTTTTAAACAGTTAGAGTAAAAATCTTGGTTTTGCTCTGTACATTTGTGAAAAATCTAAAACACGCGTTTTTTTACAAAAAGTGTAATATTCAAAAATACACTGAAAATATTATTATAGTAACTGACTGTAGTTTATCTAAAAAGTTATCCGTACATTTGTTTTTAAATGATTATTCAGTTAAAATAGGAAGAAATATATTTTTAACTGTTTTTGTCGTTTATTTAAAAAATAAATTACATATAAATACGGATTTTCTGCTACAGTTAATATTTTCATTTAAAATATTTTGTTAAAAAAAGAATTCCCATTCGATTTCTAGGTCAGTTAAAAAAACGAAATAAACTAAATATCATTTATTCTTACGGATTTTGTAGTTAATTTTTTGAAATTTAATAAAACGAAATAAATGAAAAATCATAATTTTTTTAAAGGTTTTTGTAGTTTATTTATTGACATTTAAAAATAAATGAAAAGTTCTTTTGATTTAAATGAAAAGTCAGTAGACCGGTTTTCAAGTAAATTTTCATTTATTTTAAATTACATTTTCAGTTAATTTAAACTACAAACTATTTTGAGTGTATTTATTTAAATATTTAAAGTGGTATTCTCGCAATAAAATTCAGTTTGGCGACAATAAATGTATAAATTACAGTTTATTGATTTTTTTTTTGTTTTTTTTTCATACACCCCGAGTAAAAAAAATTGATCTCGCGCAATATCTAATCATATCCAATTTGATATTGTTTAAGATCTGCTGTAATATCTAGCTGATCCAATTAGATTTCAAAATTGGGTGTATCCAATCATATCGTATTAGATCCCATTGTATATATGGGGATAAACTAAGATCAAGTTATATCTCAAAATTGGGAGGTCCAATGATATCTTTGGGGATAAACCTAGATCTATTTTGATCCGAAAATTGGCGGATCCAGCTATATATTTGGGGATATTTTTAGATTTAATTTGATCCGAAAAATGGCGGATCCAATTAGATCCAGCTATATATTTGTGGATAAACTTATATCTAATTTGATCTCAATTTTGGCAGATCGAATTAGATCCAGCAATATATTTGTGGATAAACTTAGATCTAATTTGATCCGAAAAAGTGGCAGATCGAATTAGATCTAGCAATATATTTGGGGATAAACTTAAATCTAATTTGATCCGAAAAATGGCACATCGAATTAGATCCAGCAATATATTTGTGGATAAACTTAGATATAAATTGATCTGAAAAATGGCAGATCAAATTAGATCCAGCAATATATTTGTGGATTAACTTAGATCCAATTAGATCCAGCAATATATTTGTGGATAAACCTGGATATAAATTGAATAGAAAATTGGCAGATCAAATTAGATCCAGCAATATATTTTGGGATTTAGTGAGACCTAATTTGATCCGAAAAATGGCAGATCGAACTAGATCCAGCTATATATTTGTGGATGAACTTAGATCTAATTTGATACGAAAAATGACAGATCGTATTAGATCCAGTAATATATTTAGGGATAAACTTGGATCTAACTTTATCAGAAAAATGCCTGATCGAATTAGATCCAGCAATATATTTGGGGATAAACTTGGATATAAATTGATCCGAACAGTGGCAGATCAAATTAGATCCAGCAATATATTTGGGGATAAACTTGGATCTAAATTTATCAGAAAAATGGCAGATCGAATTAGATCCAGCAATATATATGGGGATAAACTTGGATCTAAATTTATACGAAAAAGTAGATCTAGGTATATGTGACCTTCTCCGAGAAAAGGGACCTAGTGTGTTAAAAAACGGGTTTGGACTTAAGAGTGGATTCTGGTACCTAAAAGGGTGTAGAATAAGATGAAATGAGTTGAGGCACCTAACCATACCAAATCGCATCTCCCAACTGAAGGTGTGTTTAAAGTGATAATGCGTTATGAAACTTTAAATGCGTTCCCCGAGTAAAAAAAATTATATATAATCATATGTGGCATATATTACAATATATAATTAGACATGTGGTTATGTATATCCATATATAATTATATATGACGTTTTTTCCGAAAAATTTTCCTTATATTATGCCATATATAATTTCATCTAATTAGATATCGGCCTTCATAATATTAGATATGGCGTATATAATTATATATTACATAACATGGTTGATCTTATTGCATATATAGTTATATATAGAACTATATCTTAATATATATGGTGGCATTTTAGCAATATATAATTATATATGGTATCATTTAAACAATATATAATTATATATGGTGACAGTTAAACTAGATATTATCATATATGGTGCCATTTAAACAATATATGGTCATATATGGTACCTCATAAACCAAATCTTTAATTCAGTTCCAGATATGATAATATATGGTACTATATATAGTGCGATATATATTTATATATGGTGTTATTTAAGCTATATATTATCATATATGGTGCCATTCAAACCATATATTATCATATATGGTGCCATTCAAACCATATATTATCATATATGGTGCCATTTAAACCATATATTGTCATATATGGTGCCATTTCAACAATATATGCTCATATATGGTACCTGATGAACGACATTTTTAATACAGATGCAGATATGATAATATATGCTACCATATATAGTCCCATATATATTGATATATGGTGTCATTTAAACAATATTAATATATAGACATATATGGTATCATTTAAACAATATATTGTCATATATGGCACAATTTAAACAATATATGGTCAAATTTGGTACCACATCAACATTTTGAATACAATTCCATATATGGTTTAATTTGAATAATGTAAAACTGTATGGCGCTATAAAAAATATTATCAGATATGTATGTTACTTCATTAACAATATTTATAATACAGTGTCATATATTGTAATATATGTATATCATTCAATATATATTGATGTATGGTAATGGTACAATAATTCCAATATCAGTTGAGATACAATTTGTGGGTCCATATCAACAATTTGTTCACGTACATTTAACATATATATTTGTACATTTAAGTTATAATTTATAAACACTTTATAAAGTTAAATAGTTCCATAAACCTCGTCTAACTGTATAGAATGTTTATGAATATACGATTTAATATATAATAATTACAACTACAAATTGGTGCCATTATCTAAAATTTAATTTAATGTTAACTTATAATAAAATAAAAATGTATTTCCTAAAAATAAAAATATAGTGTTAATTAATGTTAATATACAATAGGTTTAAGTTTAACATCCCAGACAGAAAAATATAATCGGCACAATGCTGGCAAACCGTTGGCGATGGTCGGTTATGCGTTGGCAGAACGTTGCATTAACTATCTTGGCAAAAAAATAGATTTCAAAAAACATTTTTCAAAAAATTGAGAAAACTTTTTTTAATATTTGCTTATAAAAACATGAAATTTAACCCAGTCCACCAGATTGTCAGCCAAGACCTCTACACTCTAATCTAACGAGACTTGTTATAGATGTGTGATAGCTACAAATTAAATGAATG
Organism: Leucophora obtusa; assembly: GCA_949987735.1. Taxonomy (NCBI): domain Eukaryota; kingdom Metazoa; phylum Arthropoda; class Insecta; order Diptera; family Anthomyiidae; genus Leucophora; species Leucophora obtusa. The sequence continues at coordinate 122,395,886 of OX465295.1, read as the reverse complement.
ATAAAAGCATTTCGAGCTAACTTATAAGCATCGAAAAAAGGTATTCCAGAAATTATTAAATGTATTTTAGAAAATTTGAATTGTATATCACAAAATATTATTTGCACTTCAGAAACTACAATATTACGCAAATTTAATTATTTATTTATTTAGTTGTGTCCAGAAATAATGAAATCTATTTCAGAATTTCATAGCTAATAGAGAAAAATTTCTCAAATACATTTCATAATTTCGGAAATACGATTGATAATTTCTGAAATACAGTTTGATAATTTCTGAAATACAGTTGTGAATTTCGGAAATACAATTAATAATTTCTGAAACACAATTGATAAAACTGAACTTCAATTGACTAGTTCTGAAATACAATTCATAAATGTGAAAAATAATTGATGAGTTCTGAAACACAATTGATAAAACTGAAATTCAATTGATTATTTCTGAAATACAATTGATAAATCTTAAAACAATTAATACAATTGGAAATGGTGTAGAGCGTCAAAAAGATGTAAATAAAATTAAATTAATCAAAGATTTCAATTTAATAAAAAAATAAATATATAATTTTATAAAAAAAATTTATAGAAAAAAAAATTTTAATTTTATAAAAAGAAATTCATTTTGTAAAAGAAATGCATATTGAACTCGTTACCTTCTGAGTTTAAACCTTATTTTAACAAAATATTGTAATTTTTATACAATCAGTGCTCTGCCAGTCTATTATTTTTTGAACAGTTGGCAATATATGTCTGGGATCTTATTTAATCCCAAATAAATGGGATTCTTACGTAGTACCCAAATATAATGCGGCACCTAATTTTATCTGTCATTTTTATGGATACTTTTAGATGTCAATCCCCAAATATATTGCTGTTTCTAATTCGATCTGCCATTTTAATACCGAAATAAATTGCTGGATCTAATTCGATCTGCCATTTTTCTGATAAATTTAGATCCAAGTTTATCCCCAAATATATTGCTGGATCTAATTTGATCTGCCATTTTTCGGTTAAATTTAGATCCAAGTTTATCCCCATATATATTGCTGGATCTAATTCGATTAGGAATTTTTCGGATAAATTTAGATCTAAGTTTATCCACATATATATTGCTGGATCTAATTCGATGTGCCATTTTTCGGATCAAATTAGATCTAAGTTTATCCCCAAATATATAGCTAGATCTAATTCGATCTGCCACTTTTTCGGATCAAATTAGATATACGTTTATCCACAAATATATTGCGGGATCTAATTTGATCTGCCAAAATTGAGATCAAATTAGATCTAAGTTTATCCCCAAATATATAGCTGGATCTAATTGGATCCGCCATTTTTCAGATCAAATTAGATCTAAAAATATCCGCAAATATATAGCTGGATCCGCCAATTTTCGGATCAAAATAGATCTAGGTTTATCCCCAAAGATATCACTGGACCTCCCAATTTTGAGATATAACTTGATCTTAGTTTATCCCCATATATACAATGGGATCTAATACGATATGATTGGATACACCCAATTTTGAGATCTAATTGGATCAGCTAGATATTACAGCAGATCTTAAACAATATCAAATTGGATATAATTAGATATTGCGCGAGATCAATTTTTTTTACTCGGGTCTTCTCAAAACTTAATTTTCACACACTAGGTCCCTTTTCTCGGAGAAGGTCACATATATATTTTAGGATTAAGTTGTATCTAACTTTATCTGGAAAACGGCAGATCGAATAAGATCGAGGATTATATTTGGGGATTACGTAAGATCTAAATTTATGAAAAAATAACAGATGAAATTAGATCCAGTAATATATTTCGGGATTGCGTAAGATCTTAACTTTTTCAATAAGTTGCAGATCGAATTGAATCCAGTGATATATTTAGTGATTTGGTAAAATCTTAATTTTTCCCATAAATTGCAGATCGAATTAGATCCAGCAATTTATTTAGGTATTAAAATGGCAGATAGAATTAGAAACAGCAATATATTTGGGGATTGACATCTAAAACTATCCATAAAAATGACAGATAAAATTAGATGCCGCATTATATTTGGTACTACGTAAGATCTCCATTTATTTGGGATTAAATAAGATCCCAGACATATATTGCCAACTGTTCAAAAAATAATACACTGGCAGAGCACTGATTTTATAAAAATTACAATATTTTGTTAAAATAAGGTTTAAACTCAGAAGGTCTCGAGTTCGATATGCATTTTTTTACAAAATGAATTTCTTTTTATAAAATTAAAATTTGTTTTTCTATAAATTTTTTTATAAAATTATATATGTATTTTTTTATTAAATTGAAATCTTTGAATAAAATAATTTTATTTACATCTTTTTAACGCTCTACACCATTTCAATTGTATTAATTGTTTTTAAGATTTATTAATTGTATTTCAGAAATAATCAATTGAATTTCAGTTTTATCAATTGTATTTCAGAACTTATCAATTATTTTTCAGATTTATGAATTGTATTTCAGAACTAGTCAATTGAAGTTCAGTTTTATCAATTCTGTTTCAGAAATTATTAATTGTATTTCCGAAATTATCAAACTGTATTTCAGAAATTATCAATTGTATTTCAGAAATTATGAAATGTAATTTAGAAATTTTTCTCTATTAACTATGATAAACAATCAACAAGTTTTGAAATAGATTTGATTATTTCTGAAATACAATTAATAATTTCTGAAATACATTCCATAATTTCTGAAATACATTTAAAATTTGTGAAATGCAATTAATAGCTTCTGAAATACAGTTAATATTGTAGAGTTACCATTTATGACCATATATTGTTTAAATGGCACCATATATGACAATATACTGTTTAAATGGCACCATATATGGTATGTTCCCTATTAAAAAAAATAATATGGAGCTTTATATGGTAATATATAACTTAGAGTCATCCATGTACCATTTGATCCGAAAAATGGCCCGATAAAATTGTATCAGGTGTTTATCAGTTTTTAACTTATTGTATCAGTTTAGATCTGACCTGATTAAATTATGTGTTAATCAGATGAAATTGTATCTGATTTTTGACCTGATACAATTTTATTGGTTTATATCACATGGTATCAGTTTAGGTCCAAATAGATATATTTGTATACAAAATTATATAGTTATATCCCAATTTTGACCTGATATCAGTTTAAAACTTTAGTACAATTGTATAAGGTAAATGTCGGATACAATTATATTTTATTTATATAAAATTTAACCAATTACGATCAAACCTGACACCATTACATATAAACCGATAAAATTGCATCAAGTCAAAAATCGGATACAATTTCATCTGATTAACACATAATTTAATCAGGTCTGATCTAAACTGATACAATTAGATAAAAACTGATAAACAATTGATAAAAATATATCGGGCCATTCTTCGGATGAAACTGTATATTTATACAGATATAACTTAATCACATATATGACTATATGTAACTATTTTTATTCGGGTTGTTTAAATGATACGATATATCAAAGTATATGGTACTATATATAGTACCATATATTATCATATCTGGAACTGAATTAAAGATTTTGTTAATGAGGTACCATATATGACCATATATTGTTTAAATGGCACCATATATGATAATATCTAGTTTAACTATCACCACCCTATTAAAAAAAATTAATATGGAGCTTTATATGGTAATATATAACTTAATGTGATCCATATACCATTTCATCCGAAAAATGGCCCGATATAATTGTGTCAGTTGGTTATCACTTTTTATCTAATCGTATCAGTTTAGATCTTAACTGATTAGATTATATATTAAGCATATGAAATTTTATCTGATTTTTGACCTGATACAATTTTATGGGTTTATGTCGCATGGTATTAGTTTAGATCCAAACAGATACATTACTATACAAACTTATATAGTTATATCGGAATTTTGACCTGATGCAATTAGATCTGATTTAAAACTTTGATAAAATTATATAAGGCAAATGTCGTATACAAATATATTTTATTTATATAAAATTGTACCAACTACGATCTAAACAGATACCATTAGATATAAACCGCTAAAATTGTATCAGGTCAAAAATTGGATATAATTTCATCTGAATAATGTATAATTTTATTAGTTGAGATCTAAACTAATACAATTAGATAAAAACTGATAAACAACTGATACAATTACATCGGGCCATTTTTCGGATAAAACAGTATATTTATACAGATATAACTTAATCGCATTTTATACGACTATATGTAACTCTTTTTACTCGGGCATATATAATTATATATTTTTTAAATGATACCATGTGTAATTATATATTGCTAAAATGCCACCATATATATTAAGATATAGTTCTATATATAACTATATATGCAATAAGATCAACCATGTCATGTAATATATAATTATATATGCCATATCTAATATTATGAAGGCCGATATCTAATTAGATGAAATAATATATGGCATAATATAAGGAAAAATTTTGTGAAAAAACGTCATATATAATTATATATGGATATACATACCGACATGTATAATTATATATTGTAATATATGCCATATATGATTATATATAATTTTTTTTACTCGGGACGTTAAAATAATCACAATTTAGAAAATTTGGCAAAAAACCATATTTCTCAATAAAAATCACCTGTTTTTTAAAAATAATTTTTTTTGGTATTTTTCTTGAAATGTACACGCATTTGGAAATCATATATGAAAAAATGGTTAAAATCGAAGACATCATGCATTTAAGGATTAAAGGATTTTTGAACTTTTTTACAAGAATTAGCTTTTGAGTTGTTTTTAATTTTTCTTTTATATAATTTTAGTTAATAAAATGGACTGAATTCATGATTAGAGATGACTTATTTTCAGTCTAATTGTAAAAAGTCACTAAAATAGTATTTTTTTAAACAAACTGAAACATTTTTGTATACAATTTTTTTAGCATATTTTTTCTAGCATATTTTTTTAGTTTTTAGCATTTTTATGAAAAAAATCTAGCATTTTTTCCTAAATAAGTTTTGACAACACTGTTTATGTGGTACCTTATATAACCATATATTTTTATATATTGTCTTTTATAAAATTATATATGAACCATATATCCTATACATAATGAGATATGATGGATCTGTTGTCATATATAATTATAAATGATCATATATAACATAATATATGATCACATGTGGTGGCATATAAGCCATATATTTTGATATATAGTAATATATGCCCTCTTATAAAAATTTTTTGGTTGTATGATGTAAGATATTTTTATATATGATTATATAATAATTAAATGCTATAAGATATGATTATATATGATTCTATATATGGTGCAACATTAACAATATAATTTTTGACATGATTATATATGGTCCCACGTCAGTAATATTTTATATGTGTTTAATATATAATTATATATAGTCACATATTACCTGAGAGACCCTAATATCGAATCCCAGCTCGGGCACAAAAAAAAATGTTTTTTTTTTACTTTTTTAACTCAATTTAATTTACTTGTAAATATTCTTTTTACAGATCTTTAAAAAATTGACCCATTTACTGCCAACAGCACCTGAAAGTTATGTTTACTGCAACTTGTCATATATAACTAGGGTGACCTTTCGTACTGATTTGATCAGTACATGTACTGATTTTTGGTCACGTGTACTGATGAAAAAGTCGTGTACTGATTTGTATTGATTGTACTGATATTTGGCATTTAAAAAAATATTACATTTTTTTATTCGTGGTGACAACCGAATTTATCAAATTATTCCATCGCGATAATAGAAAATCAGTTGATACAATAGTTATTTGACTGTCTATAAAAATATTTTAATTATCCGGCTGTCAGAATGATTCTGTTTTCTGAGTGTAGAAAACGACATCAAAAGCTGAAGATTTTTCCGTACAAAAATCATTAAAATCTGAAGAAATGTATGTGGGTATTTCCATGAAAAATGATCGAATCTATGGGATTTTCAATAGTAAAAAGTACACAAAACCTTATAATTTTCATTTTTAAAAACATTAAGTGTTTTTGTAGAAAATGTTTTAGCCAAAATGTGAAGTTTTTCTATTTCAGAAAATATGCAGAAATTAGCAAAGAAAAAAAAAAGATTTGTTCTTACAGCTTAATTTGTAGTCAATCGATTGGTTAGTTTGTATCTACAGAAAATTAGTTTAGACACTGCAATTTGCTCGTGACAATAGAAATTCGTTGGCCTGAATAAAAGTTTGGAAGAATTAACATTCATACTATCCTGGGGTCATATTTGACTCCATTCGCAGTATGGCTATATTTCATCAATCTGTTACAAAAAAATTAGAAAAGAAATAGTAAAAGATCATTGAAATTTCTAAATAATGGATCTGTTTCCTGTACTTAAAAAACTGGATTTTTTCATGCGAGAAAAAGTTTTGTCTTGGGGTTTATATAGTGAGATGGTTAACCTAAAATTTTGTTGCCTCAACCAAACCATTCGGTTGACAACAAATTAGGTTGGCTGTATAATCATTTTTTTATGATAATTTTTTTTTCTTATTTGTACTGATTTGAAGTGAGAAAAAAATGGTCAGCCTATGAGGTACGAGGTACTATTATCGAATCCCAGCTCGGGTAAAAAAAAAATTTTCTTTTTACTTTTTTTAACTCAATTTGGTTTATTTTTACAGATCTTAAAAAGGTTAAACCATTTTGTGTCAACAGCATCTGCAAATTATGTTTTCAATTAATAGTATTTTAAATATATAATTAGATATCGTAATATATAATAATTTCGTTAAAGTTCTGAATTTGAGTTCTTCCAGAGCGAAATGATTTTTTTTGTAATATTTCTACACCCTACTAAATTAAATTATGTCTTTTGATATTATATATAATAATATCCGAAAAATGAGAACATCGAATTGTATCAAATTAGGTCGTATTGTGATCATATTAGATCTAATTTGACACAATTATATCTAATTTGATGGAATAAGATATGGTTTGATACAATTTTATCCGGATTTTGTCCTCATCCAAATATATCAAATATAATATAATCATATCCAACTAGATATAGTGGTATATAATTCGATACAATTATACATAATTATATGAGGCATATGTAACTATATATCGGTCTATATATAATTGGATATTATAATATGTTGCACTATATATTGTAAAGATATAACAAGATATAGTTATATATTTAGGATATACTTTCGTAAAATTTTATATAATTATATCTTGGTATATACAGTATTGTTCGAAACCTAAGCAACTTTTCCTAATAAAGTAATCAAAGTCCTACATATTCTTTTTAAATTGGTTTATACAAAATAACACTTTTAATTTTTATTATGTTATGTGCCTACATTCTAATAATAACAAGAAAAATTTAATTCCATTTCCTTGCCAGTAAAAAAAAAAAACAAAAATGAAATTGACTCCATATATTGCTGTTCGAAACTTAAGCAACTATTTTGTTGTTGTATTTTTTTGCACCAAATAAACAAAAATATTGAAACGTTTATTTAATTCCCGTTTAGTTTGACAAAGAAAATTAAATTTTTTTTTTCTGTAGATTTAGAATCAATTACTTAGAAGTGCAGCTATGGCGCGTACACGTTACGGAATCGATTTTAAGCTCAAAATTTTTGAACTATTTAATAAGGGCCAATCGCAAGTCTCTATAGCTAACAAATTAAGCATTAACAAATCAATAGTTTCGCTACTAATTAAAAAGTACAAAGCTACTGGAATAGTAGAGAAAGCCAATACTAGAGGGCAACCTTGAAAAAATTCACATCGAACAGACTGAAAATTGTCCGATTAATTATGAAAAAAACTCTTTATTTCTTCCAAAGATGTTGTGGGTGAGCTTAATCTCAATATTAGTTCGAGCAGTGTGAGAAAACGATTATTGGAAAATAATTTCAGAAGCTTCATGCCGTCTAAAAAACCTATACCGACAAAGAAACATTTAAAAAAGAGGTTTGCCTAAATGATTTTGCAACGTATTCGTCAATTTTCATTAGTTTTATGAAATTTAAGGTTGGATTTTGCAAGAGCTCACGCAAATTGGACTGTGGGGAAATGGAAAATAGTTTTATTCAGCGACAAGTCTAAATTTAACCTGTTAAATTCTTTTTTATTTTTTATGTTATTTTTTAAATTTTTTTAAAATTTAAATAATTCCAAATATATCATAGGATAAATTTCGATCTCAAATTATCCAATGCGATCTGAAAAAAGTATCTTATCCGTTTGCATCTAATTGGATTTAAATTAATCCCATGGTATATTTTGGGATCTATCAGGATCAGGATATTATTGGATCTCCCAATTTTGAGATCTATTTGGATGTAATTTAATCCTGTAATATATTTGGGGGATCTGATTGGATATTACTGGATACCCCAATTTTGAGATGAACTTGGATAAGAGCATATGTTGATCTATATCAAATGGGATATGACTACATATACTAGATACCCGAGTAAAAAAAATTATATATAATCATATGTGGCATATATTACAATGAATAATTAGACATGTGGTTATGTATATCCATATATAATTATATATGAGGTTTTTTCCGAAAAATTTTCCTTATATTATGCTATATATAATTTCATCTAATTAGATATCGGCCTTTATAATATTAGATATGGCATATATAATTATATATTACATAACATGGTTGATCTTATTGCATATATAGTTATATATAGAACTATATCTTAATATATATGGTGGCATTTTAGCAATATATAATAATATATGGTATCATTTAAACAATATATAATTATATATGGTGACAGTTAAACTAGATATTATCATATATGGTGCAATTTCAACAATATATGCCCATATATGGTAGCTCATGAACAATATTTTTAATACAGTTCCACATATGATAATATATGCTACCATATATAGTGCCATATATATTTATATATGGTGTTATTTAAGCAATATATTACCATATATGGTGCCATTTAAACCATATATTGTCATATATGGTGCCATTTCAACAATATATGCTCATATATGGTACCTGATGAACGACATTTTTAATACAGATGCAGATATGATAATATATGCTACCATATATAGTCCCATATATATTGATATATGGTGTCATTTAAACAATATTAATATATAGACATATATGGTATCATTTAAACAATATATTGTCATATATGGCACAATTTAAACAATATATGGTCAAATTTGGTACCACATCAACATTTTGAATACAATTCCATATATGGTTTAATTTGAATAATGTAAAACTGTATGGCGCTATAAAAAATATTATCAGATATGTATGTTACTTCATTAACAATATTTATAATACAGTGTCATATATTGTAATATATGTATATCATTCAATATATATTGATGTATGGTAATGGTACAATAATTCCAATATCAGTTGAGATACAATTTGTGGGTCCATATCAACAATTTGTTCACGTACATTTAACATATATATTTGTACATTTAAGTTATAATTTATAAACACTTTATAAAGTTAAATAGTTCCATAAACCTCGTCTAACTGTATAGAATGTTTATGAATATACGATTTAATATATAATAATTACAACTACAAATTGGTGCCATTATCTAAAATTTAATTTAATGTTAACTTATAATAAAATAAAAATGTATTTCCTAAAAATAAAAATATAGTGTTAATTAATGTTAATATACAATAGGTTTAAGTTTAACATCCCAGACAGAAAAATATAATCGGCACAATGCTGGCAAACCGTTGGCGATGGTCGGTTATGCGTTGGCAGAACGTTGCATTAACTATCTTGGCAAAAAAATAGATTTCAAAAAACATTTTTCAAAAAATTGAGAAAACTTTTTTAATATTTGCTTTTAAAAACATGAAATTTAACCCAGTCCACCAGATTGTCAGCTAAGACCTCTACACTCTAATCTAACGAGACTTGTTATAGATGTGTGATAGCTACAAATTAAATGAATGATAAAAGCATTTCGAGCTAACTTATAAGCATCGAAAAAAGGTATTCCAGAAATTATTAAATGTATTTTAGAAAATTTGAATTGTATATCACAAAATATTATTTGCACTTCAGAAACTACAATATTACGCAAATTTAATTATTTATTTATTTAGTTGTGTCCAGAAATAATGAAATCTATTTCAGAATTTCATAGCTAATAGAGAAAAATTTCTCAAATACATTTCATAATTTCGGAAATACGATTGATAATTTCTGAAATACAGTTTGATAATTTCTGAAATACAGTTGTGAATTTCGGAAATACAATTAATAATTTCTGAAACACAATTGATAAAACTGAACTTCAATTGACTAGTTCTGAAATACAATTCATAAATGTGAAAAATAATTGATGAGTTCTGAAACACAATTGATAAAACTGAAATTCAATTGATTATTTCTGAAATACAATTGATAAATCTTAAAACAATTAATACAATTGGAAATGGTGTAGAGCGTCAAAAAGATGTAAATAAAATTAAATTAATCAAAGATTTCAATTTAATAAAAAAATAAATATATAATTTTATAAAAAAAATTTATAGAAAAAAAAATTTTAATTTTATAAAAAGAAATTCATTTTGTAAAAGAAATGCATATTGAACTCGTTACCTTCTGAGTTTAAACCTTATTTTAACAAAATATTGTAATTTTTATACAATCAGTGCTCTGCCAGTCTATTATTTTTTGAACAGTTGGCAATATATGTCTGGGATCTTATTTAATCCCAAATAAATGGGATTCTTACGTAGTACCCAAATATAATGCGGCACCTAATTTTATCTGTCATTTTTATGGATACTTTTAGATGTCAATCCCCAAATATATTGCTGTTTCTAATTCGATCTGCCATTTTAATACCGAAATAAATTGCTGGATCTAATTCGATCTGCCATTTTTCTGATAAATTTAGATCCAAGTTTATCCCCAAATATATTGCTGGATCTAATTTGATCTGCCATTTTTCAGATCAATTTATATCTAAGTTTATCCACAAATATATTGCTGGATCTAATTCGATGTGCTATTTTTCAGATCAAATTAGATCTAAGTTTATCCCCAAATATATAGCTAGATCTAATTCGATCTGCCACTTTTTCGGATCAAATTAGATATACGTTTATCCACAAATATATTGCCGGATCTAATTTGATCTGCCAAAATTGAGATCAAATTAGATCTAAGTTTATCCCCAAATATATAGCTGGATCTAATTGGATCCGCCATTTTTCGGATCAAATTAGATCTAAAAATATCCGCAAATATATAGCTGGATCCGCCAATTTTCGGATCAAAATAGATCTAGGTTTATCCCCAAAGATATCACTGGACCTCCCAATTTTGAGATATAACTTGATCTTAGTTTATCCCCATATATACAATGGGATCTAATACGATATGATTGGATACACCCAATTTTGAGATCTAATTGGATCAGCTAGATATTACAGCAGATCTTAAACAATATCAAATTGGATATAATTAGATATTGCGCGAGATCAATTTTTTTTACTCGGGTACATATAATGTTTTTTTGATCGGGTTCTTTGGTAATTTCTCGTATTTCTTAGAAGGTTTGTAGCTATTCCAGAAAAAACGTTGGTATTCTATTGGGTATGTAACTTAAAAATGCGGGATTTACAACAGATGGCGTATCCTTTACAAATGGTTTGTGTCTTTAATAACTTGTATGGCATTTTGGAGGGTAAACTTCGGTCATTTATTCTCACTTAGTTATTGAACGAAATAGTGTAAACAACAAAGTTTTTTTTTGCTTCGAAATTGTAGAATTTATTGTCAACAAAATATCATTTATGTGAAGTTTTGCTTTACTTTTTCAAATGGAAAAAAGTGTAGCTGAAGCACATCGATTGCTCACCTAATCTTATCCTGAATGTGTTTCATCGATTTCAATGTGCGAGAGATGGTTTGGTGAGGCGATCACTATTTATTCATTTGAAGCGAGCATTGGCCAAAAAACTCCCGGAATATGCGACCAGACATGAAGCCGTAATATTCTATCATGACAACGCTCGGCAACATATTGCAAGACCGGTTAAAAACTATTTAGAAAATAGTGGTTGGGAAGTTTTTCTTACCAGCCTTATAGTCCAGAACTTGCCCCGTCCGACTACCATTTGATTCGATCGATGATAAACGCTCTCACTGGAATACGCTTCACTTCACAATAGGCTATCCGAAATCGGCTTTATTCGTTCTTGATCTCAAAAAATGAGTTTTTTTTGGCGCAGAATCCATTTGTCGCCAGAAAGACTAGAGAAGTTCATACCTAACAAAGCAATACTTTGAATAAATTTATATTGTATAAGTGTTTCACAATATACGCCTAAAATTTGCCAAAAATCCCGAATTTTTAAGTTATACAGCCAATGCTTTGAAAAATCGTAAATATTTAGCGGGTTTTTTAATCACCTGGATTTAGAATTTTTCATACAAAAAGTAGATTTATTAAATCCAAAAAAAAGCTGGATTTAATAAATCCATAATAAAAGCACAAATATATGAAACATCCTATTAATTTAATGTCAGAAAAAAATACGAATAAAAATTAAAAGAGAAACAAAAAAATTGAAAAACTAACAAATAAAAGGTTTTTATTAAATTTTTTTTTATGGAATATGTTTAGAAAAAAAAACTACACCTCACCAAATACATATTTTTAATCTTGGACATGGAGAAATAGCTGAAATAGAAATGGCAATTTTTCACTCAGTGAATATTAAATATTGTATTGGAATTTTTCAATTGTGTAAAAATATAAATTGAAGTGATAAAACTGAAAAGGCAGACTGTTTATCGCTGTTTTATATAAAATATAATTAAAAAATAAAAGTTAAAGTAAAATCCTTCATCATCGAATTCGGTATTAAAAATTAGGGTGAAAAAAGGGTCGGACAGAAAATTCTTTTTAAAATAGGGAGAATCTAACGCCATCTGTTAAGCACTTTTAGAAATGCTTTTTGGATTTATTAAATCCAAGTGATTGGAAAAAACGGCTATTGTTTAGTTATAGCTATTTTTTCAGTTAGATAAGTTGAGCTATATTTTTGGTATGAGAAATTGGATTTTAGTCTTCCCTAGCAAAAAACGTTTACCCCCTGTTTTTGTAGAAATAATTTCTTATTCGTTTCGGGAAAATAACAAAGGAATGTCAATTTCCATCTTTATAAGAAGAAAGCCAACGGAAACTTCTAAATAATTGGTTTTTATAATAAGAAGTTAGCAATCAAGATCGTCAAAGTAAACGAATGGAAATATTTTCTTATACAAAATAACTAACGAAAACAAAAATAAAAAACTTTTGTTACGATTACGGTTTCAGTACCGGTTTTTTAAATAGTATCAGTTGTGGGCAATCTTGGCAACTCTGGTAATTACACTGTGAGACAAATGCTAGGGGTCAGTGATCGGGAAGGGTTTAAACTACCGGGGAAAGTTATATCGGTAAAAAAGAAGTTATACGTGTCCCGGCGTTTCGCTGGGTCACCTCTAGGAATCGAGATATATCGATTTGACCTTTGGTGGTTTTTTTTTTGTCATAACTCGAGAACCACTAGTCCGATTTTGCTCAAACAATTTTAAAAAAATTAAAAATTACAATTCCTTTAATCTGTTCATATAACGTTTTTCTATATACTCAACAGTTTTGCAGGTAAAAATAAATGTATGAAGAAAAAAATATTTTTTGCCTATTAAAATATTAAAAAAAAGTAATAAACAAAAGGTTATTGATTTTTATGGTAGCGGTAACAAACATTTATTTTTACCGGCAAAACTGTTGAGTATATAGAAAAACGTTATATGAACAGATTAAAGGAATTGTAATTTTTAATTTTTTTAAAATTGTTTGAGCAAAATCGGACTAGTGGTTATCGAGTTATGTCAAAAAAAGATATATCTCGATTCCTAGGGGTGACCCAGCGAAACGCCGGGACACGTATAACTTGTTTTTGACCGATATAACATTTCCCGTTGGTTTCATCCCATCCCGATTTTGACTGTCGCATAGTGTTATTGTTCAGTGGATTTTGTTTTATTTTTGGAAAGGGAGGAGGAGAATAAGAAAGAAGGAAGGAGAAGTTCTTGTGCAAATACCGGTCGTGTTGGTTGAAAAACAAAATTTGGGAAAAATAAAAGGAAACAATGATAAGTGATACACAATTCTAATTAAAATTAAATAAAACTATGATGGTTATTTTTGTGAATAGACTGAAAAATTTCACCAAATAAATGAAGAAGAAATTAAAACGGCCGAATGTTTGAAACAATTATTCAGTCACAAGTCAAATAGAAAAAAAAACTTTGAACTTTATTAAATTACTCTGTTAACGAGCAAAAGTGTTAAACAAAAAAAATTAAAGAAAAAAAAGAAACCATATCTATATAATCTATATAATATAAATACATGTAATTAGAATATATGAACAAAAACATCAGCTGAAGATCATCGATAAATGCAGAACTGTAAACCTATGTCAACACTAAATAAATCTTCTCCAAGGAAAATCTAAATAATAGATGAAATTGTTCTTAGTGTTATTGTACTATGCATACCAAAGTTATTGCCAATAAAAATAAAAACAAAAAAAGAGAATAATAAAAATTGGTAATTATTTAAAGAATAAGAGAAGATACATAAATTTGTGAATAGGATAGTTGCCTTTGTTATTTTTTCTACTTGTAAATAAAAATAATAGAAAATAAGAAGAAAAAAATAAAATTCAATTAGAAAGAAAAAAACAAAGTTATATCTATATTTTAACAACAAATATGAATTTGAATATTCAAAAACAAAAATTGTGAAGGAGAGTGCATGCAGAAATTTAACAAACATAAAATAAATATATTAAATGAATAAATAAAATAACACAGTTGAGAAATTAATTTTCTAAATATATTTAAGAGAACCGGTTAATTCTCTTTATTATTCCTTTGCTACGCTAAATTAAGCGGTGAGTAAATGAGTTGCTAAACTAATGATAAACTTGTTAATAGTCTAGTTTTGTTTCTGTTAATTTGATGTATACACTCCCCTATATTATTTTTTTTTATGGTTAATATTACCGTTCTGTTTGTTTATATATGTGACAGCGCATAGAGAAAGGGACCTAAGGGTAAAAAAATCAATTTTTTTTTGTGGAGAACATCTGAGCATCGAATGAGATCGATCCCATGCTCTCCTAACCTTAGGTCCCTTTCTATCTTAGGTCCCTTTCTATTTTGCGCGTCACATATGATATTATTACTTATAGTAAATGCATGCATTTAAATATGTGAATTCATAGATTTTAAAGATTGTATTGTATATATATATATATATATATATATATATATGTATAAATTAAAAAAAAAACTGAAATAAAAATAAAATAACTAATAAATATATATCTTCCATAGTTACTTATACATAGGTACATACTTATATAAAATCTCAGATGAATTATTATTTCTACCTAATTTCTTTATATATTAAAAAAAAAAAAAAAATATGAGAGAAATAAATTGATATAATATTGTTGCTTTAAGAGCACATCAAATGCTTGCGGTTTTTTTTCTTTTTTTTTTGATTATGTGATGTATAGTATGTCACGGTAATTTTCTTTACTGGTCGATGTAGGGTGTTGTGGGTGAGGGAAGAAGTGGTTTCTTGTTGAGGTGAGAAGATCAGAAGGACTTTGGACTAAAATTACATAGTTTGACAGACAATTCGGACTGGTATTTTTGCTATGGGTATTGCCTGTTTTTTTTTTTTTTTTGTATGCTGAGCCCATTGGCAATACAACAGCTGCGTACTTGATGAGTCGCAGAGGGGGTGGGAGGCTCAAACGGACAGATTGACTTTAGACAGTATGTATAGGTGTTTGTTGGTTATTGAAAACATTTTTTTTTATTCCTTATTTTATTTATTTTCTGACACGAAATACTTTATGTTAATGATTCTGTGTGTTTTGTGGTGAAAATAATCCATCCAAACCTGACGAGTAGCCGGATGAAGCCACCGTGTCAAACCGTACACCTTTTCATAACACACCGCCCTCTGACGAGGAGAAATCAAAACATATGGCGGCCAACGAAGGATACCTTGGTGTTTGCTTTAACAGTGTGAAAGCGATTTATGTGGTGTTTTGTCTACGCAAGGCTTGCAGTTTATGTTTGTGAGTGGTAAGAGAGGGGGGTTGAGTTTCAATCAAAGTTTACTTTTAAGAGTTTATTGTATAGAATTCAGCTTATGTTTATCTAATAGTGTGATGAGGACCGGTCAATAGGTTCATCTAGCTATTTTCCTTGTGATCATCACTTTTATTGGATCGCGTGAATGAATGAATTTGTGTGGTAATATTTTTTGTATATTTGAGGAAATTCTGTGGAATAAAGTGCGCAGGTCCCAGTGTAAGTCCTTAAATTTGTGGAATATTTCCGGGAACACTAGGTAACCTTGCCTTAATTCTTTTTTTTTTTTGGATTGTGAGATGTATCTGGTGTGAACGCTTGGGAATTGTATGAATGTGGTTGTCTGATTTTCTTTACTTCAACGAATTAATGTTGAATGGGGGAAAAGTTTTTAGTTGATCTGTTATTTTAAGTAAATGAATGTTATTTTAGTTTGACTCAAGATCATAAATTAATATCACTTTCTGTTTAAATTATTTTCAAATCAAAGAAAGATGATACAATTTTTACAAGTAAATTACAAAGAATAAAAATTATTGAAAAAATTCGATAAGACCAGCAAGGCAGAATGCGCATTTTCGGCTTTCGCTACAAAGCCATCATCAGTGCCTTTCGCCTTTGAGTGGGTTAATATTTTATATTCGTCTACTTATATGAATGTTGAAAGCAAATCGAGTTTGTTATCAACAACTCAACTTAGACTAACATCAACGAAATTTAACAATGCTATTTTTATCCTTGTGTTATTATTACTCTTTTTTGCTTTGAACCTTAATTCTTAAGATATCTCAGCTGATTCTATTCAACTCTGTGTATGATAAACACAGATGTTTGAATTACAACGAACCGTTAAATTTAAATTTAAATGTATGTTATTAAATTATATTTTTGCACCGTGTCAATGTGTTTAAGATGAATGGGGGAAAAGTTTTTAGTTGATCTGTTATTTTAAGTAAATGAATGTTATTTTAGTTTGACTCAAGATCATAAATTAATATCACTTTCTGTTTAAATTATTTTCAAATCAAAGAAAGATGATACAATTTTTACAAGTAAATTACAAAGAATAAAAATTATTGAAAAAATTCGATAAGACCAGCAAGGCAGAATGCGCATTTTCGGCTTTCGCTACAAAGCCATCATCAGTGCCTTTCGCCTTTGAGTGGGTTAATATTTGATAATCGTCTACTTATATGAATGTTGAAAGCAAATCGAGTTTGTTATCAACAACTTAACTTAGACTAACATCAACGAAATTTAACAATGCTATTTTTATCCTTGTGTTATTATTACTCTTTTTTGCTTTGAACCTTAATTCTTAAGATATCTCAGCTGATTCTATTCAACTCTGTGTATGATAAACACAGATGTTTTAATTACAACGAACCGTTAAATTTAAATTTAAATGTATGTTATTAAATTATATTTTTGCACCGTGTCAATGTGTTTAAAATGAATGGGGGAAAAGTTTTTAGTTGATCTGTTATTTTAAGTAAATGAATGTTATTTTGGTTTGACTCAAGATCATAAATTAATATCACTTTCTGTTTAAATTATTTTCAAATCAAAGAAAGATGATACAATTTTTACAAGTAAATTACAAAGAATAAAAATTATTGAAAAAATTCGATAAGACCAGCAAGGCAGAATGCGCATTTTCGGCTTTCGCTACAAAGCCATCATCAGTGCCTTTCGCCTTTGAGTGGGTTAATATTTGATAATCGCCTACTTATATGAATGTTGAAAGCAAATCGAGTTTGTTATCAACAACTCAACTTAGACTAACATCAACGAAATTTAACAATGCTATTTTTATCCTTGTGTTATTATTACTCTTTTTTGCTTTGAACCTTAATTCTTAAGATATCTCAGCTGATTCTATTCAACTCTGTGTATGATAAACACAGATGTTTGAATTACAACGAACCGTTAAATTTAAATTTAAATGTATGTTATTAAATTATATTTTTGCACCGTGTCAATGTGTTTAAGATGAATGGGGGAAAAGTTTTTAGTTCATCTATTATTTTAAGTAAATGAATGTTATTTTAGTTTGACTCAAGATCATAAATTAATATCACTTTCTGTTTAAATTATTTTCAAATCAAAGAAAGATGATACAATTTTTACAAGTAAATTACAAAGAATAAAAATTATTGAAAAAATTCGATAAGACCAGCAAGGCAGAATTAATTTTACCTCAGGCACAACATCTGAGAACATCGACTAAAATGTTTATGATAATAATTTTAGATATTTTTGTTTTTTATAAATTTTGGAATTCGCTGATTTTGTTTTTCATATTTTTTTCTTTTGATTGCGGAATTAAAAGTACTGGCTTTATATTGAGCAATAGTAGTGTTATCTATTATAACACTAGAAAAAATACAGTTAATCCTTTAAGCGATGTAGTTTTTGGTGATAGGCGAATCACTCGTAGTATTGCACAGGCCTTAGAATCTCAGGTTTTAGGTTCAATTCGTACACAAATCGATACAGGTATTGAACATGCAATAGACTTTGTTCCAACTGATTATTTGAATAGGTGTGCTAATTTGATTTTTAGAAGACTAACAAGACCGGGATCTCTTTCCTCAATTAGGGTAACACATGGGGTTAGAGAGGGTGGAGACGATAATTCATTAAATTTTTCCCAGAAGTTAGAAAAGATATTAGAAATGAGTAGTGATCAAGAGGATAATGAAGATCTGCCACGTGGCAGTGAACCGACGTACAACTTGCCAGGCGGTTCAAAAATAGGTGGTTTAGCCCAGAATACCGTGGTTGACAATCAGCTTAGTCAAATGATGGCAATGCTGTTTCAGCAGAACCAAATAATGACCAATTGTATGAATGAGCTAAAACAGATTCGAGGAAAAGTAACTTGTTTACGTCAGCGCATCTCTGAAATGAAAAATTCTTTGACAACTAGCAGAATGAATATACCAGATTCGAATTCCACTCCAGATAGGACTATATTAGGCGATAACCGACAACAAACATTACTCAGTAAGTATGGTAATGGCAATAAATCCGTTCCTACTGAAAATATGTCACAGTTAGATACAGGCCACGGGCATGACAATAGCGGCAATGTGACAATATTGGATGCAAATAACGGCGGTAATCACACAGATTATCAACCCATATTGGACCGAGGTCACAATGTGCATGAGGGCGTTAATGCTAACAGAACTATCAGATCTAGAGCACGAGTTCACGGGCCTAGTATCCTCTACAACCAAGGGGAGCTTGAATATCGTAAGCCTGTCAATTTGGATAATTGGCATATCAAATTTGATGGTAGTAGTAAGGATATGACGGTTGAGAGTTTCATATTTCGTATGGAGAAAATGCGGGAATAGTATAACATTACTTTCAATCAATTGTTTAGTGATTTTCATTGTTTGGTCTCAGGCAACGCAGCTAAGTGGTATTGGCAGGTTTTGGAAGATAATGCGGAAGACGTGGACTTTGATTATTTTCGACATAAAAGGGAACTATTGAACCATTTCAAGTCTGCGGACTCTGATTATGAGCAACAACTCATAATTATACGCATTCATTTAAACCTATGCTTTACGTGTGGAATGCCCGGAGACTTTTATAGTAAGAATACTGAGATTACTAAGCCCGCGGCTATTTGCTAATCCACTTTTCATAATATGAAGTGGTTTTCTTGTGGTAAGGATGAATCATTCTGTGAATACAGGACAAGTTCGGTAAACGCAAAGCTGGCAGAGTTGACCGACAACTCTTGCCAGTCAGAGGAAACCCCGGAGCGCGACAATGAAGATTTTGAATAGAGAGAAAAGTGATTCAGTGGAGGACCAAAGGAGATCACTATTACCAATAAAATCATTACATCAGAGAAAGATAGAGTATGAAAATGCTAGAGCTAGACTTTTTGGAGAGGAAATTAGAACTATGAGCAGGAGGTATAAGAAGATAGAAAAGTTAAGATATAGAATTGCGAAGATAAAAAGGGCAAAACAGTTGGCTATAGAGATAGTGGTGACGGTAGGAAAATATAATCAATTTTTTGCTAGGACGTTGGTTGGCGGAAAGGAAGTTATGGCGTTATTAGATTCTGGTGCATGCTGTATAGGTAAAAACGCTCTTAGCTTTCTGGAAGGATACGATAAATTTGTGATCAAGCTCAGGAGTATTTATGTTAGAACAGCTAGTGGTGGAAAAGTTCCCGTTTTTGGTATTGTAACCTTACCCGTTTTATGGAATGATGTTGAAAAGGACCTCGATTTTCTGATTGTGCCGGGGTTAGAGCAGGAGTTTTATTTCGGTATAGACTTCTGGAAAGTTTTTGAGTTGCCAATAGTCGGAGAGTCAAAAGCCTCCAAGCCAAATATATTCCGTGAATCGGAGGTATCGGAAGTCGTGGAAATGGAAGGTGAGGGGGAAGATAATAAACAACACCAACTCACAAATGGCCAAAGACAGAAACTTGAGGCAGTTAAGGCGAAATTTACATCTTTTGCTATTCTGGGTCTCGGACGAACGTCTTTAGAGGAGCACATAATAGAGGTAACGAACGCAGATATACCTATTAAACAGAGACACTATCCAGTATCTCCGGCCATCCAGGAGCTTCTGTATAAAGAATTGGATCGCATGCTCAGTCTTGGTGTCATCGAACCTAGCAACAGCAGCTGGAGCTCGCCAGTTACTCTCGTGAGAAAGGAAACAAAGAACAGGCTATGCCTTCACGCCCGCAAGGTAAATTTAAGGACTATCAAGGACGCGTACCCCCTTCCTCAAATCGAGGGCATCCTTAGTAGGTTGCAGGATACTAAATTTATTTCTGCGATCGATTTGAAGGATGCGTTTTGGCAGATCCCACTGGAGGAAAAGTCGATGGAGAAAACAGCTTTTACAGTCCCGAGGCGGCCGTTATACCACGACACGGTTATGCCGTTCGGACTATGTAATGCAGCCCAGAGAATGTGTCGGCTTATGGACAAGGCTATACCTGCTGTACTCCGGAACAACGTCTTTGTCTACCTCGACGATCTTCTAGTGGTATCTGCTTGCTTCGATGAGCACCTTAACCTACTAAGTGAAGTCGCTCGGTGTTTAACTGATGCTGAGCTCACGATTAATATGGAAAAGTGTAAGTTTTGTTACAAAGAGGTCCGTTACCTGGGTTTTGTGGTTGGTAATGGTTGCATCAGAACAGATGACGCAAAGGTGGATGCAGTGAAGGGCTTTTCAAAGACTCCAAAACAACTGAGGAGGTTCCTAGGCATGTGTGGGTGGTACCGAAGGTTCATTAGGGATTATGCTAGCATAGCTGCACCATTACATGAGAATCTAACCAAGGAACGAATTCGAAAGTTTGAGATGTCAAAAGAAGCACTTGTTTCCTTCGAAAAGTTGAAGAATAGCCTTACCTCCGCTCCGCTACTCATTAGCCCCGATTTTAAGCAAAAGTTCTTTATCCAGTGTGAGGCATCTACTCAAGGTGTCGGTGGTGTGCTATTTCAAGTGGATAGTTAAGGTCACGAGCATCCCATAGCGTATATGTCCGCTAAGCTTAACAAAGCTCAACGCAACTACAGCGTCACTGAGCTGGAGTGCTACGCCGCGGTGCTGAGTGTCAAAAAATTCCGGCCTTACATCGAAGGATTGCCATTCACCATCATAACGGATCATTCGAGTCTGAAATGGCTCATGAGCCAAAAAGAGCTTTCTGGTCGACTAGCTAGATGGAGCCTCAAACTCCAAGGGTTCGAGTTTGATATTAAGCACCGAAAGGGCTCCCAGAATGTACCCGATACTCTTTCACGTGCATACATGGAGGAAATGATGAATTGTCGGTTGTTAGACGTGGATTTATCTAGCCCTTACTTTGATTCGGATGAATATAAAGCCCTTAGAGACAATATCTTGGAGAAAAACGACAGAGTACCAGATCTGTGTGTCTCCGACAGCTATGTATATAAAAGGACAAAATTTGTGACAGGTGATGTATTGGATGAGGACAATGCGTGGAAGCTTTGGTTACCTAGGGAACTACGCGACGAATTAGTTTCAGCTGCTCACTCCTCTCCATCGTCGGGACACGGAGGCATCCATAAAACACTGTCGCGGCAAAGGGAACGATACTACTGGCCCAGTATGGTAACAGACGTTCAGCTGGTTGTCAAGTCGTGTGATATTTGTAATGCCAATAAAACCACCAACGCATTTAAACGACCACTAATGGGAAAGCAAATCGTAACGGAACGGCCATTCCAGAGGCTTTACATCCATTTTATGGGCCCTTACCCGCGATCGAAGGACGGGAACACGTGTCTATTTGTTTGCTTGGACCACTTTAGCAAGTTTGTCCTGTTAGAACCTATGCGCGTTGCTACTGCGGCAAATGTTGTCAAGTTCTTAGAGAAGCGAGTTTTTCACTTATTTCGAGTGCCAGAGTTCATCCATTCCGATAACGGAAGGCAATTTACGTCAGTTCTATTTCGTGAATTTCTTGCTAAATATGAAATAACGCATATTCGAACTGCATTGTATGCTACTCAGTCAAATGCGGCGGAAAGGGTTAACCGTTCCGTGTTGCAAATGGTCAGATCCTTTGTTGGTGAAGATCAACGTAACTGGGATCAACATATTAGTGATGTTTCGTTTGCTCTGAGAAGTACTACACACATTTCAATAGGAATGTCGCCCTATTATGCGCTATTTGGGATGAATATGGTTCAGCATGCGTCCTCATATAATATTATTCGGAAGTTAGGGGATATTAAGAATGTGGACCTGGATTTAGTCAATCCTACAGACAAATTACAACTTGCTCGGGATAGGGTTTATAGGAACTTGGAGAAGGCTCATAATCGTTCGGCAAAAACTTATAATGTAAGGTCTAGAGAAGTGAAGTTTAAGGAGGGGCAGTTTGTTTATCGAAGGATTCAAAGTTACAATTCTAAACTTGCTCCCGCCCATGGTCCTTGGTAATTCCTTATATGAACTTGGAGGCTTAGATGGAAAAAATAGAGGTATTTTTCATGGTCAGGATCTATTCGTTGTTTAGCTCTGATATTCTCTTGATTCGCGTTTTATTTTCGACTTAACTCATAAAGGTTGCATCAGGAAGGCGAAAACTCATTTAAAAACAATTTTTTGAAACCATCACAGGTTTTCATTTCCATTGTTTGCGTGTGATACGATTTTTAAAAATCGGATCTATTAAACCGCTTTTCATGATATCTTTTTAAACTGTGTTCTTTTTTTTTTTTTTGGGAAATATTGGTATCCTTAGAATTTAGTTTAAGATGATATGTCAGGGAAGATCTACACGGGAAAAAGTATCACAAGATTTCGAGTAATTAGAAACTATTGTATTAATAATAATCAGGCATGTCACAAGTTTTTTTCCGAATTGATTCGATTTCGCAATTTCACTTTCGCAATTTTTTTTCTTAAAATAATCCAAAACATTTTTTTTCTTTCCGAATTTGCAGTTTAGGGTCGTACGGATAATTTGTTATTGAAAATAAAACATTTTGGTAAGTATCGAGTATTCTATAGGCTTTAAAGTGGTACTTAAAACGTTAAAAGCTTCTCCAGAAAACGTAAAACGAGAAAAAAATCGTTTTCATTCCACTTTCAAAAATCAAAGTGGAATTGATATTTAGAGCAGCTTAAACTCATAAAAGCTTTTCAATAGTGCTTCGTATGTATTCCCTAAAGTGTCTTTAACTATTTCACTTAAAAAAATTTACATTTAAAACGCTTTTTGTTGGTAAATTGATTAATTTTCTTATTGATTAGCAAAACGTAATTTTTTATGAAAATTTAAATTTTGATCGGCGATATTCTTGTTTTTAACTACAAATGGAAAATTATATCAAAATTTAGCAGTTGGAACACAAATTTACCACAAAAGGTCCTTTTTTTACATTTTAGAATTTACGAAAACGCAAAAAACCTGAAGAAGCAAAAGTAAAACGTTACGAAATTGTACATCGAAATCGTATTAATTTTATGCGAAATATGTGTTAAAAGTTTTAACTTTAAATATGGTCTCTAAGAAAAACTTTTTTAAGTGAAATTATTCAAAACAGCATTCTTGACTTATAATGAATTATATTTATCTGTTATATTTGGTCTAAATATGCAAAAATACCATTTACTTCTGGAGAAGCAATTTGCGTTTTCAATTTCACTTTCAAGTGAAATTGAAGTCTTAGTGGACTTGAAATACAAGATGTTTAACAATTTTTGTGTCTGAAATTGTGTTTTCGGGCAAGGCTATAATAATATTTTTCCAGCACCAATTTTAAACGAATGTTTTACTGATTCATTTTGCTAACAATGATTAACACATCAGAAAAATTTTGTTGTATTCGCATTCTCTTTTTGAAGAAGGAGGGTTCTAGTCACCTTTTGTGAACTGCGGCATTTTGATGCCAACAATAACCATATTAATACCTGAGGTTCAATTTTATTTATATTTTGTATATTTGTATAATTTTGGTCTGGACATTTTTGTGTTTAGCAGGGTTTTCAAAAAAGTAACAAAAGCACAATTTCTGGAAATTTTTGGTAAATACGTTGGCCAATGTGTGGTTCCTCTGCAATTTTTTTTTGAGTGTTTTCGGTTTACTAATTTTCGGCAGAAGAATTTAATTTTTTTTTTTTTTCATCAATCGCCTTGCTGAATTTTGTTGATTCGGCGGACTTTTTTTTTTGACTTTACACACTTGATTTTGAGTGTGCTGTAAAGCAATGGTGATGTAAAATAAGTTAAGCGGGCCATACATTTACAGTATTATGGTACAACTTTCCAAGTGGTGCAAGCATATTGACCGTGTATGTATTAAATTGAAGGTTGAGCAATATTATGTAGTGAATCAAAATGCTTTTGATTTTTATTGGACAACTTGAAATATTGCATAATACATTGGCAACACTGTGCAATTTTAATTTTGCAGTGTTTACGTTTGTGTGCATTTTGAGGTTATGTTGAATTCATATATTGTATAAAATATTGTGGCGCTCTTTTGTTACATATATGTTGCAATTTATTGTATGGTGTGTGGCAAAACGAGAAAAATACGGTGCCATTATATTGGACATAATATTGCAAATGTATGGGGGGCTTTAAGTATAACTTTTGAATCAATGACATGATGTGCAATGAGATTTTTTGTTGTTTTGCGTCTTTGGAGCTTTTCAAATCATGTTCGGAGCCTGCCACGGAGAGGAAAGGCAAATTATATATCTGACTTAGGTTCGGCTAGCTTCAGTTTAAGTGGCTCGAGGCCACACATTAGGATACCTTTTTTTCCTTTCTAAGTTTTGCAGCTATTCTGCACTGTTATGGTACAACTATTTAGTTGTTTAAATAATTTTTTCTTTTTCTTGCGCAATCGTTCCATACCTAGCTAGGTATCGACGGTTGCGAGCCTGTTACCATTACGGTTTCAGTACCGGTTTTTTAAATAGTATCAGTTGTGGGCAATCATGGCAACTCTGGTAATTATTGTTCAGTGGATTTGGTTTTTATTTTTGGAAAGGCAGAAGAAGAATAAGAAAGAAGGAAGGAGAAGTTCTTGTGCAAATACCGGTCGTGTTGGTTAAAAAACAAAATTTGGGAAAAATAAAAGGAAACAATGATAAGTGATACACAATTCTAATTGAAATTAAATAAAACTATGATGGTTATTTTTGTGATTAGACTGAAAAACTTCACCAAATAAATGAAAAAGAAATTAAAACGGCCGAATGTTTGAAATAATTATTCAGTCACAAGTCAAATAGAAAAAAACTTTGAACTTTATTAAATTACTCTGTTAACGAGCAAAAGTGTTAAACAAAAAAAAAATTAAAGAAAAAAAAGAAACCATATTTATATAATCTATAATATATTATTATTATTATAATATAAATAAATACATGTAATTAGAATATATGAACAAAAACATCAGCTGAAGATCATCGATAAATGCAGAACTGTAAACATATGTCAACACTAAATAAATCTTCTCCAAGGAAAATCTAAATAATAGATGAAATTGTTGTTAGTGTTATTGTACTATGTATACCAAAGTTATTGCCAATAAAAATAAAAACAAAAAAAGAGAATAATAAAAATTGGTAATTATTTAAAGAATAAGAGAAGATACATAAATTTGTGAATAGGATAGTTGCCTTTGTTTTTTTTCTACTTGTAAATAAAAATAAGAGAAAATAAGAAAAAAAAATAAAATTCAATTAGAAAGAAAAAAGCAAAGTTATATCTATATTTTAACAACAAATATGAATTTGAATATTCAAAAACAAAAATTGTGAAGGAGAGAGCATGCAGAAATTTAACAAACATAAAATAAATATATTAAACAGTGTTGCCATTTCAGTGCTTTTCGGGTATTTTTTGGTGCTTTTTTCCTTCCCGTACCCGGTGATTTTTTAACAATACCCGTTTATAAAAAGCGGGTATTTACAGTGCTTTTTCAAATTTCTGGCAGTGCTTTTAGTGCTTTTTGTACAGTTTATATTTTTGGTATTTGTTCTCCTTTTTTCAATTTTTCTTGAATTTTCTGTCAAAGTTGAAAAAATAATACGAATAATACAAAAAATACATTATTTCACAATGTTTGTAGTACAATTTTAAATAACAACTTCGTTATTTTTAAACTTCAAAATTTTGAAATATTAGTTTGGTGCTTTTTTACCCCTTTTTTGGTAATTTTTTGAACCTTTTTTACACGATTTTACAAAGCTAAAATGTGTTTTTAAAATCTTGACTTAAATTTTTCAAAAATTATTATCGTGCTTTTTTACCCCATTTTAGGTAAATTTTTACCCTTTTTACCCGTTTTCAAAATGCTCACGGTGCTTTCCTGCCTTCGAGAGTTGGCAACACTGATATTAAATGAATAAATAAAATAACACAGTTGAGAAATTAATTTTCTAAATATATTTAAGAGAACCGGTTAATTCTCTTTATTATTCCTTTGCTACGCTAAATTAAGCGGTGAGTTAATGAGTTGCTAAACTAATGATAAACTTGTTAATAGTCTAGTTTTATTTCTGTTAATTTGATGTATACACTCCAGTGATGGTATTTCAGAATTTTCGTTTGGTGCCTAAATGATTCCAAAAAAGCTTTAAAAGTGCCAAAAAAATGATGCAACATTTAATGTTTCAAAAAAAATGTTCAGCTTTTATTTCAAATATTTATATATTTAGTTACTTTAAGAATAAAAAGATAAAAAAATATAAAAGGCGGGCATCTTATCTAAAAAAATAACATGACCACAAATATTTTCATATAAATTTTCCATTCTTAACTATAGTAAAGCACTAAACTTACATTATTTTAAGATAAGTTAAATAATGTAAGTCTTTCAAAAAATTTTACATACATATTTTATATATATATACGGTTGTGGACAAGAATTTAAGTCAATTCAAGTTTTTTTTCTAATTTTATTATTGTTGTCTTTATTTTTAAAGATCAAAATAGTGGCTAAATTCGCCACGAGAGGCAATGAAATGGTTCAGAAAATTGTACAGAATTTTAACGTAATGATTGTTTTTTCATTTTGTCACTTGTTTTAAGTGGGCGTGGCTTTTAACGAAAATTTAGCGATATCAACCTTTTATAAAATTGCATAGTAAACTTTAGGCAGTACTGATCGGTTCTGCACAAACTGTATATTTTTGGAAATCCTATAAAATTTCCTTAAGTCTTGCATTATTTTTATCTACAAATAGTCACCAGACTTAAAATTGCAGCACTTTAAACATGATCAAATTTTTATTTATTTTAAGCGATTTTAAAAGAAAGTTAACAACACTGAAATTTTAACATGAAATGGTTTTTACTATAAAGCAGTGGTGCGCGTTTCAAAGCACAATTGTGAATTTACTACCTCACACATATTCTTATGCTCTTTAATTTAGTCGTCACTGAGACAGCGACGAGTGCACATGCTTAGCGGGTGTTTTGATATTTTTTTCAAGTGCACTAAAAACAATTATTTATGATATTCTGAAAATATATGATGAAAAATGTTTTTGATATCATGCAATGCCTTTTACGTTATAAAAGGTTTAAGGAATCTAGGGAATATGTTATTAAAACTTATTATGATTATTTTCATTGTAATATCTTTCAGACTAGATTTGTAATAGAAATAAAACAAAAACAAAATATAAACAAATTGCCATAAAAGTATTAATATAGAAGATTTTGTTTAAAATCTATAAAAATATATTGCAGAAAATTTCATTAAGATTGTATAAAAATATGGAGATTGATAAATATGTAAAAAGACATATTTTTTAATTCGTCCAATTTTTTTCCCAGTGCAGTTCTCTCTTTTGCTCACTAATACAATTGCAAATCAATTTTGCGCATCACTGCTATAAAGTAAAAAAAAATCTTTACTGATTTGTTATGTTGTGGTAAGAAAAGCACTATTCACTTTAAAATTTCAGTGCTGTTAACTTTATTAAAAATCGCTAAAAACAAAGAAAAAATTGGTCACGTTTAAAGTGCTGCACTTTTAAGTCTGGCGACTATTTGTAGATAAAAATAATGCAAAACTTAGGGAAATTTTATAGAATTTCCAAAAATATACAGTTTGTATGGAACCGATTAGTACTGCCTAAATTTTACTATGTAATTTGATAAGATGTTTATATCGCTAATTTTTCGTTAAAAGCCACGCCCACTTAAAACACGTGACAAAATGAAAAAACAAACATTACGCTAAAATTCTGTACAATTTTCTAAACCATCTCCTTGCCTTTCGTTGCGAATTTAGCCACTATTTTGATCTTTAAAAATAAAGGCAACAACAATAAAATTTTAAAAAAAACTTGAATTGACTTAAATTCGTGTCCACAACTGTATATATACAGTGACGGATAATACAATCGCAAAAAACCAAAGAACGATACGATAGCGATATCGCTATCACCTTAAATATCCGAAAACGATATCATATTCCAATAAGATTATAATATCGTTTTCGACATAGCTGTTTATTTGAAATAAAAGTATCAATTAAAAATTAATTTTTTTGTAATTGTATTTTTTTTCGTTAAATATCAATTAGATTTAAACTATTTTATATTTATAAAAAGAAATTTCAATTAAATTCTGTTCCTTAAAAAAATAATTATGAAACGGAAAATTTTTATTGTAATTTTAAATTTAACTTTTTGAAATAAAAAAAATAATAATTTTAATTGACATAGTTCGAATACAAATTAAATATTTTTTATTTTTATTTTATTTTTTTATTTTCAAATAAAATTCTAAAATTTTTTATTTTAGTTTCTTAAAAATTAAATAATTTTAATAATAATAATATTCGGCAAATAAAATAATAAATTAAATTATTTATTTGAGTTTCCTAAAAATAAAATATTTTTTCTAAAATTTTTATTTGTACCTGAAAATTTCTAATAAATTTATTTCATATTTTTATTTGAACTAGAAAAACATGAAATAGATTTGTTGCTGTGTTTTATTTGAATCGGAAATATTTAGAATATATGTTTTAATTGATACAAAAATGTTTCAACTACTTTTGTTGCTAGGATTTAATTGATACAAAATGTTTTAATTATTTTTTTTTAATTTAACCAGAAAATTTAAAATTTTTGTTAATTTCTTGGCTTTATATTTTTATAGGTATTTAACTATTTTGTGAATTTGTGTAAAAGTGAGCAATAGGAAATAATAAGATGGCGTTTTAACATGTTCTTAAAGTTACGGATTGGATATACATACATATATGTACATTAGACTATCCCTTAAAATAGCGATTTGTCGATTTTCGTTCATTACACCCCCCAGTTGTATTGAAAATGGTCCCAAATGGAAGACATCGATTTTTTTTTTGGAAAACGTTAACCCGTGCCGAAAGTTAGACGAAAATGGCCCCTTTTGGAAAAAAAGTGTATTACTATTAAAAATTACCAAAATTCGAAATTTCGAAAAAAAATTATTTTTTATTCCACTTATTCATTTAATATAGTCAAAATGATTCATACATGAAATTTTGACTTCATCGGATATCATTAACCCACTTTAGCCTGGAATCCAAAATGACCCACGAATTTGATAAAAATGCAAAAACTAGTTTTTTTAAAATTAATTTAAAAAATTTTTTAAAATGCCTAATTTGGAGATGTCGATTGCTATTTGTACCACATAATAGTTGATATTAAAGAAAAAAAAATAAATTGGAAAAATGATAATTCGAGTCTGTGTTTGGAGCGACTGCTTTTCAGGACATTTTACAAAAATTGCTCATATTGTCAAAAATTTTAATGTTTTTATCAAATTTTACACGGTTTTCGGAAAAACAGCACTCAAATTTGGTTAAATTATAATTATCTTTTCATTTCTTTAAAAAAATTTAACCATTAGTGGCCTGGGGTCAGAAAAGCCCCATGGAACTTAATATTAATTATGACTACGAGATTGTAAAGCCATTAAATTTATAAAAAAAAATCTCAACTGGATAAAAATAATTATTTTGTGTAACGTGATCTATATGGGGTTAATTTTTATACTTTTGGCCAAAAACGCCCCACTAGGAAATTTACAGAATAACACCTTTCGCATATCCCAATTTACTAAAAATCTGATAAATGTTATTCTGTAAATTTCCTAGTGGGTGTTTTTTTTTTTGGAAAAGTGATAACATTACCCCTATATGGATCAAGTTACTCAAAATAATTATTTTTATCAAGTGGAAATTTTTTTTTTATTCATTCAAAGTGATATTTTTCCGAAAATTTTGCCTTTTAAGTTTCAATACGCTCACATTTTTTACTAACACACTCACATTTTTAAAAATTGAACTGCAACTTGATATCGATTTTTCTTTCAAGTCGGGAGAAAACTTGACGGTCAAGTTTTAAACAGCTGATAAAATTTATTGTAAATAAATTTGTTTTTCTTTTTACAAATATTGTGCCGCAAGAAAACACGGTGGATAAAACAAAAAAAAATTTGTTGCGATTCACAAATCTTTGTATGTTATACATGGATGGCATGAAGTTTTATGGAATAAGAATATTTCGCTATAGCCACGAAATGACATGAAATATCATGAAAATGTCACGTCATCTTGAAAATAAAATTGACTATTAAGTTGCGTGCAGGCTACACTCATAAAAAAAAGTTAGCACAAAAGTATGTTAAACGCGTTCTGATTAAATTGAACTAATTGTTCTGTTATTTTCTCTAAAAAAGCCCGTACAAATAGGTAAAAATTCTGCTAAAATAACAGGAAATAATGTATTTGCGCCAGCACAATTTTGAACTATTTGTACAGGATTTTTTTATTAGTGTACGTCACAGACTCAAGTTCAACTAAATTTGACAAGCAGTATGTGTGATCAACTTGAAAACAAAATCTTGAACGTGTAAATCTAGTGTTATATGACACATATATGTATGTATATCGCCACTAATATTGATATATAAGTAATAAAATGATCGGATTATCCGTTTCGTGCCTACATCCGTTTTAGCTACAAAAATCTAAGAAAAGCTACAAAATTTAACCTAAAATGGCTCTGGATAACAAAATAATAGCACGATCCATTTAGCACTTACACACAATAATAGTATTACTGATATATACCGATTACGCAGGACTGCAACTAATTATTTCTCGAACTGCGGATGTGCCCTTCAAAAAAAATAAATTATTATTGTAAAATCTTCTTTATTACTGAAGGCACACTAATCAATTTGACCTCGTTTTTTTTTTTATTTACATTGATGCTTTTTTCAATTACATTGATGCTGAAAGCGCAAAAATTCAAAATCTCTGAAATGGCTCATTATTCAAAAAACATAGTTACATATTTTAGAGACCTACCATTTGTTCCTAATTGATGGCACCTATTTTTTTCCACAAGTGTTAGATTTTCTAACATCATAGTTATTATCCGCTAAAGATTTTAGGCGATTTCCTTTTGTGCTGAAAAAGTTATACCCAAAAGAGTTGAAAAACTTTTAAAAGTTACAAGCAAAATTAGGGCAATTTAGGGTGGTTTTTAATTGAGTAGAGCACAAAATATTAAAATTTAAGATGTACGCCTGATTAAATTCGTTGCCCCGAAAATGCTGATACCATCAAAAATATTATATGTGACCTTCTCCGAGAAAAGGGACCTAGTGTGTGAAAATAAAGTTTTGAGAGGAACGCATTTAAAGTTAAATTAAAAATAAAATTTTAATGTTTTTCTAATTTTTATCGAAACCCGTTTTTTGACACACTAGGTCCCTTTTCTCGGAGAAGGTCACATATATTGTTATTAAAATGGTTTAAATCCTGAGTTACACGGAATCGTACGGTTCCGTATATTTTCCCACATGTACATTATAAAAAAAGCTATACTTTTTAAAAAGAATAAAAAACCTAACAACAGATCTAATTGAAACATTTTTATTTTAAAAAAGTTGAGCAAAATTTTTAATTGATAGATTTTATGTTGAAATAAATTTTTATTTGATACATTTTATATTGAAATAAATTTTTATTAGATACATTTTATGTTGAAATAAATTTTTATTTGATACATTTCGTTAGCAAAATAAAATTTTATTTGAACAAAATTTGAGGAAAATATTTTTTTATTTTATTAGATTTTGGTTCAAATAAAATTTAAAAATATTTTATTCGAATTAGATTTGAAAAAAATATATTTTTATTTTGTTTGATGGCAAATGAAATATTTATTAGAAAAATTTTGTTTTATATTTTTACAAATTAAAATATTTTAATTTAATAATAAAATTTTTAAAGAAATAAATTTTAATTGAAATTTTATAAAAAGATGTTTGAATTAAAAAAAAAGTATTTGAGTTGTGCTCAAATAAAAATAACAATTAAAAAAATATTTATTTCCTACTCATACCAAATAAATATTAAGGTAATTAATATTTTTATTTGAAAACGTTCAATTAATTTAAAAAGAATTGTAATTTTTTGGAAACAAATAAAAACTAAAAATTATTTAATTTTTTCTGTAAAATGCAAATGAAAGTAATTGAAGATAGCAGCTATGGTTTTCGATAAGGTTTTATGATAAAGTATAGGTACTTCAAAATATTCATTATTTACAAAACTTCAAACAGTTTTCAGAAACAAATAAAATTTATAAAAACTTGCAATTTTTACTTCGTTTGGCTATTTATACTCTGTTTTATTGGATAATTACAGTTGCAAAATCTAGGAGAGTTTGACTTTTCTTATGAATATGACGATTTCATTATCAATTTTTCATTATGACTTCATTTTATCTCATTTTAAAAGAACTCCGGTTTTGCTATCATATATGATATCATTTTCGATATCGAAATCGTCTGGAATAACAATAATGTTTTGATGCTGGACCAGATTTTGGCGATTTTACTATAGTTATTCCAGGGAATTTAGAAGCAAAAATCTATCGTTTTCGTATCACAAGTGATTATTGTATATGGGTGAAATCAAAAAATGTGATAAATTTTTGGGCCAAATTTGTGAGAAGCAAAAAGTGTTAATATTTCGGTTTTTTCTTAATGGAATCAGTAAGTTTAGTCATTATAAACCTAATTGCAAAAAATCTCTTCTACAAGTTGTCGCAACAACTTTTTTTGCACAATTTAAATTTTTTTTTGTTGTAACGGAGTTTACACTTCTGCAAGCAAAAGATATAACAAAAAAAAATTGCGTACGAATTTTCTTCAATTTATTAATTTAGTTTTTCGTATTTGGGTTTTCAATTTGCTTTCCAATGATATATAATTTGTGTTTATCAAATTGGCGGTTTCGCGAATAAAAATACAATTCATTCCGCGAAAAATTTTTTTTATTTTTTTCTTAATTTTGTATTTTTGGTCCTTTTAAATGCTTTTCAAAAATATAAAATTTTTTTAAATCCAAACAGCGGTTGCGCAGTTACAAAATAATATATTAAAAACATAACATTTCGCGATCAAAAAATTCTTAAATTGTGTGAAACAAATTTAATTTGTCAAACTAATGTCAGTAACGACTCGAAATATCGATTCAAAACCAATGAAATGCAAAATCAATCGTTTTTCGCTCCAGCAGCTTAGGGTAAAAAACTGATAAATTTTTTTGATTTGACGCAAAATTATTAGTTAAATCGTCTTTTGACGCATAAATATTAGTTGAATCACCTCTGTTTATGGTTATTTTAAAATATTTTAAACATTTATAAACATTTATTTGAATGAAACCTGATGCAAACAATTGTGGTTACGGAGTTTACAGTTACGGAGTTTACATTTGGTTACTTTTTTCGTTTTCTTTCAGAAACGCTTTGTTAGATTTTTTTTCCGAAATAAAATCGCATGATACCTGCAAGGTGAATCCAAATATGACATTGTTTTTCTTATTCGTTAAATAGTTTGGTGTAAAAATTAGGAACGGAGTTTACAACATTTTTTCAAATCTTATTAAAGACATCCTTTTTCATCTCGAGAATGTTACATGCTGCAGAAAAGCTTCAAGTCTGTTATACTGGATGATTACTTACAGTCCAACGATCATTTGAGTATAAATAACATTAACTTTCCGCAATACAAATAATAGATATCTCCAAAATTCTGGTATATGCATTGTTATCAAAAATTATGACGAAAAATCGTTACAGACTCGAAGTCGTGATAGCTAAGATATACGAAAAAGTTTGTAAAATGTATTAATTTTTATTAAAAACGGCACTTTTTCTCTTCATGAAAATTCTTACAGTTAGTGTTTAGCATTATTGGTTATTAAAATATAAGCTATTAAAGTTAACAAACCTTATGAGTTACTTGTTACGGAGTTTACATTTGGCCTATAAAATTGGTCACAAATTTAATGTATTAACCAAAAATTGGTCAGATTGTTATAAATTTTGTAAAACAGGTGACAATGCGCTGATATATATCGAAATATGTAACTCAAATGTAATCCATGCATTAGAAATTAGGTGGTTACACGGTTTTTATCACATTTTTTGATATCACCCATATGATAATAAATATCATCTAGGTGATATCATTTCGATATCGTGACGATATCGTTTGGTTTATTGGGATAGAAACAATTAAAGTTTTTCTAATTTTATCCCCGTTGCTTTTATTTTTAAAGACCAAAATAATGATTTAATTGTCCCCGAAGAACTGGGAGGTGGTCCAGAAAATTGTATATTTTTATTGTAGCGTTTGTTTTTTAATTTTGCTACCCCTTCTAAGTAGGCGTGGCTTTTAATGAAGAACCAGCGATATCGAACTTTTATCAAATTATGTAGAAATTTTCTGAACCCTTCTTTGCATGATTTTTTCTTTTTATGTGAAAAAAAATCACTGTAATGTATTGGGTGACAAGTTTAAACCTGCTAATTGATAATGAAGCTTACTTTAATTTTTTGACAGATGTGCTCCAATTGAAACAATAGTCATGTAAATTGTTGCTAGCAACAAAAAATTACAAATCACGTGTTTGTGAACATTTTTTTCTTCAATAAATGCTATGATGGAAATTTCCATCATCATGCAGAGAAGGGTTAAAAAGTGCCAAAATTCTATGGAGAGTGCCAAGGTGCCACTGAACATTCAATAGTGCCACAAATGGCACTTTTGTGCCACTTTTACCAACAGTGATACACTCCCCTATATTATTTTTTTTTTATGGTTAATATTACCGTTCTGTTTTTTTTATATATGATATTAGCTCTGTTCCACATACGTTACCGCGAATCTTTTACCGTTAACCCAATCTTACCAAAAAGCGTTTCTATTGTTAAAAATTGGGTAAATGAGAGCGTTGATGAGAGAATAATTTGTTTCTCTTTTTACCAGAAGTTACCCGTACTTTTTTTGCGGGTAAAATGGTAAAACTGTCAAATCACTAGTTGTTAGTAAATCAGCTGTTTTAAATTTGTAAAAATAATTTAAATATTAACAAAACTTGTAAACAATAATTAATATCGGTAAAAAATACCACTTTCCAACATTTTTTCTTTATTTTATTCTTAAAAATAGCTTTTGTTTATATGAATAACTTTGACGTTAATTTTTGGGCTTGAAATGTGGTTTTGTGCGTTCCAGGTATTGTGAGCAATTTTACCATTTTTTCAGATATTTATTTGTTTACTCTCATTTTACCAGACTTTACCCAGAATTACGTGGAACAAACCTATTATTAGTTATAGTAAATGCATGCATTTAAATATATGAATTCTTAGATTTTAAAGATTGTATATATATATATATATATATTTAATTTAAAAAAAAAACTGAAATAAAAATAAAATAACTAATAAATATATAATAAATATATATCTTCCATAGTTACTTATACATAGGTACATCTCTATATATAAAAGAATAACGTGACTGACTGACTGACAGACTGACTGACTGACTCAACATCGCCCAGCCCAAACCGCTGAAGCTAGGAAGTTGAAATTTGGTATGTAGGTTCCTCTTTCGGCGTAGACGGCTAAGACGGGATTTTTGGAAATTCCTACCGGAACGGGCAAAAAGGGGAAGTCTCCCCCTTGGCGGCCTGCCAAAACCCCTTTGGCTAGAAAGCTGAAATTTAAGATATGTGTTCCTTGGAGTATGGGCTAACTTTTCTCGAAAGTACTTTCTGGAATTTTGGACAGGGACGTTGTAAAAATGGGGGTTAAAAAGGGGAAAAAGGCCCCCCTTGACGGCCTGCCCATACCGCTGGAGGTAGGAAGTTGAAATTTGGTATAAAGGTTCCTCCACTATCGTAGACATCCACCAAGACGGGAGTTTTGGAAATTTTTACAGGGAGGGGCAAAAAGGGAAAAGTCTCCCCCTTGACGGCCTGCTCAAACTGCTGGAGCTATGAAGTTGAAATTTGGTATGTAGGTTCCTCGACCGGTGTAGCCGTCCGTTGAGACGGCATTTTTGGAAATTCTTATCGGGAGGGGCAAAAAGGGGATAAAAAAAGTACCTTTTTCCAAAAAAAGTACCTTTTTCCAAAAAAAGTACCTTTTTCCAAAAAAAGTACCTTTTCCAGAAAAGTACCTTTTTCCAAAAAAAGTACCTTTTTCCAAAAAAAGTACCTTTTTTTAAAAAAGTACCTTTTTCCAAAAAAAATTACCTTTTTCCAAAAAAAGTACCTTTTTCCAAAAAAAGTACCTTTTTCCAAAAAATTTACCTTTTTCTAAAAAAATGTACCTTTTCCAAAAAAAAATTACATTTTCCAAATAAAGTACCTTTTTCCAAAAAAAATACCTTTTTCCAAAGAAAGTACCTTTTTCCAAAAAAGTACCTTTTTCCAAAAAAAAGTACATTTTTCCAAAAAATGTACCTTTTTCTAAAAAAATGTACCTTTTCCAAAAAAAAAGTACCTTTTCCAAAAAAGTACCTTTTCCCAAAAAACATACATTTTTCCAAAAAAATACCTCTTTCAAAAAAAGTACCTTTTCCAAAAAAAAGTACCTTTTCCCAAAAAAGTACCTTTTTCTAAAAAAATGTTTCTTTTCCCAAAAAACACTGGAGGTAAGAAGTTGAAATTTGGTATAAAGGTTCCTCCACTGTAGTAGACATCGACTAATTCCCTATAGGATGTCCCAAAAGCAAATTCGGAATGTGAGTTCTTCCTTCTGTGTAGGCGTCCGCTTAGACGGAATTTTTGAAATTCCTATCGGGAGGGGAAATAAGGGGAAAAGTCTCCTCCTTGACGGCCTGCCCAATCCCTTTTGGCCAACCTAAAATTTTAAATATGTATTCCTTGGAGTAGGACTAACTCGCCGGTAACGTAATTTTTCTATTTTGGAACAGGAACAGAGTAAAAATGGTGGTTGAAAGGGAAATATGTCCCCACTAACGGCCTGCCCAAACCGCTTAGGTAATGCAGTTGAAATTTGGTATGAATGTTCCTCATCCATCGCAGATAGCCGCGAAGATGGAATTTTTGTAAATTCCTAAAGGGAGGGGCAAAAAGAAGAAAAGCCTCACCTTGGGGGCCGGTAAAAACCCCTTCGGCTAGAAACCTGAAGCTTAAAATGTGGGTCCCTGGAGTAAGGGCTAACTTATTAGAAAGATACTTTTTTGAATTTTGGACAGGGTCGTTACAAAATGGGGGCTCAAAAAGGGAAAGTTGCCCCTTAACGACCTGTCCAAAGTGCTGGAACTAGGAAGCCGAAATTCGGTACTTAGGTTCCTCTTCCAGCCTAATTCCAACCGGGAGGGACAAAAAAAGAAAAAGTGTCCCCCTTGACAGCCTGCTCAAACTGCTGGAACTAGGAAGCTGAAATTCCCTGTCGATGGATTTTCGGAAATTCCTACCGAGAGGGGCACAAATAGTAAAAGTTGGCTAGAAACCTGAATTGTAAAACGTATGTTACTTGGAGCATGGGCTCACTTACCGGGAAGGTGCTTTTCGGACAGGGACATTGCAAAAATGGGGATTAATGAAGCGAAAAGTGCCGCTTAAATGCCTTCCCAAACCGCTGGAGGTAGGAAGTTGAAATTTGGTATTAAAGTTCCTCCTCTATTGTAGACATCTGCTAAGATGAGATTTTTGTAAATTTCTACAGGTAGGGTCTAAAACAGGAAAAGTCTCCCCCTTAACGGCCTGGCCAAACTGCTGGAACAAGGGAGCTTAAATTCGGTATTTGGGTTCCTTCTCCAACGTTGACGTCCCCTAAGATGGTATTTTTGGAAATTCATACCGGGAGGGGTAAAAAGGGAAAAAAAACTTTCCCCTTGACGGCCTGGCCAAACTGCTGGATATAGAGACCTAAAATTATGTATGTAGTAGGTTCCTCCTCCAACGCAGACGTCCTCTAAGACGGAATTTTTGGAAATTCCTACCGGGAGGGGTAAAAACGGAATAATTCTCCCCTTTGATGGCCTAACCGAACCCTTCGGCTAGAAACCTGTAATATATAATATGTTTTCCTTGGAGTATGGGCTAACTTATCGACAAGGCATTTCTAGGACTTTGGACAGGAACGTGGTAAAAATGGTTCAAAAGGAGAAAATTGCCCCCCCCCCCCCTTAACGTCTGCGTCTTTAGCTAGAAACCTAAAACTTAAAGAACAAGTGTATATGGAACACTAAAATTAAGAAACTAAATAGGAAACGAGTGGAATTGAAACACTACACAAGTGGAATGAAATGGATATAAACGTTGAACGAGTGGAATTGAAATTATAGACTATGCAAATGGATTGGAAAAGGGAATTACCTGTTCAAACACTATCCACGGAATATGAAACTTATGTAGCATTGAAACATACTCTCCAAAAAGTTAAACAAATTTTCTAAAAGAGAAAAAACCTTAGAAAAGGAATGGAACTTATATATTCCGATATTTAAACTTCATGTAACGAAGCACCGGTGGAAGAAACCGACGCAGTAAATTTTCCAACTGAATTTGTGAATTTAATTGAATTGCCAGGTCTACCTTTACATAAACTGGAATTAAAAAAAAAACTTTATAGCACGCTAACAACCCTGCTTTACGTTATTTATTTTCATTCAAAACACAAATGAACAAAACTACTTACGGGTCTATCTACCTAAGTTCGCACTTTACCAAATTATCTTAACATACACACGTATATTGCAATTTATTATGGATTCATTACTAACAATCCACTTTCATGAGAAAAAGTGATCAAATATTTATTTATTTTAAACCCATTGTTGTGCAGAATTATTTATTTGTGGTGACTTGGTGAAGGCTTTTACTATATAAAAATTGTACTTTAAATAAAAAGCGAATTAAAAAAAAACTAAAGCACGCTAACAACGGAGCGGGCTGTGCCCGCTGGTACTTATATAAAATCTCAGATGAATTATTATTTCTACCTAATTTCTTTATATGTGACGCGCAAAATAGAAAGTGACGTAAGGATAGAAAGGGACCTAAGGTCAGGAGAGCATGGGATCGGTCTCATTCGATGCTCAGATGCTGTCCACAAAAAAAAAAAATTGATTTTTTTACCCATAGGTCCCTTTCTCTATGCGCTGTCACATATATTTAAACAAAAAAAAATATGAGAGAAATAAATTGATATAATATTGTTGCTTTAAGAGCACATCAAATGTTTGCGGGTTTTTTTTTCTATTTTTTTGAGTATGTCACGGTAATTTTCTTTACTGGTCGATGTAGGGTGTTGTGGGTGAGGGAAAAAGTGGTTTCTTGTTGAGGTGAAAAGATCAGAAGGATTTTGGACGAAAATTACATAGTTTGACAGACAATTCGGACTGGTATTTTTGCTATGGGTATTGCCTGTTTTTTTTTTTTTGTATGCTGAGCCCATTGGCAATACAACGGCTGCGTACTTTATGAGTCGCAGAGGGGGTGGGAGGCTCAAACGGACAGATTGACTTCAGACAGTACGTATAGTGTTTGTTGGTTATTGAAAACATTTTTTTTATTCCTTATTTTATTTATTTTCTGAAACGAAATATTTTATATTAATGATTCTGTATGTTTTGTGGTGAAAAGAATCCATCCAAACCTGACGAGTAGCCGGATGAAGCCACCGTGTCAAACCGAACACCTTTTCATAACACACCGCCCTCTGACGAGGAGAAATCAAAACACTTTTTATAAAAACCCAATTTCTAACGAAACCGTTTATAAACGATTTTGATGGTTTGAATTCCATTCTTTTTATTTAAACAGCCTGTTAGTTTTTGGATATAGAGTGCTTTATATTTAAAAAAATCTAAAAATCTGAACATAGTTAAAACTTAAGCTTAAGCTCATACGTGTATGGCAGTATAAAAAAAAATAAAAAAATACAAATACTTAATCATTGTTATCAAACATATTATCATCTTAGTCATGAATGTGTATGTATGTTCTATAAACAATACTACCTGAAGCATTTTACATGTATTTCTAAACTTCTAATATCTTCAACTTTATTTCTAAGTTTCCCTTCTATCCCGTAGATGTGAAGTGTTTGACGTTTGTTTAAATATCTCTTATTAAAAAACGTGTTGAATGCAAATTAGATCACAAATATTAAAGTCTGTATTATATTTTATAACCTACACTATGTGTACAGTAGAGTTGTCCAAAAATTTTAAAATTGGAATTCCCGGTCTCCACAATGCTGCACTTATTCGTTATTTTCTAAATACTTTCTGTGTCAAATTTCAGCTAAATCCGCTTTTTCTAAGAGCTCAAGGAAAAAGTAATCTCTTAATAACACTATGCGACAGTCAAAATCGGGATGGGATGAAATCAACGGGAAATGTTATATCGGTCAAAAAGAAGTTATACGTGTCCCGGCGTTTCGCTGGGTCACCTCTAGGAATCGAGATATATCTTTTTTTTTGACATAACTCGAGAACCACTAGTCCAATTTTGCTCAAACAATTTTAAAAAAATTCAAAATTTCAATTCCTTTATCTGTTCATATAACGTTTTTCTATATACTCAACAGTTTTGCCGGTAAAAATAAATGTTTGTTACCGCTACCATAAAAATCAATAACCTTTTGTTTATTACTTTTTTTTTAATATTTTAGGCAAAAAATATTTTTTTCTTCATACATTTATTTTACCGGCAAAACTGTTGAGTATATAGAAAAACGTTATATGAACAGATTAAAGGAATTGTAATTTTTAATTTTTTTAAAATTGTTTGAGCACAATCGGACTAGTGGTTCTCGAGTTATGTCAGAAAAAAGACCACCAAAGGTCAAATCGATATATCTCGATTCCTAGGGGTGACCCAGCGAAACGCCGGGACACGTATGACTTCTTTTTTACCGATATAACTTTCCCCGGTAGTTTGAACCCTTCCGGATCACTAACCCCTACCATTTGTCTCACAGTGTAATTAGTAGGGCAAAGAATTCCATGGAAATGCATGTTTTTTTCGATAGTCGAAAACTAATATCGACTAAATAGTAATCAGAATAATAAAATTTTTAACAAAATGGCATCGATTTGTAGTTAAATATGTTTGTCTATTTTCACAACAATTTATGTTTTATCATAATTTGACTTCAAATGCTTTGGTGTGTTTTTATTGCATATTTTGTGCTTTTTAATGCATAACTGTACATTAGGGTGTCCCAAGCTTGTATGGAGGAAAATGAATTTTGAGTTTTTGACTGTGTTACCCCCATGGAAATATTTATTTGGATGTAAAACTGCGTCGCCCAAAAAATTAGGATAATCGGATATCGGGAAGACGTGCCGCATCGGCGCTGAAGTTTGGAACACGGATTATAAGGGGGAAAATATTAATTTTTGTGCATTTCTCGTAAACATTGATATTTTAAAACTAAATAGAATTAAAAGCATTACAAAATCGTAATTTGGAGTTAATTCTGTTTATTATTAAGCAATAAAAACTCAAATCGGTTAAAAAACAGCCGAGTTATTACAATTTCCCCAGGCAACTGATGTGTCGCAGACCACTTAATCAAGAAATTCGGGTCCAAGTTTTAAAATTCATTGAAATAATCTACGGCAGAAACATTATTTTATTCCATAAGTTCCAAGAAATTCAGCTAAGAAGTATTTTTTTTCTATTGTATTTTGCTAACTCGTTATAAATTAGTGCCAAAAAGGTCAGAATTCTTAAACACTGTTTTCAAATCCACAATTTTAAGCAGACGCGGATCCAGGATTCGCTCAAGGGGGGGGGGGGCTAAAAATTTTTTATATCTTATATGGTAATCATATCTATAGATATTTTATGAACTAAAAGTAGAGGTTTTAGTACATGTTTTAGCATACCCAGCAAAACCTTGGTAATATGTTGGTATTACAGAACACATTACCTGGTAATACCATACCCCTTACCATTGCATTATTTCATAACTAAATTATGTAATTGTTGCTTTCAAAAAGGAGTTGATTTATAACTGGTTTTACCAAATCAGACAGTTCATACGAAAGTACAAAATTTTCGTCCCATTGATTTTTTGTACCTTATGTAATGTCTCGGTTTGAGTAAGAAAGTTATCATTTTCTTATTGCGGACAATAAGAGTAGAGTGATGTCTACGAAACAATTGTATTGTCTATCATGAAAATGATCAACCCCTTTTTGAAACAACAAATAAAAATCTAATATGACAATATGATATTAGAATTTGGACTTGAGGTGGAAGAATATTCTAACTACCCTAGTAAAAATGATTTTTATATATTCATATATGATTTTTATACAATCATTTATGATTTTATACAATTATAACTTGTCGAGTATTGTGAAACATATATTTTTATATGATTATATCAAAAGATATTTAATTATATAAATTTATATTAACCAGATCCATCATTTTTCGGATCAAATAATATATTTTTTATATAATTATATTAATCCATACATGATTTGATCCGGAAAATGGTGGATCTGGTTAATATAATTTTATATAATTAAATATCTTTTGATTTAATCATATAAAAATATATGTTTCACAATACTCGACAAGTTATAATTCTATAAAATCATAAATGATTATATAAAAATCATATCTGATTATATAAAATTCATTTTTACTAGGGTAAATATATGAAAATATAGAAAGTCCGAAAAAACAATTTTTGTATTTTTTAATGCAAAAATTAAAATAATTGTTGAAAATAAGCACACCACGGCTAAAATCTCATTCAAATATTTATTTTGTTTTGAGTTTAAAATTAGTTGTTTTTACAAAATGTATTGACAACAGACATACATATAAATAGTACCCAAAGGGTACTTTTATGTAATTGTTGCTTTCAAAAAGGAGTTGATTTATAACTGGTTTTACCAAATTAGACAGTTCATATACGAAAGTACAAAATTCTCGTCCCGTTGATTTTTTGTACCTTATGTAATGTCTCGGTTTGAGTAAGAAAGTTATCATTTTCTTATTGCGGACAACTGAAGAGTAGAGTGATGTCTACGAAACAATTGTATTGTCTATCATGAAAATGATCAACCCCTTTTTGAAACAACAAATAAAAATCTGGGTAGTAATAACAACTTATTACCAATGATATATTTAAACACCTCAAAGAGTTACTTGTAATATACAACATGAGTT
The DNA here is from genome assembly GCA_949987735.1 of Leucophora obtusa. Lineage (NCBI taxonomy): Eukaryota > Metazoa > Arthropoda > Insecta > Diptera > Anthomyiidae > Leucophora > Leucophora obtusa. Next base: position 122,351,592 of record OX465295.1, on the reverse strand, counting down.
CTAAATAATAGCAGCGACTGATTACAGATGGAATATTTTAAAACCGTAAAATAAGGAGTTACTTTTAATGTGATACGTGATCACTTAATAGAAATAGCCACTTATTACCGATGGTGTATTCAAATACCTCAAAATAAGCCGTTATTTGTAATGCGATACATGAGTGTTATTTTCTATTTAAAATATTCGATACAAATAATTTATATGTTTTATACATATTGACTGAAATATTTTTTATGTTTTTTGTTAACTTTATATTAATCTGAATAAATATTAATTAAATATGAATATGTGACAGCGCATAGAGAAAGGGACCTAATGGTAAAAAAATCAATTTTTTTTTCATGTGGACAATATCTGAGCATCGAATGAGGCCGATCCCATGCTCTCCTGAACAAAACCGGTTTTACCCTTAGGTCCCTTTCTATTTTGCGCGTCACATATGCTTCGTTTTAGCATTTATAAAAAACCATCACGATAACATCTTATTTTAATTTTTTTTGTAAGAAGTAAGTATATATTTTTATACTGTAAGTAAGCGCATAATTTTAATGTGTTATTTCAGACCTGTTTGTAACACATTTTTTTGGCCTTACTTTAAGATGTTATGTAAGTAGTATTGTGCTCAGTATCGGTTATGTAAGTGGTTACGTAACTCCTAACATGTAACATTAAAGTAACATGTTCTTATGTTGTTACCTAGCCCTCTTTTGGAAAGTACATACCTCCAATGATATATATATATATATATATGTCCTTTATTTATTTAAATTACGTAGTAAAAAAAGAGATTACACATACACTTAAATAAAAAGTTCACGAAGAACATATCCAATGATATGCCCTTGTTAAAATAATAGCTGTTGGAATAGCAAAGTAAGAGGTTACAAACCTGAATTTCTTCTTACAAACCTTATTACCAGGTAATAGAAAGTTTTGCTGGGTAGGTTTGCCAAGTTGTTCCAAGAGTACCAAACAAGGGTTCGGAAAAATCTGTTTAACCCCATTTCGACATTTTTTGAACGTTGAGTTAGTTTTTTGTCAGTGAAAATCTGTTTCATTAGTGTGGTCCTCTATCTTCGTTAACGATTTTATCAATATAGCTTCTAACTTAAGACAACTGTCGGTTGAGTTAAAGTAAAGCTTATTCGGTAATTTTTTATAAGAACCAACAAAATTAATTTGAGTTTTAGTTGTCTTGAAAATGTAAGATTTAGCCAAAAAATTGTTAACATAAACTTATAAAAATTTGTTATTGTAATAAGTTAACGATATATTTTCAATATTCAACAATTTTTTTCGTTACTATTAAATTTTGTCATAAATAAGTTAAGAAATCGCAGTACAGAATCCGAACTATTTTTAAGAGCAAATATTTCTAAAATCACAAACTTAGTACGTTTCAAAATAATTTAAAAATTAAATAATATTTTCATAGCAAACACAATGGAGATTCTGATACGGTAAAAATTCTCAAAATATGATAATAGGAATACGCCGTAAATTGTAAAATTTTTTGCAGTGTCTGTGAATCTTTTATAAGAAAAATTACTCCAATTCCTACAACTTTCATATCAAACCTAGAATATAGAAAATGTTCCAGTGTCAAAGAGCATTACTTTAAAATACAAAATAATGACTTACTGATAATAATTTATAGAAGTATTGATATATTCTTTCAAAGTAATCACTTACTGGTAATTGATTAAATAAGTACTGATTTAGTATTTTTTATATTAATATTTTACTTATTAAATTCCCAGTGTAGAAAATCATTACCAGATATGTGGTTATGTAACTACATACTTGGTAATGGTAACTACTTACTTTTGTTATTACATTTCTTTTACTTTTATATGGCGATGTCGCGAAAAATAATGATTTCTGGTTACACACCAGCGAACGAAAAATCAAAAAATATACCGTTACCCATGTGCTTACCAGTACTGACAAAAATAATGAGTCTAAAAATAGATTTTCAAAAAAATAAATTATATAAAAAAATATTTTGTATTGTATTTTTTTTTTTTTTAATAAAATTTGTTGGTGCGGGAATCGAACCTGATTGCCAGTCAATAGCTCACCATCTGAGCTATATCGACATGTAATATTTAATAGATAAAAACATAATTGACCTGCTGCTCACAAGTAAGCTTACTCGCCAACATACAAAAAATCAAAAAATATGTGGTTACATATATCCTTACCAGTGTTTAAAAAATATTGAGTCTAAAAATAGATTTCAAAAAATTTTTAAAAAAATCTAGAAAATTATTTTCTATTTGAAATAATGATAAAAATAAGTCATTATCAGTAACTCATTATAGTATGTTTTAAAATAATGCAGAAGGTAAGTGGGTGTCATTACTGGTAGTCCAAAAAATAATGATATGTCATTGCCGTTTCTACACTGGGTTGTTTCGAACATTTTTTCAACTAAATAGAAAATTTTCCCGGGTAAAAAGTTATTTTGCCAATATGGGGTAACCACTTATTTCCTAACTTCTGAGTAACCACTTATTCTATCTTTGTGAGTAACTTATTCTTATTCTTTCACTATGGGTAACTCGTTATTCGCACCTTTTTTGTAAGCGAGAGGGTAATGACCACCCATGAATTTTTGGACATCGCGAACAAAAGTAAATAGCAGAGCTTCGAATTCAGAATTTAAAAATGTTCATATACCATTGCATTTAACCATTCGTAGAGAATTCATTCACAAGCTTCATTCCCAAGACTTTAATAGGTATTGAATGAATTCCCAACTTGAACCATTCAAATCGCATGTTCATTCACCATTTTACTAATTGAATAAAGAAATTTTATTATCATTCACTTAGTGCAGTGTAGTTTAAAACAGATAATCAAAACCAAAACACACAAGCTAGTTATAACAAAGCATACAATACTAGTTAGTTATGTTAGATGAATTTTAAATGTTTTTTATTTGTATTATGCTAATATTTGAGCATATAATTGCAAATTAAAATTTTTCATTTGACTAAGTGAATGAAAAGAAATCATTTTTCATTCACCTTTTATCTAAATGAATTCAGGTTAATTTGGTTTCATTTAATTAGAATTCAATAAAAATAGAATTAATTCATATAATTTAAAGCTATCGGGAATTAAGCTATCGAATTAATACTATAAGAATGCTATTATGGAATGAAATTTAACCCAAATTTCATTAATTTTTATAAAGTGAATTAAAGATTTAAGCCTTTTAAACCTTTGGTAAAAGCCTGGTAAGTAGTGAAACCCTTTTGCTCGAGGAGTTTTAATGAAATTTTTCATTAAACTAATGAAATTTTCTTAACAAAATAAATAAAAAAATCTTAAAATTGATGGAAAAGCTTCATATACTTTATGAAACTTTTTCATTGAATGTATGATACTTTTCATAAATAAAAGGAAATTTCCATATATTCAGTTAGAATATTGTTCGTCATATGATATCGTTAATCGTCATATTAGATTTTATTTGTTGTTTCTAAAAGGTTGATAATTTTTATGATAGACAATACAATTATTTCGTAGGCATCACCCCAACTCTTCAATTGTCCGCAATAGCAAAATGATAGCTCGGGCATTACTTATGGATGAGATGGTTATCCTAAGACCATTAAATTTAAAAAAGTATTTAAGAAGGTCTGTTAAGAGATTTTAAAAGTAGTGCCCTTAAGTTTAAAAAAGAAGAAAATTGTAGTATTCACTTTAAAATAAAAGGTAAGTTTTATAGTCAGAACTAAGCACGATTCTTTTGTTAAATATATCTTAAGTAAATCGTTTGAAACCTATATTTGTTCTGACAATAAAACTGGCCCTAAATACTAACTTTTCGGTAAAATGCCTCAAAACACTTGTTTAATTGCAAAAAATAGTTAATAGTTTCATATTAATTCTGCAAAAAAGCGCATTACAAAAAAATTTTGAAAATTATCTCTTGAAAAAATGAATAACCTCTCAGGTTTCCTGCTTAAGAGAGATTCTTGAATCCAAGAATCTACACAAAATCTCAAAATTAAAAATGTTTGTTTAATGTCAAATTCTAAAATGTCGTTTACTAAATTATTAATGTTTTCCATTATAGCATTATTTGAAAAAAAAAAAATTGTTGGTCCTCAAGGGGGGGGGGGGCTTCAGCCCCCATAGCCCCACCCCTTGTATCCGCGCCTGATTTTAAGGCTTGGTATCTTTTGTAATATTAAACAATGATTAAGAAGAAAATCATTGTTTAGATCTTAATTACAGCAACTTGTCGAATTTTAATCTCTGATTCTGCCCTAAACATTTATTAAATTTAATTACAGAAATTTCCGCGATTAAGCCCTTAAACATAGATTTTTTACCCTACAATTGACGTTAGTACTTACATTTTTTACTAATGTTGGTAACTTTTTAAAAAGGTTTACGTAGACCAATTATTTTCTAAAATAAATACCAAACAATATCTCATTATACCCTCTAAATGATGTTCATTTTTAGTAACTTGCCTAATAATGTATATCTTCTGTAAAAAGACCAATTTTAATTAGGAAAGTATTTGGGGGAAATTATAATAATACGACATAATATTGGATTCTGTGCGAATGTTTTGTTAGAATCGGTCATAATATTGATATTCCTTTAGTACAAACAAGCCACGATTCGTGGGAGCAAAAGGTATTTAAGGTGTCTCAGAACAATTTTGCAGTTCTGCTTTTTTGAATTGCAAATAATTTAAATTGTCGAATATTCTGGGAAGATATGAGATATATGAAGATATAACACCAGGCCATATGTAAGTCGCTCAATTACTGTTAAATGCCCTCTCATTGGCTCCGGTAAGACCTTAAATTTCAGTTAATGGGTATAATCAGGCTCTATGCAAGATGCTCACGTACTGTTAACCGCTCTCTCACTGGCTCTGGCTGAGATTTCAAGAAGTTGAATTGCAGCTAACGGGTTTAGTTTTTTTATTACATTTTTTCTTGTTATGCATATTTATTGAAACAATTTTTAATATTTAAAAATCAATTTCATCAATTTTTACTATATATCATCAATTTTTACTATATATCAAAATTTACCCATAAATCTTAACCTACCACATGTCCATAGGTGACCATATCTTGAAATGTCGGACAGAGCCAATTAACAGAGGTTAAGATTTATACATATAAAGGGTTCTTCAATAAGAGCGCTACAAAAGTTTTTTTTAAATAAAACAAAAACGGTTTTCGATATCAATGAAATTCTTTATTCCTGTGAAAGTACCTTCGATGCCACTATGTATGGAAATCGATCTCTTTTGCATGGCCACCACGGGCACGCTTGCAGAAGTCCAGACGCTGAACCCACACCCAGGAAAAAGATTGGTTGGAATTCGATCAAAACCATTAAAATGAATTTGCCAGGACGTTATTTTATTTGCAGTTGCCTATAATTAAATACTACACCAAAAATATTTTACTAGGTATTAAAAATAGGGAAAATGAACTAAAAGACAATCGTTTTAACAATTTATTGGTATCTCCAATCAATTTTAAAATTAGTATCAGTTTAGTAATTCTATGCAGTAGAAGCAGCCATTTATTTAGTGTATATACAAGAAAATTGGTGTTACCTATAACCTTTATCAAAAAAATTTCAATATTCGAAAGTGGTAACTACAAATACGGGTATCTTAATCAAATATGACCTTAAAGTCGAGTTTCTGTAGAACCAACCGAATTGTGGATTTTATTGATAACACACACAACTATTGATTGGTATTGGTAAACGAATCTTTTACTATATTTGTTTCCCAAGCAAAACATATAAATTCAAAATTAGACTTCAAAATTAATAAGTGTTTGTGGTATAGTCGGTAGGGAGTTGGACTAGTACGCCGGATTTCCGAGTTCAAATCCCGGAAAAGACAAAAATTTATGTTTTTTTTTAAATTAAAATAAAATATTCATATGTATAAACAGTAAATATGGCTAAAAAAATTAAAAGTAGTTGTGGTGCAGTGGGTATGAGTGTGAACTATTAACCTGAATGGCCGGGTTCAATACCAGAAAATTCAAAAAAAGTTTTTTAATTTCAATAAAATTTTGTGGAACATAATAATATTTATGTGGAACATAATATTGAATTGGACAACCGAATATTGGCTTTCATGACGAAAAATATAATTTAATATAAAGATAGTTGTCGTAACCGCACGAATTCGATTGGCAACAAATTCGGTGGCCACAACTGAGACTGTTTCTGGGTGCAATTTTCGACGGTTTTCAAGCATAAATCGGCATATATTCGTACGAAGTTCATCAATCGTCGCTGGCTTGTTGGCATAGACCATAGATTTGACGTAGCCCCACAGGAAATAGTCCAACGACGTCAAATCGCACGGCCGAGGCGGCCAATCGACTGGACCATTTCGTGAGATAACACGTTCTCCAAACTTGGTTTGCAATAAATTGATTGTGACATTCGCTGTGTGGCTTGTGGCGCCGTCCTGTTGGAACCACATGTCCTCCAAGTCCATATCATCCAATTGGGGCCAAAAATATTCGGTTATCAGTGAACGATAGCGATTCCCATTCACAGTAACGTGCCGGTCTTGATCATCACGGAAGAAGTACGGCCCAATGACGCCGTCGGCCCATAAACCGCACCAAACCGTAATTTTTTCGGGATGCAATGATGACTCATGGAGTACGTGTGGATTTCTGTCTGACCAATAACGCATATTTTGTTTATTGACGAAGCCATTCATTATGACGACCATAAATTGGACGTAGCGCACTTAACGTTGAGGCCACTGACTGCGAATGTCGGTAGTAAATTTTAATAATTTCGACTCGTTGTTGGCTCGTATATCTTTCCATCATGAAATGGCAAACCTAACTGAAGAGAAATGTCAAAAGAGCGGCAAGAAATATGGCGTCGTTTGCTGTCCCTGTCTTTCTACTTTTGTAGCGTCCCTGTTGAAGAACCCTTTACTTGAGATTCTAATGTAATGACAATTTTTAAGTACGTCATATATTTTTCCACCGAGGAGTATTTTCGGATTCATATCTTTTATTCTCCACAAAATTTATAAATTTTGATTTTTTTTTAATCAACACAAAATTCGGCAGAAATAACTCTACCAAGATATCTTAGAAATAGAATAAAGAAAATCAATACATAGTTAGAAATTTACATTATATTTTTCTTGGGAGATGTCGCTGTATGTGTATATTAAATTTTATCAAGATATGTTTCCTAAACCAATAACAAATAATATACAGCATTATTGTGATTCGTTTTCTTTTGGACCTAATTTTCTAATTATTTCAAACTATAAAGTTTGGATTGAATGTATCAAAAAACATCAAAAATCATCTTATCCTTCATAAACATTTCTTAATAACACCTTACTGGACGAAAAACAAAATTTACAATTATACACACTTACCCAATGAAAAAAATTAAGATATGAATGTAGCATGTAAAAATACACTTCCTATTTGAGGCATTTAGTGATTGCAGATTTTAAAAACAACAATTTAGTCATCTATTGTATAATTTTATCACCCCGTGTCATGCGTAAAAATCAATAACGAACTCTTATTTCGCTAGTTTTCAAAACATTTTTATATTCTTTTAATACTTATTTATTTTGTCAAATGAAAAAATTTAAAATTAACAAATCATTGATTAAATTGTAATAAGTTGCCAATATTATTTTAAGTAAGTTTAAGGTTTAATCAATGATTTCTTAATCAATAATTAAGGTAAAATAATCATTGGAGATAAGATACCAGCCCCTAAAATTTTTTTAAAGAAATTGAAAATAATCGACGATTGGACTTTAAGATTTTATTAAAAACATATTGGAGATTAAAAACTACAAAAATTGTAGGAATTCCTTTTTTAATTTTACTGGTTCAGAGATTTAATTTTAGCGGATTTTGGGAAAACAGCGATTTTTGGCATTTATTTAGCTTTAAGGCAAGTTTTTCTTTTTTCTTCTTCCAATTCCAAATAATTTTGGTCGGAATATAGCAACGCAAGGTGAAATACTTCAATCCTGAAAATTAGTGCAAAATATAAATACTCGTACATTAAATTGTCCCTTTGTAAGGTTAGGGGTGAAATTTTAGGAGATTTTAATTTTTAAAACATATTAATATAATAGATACTCCTGAGCGGATATAGACGGAACTTCTTGATATTATTTTTATAAATCTAAAAATAATATTTTTAAATTAATTTCAGAAAATTAACCCTTAAGTGATGTGGGGGCATATTTGACCCTATGATGAAAATAGACTAATTATCTCATTATTTAGCTCTCGAATTGTTCTTGGCTTATTGACGTACACTTTTTCTTTTAAATATCCCCAAAGAAAGAAGTCCAACGGTGTCAAATCATGGTGGCGATGTTTAGCCACGACGTGAGATAACTCGGCCATTGAATTTCTCGCGCAAAAGAGCCATTGTTTCGTTAGCTGTGCGGCAAGTATCACCATCATGTTAGAAGCACATATCGTGCAGGTCCATATCCTCAATTTCATACAGACCTGCCGATTGTGGACAAATTTGGTTGATTATGTTGAAGCCTTTTCGTGAAAAATCTAAAACACGCGTTTTTTTACAAAAAGTGTAATATTCAAAAATGTTTGTTGAAATATTTAAAGTTGTATTCTCGCAATAACATTAATTTTGAGGACAATAAATGTATAATTCATAGTTTACATAATTTTTTTTTCATGCACATTAAAATAATTAAAAAAGAAACATATTTTTCAATAAAAATCACCTTTTGTAAATAAATTTTTTTTGTTATTTTTCTTAAAATGTACACGCCTGTAGAAATCATATATAAAAAATGGTTAAAATTTAAGAGATGATACATTTAAGGGTTAAATTAATAGTACATAAATAAACAAATGTACATTTCTATAATTTCTTGGTACGATTTGTAAAGGTTTTCATGAATGTTTTTCAATGCTTCCAATTTGAATTAGTATAGTACTGTCGCATTTCTTCAAATATTCATAAAACCTGTGAAAATTCATATCAAAATTTTACTTGAATCTAATATTATCGGAAATAGAACTAGAAATAGTTTCTGGATTCAATTTTTTTTCTGTCGTCCACTGCGCCTTGATTAAAAACAAAACTTCACAAAAAAGATAAAAAAGCATTCTGAACTTAAAGTTAGTAGTTCCTGAATAAACAAACAAAAAAAGCGCAATGGACGGTAAAAAGAAATAAATTGAATCCAGAAACTATTTCTGATATTATTAGAGTCAAATATAATTTTGATATGAATTATCAAGAGCTTCATGAATATTTTTCAACGCTTCCAATTTGAATCCATATATTACTGTCGCATTTCTTCAAATATTCATAAAATTCTTGACAATTCATAGCAAAATTATATCTGACTCTAATAATATCAGAAATAGTTTCTGGATTCAATTTATTTCTTTTTGGCGTCCACTGTTAAAAGTTTTTTCATTTCATAGCAAACATTATTTTTAATAAAAAAAATCGTACCAAAACTTGTTATCAGTCATGTTAATTGAATTTAATTTTTTACATAACTTACAGAATTCCTTCATTAAATAAATTTTCATCATTACAAGCAATTTTAATATTTTTTTTTTAATTCAACTGTTGGCTCACTGCTGATAAGCTTCAAATTTGGCAATTACAGTAAATGAAATAACAGTGACAAAACAGCGATGCCAACAATTCAAAAAAAAGGTATGGAGAAAAGTGCAAAAAGTAGGACAACCCGGGCACTTACTGAAAAAGAAGGAAGACTGCCCCGGACGCCCAAAAAAGAGGACGGTGTCCGGGGAAAAGAGGACGGATGTCAACCCTACTCACTATTGACATCGTGCATTATGGTTGGACCACCCTTTACATTCCCTAGAGTTTCCAAGTTTTTATGTGGTTGAATAAAGAAAAATTGTATTAAGTGACACTTTGCCGTCACGAAAAATGTAAACAAACTCTAGTTTGTGAATGGGAGTGGCACTTAACATGTTTTTTCCCTTTGCTTAAATTCATAACGGTACTTTTCAGAGTCACAAAATTTTAGGATATGATGCAATTGATTGAGGACTATAGATTTTTATCAAAAAAACGAAAATCCATAATCATGTCACTTAAGATTTTTTGGCGGGCATGGCTCAATATGTAACCACATATTTTTTTAATTTTTTGTATGTTGCCGTGTAAATATACTTGTGCGCAGCAGGTCAATTATATTTTTATCTATTAAATGTAACATGTCGAGATAGCTCAGATGATAGAGCTATCGACTAGCAATCTGGAGTTCCAGGTTCGATTCCCATCTAGACTTGCCACCTTTTGAAATTTCCAAAAAGGGACGCCACTAAAAAGCATAAAAAAATTCAAACAAATTCACTTAGGGACATTAACAATAAACAAATTTACCTAAAGTTTGAGCTAACTTAGAGTTACAGATGTCAAGTTCCATACAAATTTGAATTTTTTAACTTTCAGTTTGTCTTAACTTTTTCTTTCTTCTATATTTTACTTAAAAAATACGATATTAATATAGGGCAAGATTGAAGAATACTTTCAACAGCTGGAAATAATTTAAGAAATTGAATATGTGAATGTTCTGGAAAATGGTTATATCCAATTATAATCAGTTGCCATAAAAAATAAAAAAAAAACTTTCCAGTTCTGCAAGGTTTTTAGTATTTGAAGAAAATTAACTAAAAACTTCAATAACAAAACTTTCTACATTGAACGATAAGGTTTTTAGTGCTTTATGCAAAATATGAACATGACAATGTGCAGCAATTGAATTCGGTAAATTCAGTATTCGTTTCAGATGTTGAAATACTGATTTAAATTTTCCATAGTTAACGGATGCATTATTTGCTCCCTATGCTACTAATTTATTATTAGGCAACATTCCAGATTTTTCTAGGCACTCAATCAACTTCGCTGCTATGGCTTCCAATTAAATGTTGTTGATCCTTTCTTAATTCAAAAATATAATAAAATTGGAACATGAAACAGTTTTTTATTTCCCTTGTTTGAACAACAATTTCCTCAGCCTTCGTTCGGCCGCAGTGCAAACGTTGGCTTTTTTCGAATCAATAATTTATACACCCAGAAAACAGTCTCAGTTGTGGCCACCGAATTTGTTGCCAATCGAATTCGTGCGGTTACGATAACTATCTTTATATTAAATTATATTTTTCGTCGAGAAAGCCAATATTCGGTTGTCTTATTCAATATTATGTTCCACATAAATATTATTATGTTCCACAATATGTTATTGAAATTAAAAAACTTTTTTTGAATTTTCTGGTATTGAACCCGGCCATTCAGGTTAATAGTTCACACTCTTAGCCACTGCACCACAACTACTTTTAATTTTCTTAGCCATATTTACTGTTTATACATATGAGTATTTTATTTTAATTAAAAAAAAAAACATAAATTTTTGTCTTGTCCGGGATTTGAACTCGGAAATCCGGCGTACTAGGCCAACTCCCTACCGACTACACCACAAACACTTATTAATTTTGAAGTCTAATTTTGAATTTATATGTTTTGCTTGGAAAACAAATATAATAAAAAATTCGTTTACCAATACCAATCAATAGTTGTGGGTGTTATCAGTACAATCCACAATTCGGTTGGTTCTACAGAACTCGACTTTATGGTCATATTTGATTAGGATACCCGTATTTGTAGTTACCACTTTCGAATATTGAAATTTTTTTTGATAAGGGTTATAGATAACACCAATTTTCTTGTATATTCACTAAATAAATGGCTGCTTCTACTGCATAGAATTATTAAACTGATACTAATTTTAAAATTGATTGGAGATACCAATAATTTGTTAAAAGGATTGTTTTTTAGTTAGTTTTCCCTATTTTTAATACCTAGTAAAATATTTTTGGTGTAGTATTCAATTATAGGTCACTCTAAATAAAGTAACGTCCTGGCAAAGTAATTTTAATGATTTTGATCGAAACCCAACCAATCTTTTTCTTGTGTGTATTTTTAACAGGTTTTGTACCACGTTAATGCTATTTCAGATATTTTAGCTTTATCCTCATCAATTGTATTGTGATTTGTAAACAACTTTGTCAGCCTAGTAATAACGTTCATTGCATTTATGAGTTGTATATGTTTTCTGGAATTTGCATGTTTATCATTGCAACTCCTTAAAATTTTACTAAAAAAATTAGCTTGCGCAAATATTACAATAAGCACTCATTTCATCATCCGGCGTATTCCTTAACCAACTCTGGAAATCTGGTAATTTTAACCAATCTGGTTAAAATGTGCAATTTTTTGCTTTTCCTGTGTTGCTGCCGATTCACTTATATTTGATATTTTTTTCAAAACGGGACAAATGGAGTGCCGTTCAGGATATCGCCGGGACACGGGACATTCCACTCTAAAACTGGTCTGTCTCGACGAAAACTGGACGGTTGGCAAGTCTATTCCCATCACGAGCAAATTTTATTTAAAAAAAAAAATTTAAACTTATCAAACTTATTTTTTTGAAAATCCATTTTTGGACTAGTTACCATTACCAGGTATATACACACAGAAAATAAATTGGTTGGAATTCTATCGGAACCAACGAAATTTTTCAGTTATTCAATAATTTTAATTACAGTTACTTATAATTCATTATCAGAAAAGTTAAATTTTATTCTGAACAGAAAATAGATACGATTAACCAAAACACAGTTACATTATCCAAAATATTGGCTTTTCTAATCAATACTGAAAAAATACTAAAAAATCAATACATTACCTTCAATACCAATAACTACACCCAAAATAATACGTCTGTTGGCTGGACAGAAAAATTTGTTACTTTAACAAAATTTATTCCTGTTTTTTGGCTTAAAATAAAATTTGTTGATTTTAATAAATTATTTTGTTAAATTTAACAAATCTAAATTTAAGTAAAAATTTGTAAAGCTACAGTTTTATCTGTAATTATACTGAGTCGTAGAGTTTATCCAAATGTAGGGTCGTGGGATCCTCCCCGGGCCTAGTTCATATCATGTGAGGGCATATAAGGGCACTCCCGTGGATCAAAAATTTTGCTCGTTTTGCCCTATCTCGGTTAGTTTTCGAGATATGGGCCATTTTATGAAGTGAAAAATTTTTATTAAAAACTTCCGAGGCAGGCACGTAGCTAGGAATTTATTTCGGGGGGGGGGGGGGGCTTTTTAAAAAATGTTTGGTTAATTTGTCCCGTGTTTTTTTTTGTATACTAGGGAAAACTATGTCCACAGTTGAAAAATGTATAACCCTTACCAAAAACTCGTTATTTTAGGTTAAGTGTGCGCCTTTACTTTTTTTGTGTAAAGTTCAGTAAGCACAAAATCCTCACTTTAAATGACAAAATTACCCAAAAGTACTGGAACGCACAAAATCACTTTTCCAGCCCAAAACTTAGTCAAAAGAATAAAATTAAAATGCATGTAGTTTTAGGCTGAAAAATCGCACAGATGCACATATTTTTTGCATTTAAAAAATTTTTTTAACTTTGTTCAGTTAATTTTTATATATAAAAGTTTTATTATGCGTATTTCTTTGCTTAATTCAAATTCTAAATTTTTTCACAATGGTATTATTTGTTTATCATTACACCATCTATCCCTTTTACAAATTTTCCGAAGTTAATAGTAAAAAGAGAAACACAAATACGCCATTTTGAGCGCTCTTATTTGCCCAATTTTCGAATACGGGAATCCCAGAAAAGACATAAAATTATGTTTTTTTTTTAATTAAAATATTCATATGTATAAACATATTTAATGCTAAGAAAATTAAAAGTAGTTGTGGTGCAGTGGGTAAGAGTGTGAACTATTAACCTGAATGGCCGGATGCAATACCAGAAAATTCAAAAAAAGTTTTTTAATTTCAATAAAATTTTGTGGAACATAATATTGAATTAGGCAACCGAATATTGGCTTTCACGACGAAAAATATAATTTAATATAAAAATAGTTGTCGCAACCGCACGAATTCGATTGGCAACAAATTCGGTGGCCACAACTGAGACGGTTTTCTTGGTGTAAGAATGGCACTTTCTAAGATCTAAACTAAATTATATATTTCAAGTGTAATTTAATTTCTATATGACTTCCATTTTAAAAAATTTTAGTTTCTTTGTCAATATTTAAAATTTTTTGGCTTCCGTTTCCGATATGGAGTAGGTATGTTGTTTTACCCATTTTTCGGCAAGCATCGACTCCGTGGGAATTTTTAGGTTCCAATACTAAATGAAAGTAAAATTCCAGAGGATTTTGGAAAGTTAAATCGGTTGCACACAGAAAAAAGATCTGTTGGAATTCGGCTAATATTACTGTACTTTGGTTATTCAACAAATATTTAAGTTGTATTTTTGTAAATTATGCAAATTGAACTGATATTTCAGTTTTGTACAAAATTAAAAATTATCACAATAAATTTACTGTGTCTGTAACAAACAACTTGCTATCCAAACTAAATTGGAAATTATTATACGGTTAGCACAACTTTTGGTCAAAATAATTAACATTTTTGCCCCACTGACTATTTCCTTAGTTATTCCACTCAACTTTCAATTTAAAAGAGGATTATTAAGACTTTCAGTGGATACAACTATTAGTCAATAGTCAGAACACCCAATCTTTGGTCATTTGCCATTTCTGTCAAATTATTTATTTAAAAATTACTAAAAGTAAAATTTATTTGAAAAAAATTTATTAAAAAAAAAAATAATAAATACCTAAAAATTAAACCGCAACATACGATAAAAAAAAAAAAAATCAAGATGAAATATGTGAAAACTATCGTAAGTTCTGATTTCCTTGTAATTCGAATATTTATTCTAATTGATGATTCTTTTGCAGCACCATTATCTAAATAAAATTTGCGAGCCGATAACTTAAAAACTCGTGGAACTACAATAATCAGTTTCGCAATGAAGCGCTGCAAAATATTTTAATTAAATTGTGAACTCAGCAATTTATCTTTGGTGTGTTAGAAAATACACATTCGGGTTGTATATTTCAAAAATTAAATATACTTTAAAGTTTCTGCAAAGTGATCCATAGTTTCTCTGAAGCCACAAATTTATAAATCATAAGTTTACCCAAGAAAAAATGCTACGAATTAAAGAGGTAACAAGAGATTCCTGAAAAAAATAATTTTTAGAATCTGATTTATTTTCTAAGATCTGAGATTTTCTCTACTACAAAATCCTGAGAATTTCCGCTTTTATAAAAGAATAATTGTAGAAAATTATACTTATTATGAGGGATAGTTATTAGTATCAGAATATTTGTCAAAAAAAACGCATCATCAGGAAACTAATTTTTAAATCTCTTTGTTCTCTTTGTGGTTAAATTGTAGTAGTTAAATATTTATTTTAAAATTTATTTGTTTGCATAAATATTATATATAAAAATTTTAAATATTTAATATAAATAAAACAAAAATAAATTTGAAAATTTTGTTTTTAATTGGAAATAGTGTCCGAAATTTTTGAATTCGATTATAAGCACTGAATTATTTTTTTTTTATTTTGGTATACATTAGCATACCCTTACCATTCAGGTATCCTGATCGATATATCACTAAATTTAAAGAAAGTTGTCGTAACCGCATTAATTCGATTGGCAACAAATTCGGTTATCACAACGAATCTGTTTTCTGGGTGTGTATATTTTATAGCCTCATGAAATATCTATGTGGCGCGAAACCCCAAAAATATAGCTAGAAACTCTCTCGCGTTCACGAATAAGTTAAATTTCAAATGTTCCTTTCGGTTCTTTTATTTTATTCGGAATTATCAAACAAACCATTGCCATAATATAATCTTATACTGATAGAAAAAATCCTGTAAAAATAGCAAACAAAAGATACTCAAAATTATTTAAAAGGGGCACTGCAAAGAAAGCTTTTGAAATTAGTAAATCCTTTTTGCTAATTTTAGTGAGATAAGAACAGCAAAATGCAACTGTTAAGTGTACGAAATTTTAGTATATTTTTGAGCTAAATTTTGTTTAAGTGAATTGCAAATTTAGCTTGCTAATATCGGCAAAGAAATGTTGATGAATATTAGTAGAAATCGTTATATATTCAAAAGTTGATTTATCTTCAAATTTAATTGGGTTGAATACAAATAACGGTCTCTCCTGAAATATTTGCTAGAAAATAGTAGACTGCTTTCTGCAGTGTAGATTATTTTTATTCGCATTAAGAAATTAAAAAAAAACTGAAAACTTAAAATTGTTTGTGATGTTTTAGTCGACTAATATCCAGGAAAATTTTTCTTTCCGTTTGTACTTTTTGAATGTTTAGCAAATGTTCCGCTGAGTTCAGCTTTTTTTCTGCTACATTTTTTGAAGTATTTTATATTAGTGTATGAACAATTAAAAAAATTTCTCTAATGAACTAGTGAACTGAAAGAACACACTAGCTCAAAAATAAAATTGATTGAAATGAACTGTGAACTATAATGCCCAGTTCTAGTTATTTTTATTCCGATTGTTTGTTTTTACAAAATGTTTTATTTTGTATTGAAATTTCCGGGTGTCCTGACATTTTTACTCACAATTTCTAAACCGATTACGACAATTTTTAACTCCAAACTGGTTATAACAAACAATTTAAGATACTAAAGTGTCTATAGTACGATGCTAACCTTAGTAAAAAATGTATTTATTGCGATAATTTTTGCAAATGGAAACAGTTTTGCAAGAATAGTTTTTAGAGGCGACCCTATATTATACTAAAAGTTGGACTTTGGGGACATCTTGGAAAGGTATGCTGCCATACAAAATTTTTAAAAAATAGCGATTTTAACGATGAATACATTTTTTTTGTTGTAATATTTTCCTTTTAATTGCTTCTTTACTAAGTCATAGCTTTTATTAAGGCCAATTTTGCTTTCATCGATTCAATCGGCTAAAACATTTAAAAACCGTAAAAATCAATATAAAACGCGAACAAAGGTTTTAATATCAAGTTTTATTCATCAAATTTTAAGCCTAAATGTGAATACAGGTTCCGTGCCTACATTTCACCACAAAAAATTTATATGGATTGCACTTAAAAATTATTGTTTATAAAAAACTAAATGGAAAACCGCAAAATTTTAAAGACATTTAGCGAAAAATCTGTACCTTAGATCGAAAAACAAAGTACGCTATTGTAATCAGCATGCCCGAGATATATAAAACTGCTGGTCAGATCTCCATTAATTTTTTGAGTGTCATGCAGTGTTATTTATACCAATTTCATTGTACTAAAATTATTGATATTTAGTAAATTTTTAACTTATTTTAGCAACTCGATTTCAAATTGCAGTTAACAACAATTTTTCTAAAATTTATTTAAAATCAGTAAACATATGTTGCTAAAATTAGCAAAAAAATACCGCTGGACTCAAAACAGTTAAATTTCCCATAATAACGGCAAAATTTTCAGTAGCCATTACGGGCTATTTTGTTGAGTGTAGTAGCTTGTGCCTACAAGCAGGAAACCTGTAATTTTTATGGAAAACCAAGGGTTAATTCATCAATTTTATATTTAAATTATAACAAATCTGACGAAAAATATTAATAGTAACAATATAAAAAAGCCACATATCAATTAAAAGGTGCGAAAAAAATTTCAGTTTCCTATTTGCAGGCACATTTTATAAAGTTTTTTTCAATAAATTGGAGGATTGTATTCTCTTTATTTTCTAACCTCTTTGATTATGCCTAGCACACATAACTAATAAGGATTTTTACAAAAACGCCTTTAAAAAAACATTTTCTTTGGGCACCAAACAGCTTAAGAATTTTTTTTAGAAAACAGTTTTCGCAACTGGATTTTGAGTCCATTTTATTTATGAAAACTTCAGAAACTTGGCCACTTGCTATTTGATTTTAACTAAAAATAAATATTTTTTATTAAATTTTTTAAAAAACATTTTTGTTTTCGACGTATTTTGTTACGTTTTAAATTTGTCAAATCATTTCGGGGGGGGCTCGACCCGCAAGCCCCCCCCCCCCTAACTACGTTCCTGGTCCAAGGCCCCGCCAAGGTCAATTTTATGATAGAGATAACCCCTTCCGCTGGAGTATTGTACAGTTAGGGGAAGTCGAAATTTTCATCAATTTTGCTCTATCTCTCTTAGTTTTCGAGATATGGGCAAATTTAAAAAATCGGGAGTGAAAGAAATGGCGCCATCTTTAATACTTCGGATACATTGGTGGCGCCATCTACAGGGTAATAACAGAAACATGAAAATATTATATTTTAACAATAAATTTTGTAAAATTTAACGAACGGGTTCTTAAAAATTAGTTATAAATAGTTTTGAAAATTAACACTCAAAATTAGTTAAATTACTGAGGATTTTTAGTATTGTGTTAAACGAAGGCTTTGCTTAAATCAGTCAGAAATGAATCTTTGCCTAAATCAGTTTTTCAACCAAAAATTTGTTAAAAATTAGTCAAATCGATTTGAAACCGGTTTGACAGATTTTTCTATTGACATATTACTTTAAGTGTACCAGTTTATCGAAGATTTAGTCATTTGAATAAAATATCTGCAGCAAACGTCTAGTATCAGTTGTGTTTCGATTAATTCTACACCCAAAAAAAAAGTCAGTAAAGTCAGCAAAAAATGTTGCTGTGTCAGCAAATTTTTAGTCAGGAGCGTGCTTGCAAAAAAGTTGGTAATTTCAGCAAAAGGTTTACTGAAAATCAGCGAGCTGATTTTTACAAAAAAAATAGTAATCTTCAGCAAAAGTTTTACTAACATTTAATCGACTGCAAATGAAAAAAATCCTTGCTAAAATCAATAAACTTTTTGCTGAATATTAGTAGACTGAAAAAAACTCAAAAAACTTGTAGCGAAATTTTACTTTAGTTAATTTATTTGCTGAAAATTTAAATATAGAATATGTGTAGAGTTGTTTTTCTTTTTTTGTCATTTCCGTTTCCAGACAAGCTGCGACATCTACATCTTGTCTATCTGGTTGTCGTCCACGCTATGCATGCGGTTATCAGCACAATTTTTGTAGCAAAATAAATTAGTAAAACATTAGTTCAAAATTAGTTTAGTGCTAAAAAAATATAACTAAAATTTTTGCCCAAAACGGAATTTCAGCAAAAAAAATTTGCTGAAAACTAGTACACTTGATATCCAAGACGTTTTACTAATTTTTCTACTATTTTATTTTTTTGAGTGTATCACTCTATCAAAAGTATTGGTGTTTCCAATCACTTTGAATTTTTTTTTTTGTCAACTTCAGTGCCATTAACCATTAATTTATATTATTTTGGTAATTATAATAATATATTGAGACAACAAACAGAAATTTTACTTCGCATAATAAAATTTTGGAATGTATCATATCTTTTCGTTTCATACATAGGGTAAAAGGGGGATCCTTCGCACCTTTTTTTCAAAGCACTGTTAGTTCTTAACCACTAATTATTTTTGAACAAATAATTCCAAATTGAAGATTTACATAGTTATTTGAATTTCTTCTATTATTTGTTTAATGATTTTCAAAGTAACCCAAATCGGCGAAACTGTCCCAAACTTGGTGGATATTCGCCAAAAGAAATTATTTTAGCAAAAAATTTGTTAATACAGCAAAGCCAATATTTTAATGATTGAAATAAATAATTTGGAATGAGGTCTTTAAGATATGTGATTCTTTTTAATTAATAAATCTTCACCATATTAAAAAAAAAATAATTTGCAATTACAGTAGTTTTGATTTAACTGCATTTTTGTTAAGTGCCCATTTGCTTTAACTGCACAAAATTTTAATTTCGTTTCTATTTTACAAAATTATGTACGCAATTGTCTTCTTTAAGTGCACTATTTGTACCAGCGCATTTAAGATAACTGCCTCATATTTTTGGCACTTTTATATTATTTTCATAAAAAAAGTTCACCGTTAGCTGCCTCTTGTGTTTTAATTCTAGGAAAAGAAAACATATATAATATAAATGTGTTGTCAACTTTTTTTGTGATAAAAATATCCTACTTTAATCGTTTTTTTACCATAACAATCGCAAGATCTGGTGCAAAGCACAAAGTTGTCATCATTATCTTCATTTTTTTTGTTTGTTTTCAGCCTGCATTGGTAGACCTGCATATTAAGGCAGGTAAACAATTTGACTTAGCTGCGTTTTTGGCTTACCTGCACAAAAATTCTTGCAAAAGTTGGTTGTGCAGCTAAGTCAAAATTACTGTATAATAAAGTGACTCTTCAAAATTCTAAAAATTTAAAATATTAGTATAAATTTAAAAATGAATACGATTGTCCTAATTTACAATTATACATATTTTATAGATATAGAAAATTCTTATGGAGCATTTTAAGCCGCGATGCAGAAAGTCTTTGTAGCTCCAGCGGCTATCTGGTGATTGTACCCCAGAGCCAACCACTAACATAAAATTAATATTTTTTCACACTTTTTAAGCATTTATTAAAATCAAATTATTATCATTCGAAAGAGTAGAGTTATAGGTCTAATATAATAAAACATTATTTAGTTATCACACGATTTGAAGTTATTCGAAAATGTGATTGCTTCGTATTACCCTACACTTAAAATAATACGTCAGTTAGTTGAGATTTTAGTTATCTTCATTTAACACAATACTAAAAATCCTCTGTACTTTAAGTAATTTTGAGTGTTAATTATCAAAATTATTTAAAATTAATTTTTAACAAACCATTTGTTAAACTTTACAAAAATTATTGTTAAAATATAATATTTTCATGTTACTGTTATTTTCCGGTAGATGACGCCACCAATGTATCCGAAGTTTTATAGATGTCGCTATTTCTTTCGCTCCCGATTTTTTAAATTTCCCATATCTCGAAAACTAAGAGAGATAGAGCAAAATTGATGAAAATTTCGACTACCTCTATCCGTATAATACCCCAGCGAAAGGGGTTGTCTCTATCCAATAATGGATCTTGGCGGGGCCTTGCATCCTCGGAAATTTTTAATAAAAATTTTCCACTTCATAAAATGTGCCATATTTCGAAAACTAAGCGAGATAGAGCAAAACGGACAAAATGTTTGCTCCATGGTTGTGCCTTTATATGCCCTCACATGATATGGACTAGGTCCGGAGAGGGTCCTAACTACGGCTCAGTATAATTACAGATAAAACTGTAGTTTCAAGAATTTTTTTAGTTAAATTTATATATGTTAAATTTAACAAAAAAAGTTTTAAAATCAACAAATTTTATTTTTAGGAGTGTAATCCTTCAAATCTGAAAATTTTGTAAGAAAAAAACAACAATTAAATAAATAGTTGTGTTTACTTTTATTATTTTGTCTGATAAATAAGAGTATTAAAAGTATATAAGAACAAATCCATTTCATTTTGTGGTCCAGTCCGATCTTAGCGTTTTTCCGTATGCCTTCCATTAAGTTTTTGACAGTGCTGTTTGTTATTGCTTTGGATACAACTTTCCACTTTTTTCAAAATTATTTATATAATTAGCAGTCTGTTTGGTCTTCTTTAACTTTGCTTTTATTAGAGTCCAATACCTTTCAATGGGTCGACATTGTGGAACATTTGGTGGGTTCATGTCTTTTTAAAAAAATTTAATATTATTAGCTCTGAGCAGATTTAAGGTAATTGAAGCATAGTGAGCTGAGCCAAATTAGGCCAGAATAGAGTAGATCTACCATGTTTTTTTAGAAAAGGTATTAATATTATTTTTAGGCGCTCTTCCCTGTACACATCTCCGTTAATTGTACCTGTTGTTATATATGATGATGTCTTTTCGCCGCATTGGCAAATTCCATGCCAAACGAGATACTTCAAACCCAACTTTTCAATGCCGATAGATGTGTCAAAATAACGTTTCAGGACTGGATCTACCGTACTTCTTGCCATTTTTAAATCTTTTGAAATAAAATGTACTGCTCGGTATGGATTTTCATTCCATTTGTCGATAATTAATTTTCGGCGTTCCAATTGATTCATAATTGCTGATAAAGTATCACTCAAAGGAATCAAAATGTTATGTTGACACAATTTTATGAAGTTACTGAATATTTTCCTATAAAATTTTTCATTTTAGTTTTAATGATTTGGAGCATAGCCTACTTTAAAATTTCCAGATTTGAATGATTACACTCCTTAAGCCAAAAAACAGGAATAAATTTTGTTAAAGTAACAAATTTTTCTGTCCAGCCAACAGACGTATTATTATGCGTATTTAAATTTAAAATTAGACAACAACTAAATGTAAGTGTCTGTGGTGAAGGGGATAGAGGCACAAACCTGATAGTCTTAGCCATCTGAGTGCAAACCTCAGCCAAGGCATTATATATTTTTTTAAATAATTTTTTTTATTTAAATTAAAAGATACAATTGATTTTCTGTTATTAGTTTAATTTTATTCAAAAACAAAATATTCAAATTTTCAACCTGAAAAAATTTAAACTTGAAATTTGACTAAAAAATTAAATTAGCGTAAAGGAAAAGCAACAGGCTGACAAACGGAAAGTCGCCGGTTCTGTGCCAGTTCGCGGAATATTTTTTTATTTTTTTTTTTGATACTTTTTTTATTGATTAAAGTAAAAGACACAATTGATTTTCTGCTGTTGATATAATTTTATTCATAAACAAAATATTCAGATTTCCAACTTAAAGAAATTCAAATTTGAAATGTGACTAGAAAAATTTAAATCGAGCCTAGAGTGAAAACAATGGGCTGACAGGCGAAAGGTCTCCGGTTCTATCCCAGTTCGAGACATAAAAAATTTTAAATTTTTAAATAAATTTTGTGGAACGTGTTATTGTATTTATAGAATTTATAATCCACAAACATTAATGTAATCTATTAGTAAAACAAAAATCAAAAATTGGAAATAAATTTCGGTAATTACACCAGTAATAAAAATGTGTAAAAGTGATTGTTTGGCGACAAACCTTTAAAAATTGTTATTGGGTCCAAATAAAACAACACTATATTTTAGTTTTAATATTTAATGGTTTTTGTTTATTATGTTTTAATTGTTAGTAGTTACACGCTGAAAAAAATCGCCCTGCAGGAAACATATTTGCTGGTGATGTATATATGTTTGGAAGAACTGTCAAAATATATTTGCCGTGTTTTTAATATAATATATTTGCCAGCAAATATAATATTTTTGCCTGTAAACATATGTATATTTGAATCATATGAAATACATCTACTCGCAAATATATAAATGTTTGCAGGCAAACATATATATATTTATCATTATTATATTTGCACTTCACAAACATAATAGTGATAAAATAAAAATGCAAATATATTTTTGTTTAAGTGGGAAAATATGACTAACATTCAAACATTACAGTGTTTGCCTGGAGACATACGTATTATAACGATAAATATAAAATAATTGGAAACACACCTCAAACATAAGTATAGTAGTTTATAAACATATATATAATTGACTGTAAATATATCCAACCATCTCTTTTTTCTGCGTGTAGTTTTATTGTTATTTCTTTTGTTTTATTTCTATAATTATAATTTTGCCACTGTTCACTGAATGTTTGTATGTTCTGAATGTTTGGTTGTTTTTATGTTGTTCACTTCTGTATTGTCTTCTTTAATTGTTTATCGTTCACCTATCGAAACTAGAGTTTAATCAGTGTTGTCAGTTTAGGGGATTAATCCCCAAATTGGGGATTTTTTTCGTCAATGGGGAAAAAATTTCCGTTTGGGGATCCGGGGATTTATTGGGGATGACACGAAATTTTAGGGGATTTTTTGGGGATAACATAGTATTGCCTTTTTATATTTTTATGAATTTAACCCTGATAATTCTAAATATTTATATATTTCTTTTAAGTATGACGATAATATTGCATGCTTTTAGGCTACACAAATTTGTGTCTGGAAAGTTAATGTGCGTCCAAGCTGATGATATGGAAAATTTTGATTCTGAAATATTTAAAACGAAAAAATTTGGCTCACATTTTTTCATAAATTTATTTGTTCTTTTTTATAATTTGTTAGAATTACAAAATTTATTGAGTTTGAGTGTATAAGGTACCGAAAAGAATTAAATAAATATGGTATTTTTACATTAATTTAAAAAAAAGTTAACGAATACGAATGATTTCCAGAAAATAAAAATTGGGGATTTTTGGGGATAACAAATTGAAAATTGGTGACTTTTGGGGATAACAATTTAAAAATTGGGGATAAAGTCTGAAAAAAAACTGGCAAAACTGAGTTTAATTTGCCTGTTTCTTCTTTACCGATCGAAGCTAGAGTGGTTGTTTATTAATTTGTTTTCAGTATTGATGCTTAAGAATGCATCAATACTGAAAACAAATTAGTTTAGGGGCACACTAATGTTCATTTGTTTAGGGGCATCTCTAAACAGTGATTGTACCTGGAACTACAAAAAATTCGGTTGGCAAAATATTCGGTTGGAACTACGAATCTATTTTCTGTGTGTAGCCATGGAAACGTTATATCTTAGCTTGAATGTATTAACTAGGGATACCGATCCCGAAAAATCCCGGGATTTCCGATTTCATTATTTGGCATATTTTATCTCTTTTTTTATTTGTTTTCGTTGTTATATTCGACCTAAATCACATAAATCTAATATCTTATTAAATGTTATTAAAGAACTAATTTTTCCCATTAAATCTAATTAAAAACCTTAATAATGTAAAAACTTTTATTCAGTTGTGAAACTTTTGAAAATCGTAACTTAGCTTTTAACGGACATGTTTTTATTTATTTTATTGATGATTTGCTAAAATCATAACTTCATGCAAAATAATTTTGTCGACTAAAAACACAAATTTTTGTTAAATTAAAAAATCTAACAATCTGCCTTTCCAAAATCATCAGAGGTATGTGCTTAATATTTTTTGTTAGTTGATTTAAAAAACTAATAGTCGCTAAATATTTCTGATGATTTCAGCAGAGTAGTTTGTATTTGCATTCAATTAATTTTAGCCAAATATAACTAAAAATTTGTAGATACAGCAGTGTTTTAGCTACTTTTGGTTAAAAAGTTTCTTCAGAGGTAAACTGTAATTTGCAATTTGCTTAAATTTAAGTCATTAGTATATTTCTTATATTTCGGAAATTTAACAATTATTTAGTAAACAGTTCTGTTGATTTCAGTAGTTTTAATCGCGGAACCTTTTTGCTAATTTTTGGTAGATTTTTCTGCTATTTTTACATACTTATTTATATGAGTGTAGTTTCTGTTTTAAGTCAGATTCACAATGCTGTAGTACTCCGCTCTGAGTATATTTTGTTCCTTTCTTTTTTGCACTTATATATTTTTTGTATCATGCTATCTCTATTTTACACCCTCAAATATGCAGCGTGGAGTTCTCCAATATTGTGAATCCGGCTTAATTTGTTTATTTCTTCATACTACAAGAAATAATAAGTAGATTTAAAATGAATTATTTAAATTTTTAGGGTTTATTTCAGCTATTTACTTTTAAAATTAAAAATATGATGAAACAAGAAAATCCCGAAGCCCCGAAAAATCCCGGGATTTAAATTTTCAAAATCCCGAATCCCGGGATTTGGTAAAAACCAGTCCCGTTCGGCATCCCTAGTATTAACCCATTTCCGTCCTCTGTTCGCACTTGCGAACAAAAAACTTAGCCATTTTGAGCTGTCAATTTTTCTGCTTTATTGAACAGTTATTTTTAAATTTATGATGCCTACATAAACGAAAAATAAAAAATTTATTAACAAATTTGTTTTTTAAATCATTCGGCATTTTCTACACCCCCTTTTTAGAGAGTTTTAATTTAACTCTTCATATATGTATACATATTTATTGTACAACAAAAAAAATCTAAGTATTCAGTTTTTTTAGCAACAAATGAAAGAATTCAAATCAAGTACAAAATAGGAAAAAAAAATTCAAACAAAATTGTTATAGACAACAGTAAACATTGCTGTTCGCAAGCGCGAACATTGGCTGCTATTCAACAGCCAATGTTTGTCCCAAGCAGTGTTACCATATATTTTTTAGAAAAACTGTAAAAAAACTGTTTCTTTGTAAAAAAAACTGTTTTTCTAAAAAAATTTAAAAAATCAGAAGAAATTCTGGGATCCCGAAGTATCCTGAGACTAAAATATTATCCCATGGTCTCAATTTTCAAAATATCGAGATTTGAATAATTTAATTGCCTTGGGCATTTATAGTAATCGACTTTTCGCACAGCCTCCTAATAAAATTTTTTTTTATGAATTTTGCTCTCCTAGGCCCGAATCTGAAGTTAAAAAAAGTTTACCGAATCACCCTTCCGAGATGTAAACCTTTTTTTATTAACCCCTGACTCAGGATAGAATAATTTACTGATCAATGTTGCACTTCAAAATATTCTTTATGGATTTGCATATGGATTGCATAAAACTACTTTTCATTTGATTGAGTATTGTTATGTCGAAAATTGTTGGCGGTGTGTAAAACCCCGCAAAAAAATTACGTTTTTGGAATTGTCCTTGATCATAATTGAAAAACTAGTAGTAAATTGTTATCCAAAATTGGCAAATATTTATTTAAAAAAAGAAAAAATTAATTTCGGCCTTTTTTGATGAGATATTAGCCGTTTTTTCTAATCACTTGGATTTAATAAATCCAAAAAGTATTTCTAAAAGTGCTCAACAGATGGGGTTAGATTTTTCCTATTTTAAAAAAATTTTCTGTCCGACACTTCTTTCACCCTAATTTTTAATACCGAATTCGATGATGGAAGATTCAACTTTAACTTTTAATTTATAATTATATTTTACATTAAACAGCGATAAACAGTCTGTCTTTTCAGTTTTATCACTTCAATTTATATTTTTACACAATTGAAAAATTCCATTGCAATATTCAATATTCACTAATTGGATTTAATTAAATTACTTACTGTAGAGTGAAAAATTGCCATTTCTATTTGAGCTATTTCTCCATGTCCAAGATGAAAAATATGTATTTGGTGAGGTGTAGTTTTTTTTTCTAAAATTATTTCATAAAAAAAAATTTAAGGAAAAACTTTTATTTGTTAGTTTTTCAATTTTTTTGTTTCTCTTTTAATTTTTATTCGTATTTTTTCTGACATTAAATTAATAGGCTGTTTCATATAGTTGTGCTTTTATTGTGGATTTATGAAATCCAGCTTTTTTTTGGATTAAATAAATCCATTTTTTGTATGAAAAATTCTAAATCCAGGTGGTTAAAAAACACGCTAATTGTTTTAAAAAATTTTTTAAAAAAATATAAATATTTAAATTATCCTTCATTTGGAACTGATCTAAAAAGTTCGGCTAAAAATTTCCGTCGGATCTATGACGTGTCAGATATGGTTTAGCCAATTTTATTCCGTGCCAATTTTCGATGAAATTTGTTATAAAAATTTTTCGTTTTTCCAGTAAGCATATTTGGTAGTATTATATTGGCGTTTTTAAATTTATCTATGTTTCGATTTGTACCAAATTTTTTACAATATGAAAGCTTTATTGTAATTTTTGGGTCATATGTATAATCACTTTCTAAGATTATAAATTTACATATGTATGTTTATAACACTATAAATCTAATTTTCTGAAATAAATATATCGTCGTCGAAAATCCAAAAGTACATAACATCACTTTTTTAATTTTACGGGAGAAGTAAAAAACATATAAAATGAAAAATATTTCAGATATAATTACAAATTATCGAATATGCACCTACTGAAAAAAATTTGTTGTCCCAACCGAATCGTTCGGTTGCTGCAACTGAAAATTCGGTTGATTCAACATTATTTCTGTTGTCACAACCCTATTTCGATTGCCGCAACCCTATTTCAGTTGGAGCAACAGAAATAGGGTTGTGACAACCGAATTATCGGTTACAGCAACCGAACGATTCGGTTGGGACAATAAAATTTTTTTGTAGGGTGTGCTTAAAACACAGCAATTTTTATACTTGGTCACAGAAGTCTAAAAATTGGTACACCCAGGAAAAAGATTGGTTGGCTTTCGATCAAAACCATTAAAATGAATTTGCCAGGACTTTATTTTATTTGGAATTACTTATAATTGAATACTACATCAAAAATATTTTACTGGGTATTAAAAATAGGGAAAATGAACTAAAAAACAATCCTTTTAACAAATTATTGGTATCTCCAATTAATTTTAAAATTAGTATCAGTTTAGTAATTCTATGCAGTAGAAGCAGCCATTTATTTAGTGAATATACAAGAAAATTGGTGTTATCTATAACCTTTTTTAAAAAAATTTCAATATTCGAAAGTGGTAACTACAAATACGGGTATCCTAATCAAATATGACCTTAAATTCAAGTTTCTGTAGAACCAACCGAATTGTGGATTGTATTTGTAACGCACACAACTATTAATTGGTATTGATAAACGAATTTTATACTGTATTAATAAAACACATAAATTCAAAATTAGTCATTAAATTTATTAAGTGTTTGTGGTGTAGTGGCTGAGGAGTTGGTCTAGTACGCCGGATTTCCGGGTTCGAATCCCGGAAAAGACAAAAATTTAGATGTTTTTTTTTTATTTAAAATAAAATATTCATATGTATAAACAGTAAATATGGCTAAGAAATTTAAAAGTAGTTGTGGTGCAGTGGGTGAAAGTGTGAACTATTAACCTGAAGGGCCGGGTTCAATACCAGAAATTTCAAAAAAAGTTTTTTAATTTCAATAAAATTTTGTAGAACATAATAATATTTATGTGGAACATAATATTGAATTAGACAACCGAATATTGGCTTTCACGACGAAAAATATAATTTAATATAAAGATAGTTGTCGTAACCGCACGAATTCGATTGGCAACAAATTCGGTGGCCACAACTGAGACTGTTTTCTGTGTGTAGAGGCATGTAGTTTAATCTAATGAATAAGAATCAATACAAAAAAAAAAGATTTCGATTTTTATGATGATATTTACGTACTTTTCGATTTTCGACGATGACATGTTCTTGAATCACTATTGAGTTGTGTTTAATTTTGTTTTTATTTTAATGTATCATATTGACAAACATGAAAAAGAAAATTATTTTAAAGTTTTTAAAGCAATAAATAATAATGTTGAATAGCGGCCAATGTTCGCGCTTGCGAACACCATTTTCTGGCGATCCTAGAAGGGCTAGGTGAATTTTAACTACGGATTTGGATTCAGGAGTCCCAAATTAGTTAAGAACTCGAATTTTGTTTAAACCTGACGAATTTTATGTTTCGCGGCCGGAAATGAGTTAAGGTAAATTGTATTAACAAACCAAAGTGAATTTACCAATTTGGAAATAAAACCATGAGACCTAGCAGATAGAGTAACTGCTGGGTTCCTGACCCGGCTAGAAAGTCAAAAATTTTACCCTTAGTCATTAACATGCTGTGTTTTAAGCACACCCTACAAAAAAATTTTATTGTCCCAACCGAATCGTTCGGTTGCTGTAACCGATAATTCGATTGCCGCAACGCTATTTCAGTTGGAGCAACAGAAATAGGGTTGTGACAACCGAATTATCGGTTACAGCAACCGAACGATTCGGTTGGGACAATAAAATTCTTTTGTAGGGTGTGCTTAAAACACAGCAATTTTTATACTTGGTCACAGAAGTCTAAAAATTGGTAGAGGCATGTAGTTTAATCTAATGAATAAGAATCAATACAAAAAAAAAAAAGATTTCGATTTTTATGATGATATTTACGTACTTTTCGATTTTCGACGATGACATGTTCTTGAATCACTATTGAGTTGTGTTTAATTTTGTTTTTATTTTAATGTATCATATTGACAAACATGAAAAAGAATATTATTTTAAAGTTTTTAAAGCAATAAATAATAATGTTGAATAGCGGCCAATGGCTCATATGAATAAAAAATAGATATTACTAATAGGGGGAAATACAGGGTTTTTTAAGCAATTACTTCACAAATCTAGTCTGCTTGGGAGTAGACTAGAAATTCAATTTTTTAATTTTCGTTTACATTTCATGCTATTCTACCAGCCAAATGGTAAATTTGGAGTTAAAAGCCATTCCTAAGCCCAAAGTAATTACTTCGAAGTAATTGCTAAGTTTTATTCATATAACCCAATGTTCGCGCTTGCGAACACCATTTCCTGGCGATCCTAGAAGGGCTAGGTGAATTTTAACTACGGATTTGGATTCAGGAGTCCCAAATTAGTTAAGAACTCGAATTTCGTTTAAACCTGTCGAATTTTATGTTTCGCGGCCGGAAATGAGTTAAGGTAAATTGTATTAACATACCAAAGTGAATTTACCAATTTGGAAATAAAACCATGAGACCTAGCAGATAGAGTAACTGCTGGGTTCCTGACCCGGCTAGAAAGTCAAAAATTTTACTTTTAGTAATTAACCAAAGCCGAAAACTCCGAAAAATGCACAACACCATTTTGGATTTCTCTCGCAAACTGTACTGCCAATGATGACGCAACGTATCAATACATAAACTATCCGACTTTACCAGCAGTATATAGTCCGGATCCCCGATCCGTTCCGATAATTTTCTTCTATTAAAAACTCAAAGTTTTTTAACTGGAAGCACACTCACCAAGATTCGGACCAGAAGCCTTGTGTTTGGTAATTCTTTACCTTAGCCGTTCATCTTAACAATAGTAATACAAATGGTTTTATAAAGTTTCCTATATTCCATTTTTCAAATTCAGATCTTTAAATTTCGTTTGAATCTTCCTCTAATCTGACTTTAATTATATTAATTTTGTTTCAATGTACATTGATAGAATTTTGTGCATAGTATTAATGAATTTATTCATCAATACAATGATTTTTTCATTGAAAAGTCCCCAAAGAACGCGTTCATTAAATCAATGAAACGTATTCATTAAATGAAAACTAATTGAAAAAAATATATTTTTTTTGCGTTACTTTTTTTATTTATTTTTATTTTATTAATTTTTATTTGTACATATATTTCTTTTTTGTTTTTGAGATCTCCCTGAACTCGACTTGAACCCGCAATCACCAGAATGTAAACATTACCGCGTTACCGATTGATCTACATAGCCAAAACAAAATGATGTCACTATTTGGACCTTTATATTTAAATCATTTTAGTTTGCAACCCTAGCGTTCATTACTGGAACATATATCTATTTTAGTAATTAGCAAATTCAAAACCCTTATGCAAATTACAGCATATCTTATGGGTTAGTTGAAAATATATAATGAAAAAATTCATTAAATTAATGAATTTTTCATTAATTCAATGAGAATTGTTCATTAAATCAATGAATTCAGATTAATGAAATCGATTCATTAATAGTATGAACGAAAATTCTATCAGTGTACCTTTGAAATTTAATTTTTTTTAAACTCAAATTAAGTATATTCAAGCTCTAAGTCGATTATGGTTTATATGTAAAGACGCTAAATTTTGAGGTTCGCGGTTCGAATCGCCGTCACAGCAAAAATATTCTTTCCATTTTTCTTTTTTATTGATTTATTAAGACGTATAATGACTAATAATCAGCACGAATTAAGAAGAAATTCTTATGATGATGACAAATAGGCACTTAGTCAGCACGAGTTAAGAATAAATTGTTACTATGATAACAAATAGCAAGCTGTCGGCCTCATTTTAGAAAAAGAAAAATGTGCTAGTTTGAATTTTATTATAAAAAGTTTGAAATGGAATTTAAAAATTTTAATTGAAAAGCTTTGAATTTTTAAAAGAAGAAAATTAACTACAAGGAAACGAAAGAGCCCAGGAAAATTTGCTCTTCCAAAGAATCGGTTGTACAATATCTACTTTTCATTCACAACCCCTTCTACTGTCGATTCTAACACCGATTCTTTTTGTTTGAAATTGTCCCAAAAGCAACCCCTTCTATGGCTCCAAAGTGGAACCAGTTGCTCTAGAATTAGTTCTGGAACTGATTCTACGTCGCCCACAACTTCCATATAGGATCCCAGGAACTGGTTTCGGAAAAGGAAAAAAAAAAATACAGCGCTTTTTAAAAGTTGAGGTGATGATGACGACTTACTTTGCTCTGATGATATTTTAATGACAGCCGATCAGAATGTCAGCAGTGACAGTGAAATGTCGTTGATCCCTCAGGAAGAAGTCCTTATGAAAGTTTCAACAGGGTAAGTAGTTGAAACTAAGTTTTTGCTGCACTGATAGAATTATCGTTCATACTATTATTGAATCGATTTCATTAATCTGAATTCACTGATTTAAAGAAAAAGTTCATTGAATTAATGAAAAATTCATTAATTTAATTAATTTTTTCATTATATATTTTCAACTGACCCGTAAGATATGCTATAATTTTTATAAGGAATGAATTTGCTAATTACTAAATTAGATATATGTTCCAGTAATGAACGCTAGGGTTGCAAACTGAAATTAATTAAATATATAAGTCCAAATAATGACATCATTTTGTTTTGGCTATTTAGACCCTACGGGGAATGAGGAGTCAATTGCCCTCCAAGGACCTATCCCGTGACCGGTCAACCGAAGGCATATTACTAAATTAGTACAAATATGAACAAAAGAAAATTAATTAATTTTCTAAGTATTTTCTGATCCGTTATTTTCACTGTTGCTTTTAAAAAAACTTGACCGATACCGAAATAAAAACAAAATTCGCGGCATATTTTTAAAAATATTTTTTATTTATTTTACTCTTTTATTTATTTTTAACTTTGTTTTTTCACGATTTGCTTATTTTAGCTCTTTTTTTAAATTTCTATAATGTTTTGCTAAGAAATTTTAAGTTTTGTATTTTCAACGTTTTTTTAATGTTAAAGCTGTTTTAGTTTTAACAATTGGTATTTCATTTAACTTTTCTTTGTAATTTAAGGGGAATTTTTTAAATTTTTATTTATATTATCAGAGGTTTTGAGGTAATTTTCTAATTTTTAATTGATTTTTTAATTTAATTTTGGCCAACGAAAAAACCAAGTCAACTGCCATTAAGGGACCTATCCCATGACCGGTCAATCGGGGGCATATTCAAGGCACTTCCACCATATTTGTGTGTGTGTTAATGTTGTTTTCTTTTCTATTTTTTTTTGCCATGTTTTTTTAATTTGCTGTGTGTGTGTTTGTTTTTTCTTTATCTTTTTTATTTGAACAGAAACGAAAAATATAACTTAACCATCAGCCAGCCATCACGCATAAGCAACGTTAGCTCAGACGGTAGAGCGTTTGCCTTACAAGCAGAAGGTTTTGTTATCGAGCCCTACTTCGACGCCAAGTAGATTATTTTTAATTCTTAATTTTTTATTAGTTTATTTGAAAAGCTATTTTTAGACACACCACCTTACTGCCACAATGTGTCTAAACTGTGGCAATTTGTCATTTCCAATGACAACGCCATGTTAAAGTGATATGTCTCTTTCAAACAAAAAGACCGATCAGCGACCGGTCTCCGCCCCCTTGGGACCTATCCTGCGTGTCATCTGGGACCGGTCCCTTTCCCCGTAGGGGAATAATCGGTAACACGGTAATGTTTACATTCTGGTGATTGCGGGTTCAAGTCGACTTCAGGAAGATGTCAAAAACGTTATAAAAACGAAAAAGAAATATATGTACAAATAAAAATTAATAAAATAAAAATAAATAAAAAAAGTAACGCAAAAAAATATATTTTTTCAATTAGTTTTCATTTAATGAATACGTTTCATTGATCTAATGAACGCGTTCTTTGGGGACTTTTCAATGAAAAAAATCATTGTATTAATGAACAATAGATAAACTGGAACTAAATTAGTTTTTTGTACACAGTTTAACCAAAAGGCACTAAATATTTTATTTTATAATATGTGTCGCGTATTAAATTCATAAAAGCGTCTTGGGTTTCAAAACAAACCAGATTCCAACTTGTCAGTGCGATGTCATTAGCCATCGCGTTATATACATTGTCACATTAAATGTCTTTGATATAATCGTGTTAATACCTCTAAAATGAATAAATTTTCTTTTAAATTCTTTCTTTTCAATAAGTCTCGGAGTTATAAGATGTTTGCTTTGAGAGATGTATCAATGACCAGTTGACAATGTGATTATTAGTTTTATTGGATTTGAATCGTTTCACATGACTTTATCAAGTTTTTTATGGATTTATTGTCGCACCCAATGAAGTGTGTGTGCATGCATTTTCCAAATCTTCATAATTCCATTTTTGTTTGATAGAAAAATAAATAGTTTTTTTAAACTATTTTTTTTTTCAAATAGAGCTTACTATGTTTATCTTTTTTTTTACAAATCAAACATTCGTAATCTGACTGATCTCATCTGACATAAAATTAATTCATATTGTTGTTAATACCAGGGTAAGTATTTATTCAATTCACATGTAGACAATACACCTATACATTAGACTGTCCCTTAAAATAGCGATTTGTCGATTTCCGTTCATTACACCTCCCAGTTTTATTGGAAATGGTCCCAGATGGACGAAATCGATTTTTTTTTTGTGGAAAACGTTAACCCGAAAAGTTGGACGAAAATGGCCCCTTTTGGAAAAAAAGTGTATTACCTACTATTAAAAATTCCCAAAATTCGAAATTTCGAAAAAATTATTTTTTATTCCATTTATTCATTTAATATAGTCAAAATGATTCAGACATGGAATTTTGACTTCATCGGGTATCATTAACCCACTTTAGCCTGGAATGCAAAATGACCAACGAATTTGATGAAAATCCAAAAACGTGTTTTTTTAAATTAATTTTAAAGATTTTTTAAATTGCCTAATTTAGAGATATCGATTGCTATTTGTACCATACTATAGTTGATATTAAAGAAAAAAAATAAATTGGAAAAATGATAATTCGAGTTTGTGTTTGGAGCGACTGCTTTCCAGGACATTTTACAAAAATTACTCATTTTGTCAAAAATTTTAAAAATTTGAATGTTTCATCAAATTTTACACGGTTTTCGGAAAAACAGCACTTAAATTTGGTTAGAATATAATTATCTTTTCTATTCTTAAAAAAAAAAATTAACCTTTAGTGGCCTGGGGTCAGAAAAGACCCATCGAACTTAATATTAATTATGACTAGGAGATTGTAAAGCCATTAAATTTATAAAAAAAATCTCAACTGGATAAAAATAATTATTTTGTGTAACGTGATCCATATGGGGTTAATTTTTATACTTTTGGCCAAAAACGCCCCATTAGGAAATTTACAGAATAACACCTTTTGCATATCCCAATTTAATAAAAATCTGATAAATGTTATTCTGTAAATTTCCTAGTTGGTATTTTTTGTGAAAAATGAGA
The DNA here is from genome assembly GCA_949987735.1 of Leucophora obtusa. Lineage (NCBI taxonomy): Eukaryota > Metazoa > Arthropoda > Insecta > Diptera > Anthomyiidae > Leucophora > Leucophora obtusa. Next base: position 122,316,298 of record OX465295.1, on the reverse strand, counting down.
ATATTAACCCTATATAGATCAAGTTACTCAAAATAATTATTTTTATCAAGTGGAAATTTTTTGTTTTATTCATTCAAAGTGATATTTTTCCGAAAATTATGAAAGGTGTTATTCTGTAAATTTCCTAGTGGGGCGTTTTTGGCCAGAAGTATAAAAATTAACCCCATATGGATCACGTTACACAAAATAATTATTTTTATCCAGTTGAGAAAAATAATTATGGCTTTGTAAAAATAATTGGATGGGTCTTTTCTGACCCCAGGCCACTAAGGGTTAATTTTTTTTAAAGAAATGTAAAGATAATTATATTCTAACTAAATTTAAGTGCTGGTTTTTCCGAAAACCGTGTAAAATTTAATGAAAGCATTCAAATTTTTAAAATTTTTGACAAAATGAGCAATTTTTGTAAAATGTCCTGGAAAGCAGTCGCTCCAAACACAAACTCGAATTATCATTTTTCCAATTTATTTTTTTTTTCTTTAATATCAACTATTTTGTGGTAAAAATAGAAATCGACATCTCCAAATTAGGCATTTCAAAATATCTTTAAAATTAATTTAAAAAAAAACACGTTTTTGCATTTTTATCAAATTCGTGGGTCATTTTGGATTCTACGCTAAAGTGGGTTAATGATACCCGATGAAGTCAAAATTTCATGTCTGAATCATTTTGACTATATTAAATGAATAAATGGAATAAAAAATAATTTTTTTTCTAAATTTCGAATTTTGGGAATTTTTAATAGTAATACACTTTTTTTCCAAAAGGGGCCACTTTCGTCCAACTTTAAGCACGGGTTAACGTTTTCCAAAAAAAAATCGATTTCTTCCATTTGGGACCATTTCCAATAAAACTGGTGGGTGTAATGACAAATCTATTTTTAAGGGACACTCTACTATACATATATGAATTGTCAGTCAAACAATGTGATAAACCATTGAGTGTTATAAATAACTGTACATTATATACAACATTTTTCTACATTATTTATGGGATGCTGTAACATTAATTATTCGTTCATAACAAAACTTATGTACCTACATACATATATGATATACATACATAATGCATGCACAAACAAATATTTATTATTGGATTAAAAACTTTAGTACGCTCTGGTTATTGTTATTATTAATTCTATAGAGGTGAATCTGCCACAAAACAAAAACAACAAAAATAAGAAGATTTAATTTTTATATTTATTTTTGGCCATTTAATAAAAACCACATGTTTAGTATGTTTCATATTTATAAAGTCAGTACAGTTTTCCTAACTCGTTCTTAAAATATGGATCCAATTGCTTAAATTTTTTAGGAAGATAGACTTGTCTTTGCATGAGCTTTTGATTGATATAACCAATGGCCTTGCAACTCTCTCAATATTTTTTATGGGAAAAAATATTATGCGGCTTCGAACAGGAACGAACTCCGACTGGTTAATCAAGGATGGAAAAGGCCCAATCAATCGGGCTCTTATACTAAAAAATGTTAGCTCGTTCTTACATATGCAAAAATGTAAGTAGCCAAAAAATAGCTTCCTCTTTGTCTCGTTAAAAAAAACTTAAATTAAATATTTAGATATTAGCAAAAACTGCGGAAAAAAAACATTTGAAAAAAGGTAAATTTTTGCAACAATATATTCGTTTGCAGAATGTCAATCGCTGATTAGCTCTTTTAATTCATTTTCTGCACCATAAAGCCTTTTTCGAATTCCGCCGTTACTTTTCAAATTTTTAAGTGCGGTTGGTTGATTGCAAAAAAAAAAGCGAAAAAAATTCTAAAAACGAAATTTTTAGCATGAATATACCTGTTTACCGAATGTAAATCGCTGATTAAGTCTTTTAATTAAGTTTTTGTACCATAAAGTCGTTATTCCCATTCCGCTATTATTTTGCAATTCTTTAAGTGCGTTTTTTTTTAATTTATAATCTAGGGACTATAATACACATTTCACACAACAAAGTTTGGTGGCTCCTTCCAACAAAAAAATCGCGAAAAATAAAATTTGTAAAAAGGAAAAATTTTTTAATCAATAAATTTGTTTGTAGAATGTAAATCGCTGATTAAGTTTTTTAATTAATATTTTGCACCATAAAGCCTTTTTTCGCTTTCCGTAATTATTTTGTAATTTCTTAAGTGTGGTTTTTTAAAATTTATAATCTAGGGACTAATTTTATACACAAAAGTATGGTGCTTAGTTTGCAAAAAAAAAATCGGGAAAAAAATATTTGCAAAAAGGAAAATTTTTGCATTATTATATCAGTTTGCAGATTGTTAATCGCTGATTGAGTTTTATAATTATTTTGTTCTACCACAGCGTTTCGCTTTTATTTTCAATTTTTAAGGTACACTCATAATATTTTATCGTTAAGAGCAACCTAAAATACATATTAAATATTGTTTAAACAATCCATAAAAGAAATAAAAATAATTGAAAAGTCTGTTAAAACAATCATCAATTTTTAACTGACAAAACGTAAAAAAAAACGATTTTTTGGTTTGTTTTTTCATATTCGAAAGTTTTTTTTTTTTGTTTCAATTTTCAAAACACTACGCACATAACCTACACGTTCTTTATCAATGGCCTTGCAACTCTCTCAATATTTTTTATTTGAAAAAATATTAGGCGGCTTGGAACAGGAACGAACTCCGACTGGTTAATCAGGGATGGAAAAGGCTCACTTAATCGGGCTCCTATACCAAAAAATGTTAGATCGCTCTTACATATTTAAATATGTAAGTAACTAAAAAATAGCTTCCTCTTTGGCTCGTTAAAAAACATAAAAGTAAAATATTTAGATATTAGCAAATATTAGCACAAATTGCGAAAAAGAAACATTTGCAAAAAGCGAAATTTTTGCAACAATATATTCGCTTGCAGAATGTCGATCGCTGATTATCTCTTTTAATTCATTTTCTGTACCATAAAGCTTTTTTCGAATTCCGCCGTTATTCTGAAACTTTTTAAGTGCAGTTTTTTTAAATATATAACCTGGTCTTTTTTCAAATTCCGCTATTATTTTGCAATTCTTTACGTGCGTTTTTTTTTAATTTATAATCTAGGGGCTATAATGCACATTTCAGACAACAAAGTTTGGTGGCTAGTTGCAAAAAAAATCGCGAAAAATAAAATTTGCAAAAAGGAAAATTTTTGCATCAATATATTTGTTTGCAGAATCTAAATCGCTGATTACGTTTCCTAATTAATTTTTTGTACCACAAATTCTTTTTTCGCGTTCCGCTTTTATTTTGCAATTTTTTAAGTAAAAAATCGCAAAAAATAAAATTTGCAAAAAGGAAAAATTTTTTCATCATTTCATTTGTTTGCAGAATGTGAATCGCTGATTAAGTTTTTTAATTAATTTTTTGTACCATAAAGCCTTTTTTCGCTTTCCGCGATTATTTTGCAATTTTTTAAGTGTGGTTTTTTTAAATTTATAATCTAGGGTCTATATTACCAATTTTATACACAAAAGTTTGGTGCTATGTTTGCAAAAAAAAAAAAAAAATAAATCGCGAAAAAAATATTTGCAAAAAGGAAAACTTTTGCGTCATTGTATTCATTTGCAGATTGTTAATCGCTGATTGAGTTTTTTAGTTATTTTTTTCTACCACAAAATCTTTTTTCGCGTTCCTCTATTATTTTGCAATTTTTTAAGTGCGATTTTTTAAATTTATAATCTACGGAGTATAATGCCCATTTCATAAAACAAAGTTTGGTGGTTAGTTGCAAAAAAAGAAAATTTTGGCATCGTTTGCAGAATGTAAATCTTTTAATTCATTTTTTGAACCCCAAAGCCTTTTTTCGCATTCCGATATTATTTTGCAATTTTTTACGTATGGTTTTTTAAAATTCATAATCTAGGGCTATAATACTGTTGGAATAGTATAATTCCATAGTATAGTTCCATTCTTGATTTTTATAACTAAATTATTATTTTCCATCCCTGGTTACAATCGATGTTTTGAGTCATACAAAGAGCGCACATAATGACCCTGCAAACATTTAAGATACCTTCCAAGATGATATTAAAGCGATATCTTCTATTTGTCATTTGAATGAAAATAATCAAGTAGTATTTACTTTGAAATTGTCTTCCTTTTACCACTTGGAAGATAATTCGACGATATTTGGAAAAAAATAATTCAAAAATTTTATCTTTTGTCATAACTTTTTATGACAATATTTCGGCATTATCATCTTTGTATCATTTGGAAGATAAAGCAAATTTGTTTGAAATCTTTTATCAATTTGGAAAAAATTAAAACTAAATTTGTACAAAAACAATCAAAAGATATATAGGAAATAAACTCGTGAAAAGTTAAGATTAATTGCGCGGGAAAATCGGCTAAGATGAAATCAAGATAATTTATAAGTTGGTCAATGGATTATGTATGCAGATATTGTTTTTCAGGCTTAAATTTAATAACGAAAAAATTAAATTGTTTTTTTATTGTACTGGGAGTTTATTTAGCGATATCCCTTTTATCTTCCATATGAGTTATTGCTTTCATATTGCCTGGAAGTATTGTTTTAGTGTAACAGTTGTTTCCGACGGAGGAAACTTCCGGAATACGAAATTGATATTGCCGGCAATAAATGTTTTCTTCCTGGCGATATGTTCGGAGAATCTTCTTCGTATTGCCATGTTTGCTGGGTGATATTGGTTTGAGTATGTTCCTGTTCCAAGGCACATAATAGAACAAATGCTTTCTCAGTGATAGAGAGTCCCCCAATCTCTTTATTATGTATACTCTTTGTCTTTATTTATTTTATTTCTCTTTAATTTAATTTTCTTTCGTTTTAAATTCAAAGTAATTTTGTTTTGTTCGAACACCAGACACGATTCGAACCAACGACCTTTGGTTTAGGAGTTCATCCCCTTAGCCCTTGAGCCAAACTATATTGATACAAATAGTTTCATAAACATTTTTTTATAATTCAAATTGTTTTTATTTTATTTGAATCTATCTTTTTAAATTTCAAATTACCCATCACACATAAATATAACAGTTAAAAGAAATGCCCTAAATGTAACAACGAACATGCTGCTCTTTTCAAACTTTTGGTAAATAAATTTAATGCTTAATATAGAAAGGACCAAACTAGAATTAATATACCATTAGAGGAAATGGAAATCTGAAAAACTTAGATTATACTTTTTATTTTATTGTTTTTGTATTAATATAAACTTTGATTCCAAGAAACAATATATCCAACGTTTTTATATTTTTATTGCCTTCCCCTCTATAGAAATTAAGAATAAAGTTACAATGAGAGAATTATCTGCATGATATTAATGAATTTTTGCATAAAATCGACAAAGTTTCACGGGAACTCGTCCATTGAAACTTTTCATTGAATTAATGGAATTTTTCATAAAATATCAAAAATTTAATTTTATTTGCTAAAAGTTTCATACGCTCCATGAAAAAGTTTCTCTAAAACTAGATTCATAAAATATACGAAGCTTTTTCATCGAATTTAACAACTTTTTTTATTTATATTGTGAAGAAAACTTCAACACTAAAAAAAAAAAATTTCACTATAACTCGTCCAGCAAAATTATCTCTGTGTAGCGTATTTGTTCATTAAGCCATCGATATTAAACTTTGGAGCAAAATTGCACAAAAATATTTTTATCCTAAAATTGTTTAAGATTTTAAAATCATCCTGTTTGAAGACAATTATCTTAAAAGTGACAATACTCTCCGAATTAAGATGAGAATAAGATTAGTCGACTGACTAGAAATACCAATTTACATAAATCAAAGTCCCTAGAATTTAGTGTTTACCTGCAGTTATAAAATTCAATTTTAATTAAGAAGAACTTGCGTTATATTTACTTTTTTTGATTTTTTAAGTTAAATTTTCATTTGAATAAAATTTATAACTCTGTATTTTTTTATTTTCTGACATGCATACAACTTTTTGAGAATAAAAAAAAATCATAAATCATAAAATCTTTCGTTTTTACTTCCACACAAAATTAAAAATAAAAACTCTGTAAAAAAATTCCCCTCAAAGGGCATTATAAAAAAGCTTGCTTTTAAATTTTATTTTAGTATTTTATATTTTTAGTTTTTATAACGTTTTGTATGGTGAACATTTAAAACGCTTTGTATGGTAAATATTTTAGTCGTATGTATATGCCGACTAGGGTTTGGGGTTCGGGAATTCCCGGGCGAGAATTCCCGGGAAAAGTTTGCCGGGAATTCCCGGGAAAATAATATATTTTTCCCGGGAAAACGGGAAATTTTAAAAATATTCAATTTTTTAAATTGTTTTTGTTTCGAATAGGATTTTTTAATTTTAGTCATAAAAAACATTTTAAGTACCAAAACAAAAATTTCACTGTTAAAATCTTTTGAAAGGGATTACATTTATTTGACACACCAACAAAATCTCTGCCAAGTAATTAGGAGCATATCAACTAATATAGATTTTTCGCATAACTTATTCAAAATTTAAGTAGTAAAACCTAAAAACTTGGCAAAATGTTTAAAAGAAATATTAAAAAAATTTTTGTTTCTTACAAATAATCGCCCTTACTATCTAAATTTTTCAAATGTATATTTTAGTTAAAGTCGACTTTAATTAAAATATTGGGTGGCAGTATACCTTGACTTGGTTTATTTTTGGAGCATTCTGATTGGTTAATTTATTTTCAACCAATCAAAATTTTTGAAAATATAAATATTTTTGTAAGGTTTTCATACACAAAATGGACAAAACTGTTTGATTAAAAATAAAGTCGACTTTAAATTTAAAATACTCCTTTATATTAAGGGTCAATAATTTTATAAGTAACGTTTTCATTAATAAATGTGAAAAGAAAAGACTAATGGTTAACGGTGGTATCTAAATTTGGTTATCCGACATCTAAATTAGGTTCACAAAAAAAAAATTGATGGTCATGCAACTTCTCTTGAAGAAAACAACAACAAGAATAACGTTTCAGCTAAAATTAGCAAAGTACCCGAAGAAAAAAGTGTAAGCTGAATAGGCATTAAAGGTTTTATGGTAGGGCAAACATTTCCTGAAATGGTATCCAAATTAGCCACAGTCACTCCGCACCATAACTAGATCTTCGTTTATTCGAGAAAGTTTTTATAATAAAAACCTGGCATTGCAAAAAAACGAAACCTTACATTAAATTACTACAATCATGTAAAAGATATCATGATAAAAGAAATATCGAGCAATATTTCTAACAATAGGAGATTTACTATAATCTTAGATGAATGGACAAAAGAGATATTTGAACATATGTATAAACGGAAATAATTCATTTTATAACCTGGGGTTGGTTTATATATCAGGAAGATATAATGCTGATGAAATAAGAAGAATTGTAGAAATAAGACTAGAAGAGTTTTATTTATGTTTGGAAAATAACATTGTGGCCACCATATCTAATGGGCCAAGTGTGATGAAACGGTTTGTTTCCGACAGTCCAGTAGTAGGTGCTTTCTGTTGGAATCATGCAATTCATTTGGCAGTGCTGCGAGTAATTTATGTGAAATCAAATGTTTAACATTCTGATATTTTTACTTTGAATTCTCACTACACAGACTGCATTTGTACTGAAATAGTGTTTTTTTTAACAAAAATTACTTATATAGGTGGTTTTCATTAACAATTTTGTTCAAAAATATTTCCCGGGATTCCCGGGAATCCCGGGAATCAAATTTTTTCATTCCCGTTTCAAGGGAAATAAAAAAGTCCGGGAAATCCCAAACCCTAATGCCGACCCTATTGCTAGCAGCTGACATCATCGAGATTTCTTCACATTTTTACAACCCGGCAACCCCGTGATTATCAAATCAATTTAAACATTTTTACTAACAACTCAAATAAATTTGGCAATCAATTTCGACAATTTCGTTATCGTAAACTCTGATTGAATTCATATCATTTAATATTCAACTATTTTAAATTAAAACAAACAAAAGAATTTAGATATAAAACGAAGTTAACAGTTGTCCAGTTTTTCTAGTCGTGCGATAGATTCAAATTATTTTTATAAATTCAAATTGTGTGTTGGGTACATTTGTTTGTTTAAATTTCTTTTTGTTGTATTAATATATATTTCAAAATATATTAAATTCCAATTTAATTCATACAATTTTCAAATCGGTTGTGGTGTAGATGTCTGGAAGGTCAGGCATTGACAAAATTTCAATTTTTGAGGGTGGTGGTTCAAATCTCATCCCAAAAAATTTTTTTTTTTATTTTTTATATAACTATGTATACACTCACAATAATTTGTCGTTAAAAACGACCTAAAATACATAATAAAAAGGACTACTGATTTTTCAATCCATAAAAGAAATAAAAGTAATTGAAAAGTCTGTTAAAACAATCATCAATTTTTAACTGCAAACCGAAAATATTTGAATTTTTTGTTTTAAAACAGAAAACAACGAAATTATTTAAATTATTTTTTCTAAAAATAGAAATCTAAAAATAGATTATTTGACTGAAAATATCAACTCCTATAGACGATACATATTTCTTGTAGTTTATTTTTTATTGACGAATATATATAAAGTTAAACAATATGTTTCAATGTATTTTAATAGATTCTTCAATTGAAAACAAACTTTACGTATAACTTTTCAAATAAACCTCAATCGGTTATTGAAAATATATTGTGAGTGTACGGTTTTTCAAATTTATAATCTAGGAAGTATAAAGCTCATTTCATAAAACACAGTTTGGTGGTTAGTTGCAAAAAAAGTGAATTTTGGCATCGTTGCAGAATGTAAAGCGCTTATTTAGTCTCTTAATTAATTTTTGAACCCAAAGCCATATTTCGCATTTCGACATTATTTCGCAATTTTTTACTTATGGTTTTTTAAAATTCATAATCTAGGGATATAATACTGTTGGAATAGTATAATTAATGTTCCATTCTTAGTTTTTATAATAACTAAATTATTATTTTCCATCCCTGGTTACAATCGATGTTTTTAGTCATACAAAGAGCGCACATAATGACCCTGCAAAAATTTGGAAGATATTAAAGCGATATCTTCTATTTGTCATTAGAATGAAAATAATCAAGTAGTATTTACTTGAAATTGTCTTGCTTTTATCATTTGGAAAATAATTCGGCGATACTTGAAAAAAAAATAATTCAAAAATTTTATCTTTTGACATAATTTTTTATGATAATATTGCGGCAATATCACCTTTGTATCATCTAGAAGATAAAGCAAATTTGTTTGAAATCAAGAATAATTGCGAGGGAAAAATAGGCTAAGATGAAATCAAGACAATTTATAAGTTGGTCAATGGATTATGTATGCAGATATTCTTTTTCAGGCTTAAATTTAATAATGAAAAAAGAAAATCGTTTTTTTTTATTGTACCCGGGAGTTTATTTAGTAATATCACCCTTTTATCTTGCATATGAGTTATTGCTTTCGTATTGCCTGGAAGTATTGTTTTAGGGTAACAGTTGTTTCCGACGAAAGAAACTTCCGGAATACGAAATTGATATTGCCGGCAATAAATGTTTTCTTCCTGGCAATATGATCGGATAATCTTCTTCGTATTGCCATGTTTGCTGGGTGATATTGGTTTGAGTATGTTCCTTTTCTAAGGCACATAATTTAACAAATGCTTTCTCAGTGATAGAGAGTCCCCTAATCTCTTTATTTTGTATAATCTTTGATATAGCACATAAAATAATTGTTTTTCTGTGCTTCACCACATGGAATTATAAAAACCAAAAAAAAATTGAACATGAATCCCTTCTAAATATACCGATCGACCCAGAATTCCTTTTTGAGTCGATTTAGCGACGCTACAGGTTTCAGCACACCAACTTAAATTGGCCTAGCGACAAGGCCTAGTGATTTTGACTCAAATTGGTGTATGTTTAGATATAGTGCCCATATAAAGGTACACTCACAATATTTTATCGTTAAAAACAAACTAAAATACATACTAAATTAATAGAAAAAAAGGCTATTAAAAAAGGACTACTGATTTTTTATTATATTCAAACCATTTTGCTATTTATTTTCAAACATTGTTTAAACAATCCATAAAAGTAATAAAAATAACTAAATAGTCTGTTAAAACAATCATCAATTTTTAACTGACAAAACGTAAAAAAAACGATTTTGTGGTTTGTTTTTTCATATATGAAAGTTTTTTTTTGTTTGAAATTTTAAAACACCACACACACCTTCTTATTTTTATTGGCTATGTTTGTGTGTATGAGTAAAGAATTTCTTGTAATTTAAATGGAAATAATTTTGTATATAAACAAACTATTTTCACAAAAAAGAAAACCGAAAATATTTTAATGTTTTGTTTGAAAACAGAAAACAAGGAAATTATTCAAATTATTTTTTATAAAAATAGAATATTTGACTGAAAATGTCAACTCCTACAGACGACACATATTTTTTGTGGTTTGTTTTATTGATTGATAAAAAAAAGTTAAACAATATGTTTTAATGTATTTTAATTGATTCTTCAATTGAAAACAAACTTTACCTATTACTTTTCAAATAAACCTCAATCGGTTATGGAAAATATATTGTGAGTGTACCCCACAAATTAACTGTACCTAATGCTTGTTCGCCGGATCCCAAATAATTAATTGAAATTCGGTACATTGACTCACATGGCCACAATGACAAAGTCTGTTAATTTTGATTAGAAACGGTCCCTAATAATTGGCTGCTACAGGACACAAATATAAATTTATTTTAAAGAAATTTGTTAGGTTGACTCATATGGGCTCTATTGACTTTAGATTGAGTTGGCAACCATAAAGATTATACAGTAGCGAGAAAAAAATACAACTCAAGAACATATCATCTTCAGGATCGCTTTTTTATCCATCCTATTAATCTCTTACTTTATGCTTTATTTTATACAGTTACTGTTAAATTATTTACGTGATTTTCTTTTTAATAGAATAAGTCATTTTTTATTTTATAAGAAAATTATTATTTAAGTTAGTTAAGTGTTGTTTTTTCAAACGCGTCGTATAGACCAAATACAATTAATATTGTAATTAATATGTGTTTTTATTAATTCTAATTTAGTAGGTTTGAGGTTAAGAAGAAGAATAAACATTTTCTTCAAAAGTTATAAACACATTAAATTTGCAAATCAGACTGTATCCAGTTTCTGCCTTTTTTTATGGACAGGCTTCATCAGTGATTTTCCATTAAATTGTATTATTGTTTATATTTTCATTGTCAGATTGTCTCTACACACAGAAAATAAATTGGTTGGAATTCTATCGGAACCAACGAAATATTTTCATCATTCAATAATTTAAATTGCAGTTATTTAAAATTTAAAATTTTTTTTAACTTTAGTAGCTTTAACCATTAATTTTCATTATTTTGGTAATTGTAATAATATATTGAGACAAGGAACAGAAATTTTATTTATCATAATGCAATTTTGGAATCTATCATATTTTTTCGTTTCATGAATATGCGTGTTTAAATTCTAAGTTAGACAACAATTGATTTTCTGTTGTGAATATAATTTTATTCAAAAACAAAATATTCAAATTTTCAACCTGAAGAAATTCAAATTTGAAATTTGACAAAAAAAATTTATGTCGAGTTTAGCCTAGAGGAAAAGCAATGGGCTGACAAACGGAAGGTCACAGGTTCAATCCCAGTTCGCGATATAAATTTTTTTTTTATTCAAATTAAAAGACACAACTTATGGCGTTTTCTTTTCTGAAAAAAATGTTGCCTTTTTTGCACTTTGCTTTTGAATTGCCTTTTTTGTGTTCTTTTCTAAATTAAGGGTAACATTCTAAGAGGGCTAGGTGTTCTTTTCTAAAAATGTTGCCGAAATAAAGGGCAAAAGTGCAACATTTTTCGCCCTCAAAAAATTTACCGGGTAGTGTGTTGCCCTGTTTTTTTCTTTATGTCAACGCCATGTGTATATACTGTAATGGTTTTTGCCAGCTAACTCGCAACTTGGTGGCCTAGGGGGTACTATCATGGCTTCTGATGCAGTAGGTCGCAGGTTCGAACCCCGGTTGGAGCACAATATTTTTTTTGGTTTTTTTTTTGTTTTTATAAAATTTTTATTAGATTTTTATAGTTTTGCTGTTATTTAGTATTTAACAATTTTTTAGGCTAAAAATAAATAAAAAATTATACAATTTGTTTTAAATATGAAAAAAAAAATGTTTTAATTGAAAAAATAAAATACATAAAAAAATTAATTTTTTACTTTGGCTGGAATTTGAACCCTTCCAGCCCAGGCATCACAACCACTAGGCTACAATTAGTAATAGTTTGCGTTAACAATATTGCATACGAGTATACAATACACATACATATGTTTAGAAAAATGCAACAGTGATTTTATTGTGTTCTATTCTGATTGGAATAATGTAACATTTTAATGGGGTGAGGGCAACATTTTTTTCAAGAAAAGAAAATGCCATTATTTTCTGTTGTTGATATAATTTTATTTATAGACAAAATATTCAAACCTGAAGAAATTCAAATTTGAAATTTGACTAAAAAAAATTTAAATAGAGCTTAGCTTGGTGGGAAAGCAATGGGCTGACAAGCGGAGGGTCGGGGGTTAGCGACAAAAAAATTTTAATTTTTAAATAAATTTTGAGGAACGTGTTTTTCTATTTATAGAATTTATAATCTACAAACATTAAAGTAATCTACTAACACAACAAAAATTCAAAAATTGTAAATAAATTTCGGTAGTTACAATGGTATTAAAAATAAATAAAAGTGATTGTACCTGGAACTACAAAAATTCGGTTGGCGAAAAATTCGGTTGGAACTACGAATCTGTTTTCTGTGTGTAGTTACTAAATTTGAAAAATTATTGAAATTACATAAACAAATTTCGAGAAATATATTCCATAATACTAATTTTCTCTTTGTTAAAAAAAATACAAATTTTTCATTAAACGAAAAATCTATAGAATAAACCAGTTGTGTGGAATTCAAGAGAATAACAATAATTTGCGGAATTAGCTTTAAAAAATATGACAATTTCACACAGAAGTTTGAATTTAGTATTTTTCGACATGTGTTTTGCATTTTTTTTATGAAAATCTTAGTTTTTTTAAATTTCCCTACATTTTCCTAAATATAAAAAATCCGTATTTTTTTCCCTACACCTGAAATTTTTGAAAAAAATCCCTACGAAAAGGTAATTTTCCCTACAAATCACTGATGATATGAGATGCTTTCCTTGTGTATTTGTAAATTTGAAACATACTATATTACCGTAACAATTTGTTAAATTGCATCAACAAAAGAATGCTATTAAAAATGCAAATTTTTGGTTTAAAAGTATTTGCATAACACTGATTAATTCATTGGAAAATCTTTCACATTCGTCATTTGTAGAAGATTAATTAATTGCGTTGACAGTTTTATATTATATGCCACGACGAATTGTGATTTATCTTTGTATAAGGCATTCCAAATACGATGTCCGATAATAAAAATTCTAATATGACTTATATACTCGTATGTATGTATAAATATATGGTCATACTAGCGGGCAAAGCCTGCTCGGTTGTTTGCATGCCTTATAGTTTTTTAATTCCAGTTTATGTAAAAGTAGATCTGGAAATTCAAGTAAATTCGGTTTCTTCGGAAATATTGGAATATATAAATTGCATTCTTCTTCTAAGGTTTTTTCTCTTTTAACCACGATCTTTCTTTCATGACCAAAGTTGAACCGCTGTAGATTTTCTAACAAAACATTTTGAGGATATGGACCTATGGCTAAGAATTATTGTTATGCTATTTTTGGTGCTTTACTATTCCCCGCATCTGAGAAAAATGAAACTAAATCAATAACATTAATGGACTAACGCTCCTAAATGGGTTAACAGTTTTAAAAAATTTTAATTTTCTCATTTTTTCTCTAAACTGTGGCCAACCCAAAAATAAATAATTTTCCGTGAATTTAAAATTGAATTTTTAAAATTAAAAAAGCTAAAAATCAAAAAAAAACAGAAATTTAAATTTTTGATTTCGAGCTGACTTTATACTGCTCTGAAACCATCTGGCTACAAGTTAAGGATATCCTTAGAAAGTTTAGTTAAAATCATCTCACAAGATTTCCTAAAATAGCAAATAGTAAAAATGGGACATATACCAACCATAGGGTTAATAAATTTGTTTAAACTTTTTGTAGAGTATGTTTCAATCCTAAGTTTCATATTTCTTGCTTAAAGTGTTTTCACAGGTAACAAAAAGGGGTTCTTTAATCCAAAAATTACTTTCCAGATAAGGTGGTCCATTCCACGGAACAAATCGATGGCTTAATATAAAAAAGGCGTAACTCGATTTTTTGTTACTTTACAGGAGAAGGATAAAACTTAATAAAATCCGTAAAATTTTAGATAAAGTATATCTTATTTTTTGCGGAATAACATATTTAAATTACGACTTAAACTTAATTATTTAATTTTTACTTTATTATTGCCACCTTTACTTTATTATAAAATAAATAAATTAAAGCCCTAAAATATACCATATATTTTGTATAGTTTTTGCTAATATTACACCCTAAAAATTTCATAGTTGCTGATCACTACACCCAAAAAATTAAATAGTGGCATAGTTAACAAAATCCATAGTCGTTTCATATTAGTTATAAATCAACTATCATAATTATTAACAACTATGTAAAAATTTAAAAAGTTCTTTTTCTAGTTGCCCTGTGATACGATATTTCAAATATTTTCAAATTAACAATAATCTTTCAAACAAAAATTGGATAAACAAATTAAGAAATCTAAAATAAACAAAATAAAAACTCTTATTACATTATTGTTTTGTAAGTTAATCGGTTTTCTTTTGAATTAAAAACGTATAAAATAATAAACTTTATTTTTTAAATTGAAGGTGGAATGAACCCAAATCTGATCATACAGAGAAATTTCCAAAATGTATGTGTGTACATCAAATATATAAAGGGAATTTAAATTTGGGTAATGGAGGAGACAATAAATAATAATAATAATAATTCTTAATTCATAACACAATGTATTAAATGCGCATAATTTAAATAAAAAATTTAAACGTTTGTATTTACTGAAAAAAACGAGAAGCATATAAACAGATTTGTGGACCCTGTCAACCATTTGTATGTAGGAAATAGTGGTTTTATACTATATTCAAAATTTTTTAAATTTCCACTACAAAATCGTTGCAAGTGACTTCTTCAATAGTTGAATTTATATATTTAAATTAAACATAGTTGGCTTTCACTACTTCATATCCACTATGACATAGTGAGGGTTATTTCACCTATGTTATAGTTGAAAAAATAGTGTTCATCAACTATGTATTTTTTTGGGTGTATATTTTCAACTATATCATAGGTGAAATAACCCTCACTATAGCATAGTCAATACGAAGTAGTGAATAATAACTACATTTGTTTTAAGCGAACAATATAACTATGAAAGAAGTTACTTCCAATGATGTTGTAGTAAAAATACGGAAACTTCTGAAAATAGTAAATATCCACTATATATAATTTAAAAATTGGTGATAGATGCTACAAATTCATTCAAAAAATCACGGTTTTAATTAGAAATATTATTTAACGGGGAATTTTTTTTTAATTTAAGATGAGGTACATTATAAAATTTTTTTAACAAAAATTTGGTCCATCAACAATTTCATCGACCTTCTTCGTTATAATTTTGTTTTTCTTCAAATTTGGGCTAAAATTAGCTTTGCTGCTTGTAATGTTCTCTATGTCCTGTAAGAAAGAGATGTTTCATTATTTTTCGTAAAATACTTGAAATCAAACATTTTTGTCTTACCATACAAATTACAGATTCTTCCACGCTATATGCATATGGCTATACTAGTGTCAATTCTGTTTTCCATTGACTTGTAGTCTATTCATTTATATTAGAGCATTTTTTCTTTTGACGTTGATATTTTGGGAAAGTAATAAAAAGTTGGAGTAAATTTGAAATTATTCAAAATATCATTTACAGGGTAGCTTGAAAATAGCTTTTGTTGGTTCAAGACATAGTTATTAACGATTAACTATAGTTATTTAAAAGTAATTTAAATTCAAATACGTAATTTGTTCACTATGTGGCTAGGGAATTTTAAGGGTGTAGTATTGTACTTAATTTGTTTAGTAAGATACTAATATTTATAAATGGATGTATTTACAACGATAAAATTTGCAAATGGAAAGTATTTGGTTTGAATTTTTGCTAGAACATTTTTTAGAAGGGCCAACATACTCTACTAAAAGTTGCGTACTTTTGCGGTACTTGTATTAAATTTTTTTGAAATATATATACATATTAGGCTGGGTCGATTTGTGGGGAGGCAAAAAAATCGCCCATGGCTCAGGGAAAATCGTATTCTAGGGATCAAAATAAGAAACTTTGCCGAAGGAACCATACCTCTAAAACGAATTCTACTACCCCCAACTATTGACTTTTGTCCCGTAGGGTCAAGTTTTGAAAAATCCCACTTTGACCCATTTAGAGTGCCCCAATCGAGTCCAAATGTATGACCGACCCCCACTAACTTTGGAGGGCCGATCCACCCATGCCAGTGGCACACCCCCTGAAACTCCCCTGGGGGGTTCCCCATACAAACATTTTAAAAAATCACCATTTTTGGCACTTTATTTTATTATTTTTTATTTATTTTATTTATTTTTATTATTTTATTTATTTTTTCTCTTTAGAAATTTATTTAGTCAGAACATATGTAAATGAAAAAATTAATTTAACTTAGTAATAGAAAAGAAAATAAAAAAAATTACTGTTTGAAGTCTTTTTTGCTTTCAAGTCTGGGCATTTTTTCTTTTCTATTACTAAGTTAAATTAATTTTTTCATTTACATATGTTCTGACTAAATAAATTTCTAAAGAGAAAAAATAAATAAAATAATAAAAATAAATAAAATAAATAAAAAATAATAAAATAAAGTTACAAAAATGGTGATTTTTTAAAATGTTTGTATGGGGAACCCCCCAGGGGAGTTCCAGGGGGTGTGCCACTGGCATGGGTGGATCGGCCCTCCAAAGTTAGTGGGGGTCGGTCATACATTTGGACTCGATTGGGGCACTCTAAATGGGTCAAAGTGGGATTTTTCAAAACTTGACCCTACGGGACAAAAGTCAACAGTTGGGGGTAGTAGAATTCGTTTTAGAGGTATGGTTCCTTCGGCAAAGTTTCTTATTTTGATCCCTAGAATACGATTTTCACTGAGGCATGGGCGATTATTAAATCGACCCGCCCTAATACATATATTCAATATAAGTAGACCATCATCAATTACACTGTTCACGAAAGGAGACTTTTTTCCCGACAGGTGGGGGACCCAGTGGGTAAAACTAATTCGGGTACGCTGAATCTAGTGCTGCTAGCCGTTTTTATAGGTTAGCTGTTAAAAAAAAAGGTATTTGAGTTTGAAAATTATGGTTTGAAGCACCCCTAAACACTCGATTTTTTAATTTGTTTACCGTTAATTTTTCGTTAAGTTGTTTGTTACTCTATACTGATAGAATTTTGTGCATAGTATTAATGAATTTGTTCATTAATCCAATGATTTTTTCATTGAAAAGTCCCCAAAGAACGCGTTCATTAAATCAGTGAAACGTATTCATTAAGTGAAAACTAATTGAAAAAAATATATTTTTTTGCGTTACTTTTTTATTTATTATTTATTATTATTTTATTGATTTTTATATGTAAATATATTTCTTTTTTGTTTTTATAACGTTTTTGATATCTCCCTGAACTCGACTTGAACCCGCAATCACCAAAACGTAAACATTACCGCGTTACCGATTGATTTAAATAGCCAAAACAAAATGATGTCATTATTTGGACTTTTATATGTAATAATTTCAGTGTGCAACCCTAGCGTTCATTAATGGAACATATATCTATTTTAGTAATTAGCAAATTCAAAACCCTTATAAAAATCATAGCATATCTGACGGGTTAGTTAAAAATATATAATGAAAAAATTCACTAAATTAATGAATTTTTCACTAATTCAATGAAAATTGTTCATTAAATCAATGAATTCAGATTAATGAAATCGATTCATTAATAGTATGAACGAAAATTCTATCAGTGTACCAAGAAGCTTTGTGTTTAAAATAATCAAAATCGGTCTTGCGGTTCAAAAGTTGTGATTGAAAATTTTTAATTTCTATACAAATTTCAGCACATTTATCGAAGCAATAAAATGTACAATTTTATATGGAAAATTTCGAAGTGTCCTCACTTTTTCACTCAGAACTTTTGAACCGCTGCACCGATTCTTATCATTTTTAACCCAAAGCTGACTAAGGGAATAACAAATAATCTGGTAAAAAATAAATGGCCAAAAAGTTTTTTGGGGGGTCCTTGGACCCAGAATTTTTAAACACACATATCTTTTTTTCAAGAGCTAATCTAGAAAAACGGATAGCACCACTGGATTCAGCGTACTCGAATTAGGTTTACCCACCGGGTCCCCCGCTTGTTGGATTTTTCAACTAGCACAGTGTTATTAACGCACATAGGCATGGATACTGAAGATGGGTCTGTAGCACGAAAACACGTATTCTATCGTGGCCTTATCGAATTTTTTAAATTTTAATTCTCTGTAGTTTACTAGTATGATCTCAAATCTAACAAAAAGCACACACAGGAAAAAGATTGGTTGGAATTCGATCAGAACTATTAAAATGAATTTGCCAGGACGTTATTTTATTTGGAGTTACCTATAATTGAATACTACACCAAAATTATTTTACTAGGTATTAAAAATAGGGAAAGCAAACTAAAAAACAATCCTTTTAACAAATTATTGGTATCTCCAATCAATTTTAAAATTAGTATCAGTTTAGTAGTTCTATGCAGTAGAAGCAGCCATTTATTTACGGAATATACAAGAAAATTGGTGTTCTCTATCACCTTTATTAAAAAAATTTCAATATTCGAAAGTGGTAACTACAAATACGGGTATCCTAATCAAATATGACATTAAAGTCGAGTTTCTGTAGAACCAACCGAATTGTGGATTGTATTGATAACACACTCAACTATTAATTGGTATTGGTAAAAAAAGTTTATGCTATATTTGTTTTCCAAACTAAACATATAAATTCAAAATTAGACATTAAAATTAATAAGTGTTTGTGGTTTAGTGGGTGAGGAGTTGTCCTAGTACGCCAGATTTCCGGGTTCGAATCCCGGAAAAGACAAAAATTTATATGTTGTTTTTTTAATAAAAATAAAATATTCTTAAGTATAAAAAGTAAATATGGCAAAGAAAATTAAAAGTAGTTGTGGTGCAATGGGTACGAGTGTGGATTATGAATCAGAATGACCAGGTTCAATACCGGAGAGTTGAAAAAAAGTTTTTAATTTCAATAAAATTTTGTGGAACATAATAATATTTATGTGGAATATAATATTGAAGTAGGCAACCGAATATCGGCTTTCGCGACGAAAAATATAATTTAATATAAAGATAGTTGTCGTAATCGCACGAATTCGATTGGCAACAAATTCGGTGGCCACAACTGAGACTGTTTTCTGGGTGCATTCATTTAGAAAATATAATATTAACAAAATACCGCGAAATTACAAAATCAAACAGTTTTTTTTTTCTCCTGCAAAGTTAGGGAAAAACAAACAGCTATTTTCTTAGGCGCAGCAACGATATATATTTATGATTTTAATTCAGAAATGAACAATTGCAACTAAATTTTTAATTGAACATTTTCAGTTACGCAATATACATAATTGTAATTGAAAAAATATCAATTACAATTAGGGGAAGTGCGACACACTTGATGAAAATTTTGAAGCCGAATATATTCTAAACTATTTAATATTTTTTCTGTTTTAAATTTTTCTTGAAAGCTTTCTTAAATGGATATCTTCTATTCTGAAAAAATTATTCTGGGTTTACAATTTTTTTAGTAATAAATAAAAAGATAAATCGCCATAAAATGTTCATGTGAGTTATACCATGAATACACTTGAACCCTATATGTAACACAATTTATTCCGGGGATTTATTGTGTTTAACAAGACATTTGATTCCGGAAATCAAGTGTATACCCGAGTAAAAATAGTTATATAGGAAATTATATAATTTAATATGGACTAATATGTTTATATATAGTCAAGTGTGACACTATATCTTTGTGGATATAATTATGTATAGCTTTGAGTTTTTCAAAAATTTCTTATATCTCTATATATAAAAGAATAACGTGACTGAATGACTGACTGACTGACTGACTGACTCAACATCGCCCAGCCCAAACCGCTGAAGCTAGGAAGTTGAAATTTGATATGTAGGTTCCTCTTTCGGCGTAGACGTCCGCCAAGACGGGATTTTTGGAAATTCCTACCGTAACGGGCAAAAAGGGGGAAAGTCTCCCCCTTGACGGCCTGCCAAAACCCCTTTGGCTAGAAAGCTGAAATTTTAGATATGTGTTCCTTGGAGTAGGGGCTAACTTTTCTAGAAATATATGAACAGATTAAAGGAATTGTAATTTTTAATTTTAATTAATAAATTGTTTGAGCAAAATCGGACTAGTGGTTCTCGAGTTATGTCAAAAAAAAGACCACCAAAGGTGACAATTTCCCCTATATGATAGTTACTAACTTCAAATCGATATATCTCGATTCCTAGACGTGACCCAGCGAAACGCCGGGACACGTAAAACTTGTTTTTGACCGATATAACATTTCCCGTTGGTTTCATCCCATCCTGTGTAATTAAACTTTTCGCTACAAATCTTGAACCGCTGCATATTTAACGAAATATTTTAGAAACAGCACCCTATATTGGAAGAGATTCTGTTCCTGAAGGGGTTAACATTGTTTTTATTTTTTTTTTATTAATTTGTAAGATATGCCAATGCAAAGAATATTAAAACTTTCAGTATACAATCTAAAATAATTTTTTTTTTTTTGTTATTTTATTGGGTTATTTTACAAAATTTATTATAATTCAAGTTTTAATTTGTCTCGCGCCTCAAATGGCTTAAAGAGACGAGTTGGCGTAAATAACAATTTATTATAAATTAAATACTTTTTTAAGATGAATGGAGGAATATTTAGTTGATCTCTTATTTTTAAGTAAATGAATGTTCTTTTTAGTTTGACTCTAGATCAAAATAAACATAATAATTTAAACAGAAAGTGATATTAATTTATGATCTAGAGTCAAACTAAAAAGAACATTCATTTACTTAAAAATAAGAGATCAACTAAATATTCCTCCATTCATCTTAAAAAACACATTGACACGGTGCAAAAATATAATTTAAATAATATACATTTAAATTTAAATTTAACGGTTCGTTGTAATTCAAAAATCTGTGGTTATCATACACAGGGTTGAATAGAATCAGCTGAGATATCTTAAGAATTAAGGTTCAAAGCAAAATAGAGTAATAATAACAAAGGATAAAAATGGCATTGGTAGCATTCGGCAGAGAAACCTTAAAATGATACCGGTGACTTGTAGCGCTTTGTGATTACTTAATCTGCTGAACGATGTTTTCTTTTTTTTTGTTTTTAAATACATTTTTTCTATATTTTCCTTTGGTTTTATAAATTTTTTGTTTTTGAATTATATTTGTATGTTTTTATTTGTCAATCATACTAAACAAAAATTTTTTAAAATCAACAGCAATATATGTATCAATATTTGATCAAAAGTAGCAAACATTTTTTACGCTACCAAAATATGACAGCGCTCAGACTGAGCGGTTAGTGATCAGGTCGTTCAGCAGATAGTTGCACAACTGTTGTAGAACTGTTGACTGTCAAATTGTATCTGCCGAACGCACCCATTGTTAAATTTCGTTGATGTTAGTCTAAGTTGAGTTGTTGATACGAAACTCGATTTTCTTTCAGCGGTCACATAAGTAGACAACATTAAAAATATTAGCCCACACAAGACGAAATACACTGATGATGGCTTTGTAGCGAAAGCCAAAAATACGTATTCTGTATTGCTGGTCTTATCGAATTCTTTCAAATATATTTTTATTCTTTGTAATTTACTTGTAAAAATTGTATCATCTTTATTTGATTTGAAAATAATTTAAACAGAAAGTGATATTAATTTATGATCTAGAGTCAAACTAAAAAGAACATTCATTTACTTAAATACTTTTAGTTTCAAAAAAGAAAAAAAAAATATAAAAAAAATAAGTATATATTATCTATAAATATAAACATATTAACATTAAAATAGCTATTAAAGAAGCATTTCAATATTTTCTAAAAGATAATCCTTCATATTTTTTTTAAACACTGCTATTCGATTACATTCTTTTATATTATTTGGTAAACTGTTAAATTGCAAGCTACCTGCATATTGAATTCTCTGCTTGGTTGTCTCCAATCTACATCTCGCTTTTCTAAGGTTCGATGAATTTCTTGTATTATGATGATCCTGATTGATACTTAATTTCACAGTACGATGACCAATATTATGAATGGATTTGTATACATACAGTAAAAGTTGTTTTTTGTACAAACCCCAAATAGGTAAAATCAGGGACGTAACAGTTATAACTTTTATTCAAAAAACTGATTGTTTTACAATTATTTCTTGTTTGAATATTTTTAATTTTCTGTTTATTTGTTCTGTTTGATTTATATTTTTAATTCAAACAAAAACAATCCAAAACCGATTTTTATTTTTTCAAAAATAATAAAAGTTATTTTCTGATTTTTTTTCTTTATCAAAAAATAACAATTAAGAATATAAATCAAAAGCCATAGAACCAATGAATTCAACAATTATAATATCCTGATAATGTCAACTAGTGTTAATAAAATATTGAACAGTGATTTAAAGTGAGTAAATATGTATATTCCAGCAACTTCCGGCATTCAATTTAGGTCAATTTTTAATTTTTATTTTATTATCAAATAAAAAAGTTGGTGCTTAATTTTTTCAAAAAAATCATTCTGTAACTTTTATAAAAAGTTTTAAAATAAAAATCAAAAAACAACAGAAATTTATAGAGTAAAATATAAAAATTGAAAAAATTAAAATCTTTGCTAAACTTTGTGATTTTTTTGTGGAATATGATTTATAAAATATAGTGCATTATTGAAATGTTATAATTAAATAAATTTGGGTGGTGACTTTTTAAGAAATATAACAGTTATTTTGGGTCTCTGGGTAAAATGGTTTTGCAATAATCTTTATATAAAGATATGGTGTTGTGCCTCGGATTTAAATTGAACACACATTTCAAGGCTTTATTCTGAGCAGCTTGAAGAGATTTTAATTCGTTGCCATTTTTGTATGCATAAACGATTGTTAGATATTCGAATCTACTATGTATCAGGGCTTGGTATAACAACATTTTTGTTTTTGTATCTAGCTTTATTTTTAATTTAAAAATGATTCCTGCAGCTGAAGCAATCTTTGATTTTAATAATTTTACATGAGTGTCCCACGACAAACTACTTCTAAGAATAATTCCCAGGTATTTAATTTCGTGATCTTCTCTAATGTTTTCTCCAATAACAATTATACAAAAATCATTATTTAATGTTTGTGAGTGCGGTCTAAAGCGTATTCTTTTAGTTTTCTTCTCATTTAAAACAAGGCGATTCAATCTAGCGAATTCAAAAATGAAAGAAGAATCTCTCTTCATTTGAGTTTTGAGAACAGTATCATATTTATAGGGATAAAATATCGAAATATCATCAGCAAAAATTACAATTTTTCCAAAGAGTCCAAGATTATTTATATCATTTAAATATAGCATGAAAAGAAGAGGCCCTAAGACACTCCCTTGTGGGACTCTACAACTAACTGGAACTATTGAACTTTTTTCACCACCAATTTCAACATATTGTTTTCTATTTATTAAGAAACTCTGTATGAGATTTAATGCTGTACCAAAAATACAGTAATAGCTCAATTTTTCAATCAAAATTTGATGGTCAACCAGGTCAAAAGCCTTACTTAAATCATAAAATATACCTGCTACACCATGGAAACCTTTATCCAAACCTTCACATATTGTATTGCCCACATTAATAACCGCCTTGTCTGTTCCACTGCTCTTGATATATCCAAATTGGTTTTTATCAAGCAATGATTCACTTTCCAGAAATCCTAGTAACTGAGAATGAATTCATTTTTCAAAAACCTTATCTATTATAGATAATAATACTATTGGGCGATATTGGTTAACTGTATCTGCATGTGGTAACTTAGGTATAGGAATTATCTTGTGTAGTTTTAAAGAATTTGGGTATATGCCTGTAGATTAGGGTGGCATTGAAATGTATGGAGCAATTTGAACTTTGGATTATCGCTTAGGTCTGCTCGGATTATCGTGACACTTGATCTAAATATCATATGGTGAAAACCTGAGCTAATTCGGATAACTCTAAGCCGTGGACCCTAGGGGTTAAAGTTCAGATTTTACGAATTACTGTATTTTTACCTATATTTAATTGTAGAAATACTTATATTTCAAAGCATCCTGCTAAAAAGTTGTAAAATTATTGTAATTAATATTCTAAATTACAATATGAATTTTTTTATGAAAAAATTAACCCTTTGGTGATACCGGGGTCAAAATGACCCATTTTTTAAACACGATTTAAAACCCTTATTGTCCAAATACGATTAAATAGCAACTATTTCTTATTATAGTCTGACATTTTTTTTATAATAATTTATGAACAAATTAACCCTTTTGTGCCACCCGGGTCAAAATGTCTCATTTTTTAAACACGATTTGAAACCCTTGTTGTCCAAATACGATTACTAAGCAACTATTTTTAATTATAGTCTGAAATTTTTTGTTTTTTAATTTATAAAAAAATTAACCCTTTTGTGTCATCTGGGTCAAAATTACCCAGTTTTAAAGACGATTTAAAACCCTTTCTGTCCAAATACGATTAATAAGCAACTATTTTTAATTATAGTCTAAACATTTGCTTGAAAAAAATTAACCCCTTTAGTCTTGGAGTTCGCAATTAACCACTTTTTATCTTATATTACAAGATTGGGTGTAAGGGTGCATTTTGCCGAAGTTTTTTAATGCACTCAGAATCAAACAATTTGTTTATGAACCATTTACTGATAAATATAACCAAAAACCAATTAGTAAGGACATAAACCAGTTGTTAGTTTAAATTTAACGGATTTAAGAATGAACAACTACCACTTTGACCTTTAGCCATGAACTGACCCAAAATTATACAAGCGTATCAAATTTCACATTCAAATTTACACTCTGTGATTTCCCGTTTTATATTACTTAAAAGAGTAATTTTGGAGCATTTAATACGGGTTTTCCCCTATTAAAAAACAAATAAAGAAAAACTAGTCAAACCCACTTTTATTAATTGATTGAAAGTGATTAACATTCGTGCAAAGTGTGTCTTAAGTTATTTTTTATCGTAATTTCTTTAAAATTAAATATGCCAGTACTAAGAAGTGAAATTTACTTAATTGGCCACCAAAAAAAAACAATTATCTGGTAGTAAGCTTCCATCCTAATTAGATTGTCTAAGAGTTTTATTTTATAATTTAAGAACTAAAAAGTTAAATGTTGCTAAAAGTGCTCGCATAGTTATAAGGGAATGCTCAATTTTTTGGGAAAGGGCCCGTATTCCTGTCATTTCAAGATCAAACGCAGAACAATAAGTGGAATCAGTTATCGAGATGAATTTCAATGATCGCATTGAATTTCAGTTTAATTGTTTTTCTGAAGCAGAGGTATATAAAAGTTTCCTCAGTATTAAATCCAATGCTACAAGCTATGATGGAGTACATCCTAAATTTATTAAAATGATTTTCCCGTATATATTGCCTTACATTACCAATTTGTTTAACTCAATTATTACTAAATCAACTTTTCCATCCAAGTGGAAACACGCAAAGATTGTTCCAATTCCAAAATCAGAATATGAGTTTCGTCCTATAGCTATTCTTCCTTATCTGTCCAAGGTATTAGAGCGTTTAATGCACAATCAAATTATTGAATTTGTACAACAACACAACCTGCTTACTTCACGTCAATCGGGATTTCGACCACAACATAGTTGTGTGTCTGCCTTGATTGACATCACAGAATATTTAAGATCACAACTTGACGATGGCAAAGCTGCATTTTTAATTCTTCTGGATCATTCCAAGGCATTTGACACCGTTAATGCTGATATTCTTGCACTAAAGCTGAACAAATTTTTCAACTTTTCATCTACAGCCACAAAACTGATGTATTCTTATTTAACTGGAAGATCCCAATCTGTTTACAATGCCAATATTGTTTCAAGTAGTGTTGAGTTAACCAGAGGTGTTCCGCAAGGATCTATTTTGGAACCATTGTTGTACTCAGTTTACGCCAATGATCTTCCAGATCAATTAATACACTGTCGTGTCCAGATGTACGCCGATGATGTGCAACTTTACATTGGCTGTGAAGTTTCGGACATCGAAGATTGTGTACGTAAAATCAATATTGATTTGGAAAATATAAGAGCATGGGCTTCAGTAAATGGATTATGTCTAAATCCTAGTAAATCTAAATATATGCTTATTACGAAGAAGCGGATATTGTATACCGGATATTGTTCTGGGCCAATCAGAAATAAATATTTTTGATAATTTTAAAAATCTGGGTATCACTTTCAATAAACATTTGCTTTGGAGTGACCATATCAGCATAACAACTGGCAAAACTTATGGAATGCTAAGGAACTTATGGTGTTCACAATGGTTTATACCTTTTGAAGTCAGAATGCTGCTGGCCAAAACATACCTTATACCTACATTGCTATACGGATGCGAATTGTTTTCTGGTTGTGATGCGTCTAGTTTGAGTAAACTGAAAATAGCGTTTAATAGCATTACTCGATATGTCTTTGGTATAGACCGCTCTAGTAGAATATCGCATTATTCGAAACAGATCTTTGGAGTTACATTCGAGAATTTGTTAAAATGTAGATCGCTAATTTACCTCCTTTAAGCTTATATATACAGGTCAACCATAATATTTACAGTATTATTCAAATACTACACAGCACTCATTTTTCGGATCAACATTTTTTTATTTATACCATTAGTATTTGGAATCATCTTCTCCATCACTTACAGGTGGTCCGCAGCGCAACGCAATTCAAAAAAAGTATATTTGATTATTACAAATAATATCTAACATTTTTGTTTAAAATATTTTTAAAACCATTCTCATGACAATTTTTTATATAATGTTTTATACCACTTTTAATGTTAAAAATTTTCTCTGACTTTTGTTAACAATTCTATTCTTTTTATATATTTTATTGTTATTTTTAATTTTATATTTCTTTTTTCGAATTTTGTATTTAATATGAACGGTATTCATTATAACTACTTTGTAATTTAGTGCTTTCATATAAGATTAAATCTTTGCACTGAATATTAAGAAATAAATAAATAAATAAATAAATAAATAAATAAATAAATAAATAAATAAATAAATAAATAAATAAATAAATAAATAAATAAATAAATAAATAAATAAATAAATAAATAAATAAATAAATAAATAAATAAATAAATAAATAAATAAATAAATAAATAAATAAATAAATAAATAAATAAATAAATAAATAAATAAATAAATAAAATAAAAATAAATAAGTTAAGAGATTCTGATAGTTTAAAACAAAAAAGAGAATCTTGGAAAGACTCACTTGATGATTTATTTGATATGGCTCATGTGGACGCACTCAATCTAATAAAGATCGAGGAAGACAAGCAGTTTTTGATCCAGCAGAGATTAAAAGGCCGCCCAGGGTGCATGATAGGTATTGATGCAAACTTAAAAAAAAGGGAAGAAAACCATGAAAAACGTCAACAAGCATTTGAACTTAGAAGACAACAGCTTCTGGAAGCTCCATCAACCTCAATAGGTAAATATATATTTAAAAGTATACCCATTTTAACCAAACTGTATCCACATAAAAATCGAAAGATTTCATATCACCGAAAATTCGGTTGTGAAAACCGAATTTACAAGGTTGCGGTAACCATTGAAAATCGGTTGCGGCAGCCAAATTTGTTATAAGAGTGTGTTAAAACAAAAGTGTTATGGGTTAAAAATGGGTACAGAGGCTTTGATAGCAAAATTATTTTTTTTTAACCAACCTGATTTTAACAGGTTGTATTGCCTACGATTCTTTATGTTTGGATGAGTCAGACAACGAAGAATCCATCCAAAACGAGAATAATTTTAGTTTAAATACACAAATAGCGGATAATGTCACAAAACCAAAAAGAAAAAAAAAGACCTCGCAAAGAAATTTTGACACCAAGACTAGCAGCTGTTTTGGATAAATTAAAGATAAGTTCCAGAGATACAGTTCATTTACTAGTTGCTGTTCTGGATGCAGTTGGGCTCAGCTCATCCGAATTTATTATAAACCGTAATTCGATTCGTCAGTAAAGGGATGCGTTGCGCAAAGCAAAGAGCACAAACAAAACTCCCAACCTTTAACAATTCACTGGGATACAAAACTTTTGCCTAGCGTAACAGGAAAATCCGAAGAACGTCTCTCAATAATAGCAACTGCTCCAAAGACAGAACAAATATTAAATATTCCCGATATACCATAGGGAACTGGCCTAGAAATTGCATCTGCAGTCTACGACACTCTTGAAGACCACAATATTTTAGACAAAACCGAGGACTTTGTATTTGATACAACAGCGTCAAACACAGGCAAATTTAGAGAAGCCTGCAGTATTTTAGAAAAGCGAATCGGACGAGACATTTTATTCCTTGGCTGCAGACATCACATTTTGGAAATTGTGTTAGCAGGTGTATTCGAGAAAGAAATGGGCGTTTCAACTGGCCCTGAAATCACTATACTCAAAAAATTTAAAAAGCATTGGCCCAAAATAGATCAAAACAAAATTTCGACGGGATTTACATATCCACGTTTTAAAACTATTTTAGGTGATGAAAGTGATGAGATTTTAAGCTTCGCAATGCAAAAGATTAGAGAGGACTTTCCACGGAGTGATTACCAAGAGTTTCTTGAGTTAATTATAATGTTTTTGGGTAGAGTTCCTCCCCGTGGACTAAAATTTTCAAAGCCAGGAGCTATGCACCATGCTAGGTGGATGGCCAAAGTTATTTACTCTTTAAAAATTTTAATTTTTCGGGATCAATTCCCTGAAATAACCGAATCAGAAATAAATGGTTTACTTGAAATTGCTGGCTTTATTATTAAGTGTTACTCCAGATTCTGGTTCAATGCAGACAAAGCAGAACAAGCGCCTGTAAATGATTTAGAATTTTTAAGAAAATTAGAAAGCTACAAAACTATTAATATAAATATAGCAGAAAAGGCTATATCTAAATTTATTTATCACTTATATTATTTAAATGAAGAATGTGTGGGATTCGCTTTATTCGATGATAGAATTGACTGCGAAGCGAAAGCCAAGTTATCTGAAAAGATGTGCTTGAGTTATGTTGAAGAAGAAAATAATGAAGAAGGTGAGGAAATTTTAAAAAAGCTACTTATCAAGAAGGAAAATCTAAAATAATTCATTGACAGAGACAATTAATTTATTCTAAATGACTTGTTCTCCAAAAATACTAAAAGGCTTTTGAATAGGTTCGATATTCCAACAGATTTTTTAGAAAGAGACCCAAGTACTTGGAATGATTTGGAAGAGTATAGAAAAGGAAAGGAAATTATTCAAAACTTAAAAATTGTAAATGACTGCGCCGACAGAGGAATAAAACTAGTTCAAGATTACCACGAAAAAATTACAAAAGATGAAGAGCAGAGGCAATAAATTATTTAAAGTAATACAAAATGTTATTAATATTACATTCGAAATTATTAACTTGGTTTTATGTATGTTTTAATTTTTCAGGTTGTACAAAATTATAGACAACAATATTCAAAAGAAGGAAATTTAAAGGACTTAAGAAATGATTATAATTAAATAATGAGTATTTTCAAATTTTATTTTTCAAAAATTAACAAAAAATCATATTAATTTTTCAAAATATCACACTTGTTTTTCAAAAAATAGCAAATGTAATTAAAAAAGCCCCATTTAAAATTCAAAAACATCATTTGTAATTTAAAAGAATTCCAATTGTTATTAAAACAAGTGAAATGGTGTAAAAATTATAATAATTTGTATTGTCTTTAAGTTTATTTGAAAAAAATTTAATTTAAAAACTTAATAATTTATTTAAAATAATTATTAAAATAATTTTCAATATGCAAATCTAAAATTTTTTGTTTTGTTATTTGAGATCTTATGGCTCAGAACTATTAGTATTTGAACTCTGAACTACTTTTTACGTGATTTTGGATATAGTACATTTTTTTCTAAAAATGGGTCATTTTGGCACCCATGGCACTAAAGGGTTAATTTTTTTTTATATATATTTAAAATTGGTATATATTGCATTAGAGCAATTTTACTAATGCTTTCAAGTTTTAAAAAAGAATACGATTTCTTCAAGCAATTACAGCTAGATATACATTTGTTCGAAAATCTGAACTTTGACCCCTAGGGTCCACGGCTTAGAGTAGTTTGATTTCGCTCAAATTTTCAGCATACATATTTTAGACCAAGTGGCACAATAATCCGACCAGACCTAAGCGATACCTGAATTTTTTTTTTTCAATGCCACCCTACTGTAAATATTATACTATTAAAGATTTTTAATAAATGTGGTGCTAAAACTTCACAGCAATTTTTAACTAAATTAGATGAAATATTGTCATCACGTTGCCTTATTGTTCTTAAAGAATTACAATGATCATCAGAAGTTCTTACAATACCATTCCGTAGTGAATCGACAACATTTATAAAATAATCATTAAAAAGTGTAGATTTTTCGTTATTATCTTCTACACATAAACCCCTCGAGTCGAACACCTTTACTGATTTTTCTTTCGAACGAGCTGTTACGTTATTTAAAAATCTCCAACATTTTTTTATATCACCACCACACCTGGAAATATTATTCTCATAATAAGAGCTCATACATTCTTTAATTGATATCCTTATTACCCTGCTGATCCTCTTAAGTATTTCTTTTATAGAAAAGTCCATCGGATACTTTTTCCTTTTTTTCAGTAGTTTTCTTTTCGTTGCCATTAGAGCCCATAAATGTTCATTTATCCAAGGAGCAATGTCACAACTTATCTTTTTGTTTTGTCTTACTTCAGTTGTACTTCTATTTATAGCATTATTCACAATATTAATAAATTTGGAAGTTGTTTCACATGGGTTATTGGCATTGTGAATGTGTTGAAGATTCGCGCTTAAATAATCTTTTACTTGATCATAGTTGCATACAATTTTTATTTTCTCAGAATAAATATCTTGTTCAAAATCCGACTTCAGTCTACAACAAATAATATTGTGATCTGTTAAATTACATTCTACTGCATCTATAGAAATGTGGGCTGTAGTTTTACTAAATACATGGTCAATACATGTACCACTACGTGGTCTTGTTATTAACATATGACAACTTCTTAAATCATAACTATGAAACAAATTAATATAATCATTAGCATGTACTCCTTCAATCATATCAAAGTTTGAATCTCCAACCACAACTGATGGATTATGAGCAAAAACACTTAATTTGTCCTCCAAAATTTTAAAAAAGTTTTCGGCTGAACATTTTTGAGAGCGATAAAAAGACATTACTTCCAAAGGTTTTCCATTAAGCTTGTAATTATTTAATTTCAGCTGAATTAAGTCTACGTAATTAATGCTTTCACAATAGTTAACTGTAAACTGAAATTTTTTACTGATATATATAGTTGTGTCTCCATATCCATCAGTTCTGCAACAGTGTATACAATTGTAATGAGAAATTTCGTACATTTGCGAACATTTTTCCTCAAACCAAGTCTCCTGTATCGCAAGAATGTCGGGCAATCTAGGCAGTTTTGCAAGAAATGTTTTGAATTTATTAAATTTGTTAATAGATGAAATGCTTCTAATGTTAATTGAAACTATATATAAATATTTGCATTTTAAAATTTCTAAATAATTTCTATACGAATTGATATTTTTAAAATATTGATTATTATTCATTGATAAATATAAAAAAATAAACAAAAACAAAAGTGAAAACAAGAAAAAGCACTATTTTATTCAATGGTGGACTGGTAACAAGAAATCCGTTTGTCCGTCTTCATCACTGCTCTGCAAATCAGGTATATCGCCTCTTATAGCAGATCTTCGCATCCTTGGTCTAGTTGAAGAAGATTCCAGCAAAAGTTTATCCACATCATCTTCATTTCTCAATACACGAGGTTTAGATATCTCACTCTTTTTAACAAAAATCCTACCATGGTTTGGATAAACAAATTTGTATCCAACCGTTTTTAAAGTTTTTGCGTAGTTGAGCAAGGCCAAAGTTTCTTTGCATAGCAAATCATTGATAAAAAATTGTCTTGAATTATCATCTTCACTTTTTAACTTTGATTTAGCAGCCATTATTTTATCCTTCGATGATTTTGCATCAAATTTGACTATAACGTTTTTGATTTTAGATTGTTTGTTTCTATTTTTTACGAAATAAGCATCATCTATGTTATCACTTTTTAATTCTACACCAATATTCTTCGACAAATTAATTACAGCATCAGCAGCAGATAACTTTTCTTCAGGTTTCAAACCCATAATGATACAATGGTTTCTAACCCTTTCATCATTTAAAAATTTCACAGAAGTTTTTAAATTCTTAATTTCTTCTCTTAAATGAACATTTTCTTTTTTAACTTCGTCTAATTTTCTTTTGTTATCGACCATTGTTTTTAAAATATCATCATACTGCTTCGATAAAAATGTTATTGATTCATGTATCGATGAAAGCTGATCCAGCTGATTCAATTTTGTTTTTATAAATGTCAACTCATCTTTAAATTAAAAAATCTAAAAACAGAAATATGAAAAAGTTAAATTTCGAGATTGCCATAACATTTGAGTGTACCCAATTTATGGGTAAACTCTAAAAACAACAACTCTCTATTTTCGATCAAGTCAAGAGTAGTTAAAATCATCCTGCAAGTTTTGTCAATATCGTGAAAAGTATAGATAGGACACATATCCACTATTGGTCGTGTAGGGGTTAAATTTGTAAGTTTTTAAAATGCATTAAACTGTCAATATATTCCTAATAATACATATTTTTTATATTTATCAAAACTACATATCTGCTAGTATTATCATAAAATCATACTAAAATTTTGTATCTACATTAGAGACGTAAATAATACAAATAATTTCAAAATATGTATACATAGGAATTATTTAGTTGCAATTCTTAAATAATATTCTAAAAGACAGATTGATTCAAAAAAATCTTATAAGCGAGTGAATCAGTTTTATTGAATTTAGGGTCTCGATGTACTGTGTTGTGTATTTAGCTATTTCATCCCAACCCCAGATAAAGAAAAGAGTATTAGGGTTAAATTTGTCAGAATTGGCAAAATAAATTTTTATCTTTGGCTTTGGGTGTACCGTAAGTTCTGTACTGTTTTTTTCGAAATCTGCTTTAACTTACAAGTGCTACAGTCTGAACGGTTCTTTATTACACTATGTAATTCTGTTAATAAAAAAATTGTTCTAAATTGTATATTTTAATGTATAAACCCATAAAAAGTCCATAAATAATAAAAAAAAATTTACATGTTTTTAGGGAAAAGTTTATTAAGTTAAAATGAAAAGTTTATAGATGTATATCCATAAAATTAAGAAATATCTTAATGGACTCTATTGTATTATCCTTTGCTGTATGAAGATTAAAACTAAATGGTTCAAAACAAAGATAATTTAAATATTAGTGTTATTTTTTTTCATCATTCATGGTTATACAACTATTTTTCTTTAAAGCAGTTTTTAAAATAAGCAATTGCTCAAAATGCTCATCTGATAACGCATTTCTTCGGGGATTGTTTAATATCCCGGCTAAAGAAAATAACAGTTCAACTGGTGCAGATGATGTGAGTGATGTATTGTACTTCAAAAACAACTCGTATATTCTTGGATATTTTTGTAAATTAGAAATAGTGTCGTTAACGTAGCCTAAAAGCTCATCTTCACAAGATAGTACCTCATTTTCATTGCTTCCTGAAATATGTGATCTAAATTAGAAGGTTTTATTTCACACAATACCTACACAAGGGGCTAATTTGCACAGTCCTGATTGTCTACAGCTCGCAATTCTTAACATATTTAAAAAAAAATTTCGAAAGTTAGCGTAATAAATTCTAGACCGATTCTTCATGGGTAATTTTTGGAAATCTTTTAATTCTTATTTTTAATAAATCGTCAAAGTCAGCGAAATTTTAATTTTTTGAATATTTGTGCCTAAAAAAATTTTAATGTTTGTAGTTACCACCAACGAATAATTCTTTCTCTAAATTTGATAGACTGTACCAATTATGTAGTACATTCATTAAATAAATGTTTGTTTCTACTGTACACAATTTTAGTTTATTTTTTAATTTAAGTAATTGCAATTAAGTACTATACTACATTAATTTTTTAAATTGTTAAGAACTGTCAGCTGTAGAGAAATTTTCTCAGAAAAGTCCAATTTATCCCAAAATGCAGAGGACTTTATATCGAAATATTCATCGGAGTATTTTTACCTGTTCTATAATCCAAAAATGTTGTTAGGGCAGGACTTGCCCCATTATTGGAATTCTCAATTTGGGCTGCAGATATTTTAATTGCTATTTTCTCCATTTTAGCAAGAATTATTTCATAAATTTTAGTTTTAGATGCTATTTTTGATTTCTCCGACAAAACTTTAAACCATTTCATCTTTATGTCTGGGTGGCAAACTAATGCGATTATAGCGTCGTAGGATCCAACATCAAGTTGATAAAATTGTTCAAATCTATTTTCAATAGCTGCGAAAATTTCAACCGCCACCTCACGGTTTATTATTTTGGTATTACTGTTTATTATCTGTGCATATTTTATTTTAAGTGTTACTAAAGTAGGAATTAAAAACCCATAAAAAATCCCATCTGATTGTAAAAAATCCAATGCTAAAGCCAATGGTTCCATAACTTTTATATATTCTTTTAAATTTTAAATAATCAAAATCGAAATTTGAGAATTGAGAAGTTTGTAGTTGCTCCGTTTTCTTATTAATTTTGTTTTCAAAGGTTAACAAACGCTTAACAGAATCATACAATGAATTCCATCTTGTGATAGTTGCTGTTAAAAACTACATTTTTCCAAAATTTCATAAATTTTTTCTGATGACTTTGGTCTATTGCATTTTGACCATATTTAGTTGCATTTTGAAATAGTCTTAAAAAAAGATGTATGGAGCAAAAATTATTTTTTTTGATATTTTTACAGTATAGGACAAAACGCGTTAAAATTTACTATGTGTTTCCGAATATGTTGATTTTTAATAATTTCTGTTCGTAGTTTTAAATCATTAATTTTAATTGTCATAACATATTTTACACATGGTAAATCGATATACATACCATACAAGAGACCATGAATAATAAAATAACTTCCTCAGTTTTTAATTTTATAAAGACTAGTATATTTTTAACTATACATTAATGGCAAACCTTTTTTAATTCTTCCCATCATTTTTATTTATTTTTATTTAAAGAGAAGCAACACTCAGGAAATTCTTCCTATTAATTAACGTGTTGCTTCCTT
This sequence comes from Leucophora obtusa, assembly GCA_949987735.1. NCBI lineage: Eukaryota > Metazoa > Arthropoda > Insecta > Diptera > Anthomyiidae > Leucophora > Leucophora obtusa. The sequence continues at coordinate 122,280,578 of OX465295.1, read as the reverse complement.
TGGAAAGGTGATAGAGAACAAGTGAAAGATGAAGGGCTTCAAATATGTACTTATTTAAACTATTACGAGTAAGTCATTATTTTATATTTAAAAGCCATGACTAATTTTTTATTACAAATATATTACAAAATAATGCAAAAGATAATGATATATCATTATTTGTAATGCAGACAACAATGAGGTGTCATTACCAATATTTTGCTTATAACTTTTACCTCTAGTTGCCACATATTTTATCCGATTTTCATAAGTGATACCTTTCTGGAAAGATTGTAATCTTATTTGTTTACAATTTTATTAGTTGTTTCAAAAAGCCACCTCAAGATGGCGCTAATCTAGATTTATTATAAAATTGCAAAAAATTTTAATTTGGGAGCCTCGAAAATGATTTTTTTGATATGTCGTAGTGGAACTTTTTTTTCCCCATGCTAAAAGCTTTAGAAAAATCGAGTACGCAATATAAAAAAATTTTTATCCATACAATTTGACCCGCCCTAGTATACATACTTAAAATTTTTATAAATACTTACCCCTAAATTCATAAACGCTTTGTAAAATTACTGGAGGTTTATTAAACAAATTTTGTATGAAAACGAGTAAAAAGGTTAAAGTCGGGCATGCCGACTATACAATACCCTACACCAGTCTGGTTAAAAGCCAACTAATGTTTGGATCCTAAATTCGAATGGGTTAAAATGGGAATTGTGTCAAAATTTTCTATAATGTGAGTCAGCGAACCAAATTTCATTAAAATATCTGCGACCTGCAGTTTGTAACCAAGCCAATTTTGGGGGGACCCTTATATGGGCACTATGTCCAAACATGGACCGGTGTTAACCAAAATCTATAAGCTTCGTCCTTGGGCTGACATAGGTCGGTGTACCAAATTTCATCAAAATATCTTAATATTTGCGACCTGCAGCGTATAAACAATATAAGTTTGGTAGGACCCTTATATGGGCACTAGGTCTAAACATGGACCGATGTTCACCAAAATCAGTAGGCGTTGTCCTTGGGCCAACATAGGTCTGTGTACCAAATTTCATCAAAATATCTTAATATTTGCGACCTGCAGCGTATTAACAATATAATTTTGGTAGGACCCTTATATGGGCACTAGGTCTAAACATGGACCGATGTTCACCAAAATCAACAGGCTTCGTCCTTGTGCCAACATAGGTGTACCAAATTTCATTAAAATATCTTAATATTTGCGACTTACAGCGTATAAACAATATAATTTTGGGGGGACCATTATATGGGCACTAGGTCTAAACATTGACCGATTTGAACCAAAGTCCTTGTCTAAGCCGACATAAGACGGTGTACCAAGTTTCATCAAAATATCTTGATATTTGCGACCTGTAGAGTGCGCCAAAGGATTCCTGGACAGACAGACAGACGGACGGACAGACGGACATCGTTAAATCGAAATAAAAAAAATTCTGAGCCGATCGGTATACTATAAGGTGGGTGTAGGACCAATATTTTTTGGTGTTACAAACATCAGCACAAACTTATAATACCCTGACCACGTAGTCAGGGGTATGGCATCACCAAAAAATATATTATAAAAAAATCGTTATCACTAGATGGCACTTTGTAAAAAAAATTGACAATTTTCTTTTTTTATTTAAATTTAAATAATAACAAACAACAAAGGAAAAAATACAAACAAATATTTAAAATTTTATTATTTGAATATATTCCGCGTTTGTTTTTTACTTATTTTGAGCAGTTTTCAGCAGTTGTTGAGTTTATAAATATAGGCTCAACTGATATTAAACTGATACTATACAGTTGCTCATGTACACACAGAAAACAGTCTCAGTTGTGGCCACCGAATTTGTTGCCAATCGAATTCGTGCGATTACGACAACTATCTTTATATTAAATTATATTTTTCGTCGTGAAAGCCAATATTCGGTTGTTTAATTCAATATTATGTTCCACATAAATATTTTTATGTTCTACAAAATTTTATTGAAATTAAAAAACTTTTTTTGAATTTTCTGGTATTGAACCCGGCCCTTCAGGTTAATAGTTCACACTTTTATCAACTGCACCACAACTACTTTTAAATTTCTTAGCCATATTTACTGTTTATACATATGAATATTTTATTTTAATTAAAAAAAAAAACATCTAAATTTTTGTCTTTTCCGGGATTCGAACCCGGAAATCCGGCGTACTAGGCCAACTCCTCACCCACTACACCACAAACACTTAATAATATTGATGACTAATTTTGAATTTATGTGTTTTATTAAGACAGTATAAAATTCGTTTATCAATACCAATTAATAGTTGTGTGTGTTATCAATACAATCCACAATTCGGTTGGTTCTACAGAAACTTGAATTTAAGGTCATATTTGATTAGGATACCCGTATTTGTAGCTGCCACTTTCGAATATTGAAATTTTTTTAAAAAAGGTTATAGATAACACCAATTATCTTTTATATTCACTAAATAAATGGCTGCTTCTACTGCATAGAATTACTAAACTGATACTAATTTTAAAATTGATTGGAGATACCAATAATTTGTTAAAAGGATTGTTTTTTAGTTCATTTTCCCTATTTTTAATACCTAGTAAAATATTTTAATTTTGGGGGGACCCTTATATGGGCACTAGGTCTAAACATGGACCACTGTTTCACCAAAATCACCAGGCTTCGTCCTTGGGCTGACATAGGTCGGTGTACCAAATTTCATCAAAATATCTTAATATTTGCGACCTGCAGCGTATAAACAATATAATTTTGGGGGGACCCTTATATGGGCACTAGGTCTAAACATCGACCGATGTTCACCAAAATCAATAGGCTTCGTCCTTGGGCCAACTTAGCTCTGTGTACCAAATTTCATCAAAATATCTTAATATTTGCGATCTGCAGCGTATAAACAATATAATTTTGGGGAACCCTTATATGGGCACTAGGTCTAAACATGGACGGATGTTCACCAAAATCAATAGGCTTCGTCTGTTTATTGGTTTATAAAAAACTAAATGGTAAAATAGCAAAAAATAATCGAACCATAATGCATAATATTTTTAATATCATTATAAAAAAGGTAAACATTTAGATTTTCATGTTAAAATAAATATTTTTTTACCAGTCTACCAGTTTGTTTTTTTTGTTAGTGGAATTCGCTTAATTTTTATTTTTTTTTTACTTAATAATACAAACATTTATTGTTTTGGAAATATAATATTCTATTTTTAATATTTTATTAAACTAATGTGTCTTGTCATGACCAAAAACAACATTTTCCTCGAAAAAATCGAATCGACAAGGTAAGGGTTAACGTAAGTTATTTCGTCCAAAAATTTTACCATAGTAACTTCAAACATTATGTTAAAATATTTCAAATCACATTTCCTAAAATTAATTGGTAGTAAGCAAAAAATTGATTTCTTTTGTAAATTAAAAAAAAAAATCTGGGGTCATTTTGGGCACCAGGTCCACATGGGTTAATGATGTCCAAAATTTTTTTTGTCAACCTTGGGTAGCGTTGATAAAAAAAAACAACTAACATTACAGAAGTAGCTAATTTTTAATTTTCAATATTTTATGACAGCAAATAAGCCGTGTTATCACCAAAAAACGCAATTTCCTCGAAATCCGCAAAATTCAAATCGTTGCCCTACCCAAGTGTAAGAGTGGATATTTTTAAATTTTTTTATTTTGATTCTCTAAGGTGTTCTAAACAAGCTACTGGACTCCAAACCTCAATTTTTTCGGTTTCGTTGAAGAAAAGATTTTGAAATTTGAAATTAGAGATTTCAAAAACGTTCCAAACATTTTGTCCGCGTATGACGTCATCTTACGACAGGTTTACGACATCCCATAAAAAAATCTTGTTCCATATCTCTTACCAGTCTTTTAAGTAAAAAAATTATAACTTAGTAATCGATTTCAAAAATATTTATGACGTTTGGTCGAATTTCTCAATGAAGTAATAATTTAACCTTTTTTGGTCTGGGGCATTATTTATTACTGGGCTGGTTCTTAACCGAATTTGAATTTTTATACCTTTTTGAATAGAGAATTATATCAAATAATTTAACATGTAGAATAAAATTTTTTCCCATAATTGAAAAAAGTAATTTTTTCCCCATATAAACGCATTCGCAATTTTCAATCGCTTTGAGCGACCTCTAAACATTTTTCGATTGGCCCAAAACTTCGTATTTATCACTTTTTTGGCCATTCGCATATTTCTGGGGGGGTGAGACCTAAAATTTGAACACTTTGTTTTGGGCCCATATAACGAAGGGCCACCCTAATACCCAGTGTAGAAAATCATTACCAGATATGTGGTTATGTAACAACATACTTGGTAATGGTAACTAGTTACTTTTGTTATTACATTTCTTATTACCTTTATATGGCGATGTCGCGAAAAATAATGAGTTATGGCAACGTGCATAGAATCTCAAGAGGGTGTATATGTCTCCTTCTATGTTAACTGGCTCTGGCCGACATTTAAAGAAATTTTGTTAGAAGGTGATATGTTAAGTTTTATTGTCAAATTTTAGTAAATATTAAAAATTGTTTCAATAAATATGCATAATATGAAAAAATGTAATAAAAAAACTAAACACGTTAGCTGCAATTTAACTTCTTGAAATCTCAGCCAGAGCCAGTGAAAGAGCGGTTAACAGTACGTGAGCATCTTGAATAGAGCCTGGTTATGGTTACAAACTAGCATACGAAAAATCAAAAAATATATCGTTACCTATGTGCTTACCAGTACTGACAAAAATAATGAGTCTAAAAATAGATTTTCAAAAAAATAAAAAAAAAAAAAATGTTTTTTATTTTATTTTATTTTTTTTATTAAATAAAATTTGCTGGTGCGGGAATCGAACCTGGGTCTACAGATTGCCAGTCAATAGCTCTACCATCTGAGCTATATCGACATGTAATATTTAATAGATAAAAACATAATTGACCTGCTGCACACAAGTAAGCTTACTCGCCAACATACAAAAAATCAAAAAATATGTGGTTACATATATCCTTACCAGGGTTTAAAAAATATTGAGTCTACAAATAGATTTCAAAAAATTTAAAAAAAAAATCTAGAAAATTATTTTCTATTTGAAATAATGATAAAAATAAGGCATTATCAGTAACTCGTTATTATATGTTTTAAAATAATGCAGAAGGTAAGTGGGTGTCATTACTGGTAATCCAAAAAATAATGATATGTCATTACCGTTTTTACACTGGGTATACATTTATCCCAGTGTGGAAAATCATTACCAGATATGTGGTTATATAACTACCCATCTGGTAATGGTTACTAGTTACATTTCTTATTACTTCGTGTGGGAATGTCGCTCAAAAAAAAAAAAGAGTTGTGCTTACACACGAAAAATCAAAACGTATGTGGTTAGCTATATGCTTACCAATATTGACAAAAATAATGAGTCTAATAATAGATTTTCAAAAAAAGTTTTATGAAGAAATATTTTTTTATTATTAAATTTCTTTTAATAATTTGCTGGGGAATAGACCTGGGACACCAGATTGCCAGTCGACACCTGTACCATATGACCTATCTCGACATAATATATTTGATAGATAAAAACCATGGATGGTAACCGAGACGATGCGGTTATCGGTAAGGGTAACGCTATTTTAGATTATTTCGGTAACGGTATTTTAAGGATAACGGTATTTCAGTTATTTCGTTAATGGTATTTAAGGGATAAGTATATTTTGGTTATTTTGGTAACGGTATTTTAGGGGTAACGGCAGTCAGTTGAAAGGGTTTTGAATCGAAAACGGTATTTTAGAGGTATTGCCTGCCAACCCTGATAAAAACATAACTGAATTGCAGAAAGTTAGTTGATTAGTTACTTGTAGTTAAAAAAAAAGGTATAGAATTATCGTTTCTACACTGGGATGTTTTTGTGAAATGAAAAAAATTGTTTTAATTAATTTAATTCCTATATTGGCATTTCATACTGGGTTCCACAGTTTTCCTATGCAGTCTCGAATTTCAGGTGTATCGATTTTTCTATATATGAGAAAAAAAATTATTTTGTCGTTTGTTTTATTCTAAACATTTCAGAGTCTGTAAGTATCATGCTCGTTTTATCCTAGATATAAAATCGTAGCATAGTCTGAATTTATATTTGGCTCAAAATCTAGCTAAAAGTGATATGATATACAATATGATACACGTATAAGATTTTAAAAATTAGTTTAAGCTAGATTTTATTTCAAATGTAAACGCAGCTTTAATTATATTCTTATAATCTAAAAAATTATATGCTAAATATATTGTCAAATATTGTCCATTTCTGACAAAATTTAGTAAAGCAGTTCAAATGTAGGTAAATATACACTAATATACACTAAATTTGGTTGTGTAGGATTTACTTAAAACTCTAAATGAAAACATATTAACTTTCTAGGATAACGTTAACCCATTTTAGCCCATGCCAAAGATAATATCCGCTAAAAGTTGCCCACTTTTATGAACATTAAAGGTGTAATTTTTTTCTAGATCAGATGATATCTCCCGTCAGAATTTTTGTCTCAAATTTTTACAATTGTCGGCTTAAAACACCGCGAAGGTACCTACACGCTCAATTTAAAACGGGTTAACATTATCCTAGAACGTTACTTGTATTTGTTAAAAACTTTACTAAATTTGGCAATGATGTAACTATAATTGAACGTTCCCCGATAAAAACCTAGTTTCTGAGCGTCATACATTTAATTGTAAACTTGATTTAAAAATAATTTTTTTAGAAGAAATTAGATATGGGTGCGTGAAACAAATACATGAGTCATGCGATAATTAATTGTTTTTTATTCGTAAGCGTGCGTAAGCGTGAGTCAAAAATTACTCAAGTGCCTACCTCTAGAATAAATATAAAAAAATCTTAAAAATATTACTTACTTTTGAATTTATTCCTACTATATTTTGATTATTTATAATCTTCGTATAATCTGCCGTTTCAATTAAATTAAAGGTATGTGATGCACACCTCAGATGTTTTCCAAGAGTGATATCTTTACTTTCTGTTAATTCTATACATTCGAAATCGTCATCATCATCCATTGGCATTCCAAACTCTCTAAACGCTTTCACAAAGTTTGAAGCATTGTCTGTTGTTGTTGTCACAATATTTTCTGAATCAATTTCAAATTTAGTGTTAACTATATTTATCATTTCCGCTATTCGGTCGTATGAATGTGGACTTAAAAACCGCGTACATGCTAATATTATTGACGAAAAAACTTTTTTTCCTCCACTCCAAATATCAGCAGTAGTGCATATATATTTTGCTTCATTTAAAGTTGTTTTCGTTAAAAGAAATGTATTTTGTAAATTCGGTTTCCATAAGCTGAGTTACGGTTGCTCTACATGGGACTTTGTCCTTTCTAAACAATTTTTTAAAAGAGTCTCTTTCCACGATTGACAGTGGAATTATCGTATCAGCTATAAAGTATAGTAATTTCTTTTTAAAGTCCATTGCCTCAAATTTTTGATGTGTTTGTGATTTCGAGTATTCATTATATTTTTCATTATTACACCTTCTGAGATGCGCAACGAAATTTGAGGTAATTTTCATTGATCCTTTGAAGGATTTTGAGCATGTTTTACATGTTGCTAATATTTTATCATTTTCATTATGCTAAAGTCACAAATACATGTACTATGTTATTAATATAGTTATAGACATACATATTTAAAAAAAAATTTTTTTGTAGAAATTTTTTTTACAATGGGTATTCTTTGGATATAAATATATTTGTCTTTGGAATATAAAATGAGGTGGACAACAGCCCACGAGCCCATAAAACTGGACACCTCGTGTATAAAAAAAACTTAATATATAAAAGTATAAAACAAATGAATAAATGTTTCATGAACAGTATCAAAAAAAAAAAAATTTAAGCCACCGATATCCTCAACCAGTTGGTCTGTTCAGTGAACAAGTGAATCTCAAGATGGTTAAAACTGTTTATATTTTTTTTTTTTTTCAGGAAATTCTTCCTATTAATTAACGTGTTGCTTCCTTTGGAAAGGGGATAGAGAAGAATTGAAAGGTGGTGAAAGATAAAGGGCTTCAAATATGGCAACACTGTAATTGCACGAGATGTTGAATTTTAGAACAGTTGTTGCGCGCCATCTGATGGTGAGTTGGCGAACTTTGTTGAAGCTTTTTAGCTCATAGCCCTGTTATATTATTTTACTTCGGTGGGGTTAAGTGCTATGGGAACACCGAAGGAGGACGCTGCGATATGTATGAGGAATAGAAAAAACTCATACATATTAATATTTTTCATAAATTGATGTTGCCTTGGTTATTAATTTGTATCTGCTGAAAGCACTCACTATTTCCAAAAAAAAATAGGCAAAATGTGGATCAAAACAGAGGTATTTTGAGAATCTTTCCAGCGGGATTAAAAAATATTGAAAAGTCCTCAAATAAAAAAGTTTCCACCAAACTTAAGGCTCATTTTTACCCCCTACAAATTCGATTGGGCCGTATATACTTACCTCATAGATTTTGAAATACTTTCTAAAAAGTAATGATTGTTTTTTTCGTTGAATTTTTGCCACAAAAGTCGGATCCTTATCAATATCATCAGAAGAAAAATCACCATCTGAAGAATCCATGTTATTATTTTTTTTTTAGCGCACAACACAATTTTATACAATTTAATTCAATTTTTGGAATTTGATTTTTATTTTTTTTATAAACAAATTGACACATTTTTATAAGGTGGCTTTGAATTTAAAATATATTTGGCAAGTATTTTTAAATAATGAAATTTTTGGCCTGTTGCTACGTATATTGCTGTCTCAGTCGTTTATTCAAATTACTCGGGTTTTGCTTTGTTCGAGTAACCGAGTAATTCGATTTTGAGTTTTTGAAATTAATCGATTAAGCGTGTAATATTTTAAAATTACTCGAGTAACTCGAATAATCGTATAAGGTTTAAAATTACACGAGTAACAATTTTATTTCATTATTTTTTCGTAAAAATTATACATTTTTTGTAGGTTTTATAGATTATTAGTAACAATTAAAATGAATGCATAAGTAGAAGTTTAAAAAATGTTTAGATAATTTTTTTTACGTTAACTTTGAAATCTAAGAGAGGTAGCGCAGTATTCTAATGGCTTAATTTAAAATAATCCCAACTAGATTATTTGTTTAGAGGAGAAGTATAAAAAATAAAATTAAATCTAAAAACTGTGAGTATATGTGAATGAAATTTTTTAGTGATACAAAATGCATTCAAATAAATTTTAGATTCAAAGTTATTTAGATTTTATTAAGCTTTTCATATCCCTCTAAAAAAAATAAGTAATAGAGTTATGGGCTTTTTGTATGTAGTGCCTAAGCCTGGACTTTGGAAGTTTTGTATTTTATTAATAATATTGCACAAAAAGAGCTTATACAAAATCAACAGTTCCTAAATGTTTTCACTTCAAGTTAATGAGATCTTCTAAAAATATACAGTTAAGGTGCTTTGCTTTTTAAAAGACTTTCCTTAAATTTTTATAAAGGTCTTCTTTGGGAATTCTATTTTAATTACACAGTCACTATAATATATTATTCAAAGAATCAATTTGAGTTTTGTTGATTCTTTTCGTATAATCAAACGAACTGATTCAATTTTAACAAATTAATTTAACCAATAATGGTTGCATTCAATAGCGTATAAAATCATAAAACAAATAAATAACTTTAAAAATTTAATCAATATAAATTTATATAAATCATATCTCACTTTTTTTTTTTTAAATTTTATTTTATGGGGATATACATTAACTGCATCAAAGGAATTAAATATGCTAAAAATCCCAAACGTATTTAACAAATTGTGAAAAATAATCCGCTGCAGGCATGTCCCTATCCGGATTTCATTCTTGCCTAAGGAAATCGTCAGGGGACGACGTTTTTAGAATTTCTGGAAATATTTGTTAAGTTAAATTACAAACTCAATGAGAATTTTTTGTTCTCGTCTAGGAGCGTTATTCAACATTTAAAATATCAAAGAAAAAACAAAAACAATAACAGAAAATGTTCCACAATTTGCTTTGTCATCTTCCAATGTACTACTCTGTTGTTTTGACAGATCTAGCAATGTAGTGACATCCATTCATGTAGAAACAACAATAGAGAACAATGTTTTCTAAAGTGTCAGTAACATTTAAATTTGCACAAGCACTTGCATATTAGTTTTTTAATTTTATTTTATCGGGATATACATTAATTGCATCAATTTAAAATCCTTGATTTAAAGTGGTTATGATTCAGAAAATGATTATAGTATTGAAATTCAAACTGTAACTGAAACATAACTTTAAAATCTATGAAATAATAAAAATGTAGTCAGCAAATTAAAAACAATTAACCAAAATTACTCGAGTAATTCGTTACTCGAAACTGGCCATTTGCAATTACTCGAACAAGTTTTTGAAAGAATTTCATCGATAAATCGAGTAACGGTTAATCGATTGAATACCCTAATACACACACAAAAAATTTAAAACGAGTTTGGATTACGAAGTTTATTCTATCAATTAATATTTTAATTGATTTTACAGCTATCGCGCAAATTATAGTATTAATTACTAAAATTGCATGCGATAAATTGAAACAATTGAACAATTAAAATTTTTAACTCATTTGATTAAATATTTGTTTAAAAATAAATTTTATTTTAAACAAATCTTTAATTAGAAATTTTAGGGTAATACGTATTTCATTGTGTGTAGAGATAACATAAAGGAATGCCGATGTGGTCCCCCGCCTTACCTGTTATGCAGGATGAACTATTACACAATGATGTGGTAAATATAAAAATCTTATAAGAACCCAAAACTTGGTAGTTTTTGTCCAGTCTAAATTCAGTGTAAGAAGAATTTCAAAAAAAAATCGCAGTTTTTAAATAGCTCTAATTGAATAAATATAAGACAACGATTTGTACAAAGTTTAATATGTATGATAGCTCATACAGCTCGAATACATAGAGTATATTAATACTCCAGTAGTTCAGGAGTAGCCAAAGCCCAATGAGCAGGTATGGGAAATGGGACTTTCTACAAAGGTGCACTTAGTGCGGAAAGTTTTCTGACTGTCACTCACTTGGGAGTGACCAGAAACGATTCCTCTGTTTGAATGTCCAAGCAGCTCACTACTTCCGGTCTTAGACCAAGTATTTCCCGGGCAATGGCTTTTCAGATACCTCTGATAGCTAGCTAGTGTGAGAAGGCGCTCGGTCATGTAGCCTGAATGGTTAAAGTACATCTTAACGTCTCAGGTAAGTAGGTAAATGGACATGAATATTTACTGAAGCATGACCGCATCGTGGATGTGGTAATTAATCCCGAATCCACTGTCTGCCTGGAGGCGTTGCTGGCAGCCCCAGCTCCAGGATCGGATGCTTTAGCCCAATCAGCTACTCATCTTAAATTTTTAAGATTACAGAAACCACAAGTGGCCCTATGTTCCGTATAGGAACTACGGGAACTTATATATATAATGAGCAGGTCAGTAGTGAAAATTTACTTTTTGTTAGGTTTGAAACACATAGAAAGACAAATATCACTGATAAGTTTAACAAATGTTTTTGGAAAGTTAGATATCCAAAGATTATTAATGCAAATCTCACCTCGATAAACGCGAGGGTTTAAAAAGGAACTCTGAAATTTATAATTTTAAATTAATTTAAAATAGTAAGCTTTCGTAAAATATATGTATATATCCTGAATTTTTGTTTGTTTGCAAAAAAAAAAAGAAAACTAAAAAACAAATATGTCAATTAACAAAATATGTTGAAAAAACATTTTAAATTGCATTTAAAATGCATTTTTAATAAATAAGAACAATTTTATCTAAAGGCTCCATTAGTCTTTGCGTTCCGTGACGGTTCTGTAATGTGCCGTGCCGGATGGCTCTTTTGTGTAGTTAGTCTTTTCCGTAACAACTAGGGTTTGGGATTTTCCGGACTTTTTTATTTCCCGGGAAACGGGAATAAAAAAATTTGATTCCCGGGAATACCGGGAATCCCGGGAAATATTTTTTAACAAAATTGTTAATGAAAACCTCCTATATAAGTAATTTTTGTTTAAAAAAACACTATTTCAGTACAAATGCAGTCTGTATAGTGAGAATTCAAAGTAAAAATATCAGAATGTTGAAAATTTGATTTCACATAGATTACTCTAAGAACTGCCAAGTAAATTGCATGATTCCAGCAGAAAGCACCCACTACTGGACTGTCGGAAACAAACCGCTTTATCACATTTGGCTCATTAGATATGTTGGCCACAATGTTATTTTCCGAAGACAAATAAAACTCGTCTAGTCTTATTTTTACAATTCTTCTTATTTCATCAGCATTACATCTTCCTGGTATATTAACCAACCCCAGGTTATAAAATGAATTATTTCCGTTTATACATATGTTCAAATATCTCTTTTGTGATATTCTTGTCCATTCATCTAAGATTATAGTAAATCTCCTATTGTTAGAAATATGGCTCGATATTTCTTTTATCATGATATCTTTTACATGATTGTAGTAATTTAATATAATGTTCTTTACATCGGTTTAATTTTTTGGCAATGCCAGGTTTTTATTATAAAAACTTTCTGGAATAAACGAAGATCTAGTTATGGTGCGGATTGACCTTCCGCCGACTGCGGCTAATTTGGATACCATTTCAGGAAATGTTTGCCCTACCATAATATTTTCAATGTCTATTCGCTTACACTTTTTTCTTCGGGTACTTTGCTAATTTTAGCTAGAACGTTATTCTTGTTGTTGTTTTCTTCAAGAAAAGTTGCATGAATATCAATTTTTTTTTTGTGAACCAAATTTAGATGTCGGATAAACTACCTCCGTTAACCATTAGTCAAATATTGCACTGCGCGGTATTGTCCTTTTTTGTAAAGTATTTCCATACTCTTATTATTTAATATAAAATAATATATTAGTTTGAAAGCAGGTGTAATTAAATAAAGTAAATTTACTTGAAAATAATTTATTAATGGAAACGTTACTTATAAAATTATTGGCCCTTAATATAAAGGATTATTTTAAATTTAAAGTCGACTTTATTTTTAATCATACGGTTTTGTTCATGTTGTGTATGAAAACCCTACAAAAATATTTACATTTTCAAATATTTTGATTGGTTGAAAATAAATTAACCAATCAGAATGCTCCAAATATAAACCAAGTCAAGGTATACTACCACCCAATATGTTAACTAAAGTCGTCATTAACTAAAATATATGTACATTTGAAAAATTTAGATAAAAAGGGCGATTATTTGTAAGAAACAAAACTTTTTGTTCATATTTCTTTTAAACATTTTACCAAATTTTTAGGTTCTACTACTTAAATTTTGAATAAGTTATGCGAAAAATCTTTATTACTTAATTTAATTACTTGGCAACAATTTTTTTTTGTGTGTCAAAAAATTGATTCCCTTTTAAAAAATTTTAACAATAACGTTTTTGTTTTGGTATTTAAAATGTTTTTTATGACTCAAATTAAAAAATCCTATTCTAAATAAAAATAATTTAATATTTTTAAAATTTCCCGTTTTCCCGGGAAAAATATATTATTTTCCCGGGAATTCGCGGCAAACTTTTCCCGGTATATCCCGGGAATTCCCGCCCGGGAATTCCCGAACCCCAAACCCTAGTAACAACGTATCATCTGTTTAATGTTGTTCTTCTTAGCAGAGATCTGCGTCAACCAGATTAATTCGTTGCGGTGGCTAAATAAAAAATTGCAGCCAAAAGCTAATCGGCTAGCCAAATTTAAGTTGACACATACAAAACATCGGCTTAACGGTAAAAAAAAGAAAATTTAAAAAAATATATACTATTTTTAGATTTTTATAGTGTAAAAATATTTTCGTCGGCGGCGGAGACAAAAATTAGACGGCGGCTCGGCTTATCCGGTTTAAGCCATTCGTTGCAGATCTCAAAATAGCAGCTGTCAACTCACTGTCACTTAACGGATAACAAAAATTCTGTTTTCAACAGGTTTATCCAGCACGGCACGTTACATTACAGACAAACTAACGACTCAAATGCTTTTTCATAGAACAAAAACAAATCAACTGATTCGTCACGGCACGTTACGTACAAACTAATTATACCTTAAAGCTGATTTATAAGAAGAAGAAAACATTTCCATTGAAAAATTTAACAGACACAAGAGCCAATTAGCCACACTTAGCGCTATGCCGCCCGTGGTGTATCTTGTTAAGAGGTAATCCTACGAGTCATAGTCTGTGCAGAGGGCTGCCGGTTCGATCCGTGGTCATGGTCATACACAAAAAGTTTTTCATATAGAGACAAATTAACGATTAAAATTACTTTGATCAATTGACACATAAACTAACCACTGACGAGTTGGTGTTATTCTGTAAATTTCCTAGTTGGGCGTTTGTTGCCAAAAGAATAAAAATTAACCCCATATGGATCACGTTACACAAAATAATTATTTTTATCCAGTTGAGATTTTTTTTTATAAATTTAATGGATTTACAATCTCGTAGTCATAATTTATATTATGTTCCATGGGACTTTTCTGACCCCAGGCCACTAAGGGTTAAATTTTTTTTAAAGAAATAAAAAGATAATTATAATCTAACCAAATTTGAATACTGTTTTTCCGAAAACCGTGTAAAATTTGATGAAAACATTAAAATTTTTGACAAAATGAGCAATTTTTGTAAAATGTCCTAAAAAGCAGTCGCTCCAAACACAAACTCGAATTATCGTTTTTCCAATTTATTTTTTTTTCTTTAATATCAACTATTATGTGGTACAAATAGCAATCAACATCTCCAAATTAGGCATTTTAAAAATTTTTATAAATAAATTTAAAAAAAAAATACGTTTTTGCATTTTTATCAAATTCGTGGGTCATTTTCGATTCCAGGCTAAAGTGCCCAGCAAAACCTTGGTAATGACTGGTCATTACTACATGCATTACTTAGATCTCATATCTCATTACCCGTTGAATTACTTTTAAACTGAATGTAATGAGTTACCGATAATTATACCCCACACATTACTATTTCACAATAGCTGAAACCAATAATATATGTTCTAAATCATTAAAAATCATAACTATGGCGTAGCCTAGTGGTTATCGTTTTTGCCTGACAGACATGAGGATCGCTGCTCAACTCGTGTTAGCTTCCATTGTTGTTTTTTTTTGTAATTTATATTAAACATCTATTTATAGAAATGTTGATGTTCATTAAGCAGTATGTAATAACAAGTTTTGTGAAATATAGACATGTATAACAGTTGTCACAATAAATGTGTACATAAGTTAAAGCATTAAAAATCATAGTGATGTCGTGGTCTAATGGTTAGAGTGTTTGCCTGACAATCGTGGGGTACGCTGATCAATACGTGTCAGCTCCTATTTGTTTTTAAATTTTTATATTTTTTTAAATCTATATTCAACATCTATTTATAGAACAGCTGATAAACTACTTACAGGTAACATCAGTGTAATGACTTTCCTCCAATGACATCACCATGTTAAAATAAGTAGTTTAGTAATTAAAAGGTAACTAGTGAACACTTAAGATTTCAATACCTAAAACTCATTACATGGTAATGAAAGGTTTTGCTGGGTGGGTTAATGATATCCGATGAAGTCAAAATTCCATGTACCCAGCAAAACTTTCTATTACCTGGTAATAAGGTTTGTAAGAAGAAATTAATGTATGTAACCTCTTACTTTGCTATTCCAACAGCTATTATTTTAACAAGGGCATGTCATTGGAGGTAAGTACTTTCCAAAAGAGGGCTAGGTAACAACATAAGAACATGTTACTTTAATGTTACATGTTAGGAGTTACGTAACCACTTACATAACCGATACTGAGCACAATACTACTTACATAACAGCTTAAAGTAAGGCCAAAAAAGTGTGTTACAAACAGGTCTGAAATAACACATTAAAATTATGCGCTCACTTACTGTATAAAAATATATACTTACTTCTTACAAAAAAAATTAAAATAAGACGTTATCGTGTTGGTTTTTTATAAATGCTAAAACGAAGCATATACATATTTAATTAATATTTACTCAGATTAATATAAAGTTAACAAAAAACATAAAAAATATTTCAGTCAATATGTATAAAACATATAAATTATTTGTATCGAATATTTTAAATAGAAAATAACACTCATATATCGTATTACAAATAACTCCTTATTTTGAGGTATTTGAATACACCATCGGTAATAAGTGGCTATTTCTATTAAGTGATCACGTATCACATTAAAAGTAACTCCTTATTTTACGGTTTTAAAATATCCCATCTGTAATAAGTCGCTGCTATTATTTAGAACTCATGTTGTGTATTACAAGTAAACTCTTTTCTTTGAGGTGTTTAAATATATCATTGGTAATAAGTTGCTATTACTACCCAGTAGTTATGCAGCACATTATACGTAAGACATTACATTTTAGTTATGAAATAATGCAATGGTAAGGGGTATGGTCCCAGCAAAACCTTGGTAATGACTGGTCATTACTACATGCATTACTTAGATCTCATATCTCATTACCCGTTGAATTACTTTTAAACTGAATGTAATGAGTTACTGATAATTATACCCCACACATTACTATTTCACAATAGCTGAAACCAATAATATATGTTCTAAATCATTAAAAACCATAACTATGGCGTAGCCTAGTGGTTATCGTTTTTGCCTGACAGACATGAGGATCGCTGCTCAACTCGTGTTAGCTTCCATTGTTGTTTTTTTTTTTGTAATTTATATTAAACATCTATTTATAGAAATGTTGATGTTCATTAAGCAGTATTTAATAACAACAAATTTTGTGAAAAATAGACATGTATAACAGTTGCCACAATAAATGTGTACATAAGTTAAAGCAATAAAAATCATAGTGATGTCGTGGTCTAATGGTTAGAGTGTTTGGGGTACGCTGATCAATACGTGTCAGCTCCTATTGGTTTTTAAATTTTTATATTTTTAAAAATCTATATTCAACATCTATTTATAGAACAGCTGATAAACTACTTACAGGTAACATCAGTGTAATGACTTTCCTCCAATGACATCACCATGTTAAAATAAGTAGTTTAGTAATTAAAAGGTAACTAGTGAACACTTAAGATTTCAATACCTAAAACTCATTACATGGTAATGAAAGGTTTTGCTGGGGTATTACCAGGTAATGTGTTCTGTAATACCAACATATTACCAAGGTTTTGCTGGGTATGAATCATTTTGACTATATTAAAAGAATAAATGGAATAAAAACTAATTTTTTTTCGAAATTTCGAATTTCAGGAATTTTTAATAGTAATACACTTTTTTCCAAAAGGGGCAATATTCGTCCAACTTTCGGTACGGGTTAACGTTTTCCAAAAAAAATCGATTTCTTCCATTTGGGACCATTTCCAATAAAACTGGGGGATGTAATGAACGAAAATCGACAAATCGCTATTTTAAGGGGTAGTCTACTATACATATAAACCGATCGCGTATCCAATCCGTAACTTTAAGAACATTTTAAAACGCCATCTTATTTTTTCCTATTACATACTCACTTTTATACAAATTCACAAAATGGTTAAATAACTATAAAAATATAAAGCCAAGAAATTAACAAAAATTGTAAATTTTCTGGTTAAATTAAAAAAAAAAATTGAAACATTTTGTATCAATTAAATCCTAGCAACAAAAGTAGATGAAACATTTTTGTATCAATTAAAACATATATTCTAAATATTTCCGATTCAAATAAAACTCAGCAACAAATCTATTTCATGTTTTTCTAGTTCAAATAAAAATAGGAAATAAATTTATAGAAATTTTCAGGTACAAATAAAAATTTTAGAAAAAATATTTTATTTTTAGGAAACTCAAATAAATAATTTAATTTATTATTTTATTTGCCGAATATTATTTTTATTAAAATTATTTAATTTTTATGAAACTCGAATAAAAAATTTTAGAATTTTATTTGAAAATAAAAAAATAAAATAAAAATAAAAAATATTTAATTTGTATTCGAACTATGTCAAATAAAATTATTATTTTTTTATTTAAAAAAGATAAATTTAAAATAACAATAAAAATTTTCCGTTTCATAATTATTTTTTTAAGGAACAGAAAATAATCGTGAAACGCGAAAAAAGATTTTATGCTACAAAAATTTAATTAAAAAACTGAATCAGCGATTTTCATTCTGCGAACAAATATACTGATGTAAGAATTTTCCTTTTTGTAAATTTTTTTTCCGCGACTTTTTTCACGATTTCTTTTTTTAATTAATCACAGAACTTTGTTCTATTAATTGGCTATTATTGTCCCTAGAGTATATATTTAACAAAACCGCACTTAAAAATTTGTAAAAAAATCGTGAAACGCGAAAAAAAGATTTTATGCTACAAAAATTTAATTAAAAACCTTAATCAGCGATTTTCATTCTGCGAACAAATATACTGATGTAAGAATTTTCCTTTTAGCAAAATTTCTTTTGTGCAGCATTTTTTCGTATTTTCTGCAACTAGCCACCGAACTTTATTCTATGAATTGGGCTTTCCGCGATTATTTTGCAATTTTTTAAGTGTGGTTTTTTTAAATTTATAATCTAGGGACTATAATACCCAATTCATTGAACAAAGTTCGGTGATTAATTAAAAAAAGAAATCGCGAAAAAAGTCGCGGAAAAAAAAATCCAAAAAGCAAATACATCAGTATGTTTGTTTGCAGAATGAAAATCGCTGATTAAGTTTTTTAATTCAATTGTTGTATCATAAATACTTTTTTCGCGTTCCGCGATTATTTTGCAATTTTTTAAGTGCGGTTTTTTAAATTTATAATCTAACACCCATTTCATAAAACAAAGTTCGGTGGCTAGTTGGAAAAAAAATCGCGAAAAAAGTCCCGGAAAAAAAATTTGCAAAAAGGAAAATTCTAACATCAGCTTGTTTGCAGAATAAAAATCGCTAATTTAGTTTTTTAATTCAACTTTTGTACTATAAAGTCTTTTTTCGCGTTCCGCGGTTATTTTGCAATTTTTAAGTGTGTTTTTTTTTTTAATTTATAATCTAGGGACTATAATACCCAATTCATAGAACACAGTTCTGTGATTAATTGAAAAAATAAATCGCGAAAAAAGTCGCGGAAAAAAATTTACAAAAAGGAAAATTTTTACATCAGTATGTTTGTTTGCAGAATAAAAATCGCTGATCTAGTTTATTAATTCAACTTTTGTACCATAAAGTCTTTTTTCGCGTTCCGCGGTTATTTTGCAATTTGTTAAGTGTGGTTTTTTAAAATTTATAATCTAGGGACTATAATACCCAATTCATAGAACAAAGTTCTCTGATTAATTAAAAAAAAAACGCCAAAAAATTTGCGTAAAAAAAATTTACAAAAAGGAAAATTCTTACATCAGTATGTTTGTTTGCAGGATAAAAATCGCTGATTTAGTTTTTTAATTCAACTTTTGTACTATAAAGTCTTTTCCCGCGTTCCGTGATTATTTTGCAATTTTTTAAGCGCGGTTTTTTTAAATTTATAATCTAGGGACTATAACACCCATTTCATAGAACAAAGTTCGGTGGCTAGTTGAAAAATAAAATCGCGAAAAAATGTCGCTGAAAAAATTTGCAAATAGGAAAATTCTTACATCAGTATAAATATTTATTTGCAGAATAAAAATTGCTGATAAAGTTTTTGTACCATAAAGCTTTTTTTCGCGTTCCGCCATTATTTTGCAATTTTTTAAGTGTGGTTTTTGTAAAATTAGAATCTGGTTACTATAATACCCATAACTCATACCAAAGACTGGTGGTTAGTTTGAAAAAAAAAGTTTGCGAAAATTATTTTGCGAAAAGTAAAATTCTTGCATCAATATATTCCTTTGCACAATGTAAATCGCTGATTAAGTATTTTAATTAATTTTTTATACCACAAAACCCTTTTCGCATTCCGCATTTGCAAGCTCAGAAATGAATTTGAAATCTATAAAATGACGTTTACAAATGCCAATTCTTTCTTATAATTGAGGCATTAGTAATCGTAATGAATTTACTATACAATTGGCATTAGTAATGAAATCGATGTATTTCAAAACATTAGCATTAGTCCAAGTAATAATAATGCCAAAAATTTCATTAGCATTAGTTTCCATTTAATGGTAATGAAATCACAAATTAATTTGTCCAAATAATTAATTAGTCTCATTTATGACTCCAAAGCAGTGTTGCCACCAGTAAAACAAAAAAATACACAGCAGTAGGTCAAAAATTATTCAAACCGTATGAAATTACACAAAAAATTAATATTTTTATTATTTGAAAATAATAGTTATTTTTTTTTTAAATTATGTAACTCTTTGAACTCTCCTGCGCACAGTGGGGCAGAATCGAAATAATTTGGAAATAATTCAGCCACTTCTTACCGACTGGTTGGATTGCTATGAAATGTCACAATGTCATATAGTTAAGTTTTGAGGCCGGAACCCATGGACGCAACAGGAGCTCGGCCATTCAGCTCCAATGAAAGCCACCTCTAAAATGTGCAAATTTCGAAAGCTTGCATTTTCCGATATATCTACAGATTTTAAAAACGTAATACAAAATTATATTCGGCAGAAAGTTGGCAAATTGTGTTTTAATTACAATCTTATAATATGTGCTAAATTTGGAGAAAATGGGTTAATATTTAGACACAGTTTACCTACAAAGGGCATATAAGTCAATTATAAAGTGCCAGTTGTAATAAAAATAGCCTTTGCATGTTAACGAAGACTGAATTAATCAATTACTTAAATATATTTAAATCTGCTCAACTGTGCTGCTGTAAGAAAATTTGTGTCTGATCAAAGCCCAGTAACTGTTACAAAACTTTGGGAATTACAAGTTTTTTTCAGTCATGAGAAAGTCTTAATCATAATAAACCCAAATTTCTTTTGCTTAATTTCAAATTGTCTTGCCAGCCAAGACAAAAATAAATATTTTGCATTTAGTTTGACAATAGTTTTCTAAAACCACTAACAAAATACGGAGTTTATAT
Organism: Leucophora obtusa; assembly: GCA_949987735.1. NCBI lineage: Eukaryota > Metazoa > Arthropoda > Insecta > Diptera > Anthomyiidae > Leucophora > Leucophora obtusa. The sequence continues at coordinate 122,259,470 of OX465295.1, read as the reverse complement.
ACAAATAAAATATAAAACAACATGTTTTACTTCGTCTAACTAAATTGGCTTTCGTGTTGCAAAAATTTACAAAAATTCAGCAGAAACTGGAAATTTGGTAGATGTTACACAAACAAACTCATTTTATCTCCACTCAACCAAAAAAGTCTGTAATGGCTACTGAAAATTTTGCTGTTATTACGGGAAATTTAACTGTTTTGAGGCCAGCGGTATATTTTGCTAATTTTAGCAACACATGTCTGCTGATCTGTAGTACAATAAAATTAGTAGAAAAAATTAGTAGCCGTTATCAAATTTATGTAAACTGCAATTCAAAATCGATTTGCTAAAATCAGTTAAAAAACTTACTAAATATCATAATTTTAGTACAATGAAAAAAAAAAACAAAAAATTGTACTAAAAAATAAAAAAACTGTAAAATCTAAAAAAAAATGTTTTTTCTTTCGATTGTAACAAGCGTATAATTACTTCATCGTACTTGAAATTTGGAGTCAAAATTGCAAACGGTTCTCCAGTTATTGCTGTTTTATGCATTGGAGATGCAATAAAATTTTCTGGGTGTTATTTCTAAACTAAGAATATATCAATAGTAACAAATATAAACTAAACAAGAATTATAAAAAATCAAAAAAAAATATTTTTAAATTAGTATATTTTTCTGCTAAATTTAGCACTCGGTTTTGAAAAATTAGTAAAATGTTTTTCTGAAATCAGCAGCGAAAATTAGTAAAAAAATCTTTAATTTGTAATAAGAGAATAGCAAAAATGATTACTAAAAATAAAAATTGTACTAATAATCAGTTTAAAAATAGTATAGTGCGATTGAAAACTGTTTACAAATTTTTTTACAAACTTTTTTATCTGAGTGTACTGTTGGACTTGAAAGCATGGAATTTAGTTAATTTTTCAGGAAAAAGCGAAATTACACAAAAACTACACAAAAATGTCATTATTCAAAAATTATCCAAGGAATGTCTAAACAGTCCCATTTTTAAATAATTATTCCAAAAGTGGCAACACTGCTCCAAAGTATATAATTGTAAACCATATTAAAAATTATCCTTGGTTTAGTCCGGTATATGAATAAAGAAGTAATGTTTACATTCGTGATATTATCCTAAAATCTATCCATTAACAATAAACAAATTAACCTAAAGTTTGAGCTAACTTATAGTTACAGATGTCAAATTCCATACTAATTTGAATTTATTAACTTTCAGTTTGTGTTAACTTTAGGTAATTTGTTTATTGTTAATTGGGGTTAGAATTAAAATTAGCTTAACCATAAAAAATTTTGTTGAAAATTTAACTCATATGCAAGTGCTTGTGCAAATATAAATATTACTGACACTTTATAACAACTTTTATTTTCTATTGTTGATTATAACGGGTTCTTCAATAAGAGCGCTACAAAAGTTTTTTTTAATAAAACAAAAACGGTTTTGGATATCAATGAAATTCTTTATTCCTGTGAAAGTACGTTCGATGCCATTATGTATGGAAATCGATCTCTTTTGCATGGCTACCACGGGCACGCTTGCAGAAGTCCAGACGCTGAACCTAATTTTCGACGGTTTTCAAGCATAAATCGGCCGATATTCGTACGAAGTTCATCAATCATCGCTGGCTTGTTGGCATAGACCATAGATTTGACGTAGCCCCACAGGAAATAGTCCAACGGCGTCAAATCGCACGACCGAGGCGGCCAATCGACTGGACCATTTCGTGAGATAACACGTTCTCCAAACTTGGTTTGCAATAAATTGATTGTGACATTCGCTGTGTGGCTTGTGGCGCCGTCCTGTTGGAACCACATGTCCTCCAAGTCCATATCATCCAATTGGGGCCAAAAATATTCGTTTGTCATTGAACGGTAGCGATTCCCATTCACAGTAACGTGCCGGTCTTGATCATCACGGAAGAAGTACGGCCCAATGACGCCGCCGGCTCATGGAGTACGTGTGGATTGCTGTCTGACCAATAACGCATATTTTGTTTATTGACGAAGCCATTCATTATGAAGACCATAAATTGGACGTAGCGCTCTTAACGTTGAGGCCACTGACTTCGAATTTCGGTAGTAAATTTTAATAATTTCGACTCGTTGTTGGCTCGTATATCTTTCCATCATGAAATGGCAAACCTTACTGAAGAGAAATGTCAAAAGAGCGGCAAGAAATATGGCGTCCTTTGCTGTCCCTGTCTTTCTACTTTTGTAGCGTCCCTGTTGAAGAACCCTTTATTTCTAGAAATATTTGTTAAGTTAAAGTGCACTCAATGAGAATTTCTTGTTTTCGTCTAGGAGCGTTTCTAAACATTTAAAATATCAAAGAAAAAATAAATACCACAATTTTCTTTGTCATCTTTCAATATAAAGGGTTTTTCAACATGGACGCTACAAAAGTAGAATGTAGTTCGAACATAATGGCATCGAACGTACTTTCACAGGAATAAAGAATTTCATTGATATCCAAAACCGTTTTTGTTTTATTTAAAAAAAACTGTTGTAGCGCTCTTATTGAAAAACCCTTTACTAAAAACGTCGCCCCCTGATGATTACCTTATTCAAGAATAAAATTTGGATAGGAACATGCTTTTAACAGATTATTTTTCATAATTTGTTAATTAGGTTTTGGGATTTTATCGCATTTAATTCCTTTATTTAAATTTTATGAAATTTTTAAAAAACTTAAACAATTCACCGTAAATCTTTAAATGCTATTCCAAATTTTTGTTGAGGGACAAAATTTTTCAATATTTTGTACAAGAAGTCGATTTCTTCTTTACATAAGAATTCTGGTAGAAATAGAAAACACCCGTTCGCTAGTACCTGAACTGACTTTAATACACATTATTTGAAGGAGGGGAAGATCTCTGCAATTTTTCCAAAATTGTAAAGTATCGCAATCTGGTTTAATATAATCACGCAAACTCACACACAAAAATTTACTCACGCACGACTCACTCACGAACATTTTTTTTAACTCACGCACACGCACGACTCACGTGAGTGATATCATATTAACTCACTAAAAATTTCGTGTCACGCGCCCATCTCTACTTCGCAGTACGCTATAATAGTAAGCACAGATTCACAAAAGTATTCATACGGGAAACAAATGTCTGTTTTCTTGAAGAAAATATGGTTTTACTTTCTTTTTACTTGCATTTTTATTTAAAGTAAAACATAAACCATGTTTATTTAGTCTAGAAAACTTTTGTTGTTTTTTTTAGCAAATAAATTCAAAAAACCAGAGACTATTAATTATAGAGATAAGAAATCAAAACTTACACTGCTCACCGATAGGGGCGCTGAAATTTAGTATTACCTGAGCAACTATTTAGCATCAGTTTAGTATAAGCTGAGCCTACCCAGCAAAAATATGTGTAAGTCATTCAAAACAAACAACTTTTAAATTGGTTACAATGGAGCGAAAAGTGCCCTTTTTCTGCTTCGAATGTATGTGCTTTAAAACAACTTTCAAAAATGTATATATAATGTTGTTTCATTCAAATGCAGTTTGTAAATTACGAATTTGTTAGAGATTCCATTTTTTATCTCTAAAAAAACAAAATAGTTAATTTTATTAACGTACTTTATTAATTTACGATTATTTACATATTTTTAATTATTCGTACATGAATTGGATTCCATTGAACCTCCTGGACTATAACCCAAATATGAATTCTTTTCACTAAATGCAAATATATAAAAGTTAACAATTAAAATGTATTGTTAAGGCTCTATGAAGTCGCTCGCGTGCTTTTGCACCGTGTACCAAAGAAATATGTTAATAAAATTTGTTGCAATGTTAATAAAATTTGTTGCATATTTTATCGTTTAAAACAGATCAATCAAGAGGTTCGTTAACAGAGGTTTGTCCCTTACCTTGGCTTATACATTAAAAGTTCTATAAATGTCACCTGCTTTAAATGTCGATATGCTTTAATTGCTATTACACCATAAAAGTCGTAAAATCAAGCTAAATAAATATTTCTATAGTGACAAAAAATATATTATTTCTTCAACTTAAAAATAGATTTAAAAAAATAACTGCCGTCAACTTTAAAATGTACATTAAAGTTCCAAATTTTAATTAAAGTTAAAATTTTGCTAAATGAAATTCTTCAACATAAGAATCTAACTAATCACGATTGCAAATTATAGCGTTGGAACTTAATGCATCGTTTAATGAAAAAGTTGATTTTAAGCTAACGATGGTTGACTTGCAAAATTCAAATGACGACATGGTATTCGCCTTCGAAATATGTCTGGGGAAAAACTGTCCTCCAACTGTTCTCGGATTCTTTAATGAATTTAGAGCTAAAATTTCAATCATAGATCTGCGGATTCAGCAAATTTATAATGATGGCCTTATTACTGTAGAGTTGTAAAATGAAAAAATAGTTTCCTAGTACGCTTTAATATTCTGAAAATTCCTTGAGTAATGTTTTTAAAAAAAATAATCAATCAGAGGGTTACATATACCTTTTAGGTCCAGCTTTTAAGATATAGATTATCTTTAAACTTAGTTTAACGCAGTTTATAACTGGAATACTGCTTCTAAAATCTATTTGATTTTTCGTTTTCGGTTTAACTAAACCAAGTTTAACTGACATCCCAAAAATTCGGTCTTAATGTATTAATCTTATTTAATCCAATATCGTAGCTTTTTCGAATTTAACGACTGAAGTAAACATGTTACAAACTTATTTAAAAAACTGTTGAACAAAAATTAAAAAAAAAATTGGTTTTGTCTGATTTTGACTTAATTGAATTGATTTAGATGCAAAAGAAGTGTTTCCTTAATATTGCCCTAAAAATAATAATAGTTTGAAGCTTTTGTTACACAATAGGTTCAGAAATGGGCTCTGTAAAGGCTAAACATTAAAATTGCCTCTAAAATATGCTATTTCAGACATTATAAAAAGCACATTTAAATCACTTTGAAAAATGTATTATATATTATAAAGAGTACTTCTAAATCCCTCTAAAGATGCAAACAAAATGTTCTCGTATTGATGTGATGAAAATGTGTATCTAAAAACCATACTTTTATTAACATCATGTAATCACTATTAAATTACTAACAAAATGCTTAAATTGAACTACTGACAACATGGGACATCACGTGTAAAATAAATCAGTGTTAAAGCTAAATTGTAACTACTTCACATTCAGTTGATGCTATTCGGAGTGCTTTTAAAATAACTTTTTTGTAATGGATTTTTTTGCTGGGTATATTTAAAAACTCAGAAACTGCTAAATCTGCTCAAAATAAGAAAAAAACAAGAGCGGAATATATTCAAATAATAAAATTTGAAATATCCGTTTGTTTTTTTGCTTTGTTGTTTGTTATTATTTAAATTTAAATAAAAAAAGAAATTGTCAATTTTTTGAACAAAGTGCCATCTAGTGATAACATTGGTAGCATTCGGCAGAGAAACCTTAAAATGATACCGGTGACTTGTAACGCTTTGTGATTACTTACTCTGCCGAACGAAGTTTTCTTTGTTTTGTTTTTAAAAAAACTTTTTCTATAGTTTCCTTTTATTTTTTAAAATTTTTGTTTTCGAATTATATTTGTATGTTTTTATTTGACATTCTTACAAAATAATTTTTATTGTAAATGAACAACAACAAATGTATCACTATTTGATCAAACATTTTTTACGCTACCAAAATGTGACGGCGCTACCTGAGCGCTCAGACTGAGCGAATAGTGATCAGGCCGTTCAGCAGATAGTTGTACAACTGTTGTAGAACTGTTGTTTATTATGTTGTATCTGCCGAACGCACCCATTGTTTTTATAACTTATTTTTTTGGTGATGCCATGACCCTGATGCTAATATTCAGCGATGAATGTAAATAAAAAAAATTGTAAATTTTTGGATATTTAGTATTAAAAATCGTCAAATCTGCCATCAGCGCATGCAAGAGAATGTTTTGTAAAACATTCGTTCAGCCCTCTACACTCAAATAAAAAAGTCTGTAAAAGTTACAGAAAGAACTTAATATTACAGAAAAATTAACTAATATTAGGCCAGCAGACCGATTAGCTAATTTTAGCAAAATGTGTCTGTAATTATTAGTAAAGTCAAAGTTGTGGAAAAAATTTGTAATAGTTACTAAAATTTAGTATAATTTTAGTATATTCATAATGGAAATCAATTTGCTAAAATTAGCCAAATTTCTTACTAAATATTAGTGAAATTCTTTTAGAAGCAAAAATTAGTAATTTTACTATATATTAGTAAAATTTCTGTAAATTTAAAATGGAAATAAAATAGTACTTATACTAAATATTAGTATGCATACTGTATTTTATTTCCAAAAAATCTAAAATAAAATCCATAAAAAATGCTTACGAATAGTAAAGTTTTTTAAACAAACATTTATTTCTTTTTAGTTATAAAATGAAATGTAATTTTAAATACGATTTAATTACAGTAGACGCTCGCAAATTAGAACCGCTTTGTTTTTGAGGCAATTCTAATTTCTGAATTATTCTAATTTCTGGACGTTTTTTTTCGAAAAAAAATTGAGTAAATTTACTTCCAAAAACTTAAATAAAACTCTTTTTAATATTTTTTAATTCAATTTTATTTGATAAAAACAAGAAAACAAAACACAACAATTCAGTCCAATACATCAAATGTATTTTTTTAAATTAAAAATATGAATATAAAAAAAAAACGAATGGCAACAAAACATAGCAATGCAGTCCAATTACATCACATGTATTTTTTTTAATTAAAAACTAAAAAACTGTATTTAAAAAAAATTAAACAATTAAAATTAAACAATGGCCAAGTTAACAACTAATCTTTGTTTGACATATAATCAGTTATATTTGTTTGTTTTTTTGGTTTCTTTAAATCCGAAATATCATTACGGAGAGCCAAAAGATTACTTATGTGCTTAGCTGAAAACAATTCACTGTTATTGCACCATTTTATTAAATTATTTACGCTTTCAATGGCTGTAGTATTAGAGACAACTGATGATACTGCAACAACGTCGTCTTCGCTGCTATCTGAAGACTCACCATCGCTACTGAGAACATAAACTGATCCGTCATCAAACATATTTTCATTCCATCTGTCGATGTCTTCTATACCGATGCAATCGTTGGGAGCTATTTCTTTTAAAAGAGCTTGAGTTATCTGAATAACTTCGTTGCAGTCCTGATCTATTTGCAACAATTGTGCTATTGGCACGCCATCGTCGCTGTCGTATTGGTTAGAGTCCCAATTGGACAACTTTGACCAAGATTTCTTCATAACACTTTGTGGTACCGCATCCCAAGCTTGTTTCAGTAATAATATAGCATTGCGGATCGAATGGGATTTCAAATGATTCTTCAGTTCACCACCTTCAGCAATTAACTGAGAAAGAAACATACTTCTGTAATTGAGCTTTGTTAACTTAATAGGGTGTAAAGCTGCTGTCACATTTGGTGGAAAGAATAATGCAACTATGTTTCCATCGTCACTTTTAAGTTTCTCAATGGGTGTATGAGCGGAGCAATTATCTATAAGCAAAATGGCTTTCGGAGGCAAATTATTTTCCTGAGAAAAGCGGATCACCTGTGAATTGAAAAAAATTTTAAAATTATGTACTGAACCTGAAATCAATATTTTTGTTTACCTCTTTAATAAATATTCCGTGAAACCATTCGTGAAAAATCCGAGAAGTCATCCAAGCATTTTTTGAAAAGTTGTAATGCAGAGGATTATTGAAATTTTTAAAACACCTGGATTTTTTTGCTTTTCCAATTACCAATGGAACTAATTTGTGTGATCCATCAGAGTTTGCACCAAGTAGGACTAAAATTCTACCTTTTTGAATTTTATGTCCAGGGGCGTTTTTTTCAAAAGCAGAGACATAGGTTCTGTCTGGTAGGCAACGAAAAAATAATCCGGTTTCGTCGACATTATATATTTGTGACTCCATTAAACCCATCTCAGCGATCTTTGCACGATATCGATGAATAAAAGGAGTGACTGAAGCAACATCACTTGAAAGAATCTCGCCACAAATTTTTAGAAAACGGATACCGTGTCGCTTCTTAAATTTGGTAAACCATCCATCACTTGCCCGGAATGCATTTTCATCTTTATCGGGATATTCCTCTCTAAATATTTGTTTAGCTTTCTCTTTTAATTTGGCCCAGTCAATGTACACTTTTTTTCTCGTTGATTTAAAAACCACTCATACAGACGACTTCCCATTTTTGGATATTCAGCGCTGTGCAAAGATTTATTGTTTGCCTCCTGATATGTGTTTGAAACAGCATTTAATATTGCTGTTCTATGTGATTTGATGTGGGGAACGGGGTTTTTCACAAAGGTTGAAAGCTCTCTGTCTGCTATCCACTTGGGGGTAGCAAGACGCGACTCCTTTGTCTGAAATTCTCAAGCAACTCACGACTTCCGGTCTCTGACCAAGTATTCCCTGGTAATGTATTTCAGGCAACCGTCTGAATACAGCCAATGTGAGAAGGCGTACAGTTTTGAGTAACCTGAATGGCATGCTAACACCGATGCGTCTCAGGAAGTAGGTGACAACTGAAAACAACTAGTCGCTGAAGCTCAGCTGTATTTATGCAGTCTAACGGCTCACCGGCCTAGAGGTGTGTTGGCAGACCCAATACTAGGATCGGAGGCTTTGGCCCAATCAGTCAATCTTCCTAAACATGAAATGATTACAGAAACGTTAGACGCCCTATGTTCTTCGTGAACTTTTTATTTAAGTGTTATGTGTAATCTCTTTTTTTACTACGTAATTTAAATAAATAAAGGACATATATATATATACCCAGCAAAATATTGGTAATGACACCTCATTACTATCTGCATTACCAAAAATGATATATCATTACCTTTTGCATTATTTTATAATATAAAATAATGACTTCCTAATAACGGCCTATTGTATTCATTGTTTCTAAATATAAAATAATGACTTACTCGTATTACTTTAAATAAGTACTTTTTACACAGTTAATTTTTTTTATTATATGTAAATATGTTTTATGTTTAAATTTTTATGACGAGTCCTAAAATTACACACTAGAGAAAACTTAAATGTTTCTGAATGTATTTCCTTTGGCTAATAGTATTTGCCTAACTCCTTATTTTTAAGAATCAAGTAAGCAATGGGATAACGACTTATAATTAAACTTTTTGTAAGCATGTGTGTAACCACTTATTATTCAAAATCTCATAACTACTTATTTCTCATTTTTTCGTAAGCGAGCGGGTAAGCGTGACTACTTATAAAAACTACCACGCCAAACAAAAATAATGAGTTTAGACGCCAAAAAATAAGTTGTGCGGAGCTATGAATTTCTATTATATAACCACTTATTTGGTAATGAAAGATATTGCTGGGTAGTATTTGCTTAACTCCTTATTTTTAAGAATCAAGTAAGCAATCGGATAACCGCTTATAATTCAACTTTTTGTAAGCATGTGTGTAACCACTTATTATTCAAAATCTCATAACTACTTATTTCTCATTTTTTCGTAAGCGAGCGGGTAAGCGTGACTACTTATAAAAACGACCACGCCAAACAAAAATAATGAGTTTAGACGCCAAAAAATAAGTTGTGCGGAGCTATGAATTTCTATTATATAACCACTTATTTGGTAATGAAAGATTTTGCTGGGTATATATATGTGATTTGATGTTGCTGATTGAAGATGTTGTCACATTAAAATCTAGGGCTAACCGGTTCCCTTGAACGCCTTTGTAAAGCTTTTCTAATATTTTGACTTTAGTTTTCAATGATAAAGTGTTTTTTTTACGTTTATTTAACATTTTAAATGATACACTTTCACTATTTAATAGAGACTGCCAAATAATATGTACACGCGTATCAAATTTCACAAATAAACTAGCCAAATAGGGAAAAACATATATAATTTGGTGATTCCCCTTTTTAGTTTTACTTTATTCAAACAGAATAAAAATAAATTGGGGATTTCCTGTGTATTCAAATAACCAAAAAAAAAAAACGCTCAGAAATTAGAATTTTAAATTCGAATAAAAAGATTTATTATAAATATATGTACTAAATAATAGGCTTTTGAGATCAATATCAAATTGATATTCACATTTAAATTAATTTTTGGAGTATTAATACGATATATATAAGTATTTAAAAGAAAGTCACACATTCATTTGATGCAAATTTTTATAAGTATTTACTTTTAACGGTGGGTCTTGCAGGTTTAAACTTTAGTTAATAGTTAACCCACAAATTTGTTGTTGTTTTTTGTACATTTTTTAGAAATTTTTTTTGTTTATAGTTAAGTTAAAGTCAAACTTACAGTATGAGACCCACCGTAAAAGTATTAAAAAAATGCCCACATTTATTCCAAATTAATGTAGGTACATTTTATTATTTATCTATTACGCTCGGTTTTATATTTAAAGTTTATTTGAACTTAACGATATTGAAAGATAAAATGTCAAAAAATATATACGAAATAACAAATTAAACAACTAATTGTTAACTCAAAAACCTTCAGTATGAAAACCTCCGTGTAGGTTTTTGAGTTTACTTTTAGTTAATCCATAATTTTTTGTTGTTTCGTACACAAATTTCTTGACATTTTCTTTTGTTTAATAGTGAAGCTAAAGTCTTCAATATGAAACTCAGCTGTAAAGATAATTAGAAATTAAGAGTTTCAAAGTTAACAAAAGTAGGCAATTGTTATTTCCTTTAATTAATAAATTGATGCGAAAACAGCGAAAAATAACATGTTTTAAACGACTTAAAACGTGAAATTATCAAATTAACTAACATAGGAGTAAAATTTATAAATTTTTCTCTTCATTTATATTTTTTAGATGTCAGGCTAAGGATTGCTGTTGATAACTTGTCTTTAGGAAAATTGATTCCAAAAATATGTGATTGAAGAGCCATACATGTTTACATTCAATCGGATATTTAAAATGAAAAACCACATAAATATGAAAAAGACATGTCAAAGACTCTAAAATACTTTTTAGTTTATAAGTAACAGTGTCAATTTTTACAAAAATATATTTATAAACTGCGTGCTATTATATCATTGATACCATTACCACGATCGCCGTATTCGCCTCCACACTTAAAGGATACCGACACTTTATTCTTCCAAGCTTCACGTGGGCTACAAAACTGTAGACAACAAAATAGAAGTTAATATTTGCTATATATAAATTAATATAAAGACAATAAACTTACTAAAAATGCACACATAAATTCACTAACAGCTTGAACATTTGTACTCAATGTAAATGTCTCATGAATAATATCTTTCAAACAAATAATGGGTGATTTTTTGCCATTGATACGAGCAAAACCTTTTTAAATACCAATTCACATATGGTACCAATATTGGGATAACCATATGTTATTGTAAAATTATGTATCGCTTTTCCATAATTTTATGGTTTTGTCATTTTCCAAAGCCGCCGAAGCAATAATATTCTCTGTTGGATGACTAGCAGTACACTAGTACTGCTTTGGTATGACCAGCCAAAGTAAACTTTAAAGTATAATTGGGTTTTACGGATAAAGACGATTTATTTGAAGATGAGCATGTTGTTCCGGTCGAAGATGATGTTTGAAGAGTATTAGGACCACTGGGTGCGGTGGGCATAGGTTGTGGAGCATGTACCCCAGGATGACCACCATGTACTGGTCCAATATGTACCATTGTTATTGATTTTTACAAGTTATTATTTTAATTCACTTTTTGTTTTTAACTATCAAAACACTACCGAATGTTTTTGTTAGAAAAACCTCGTGCTTAGATTTGTGTCGTTCATGAACGAACTAGTTCATTTGAACGGTTCAGTTCATTGAACGATATGACATCGTTCACCATTATTCGTTCTTGTCGTTCATTTCGTTATTTTTTTTAGTCATGGAAAATTTGTATCCCTTTCTTATTAATTTTATTACAGAATTAAATGTTTTTCTTAATAATTTAAAAATTTTAATAAAATTGTAATTTTCTGACGCTATTAGTCTATGCACAATAAAATTAATATAAACATCATATCGCTGACATGCAATCGGCTCTTGCAGTGATGCCAGAGATCAAATGTCACTTTTAGTTTTCATTTTAATTTTGTAATAGAAAAACAACAAAAAATTTGTTAAAAAAGAATGGAAAAGTGTTTAGTTTTTTATTATTTGTTTGACAAGTTTGACAAACACGCTTTAGCGACTGTTGAAAAAAATCATCAAGCATTGGAGAATTTTACATTTTTAATAAGTTATTTTGTGACAAGAAAGGGATAACGTTAATAAATAAACTAAAAAATGAAAAATAGAAATTCAAAAATGAAATTCCAAGAAAAAAATTAATAAAAATAATTTCGTCATTATCATCCGCTGTGTTGATTTTGTGGTTTTGAAGTAAAGTTTATTCAATAGCGGCTTATGTCAATAGCGGCCTATATTCGAGCAAGCATGCTGTCCAGCTTGTTTGACAATAAAAAAATGGTTTTTGGAATAAACGGTCAAGCATGCTGTAAAATGTACCTTCAAAAACACAAAATTAACACAGCGGATGATAATGACGAAATTATTTTTATGAATTTTTTTTCTTTGAATTTAATTTTTTTTTCTGTTTTTGCATTTTTTAGTTTATTTATTAATATTATCCCTTTTTTGTTACAAAAAAACTAATTAAAAATTTTAAATTCGCTAATGTTTGATGAATTTTTCCATTACACTGTAAAGCGTGTTTGTCAAATCTGCCGAAAAATCAAAAAAATTTGTTTTTCGTCCAACATGTTTGACAAGCTGTCAAATTAGACACTACATGATCAAATTCAGACAGCCGTCCAGCATGCTGTACAGCATGCTTGATTTTCTATAGGTCGATATACACGAAGGGCATTTTGAGACGAATGTTCCTTCGTGTGTAGGCAGCATTAGAATAGAAAACAATTATATCATTTACAATAAAATTCTTTTAAGCTAAACTTGGTTAAGACGAATTATCGGTTAATACGAACTTATTTGAAAGACGTTTTGGCATCAATTTTCGTATAAAAACATCATCCGCTTTATGAAAAGCTTCGTCATATTTATTGCCGATGAACGATTTATGAAGCAGTTTCATCAATATGAAAACTCTTTTTTTCACCGAGTGTACGAATATGGATGACAAAAATACATATTGAAAAAATTGCAAAACTAATTGTATTTATAGCAAAGAAATATTCGAAAAAAGCAAAAAAAAAAACGTGGAAATATAAACATTATAAAAAACAACAAAAAAATTTAGAGAACAAATCTATTTTTATTATAAATGGAAAAAAACGCTTAAAAACAACTTGGTGTTTCTGGTAATCATATTGCAACAAAAATTTCTATCAGGTTGTGTATATTTTCCAAAAAAAAAAATGTTTAAACTTCCATAATAAAAAAGATTATTAATTTTTTTTTGCTAATTTTAGCTAATCGGATTTCAAAATTTAGTAAAATTAAATTTGTAGATTTAACAACTCAAATTAGTAAAAAATTCTGTAATTTGTAAAATGAGAATACCAAATTATTTTTCTAAAAAACAACTTTATACTAAAAGTTAGTATAATACTAGTATAATAAAATTGGAAACCGTTTTACTAATTTTTATACTAACTTTTTTTTTAGTGTACCATTGTCATTGATTTTTACAAGTTATTTTTTTAATTCACTTTGTTTTTTTAACTACCAAAACACTACCGAATGTTTTTGTTAGAAAAACCTCGTTGTGTCGTTCAAGAACGAACTAGTTCATTTGAACGGTTCAGTTCATTGAACGATATGACATCGTTCACCATTATTCGTTCAATTGTTCATTTCGTTCATTCCGTTATTTTTTTTAGTCATGGAAAATTTGTATCCCTTTCTTATTAATTTTATTACAGAATTAAATGTTTTTCTTAATAATTTAAAAATTTTAATAAAATTGTAATTTTCTGACGCTATTAGTCTATGCACAATAAAATTAATATAAACATCATATCGCTGACATGCAATCGGCTCTTGCAGTGATGCCAGAGATCAAATGTCACTTTTAGTTTTCATTTTAATTTTGTAATAGAAAAACAACAAAAAATTTTTTAAAAAAGAATGGAAAAGTGTTTAGTTTTTTATTATTTGTCGGTAAAAATTAATGTTTCATAAAATTTGGTGTTTACGAAGAAAAATCTATGATATTTCTTATCCATGAAATGGTAAAGTGTTCTCCACCACTTTGCAATTGATATCATTTTAACGTTTCGCTGCAATGGTTTTGACATTTCAAAAACATTTAAATTTATTGCATTTAAATACACCGGGTTAGCACGCGTGCAATTTACAGTTGTTTATAAGTATTATATATGTTTAAAGGAAAACTGGTCAATATTTTGTTACAATTTATATTTAAGGATTTTTTTCTAATTGTCTATAAATTTTTATATTAATTACAAAAGCACCTCCCAGTACGACTGCTCTCAATGAACTAAAACAGCAAAAACAGTAACATCGATACACACGACGGAAAATTGAGTTTGGAAACACAAAATATCAAAAAATTTTGATAACACGAATTTGACCATGTAATGTCTAATTTGACGGTTTGTCAAGCATGTTGGACGAAAAAGAAAATTTTTTTGATTTTCGGCAAGTTTGACAAACACGCTTTACCGTCTATTGAAAAAAATCATCAAGCATTGGAGAATTTTACATTTTTAATAAGTTATTTTGTGACAAGAAAGCGATAACGTTAATAAATAAACTAAAAAATGCAAAAACAGAAATTCAAAAATGAAATTCCAAGAAAAAAATTAATAAAAATAATTTCGTCATTATCATCCGCTGTGTTGATTTTGTGGTTTTGAAGTAAAGTTTTACAGCATGTTTGTCCGTGTATTCCAAAAACCATTTTTTGTTTTTCAAACAAGCTGGACAGCATGCTTGATCGTATAAAGGCCGCTTATGTCAATAATTTTTTTTCTTTGAATTTAATTTTTTTTTCTGTTTTTGCATTTTTTAGTTTATTTATTAACGTTATCCCTTTTTATTTACAAAAAAACTAATTAAAAATGTAAAATTCCCTAATGTTTGATGAATTTTTCCATTACACTGTAAAGCGTGTTTGTCAAATCTGCCATCTTTGAAAAGCTGTCAAAAGAGACGCTACATGATCAAATTCATACAGCCGTCCAGCATGCTGTACAGCATGCTTCATTTTCTATAGGTTGCTATACACGATTTGTGACGAATGTTCCTTCGTGTGTAGGCAGATTTAGAATTGAAAACAATTGTACCATTTACAGTAAAATTCTTTTAAGCTAAACTTGGTTAAGACGAACTATCGGTTAATACGAACTAATTTGAAAGACGTTTTGGCATCAATTTTCTTATAAAAAACATCACCCGCTTTATGAAACGCTTCGTCATATTTATTGCCGATGAACGATTTATGAAGCAGTTTCATCAATATGATAACTCTTTTTTTCACCGAGTGGACGAATATGGATGATAAAAATACACACACCCAGAAAACAGTCTCAGTTGTGCCACCGAATTTGTTGCCAATCGAATTCGTACGGTTACGACAACTATTTTTATATTAAATTATATTTTTTGTCGTGAATTCGGTTGTCTAATTCAATATTATATTCCACATAAATATTATTATGTTCCACAAACTTTTATTGAAATTAAAAATCTTTTTTTCAATTCTCCGGTATTGAACCCGCTCATTCTGATTAATAATCCACACTCTTACCCATTGCACCACAACTACTTTTAATTTTTTTAGCCATATTTACTTTTTATACTTAAGAATATTTTATTTTTATTAAAAAAACAACATCTAAATTTGTGTCTTTTCCGGGAATCGAACCCGGAAATCTGGAGTACTAGGCCAACTCCTCACCCACTAAACCACAAACACTTTTTAATTTTAATGTCTAATTTTGAATTTATATGTTTAGTTTGGAAAACAAATATAGTATATACTTCGTTTACCAATACCAATTAATAGTTGAGTGTGTTATCAATACAATCCACAATTCGGTTGGTTCTACAGAAACTCGACTTTAAGGTCTTATTTGATTAGGATACCCGTATTTGTAGGTACCACTTTCGAATATTGAATTTTTTTTAATAAAGGTGATAGATAACACCAATTTTCTTGTATATTCACTAAATAAATGACTAAACTGATACTAATTTTAAAATTGATTGGAGATACCAATAATTTGTTAAAACGATTGTTTTTTAGTTTGCATTCCCTATTTTTAATACCTAGTAAAATATTTTTGGTGTAGTATTCAATTATAGGTAACTCCAAATAAAATAACGTCCTGGCAAATTCAGTTTAATAGTTCTAATCGAATTCCAACCAATCTTTTTCCTGGGTGTATTGAAAAAATTGCAAAACTAATTGTATTTATAGCAAAGAAATATTCGAAAAAAAAGATGGAAATATAAACATTAAAAGACAACAAAAATATTTAGAGAACAAATCCATTTTTATTATAAATGGAAAAAAACGCTTAAAAACAACTTGGTCTTTCTGGTAATCATATTGCATATTGGTCATACATGGGAATTTTTCATTACCATTAGTTCATACTAATGACAATGAAAAAAATTCCATTACCATTTAATGGTAATGAAATATTTTTCATTAGAAAAATCATTACTAATGGTAATGAAATTACACTAATGTATAAAAAAACTAATTACAATTGATTAAAAACCATTTGTTTACAAAAAATTCAGACAAATGAAAACGAACAACTGGTTTGGCCAGGGAAGTTATAAAACATAATTTATTAAGGAGGATCCATTTAATTCCGGTAAACTTTACCTGGATACAAATAACAACGGAATGGAAAGTAATATTTCATTGCAAATGAGCATGAGCCTGAATGAGCATATTCCATCTTCGATTTCAGCGAGTTTGACTTCATTTTTACGTTTTTCTGTCCATGGAAATTATTTTTTTAAATTTATTCATTATCAATGGTAATGAAATTTAAAATCATTGTCATTAATCAATGAAATTAAATTTTAGAATCATTACCATTAATTAAAAAAATGGTAATGAAAAACAATTAGTCCAAAATGACGAGTGCAAGATTTGGACCAATGGATAGAAAATTTTTTTTTTCTGTGTTATGTAGGTACTTTCCGAGATAGTAGGGCTGAACAACTCTTTAAAGGATCAAGTGTGTCGCACTTCCCGTACCTACATTTTATTGGGAAAAGAAATAATGACAAAAGGCGTGAGTTAGGGATCAACCCAACTTGACGTATTCACGCCTCACCCCTCCCCAATTTCTTTGAAAAAATTTTAACAAAATATATTTTGTAATTGAAATTTTTAATTGCAATTACTTTAATTACAGTTGCCTGTAATTTCTACTTCAACATTTTCAATTACAAGTTAAAGACGTGCACTTGTATATCTCAAAGTATTTCCAAAACAAATATACCATATACATAACTGTTACTATTGGTGTAAATAAGAGAAGAAGTGTAACTGATATTGTTATGTTTTGTTTCCACGCACTCACTTTATTCATAAACACAATACCAGTTATTTCTTGTTTTGTATTGAGTGAAGCATTTATTTGTTTCTTGTTCTCAAATACTTATTGTGCCACAAATATTTTCAAGTAATTGTTGTGGAAACAAATAATCAAGTGACTAAAGATTAACCCCTAAATTCATAAACGCTTTGTAAAGTTATAGCAGGTTTACAAAACGTCATTTTCATACAAATTTTGTTCAATAAACCTCCTATAATTTTACAAAGCGTTTATGAATTTAGGGGTAAGTTTGTTGTGAAATTTGTATTTAAAAATTAATAAAATTCAATTAAAACAAAAAATTGTATTTAATTTAAATAAAATTAGTGAAAAAGAGGTGGAAGGAAAACATGGGGTTGATTTAGTCGAAATTTTCACAATATATTTATTGGCAGCGTACAATAAGTATCTATTGTACAATCTTCATTATCTGTTTTATTTGTTTGAGCATACTATAGTAAAACAAATATATTACGCTCATTCTCTCTTTATTCATTTACACACAATCTACTAGAAAGAATAACAATATCAACTATACCAGAAACACTAAACTACCCAGTGTAGAAAATCATTACCAGATATGTGGTTATAGTTTTTACCTTTATATGGCGATGTCGCGAAAAATAATGAGTTATGGTTACACACCAGCATACGAAAAATCAAAAAATATAGCGTTACCTATGTGCTTACCAGTACTGACAAAAATAATGAGTCTAAAAATAGATTTTCAAAAAAATAAATTATTTAAAAAAAAATTTTCTTTATTGTATTTTTTTTTAAATAAAATTTCCTGGTGCGGGAATTGAATTGGGTCTACAGATTGCCAGTCAATAGCTCTACTATCTGAGCTATATCGATATGTAATATTTAATAGATAAAAACATATTTGACCTGCTGCACACAAGTAAGCTTACTCGCCAACATACAAAAAATCAAAAAATATGTGGTTACATATATCCTTACCAGTGTTTAAAAAATATTGAGTCTAAAAATAGATTTCAAATAATTTTCAAACAAATCTAGAAAATTATTTTCTATTTGAAATAATGATAAAAATAAGTCATTATCGGTAACTCATTACTATATGTTTTAAAATAATACAGAAGGTAAGTGGGTGTCATTACTGGTAGTCCAAAAAATAATGATATGTCATTACCGTTCCTACACTGGGTACTTATCAGTACGTATTCAAATCAGTAGACATACCGAAACTTGTGCAAGCAGTCCTATCTGTGCACGTGTTTATTACAAGTACAATTAAATATAACTGTGCTTTTTTAATTTCATATCATATTTCATATCATTTATTTGTAATTGTAATTAAAAATGTTCAATTACAAATTACATATAATTTTAATTGAAACCCCCAGGTCTGATTTCAATAAAGATTTCCATTAGTGTTTGTAAGCCACATTTAAATGGTTTAACGGTACATAAACTTCTTCTGTACTCTTGAAGCTTATACATAAAATTTGATCTCGTAAAAGTCGGAGTGACTGCTTATTCAAGTACTAAACATGTCGATTAAACCATCTTTTAGTCTTTTTATTACAAGTAAATTCAACTTCTAATCTGGTTATTACTTCTAAACGACTCTGTTTTCATACTCCTAATTTACTGCAACGCTGTTTTTTGTTATAATAATGATTGGCAACACTAAAAACACACACGCAAATTTCGACAAAAATTAACGTTAAGATGCTGTTAAAAATATTTAGTCGCCGCCGACAAATATTTTGCTAACGCCGACATTTCCCATATTCATCATGTGTACAGATCCCTATCCTTGGTTTTCTAAGCTGACAGAGTTAAACTATTTGCTGTCAAGTTAATCTTGTAGCTGTCAAAAAATAGATGTGTAAACAATGAAGTTATAAAAGTTGGATTAACTTTGATCAAGTAGATTAATTTCGCTCTCTAAACGAGCTATTAATGTGATTTTGCTATTTGGCATGTCAGATTTTTAAGATATTTGTGCTGACCTTTTTAGAGTGTCTTTTTCTATGGCTACTAGTTTTTAAAATCTTAATCGAAACACTTTGAACTTTGCTCACATAATAACAAAACTGTTCTTAAAAATATTTGTGCTGACCTTTTTAGAGTGTCTTTTTCTATGGCTACTAGTTTTTAAAATCTTAATCGAAGCACTTGGAACTTTGCTCACATAATAACAAAACTGTTCTTAAAAACACATGTGAAAATTATATTGTTTTGTACACCAGAGCCGTTATAATCTAATTGAGTAGTGAGTTACAATTTGAACTGAGCCGTTTATTAATTTTATTATACTCACATTTATTTTATATACTAAAGTGTTAAACATTAGTAGGCAGAGTATCGTAAATCATTAAATTTTAACTTTTTGTGCTTGATATTTTTTGTCTTGCCATTTTGTGGTCTTTAAACATTTATGAATGTATTAAACTGTCTTCATGACGGGCAACATTAGGCGTATATTTGTGTTTATACATTTAGTTATTTATCATACTGCTAAGATCATTTGTTTGTTGCCAACTTTTTTTCATTATTTAGTTTTCTGCGATGTACTTTTTGTTAAAATGCTGCTCTTAATGTTTGCTTGTCCATCATGTTAACTATTCCAACTACTGAGACTTGCCACTATATACTTTGTATCACTAGTCAGAACCGTTTGGTAAATAGCTGCATGGCTGGCTGTTTGGTTGGTTGGTTGCTATGGATGCCATGGTTGATTGTTGCTGCATTTTGACTGGTGGGTTTGTTGGTTGTTTCTAAGTTGACGTTAACTTTACTGCTGACATTATCATGTCGAAAAGATCAGTTCAGTAGTGCGTTTCAATTTAATTTTCCAGTGAATTTCACTTCTTGTTTTTGCGATTTTGTGGTTAAGTTAAAAACGATTTTATTAGCATAAATCATTTTAATGACACATGTATGACTGGTTATGATATTTTGTTAATAGACAATTTTCTCCATCGTCATCATGTTCCACACAATCATTGTGTGGATTGATAAAACAAAAGTATCCCAATAAACATCGATTCAAGCCTTAAAGAAATTTTAAATTCTCTATTTGATATCAAACGTTTAATTCAAGTCATTACCTATGAAACAAATATAGCCTTTGAATTTTCTTTGTGAAACATTTGTGAAACATTAAAAAACTATATTAGATTTTTTTTTAAAAATTTCAAATTTGTGTATTAATCTCAAGTCTAAACTCAAATGTGTTTCTAGTTAAAAATATGCTTTGAAATGTATTATTGATATTGAATCATTTTCAAAGTGTTTAATATAATATTTTCTATCAGCAATATTCCTCGATTTAAATTTTCTTTTTTCAAGTTTGAGAAAGATAAAATTCTCAAATCATTATCAATAATATTATAAAGTTAAATTATGTAGTAATATCGAGTCTAATAATTAATTCGAAAAATATTTACAAAAAAGCTGGGTATCAACAAGTCGTTTTTATTGAGAATCCTATAGTTCTCAGTTCGAGAACTACAATTTCGCAACAGTATTCTCTAAGGCTAATATTTGAAAAAATTATTGTTATAAAATCGAATTCCATTTAGTTTTAAGGGTAAATGTTTATTGGGATGTATCGTATATTGTTTTACAGTTGTGTTAACATGAGAATAGAAAATTTTTAATTTAAAAATAATTTTAATAGATATTAACTAGACATTTTGAAGAAATTAAATCTGGTATTTTTCTATTTAAATGAATATGAAGTTTGGATTGACTTGTTTTTCACAAATGTTTTTAAGAAATTTAAATTTATAAAATAACAATAGCCTTCATTTATTGCTCACACTTAAAATGAACACGACAAACCGGTAACATATTTTTGTATACAATCTAACCGTTACCCATACATAACACAGTACAACAAAATAAGAAAAATTTAATGCATCGGGATTGCAACACATCATTTCTAATAGACTTTGGGACGCAGATCACCAATTTGGCCACAGAATTTTAAAGTTAGCTATAGTTTAACCCTAACACTCCTGACACGGGTACCTGGGTACCCGAACGGAGTTTAAAATGAAATATTTTTCAAACCAAACAAGTTACAAATTCGAAGTTCCGTAAGTTCCTTCAACTAGTAGTTTTATAAAGTTTTTTTTCGCATTTTAAGCCCTCTTGAATTATTTGGGCTAGCTATGCAGCCAGCTAAAGTCAAATAGTCCTTACCCTCCTGATAAGGGTACCCGGGTACCCGTAAATTTCATCATACATTTTGTACGAAAAAAGTTAAAATAATAGCATTTTTTTGGTTTGGTATCGCTCAGTTGTATCCGATGCTCCTACAGCAACCAGGCAAGCTTCTTTAAAGATGTTTTTGTTGGTTAAAAGCTAGAGAGCTGCCCGAACTTTGATGTATAGGGTAATTCGATTAAGAGTGGCCCTTTCTTTCAAGGCAAAGACTATTAATTATAGAGATAGGAAATCAAAACTTACACTACTTACCGGTAGAGGGCGCTGAAATTTAGTATTACCTGAACAACTATTTAGTATCACTTTAGTATCAGCAGAGCCTATATTTAAAAACTGCTGATAACTGCTCAAAATAAGGAAAAAACAAGCGTGGAATATATTCAAATAAAATTTTATTTTTTGCTTTGTTTTTTGTTATTATTGAAATTCAAATAAAAAACGAAAATTGTAAATTTATTGCCACCTAGTGATAACGATGTCTTTATAACTTATTTTTTTGGTTCAAGGCTTTCGTTGGCAACTCCACGCCAAGTGATGTCAAAAAGTTTCGACGAGACCTGTGTCTTTTTTTGGCATTTGGATGGAGTATACACAAAATACACCCAACGCTGCCACAGCGATCATGTTGAAATTTAGACACCATCTGGTCCATTACATGAACGCCGCCTTTGGTTTTGTTATAAAAGCCATTAGTCTCCTCTTTCCCATTTACCGCTGGCTCCCTTCGCGTATAATTCATAGTTGAGAGAAGTAAACGCTTTTCTTCTTCTTGGTCTTGACAGATAAAATAGTTCCACTTTTGTTGAATGCATATCGGGGTGAACCTGTATCGCCTTTAGGGTTTGGCCGTGGCTCTTTTTGAATGTAAGCTTTGTTTTGTCGAAGGGTACCGACGAGACTTATTCCTCTAACTTTAAGCCGATTGGTCAACTGTACTGAACTCCAAAAATTGTCTTTTATCACATTTAGACCAGATTGTTTGTAAAAATCAACCAGAGCTAAAACCGTATTTTCTCTTATGTTTACTTTTCGCTGGTGGTTTTCCTGTGTAAATGATTTCATTTAAAGGGTAACCATCGGCTGTTTTACACAACCGAAATAGTTGGATTCCATATTTTGCTGGTTTTTAAGGAATATATTGGGTTAAACTGGTTCGGTCTCTAAAGGAAAAAAACTGTTCATCCACTGTTACGTTTTGACTTGGATAATAGTTTATTTGAAAATTCTTCACCAGTATGTTCCAAATATCGGAGATGGGAGCGGTTTTGTATGTATGTATGTCTGTTTTTTTTTTTTTTTTTTTACTATAGACCAACACTCAGGGGATGCCCCCTACTAATGCAATGCATTATGTTGATATCAGGAAAATAGGTTATTGGAAGGAGGAAAGAGGGAGTAGTGTTTGTGAACGTTTGACTTGAATTTCCCTAAATTGTAAGTATCAGGAAAGACATCTGCGGGGAGTTTATTCCACATACGGGCGGTTCGTAATAATCTTGCAAACATATTGTCAAAACGTATTATATATATTCCCCTAACTCCCATTGGAGCCAAATGCTGTTTATTTAGCGATTCGTTAGCAAGGTAAGTTCATAAAAGTGGGTTGCTAGCCCTCCTTTCTTAGATTGGTGCACTCTCAGAACAATTCCGATGTGACAACCGAATTTTTTCCAACCGAATTGGCTCGGTTGCTGCAACCTCGTAATTCGGTTGCCCCAACCGAATTCAGTTGTCAGAACCGATAATTCGGTTGTCGCACCCGAATTCAAATCGAATTCGGTTGCCACAACTGAATTCGGTTGCTGCAACCGAATCAATTCAGCTGGCAAAAAATTCCATTGCCACAACGGAATTATTCAGAGACTGTAATAGGGCTGCTATCCTTGTGTCCAATCCCCCGTTGTAGTCATGCTTCAGAAAACGTTCATTCATCATTTACCAACTATCCTGAGACGCCAAGTTATCCGTGGACATTCAGGTTACATGACTGTGAGCCTTTTCACTCCAGCTAGATTTCAGCGGGTGCTGGAAAGCCATTTCCCAGGAAATATTTTGTCTAGGACTGGAAGTAGTGAGCTGCTTGAACAGTCATACAAATGAATCATTTCTGGTCACTTTCCGCACTACGTGCACCTCTGATGAAAGTCCCAATTCAAAACGTATAACGCGTAGTATTTTTTGAAATCTATTGCGACTCGACGATGCTTTGTAAAATGGATGACTGTGATTGCCCCAAAGAGCTGATGGAGAATGATCGCTGGCACCTTTTATTCCCATACCCAACAAAATTCTAATAAAAGCTTCAAGTTCTTTCATTGAAATCAAACGAAACTCGCGAGGTTTCATCTTTAAAACTGCAATATCGGCTACATTCTTCCGGTTGAAATCCAATGATATTTCATAAACTTCATTGTTGCTGCGTCTGAGGATCCCCGGGTTAACAATTAAGGGAATCCCCCTACAATTGCAATGCATTGTGTTGGTATGACGTAAATTTAAACAATTACATAAAGGTAAATACACACGGGTACCTGGGTACCCTTATCAGGAGTCTACGTATATAAATGTTTTTAGGAGTGTTAGGGTTAAGAAATATTTGCAAAAAGGTTTTCATAGGAAAATTAATTTTTTTTATAAACTTTTTGCAAAAGAATACAAAATTGAAAGTAATAACGCTATTTTTTGTCACATTTTAAAATGATGCAATATGCCTTTTAATTTGATATATTGCACATTTTGATAGCTGCGATAATTAATATTCCCTATCTTAATAATATTTAAAACGGAAATTTCTCTTTTTCACGATTTCGTTAATAAATAATCTGCGATGACAGGAATATCCAATATTTGAATTTGTACCTTTAGTAAACATCTCATTTTAGTTACTGAATTTATTAAAAAAATTTCGCATTTTCGGTTCTAATTTCAAGTTAAAATTTACTAAAGCTGAAAAATATAGACTTTTTTAATACCCAAAAATTAAGGGGTCTGTGACAAATCTTAAATTATAAAACTCAGATAAAACCATATATTTTTTTTAAACAATTTCAACGAAGCTTTAGATAATTGAAGTGAATATTCCTAAAAAGTAACGATTTCAAAATATGCATGTTCAAAAATCTACTTTATTTTCATTTGCCATAGTAAATTCATATAAAATTAATTTGAAATAAAAAAAGATATAAAATTTGTATTTCAGATTGGATTTTCTACAAATTTTTTATTCAATTAAAGGCTTTGGAAAATCGTAGAATCTTCTTATCTCAACTATTTATTTATAAAGTAATTTGTGGTTTAGTGGATTGTCCGTATTTACTTAGTTTTATTTGTTTCCACATACCCCCTAGGAGTTTGCGTAGTAGTGATATTTTTTATGATCCAGTTCAAAGAGCAAATAATTCACTGAATGAACTTGTTGCTAGGGCATTAAGGGAATTTAATAGGGTAGCGAGTATGAAATCTGATAGATTTAATGTTAATATACATTTTAGTGAAAATATATATATTTAAAAAAAAAAAATGCTAGATATAATTTATTTTTAAGTGTAACTTCTAGTCTGTAAGGAAATTATATTCCAGAGACTTAATTTAATAAATAAATATTGATGCAAAAGTTGTAATTCTTTTGATAAAATAAATTTAATGGAATATGAATTTATGTTACTTCCCGGCTAAAAATCTACATATGTGACCTTCTCAGAGAAAAGGGACCTAGTGTGTTAAAAAACGGGTTTGGACTTAAGAGTGGATTCTGGTACCTAAAAGGGTGTAGAATAAGATGAAATGAGTTAAGATGAAATGATTTAGATTAACCATACCAAATCGCATCTCCCAACTGAAGGTGTGTTCAAAGTGATAATGGTCCAATGATCTAGGTCCCTTTTCTCGGAGAAGGTCACATATGTGCATTCATACAGGTTTAATGTATGTTCGTTAGGGGTGGGATAGTGTCGTATGGGGAAGCTTAGTAACAACATTTGGATACGCTAGAACCCTTTATATTGTGAGGTTCGTAAAAAAATGCATGAGCCAAAAAATGGGAAATTTTGGGTGATGGCATCTGGCCCTTTATCGGGGTCAAAGTTGGGACGGCAGTGAAAAAAATCCACAAAAATGCCCAAAACTGCCCCGGAGTCGCTCCTAAGGGGTTAAAATGTAAGTGCGACCCCCATTAATTTTTCCTACCCAACATTTTTTCCGAACATACCTAGCCCCTATCTTCATCACTTAAAGGGTCTCCCATGCAAATTTGAAGATTTTAAGAAATTGTTAAAAATTATCCTAGGGGCTCCTACGGTGCCCCTAGAGGGGTCAAATGTATGACCGACTTATATTTATTTTTCAGTCCCAACATTTTTTCAGAATATACCTACTCCCTATTTTCACATCCTAAGGGGTCTCCCATACAAAATACACTTCACAAACTGGAAAAAAAGCTGAAAAAAACACAAATAGCCCAGCAACTTCCCCGGAGTTGCCCCTAGAGGGGAAAAATGTAAGATCGACCCCCATTATTTTCGCCCTCCGAAAATTTTTTTCAAACACACCTAACCCCTTTCTCTAATTCATAAGGAGGTTCCCATACAAAAATGACATTTTTAAAAAAATTGCTCCCATTTTTGGTAATTATTGTAGAAGCATGTTATAGTCTCTAAACCTCTTTTCTTGCTTTCAGTTCTACAGTTATGTATAACAATAACACAGATATTAAAATTTTATTTGATTTGTCCTAGATTTTTAAATTAATTACACAATTGTTATCTAAAATTATTTTCATTTAATTTATTTGTTGCATATTAGTACAAGTATATATGAACTCATGATTAATAAAATACTAAAAATTAATTTATTGTTTTATTAAAAAAAATTGTTTTTATGTGGTTTAACTTTAAAAACAGATGTGGTAAACATACGCATTTTTTTTGGATTTTTACGCATTTTTGTGGACTTTTACGCATTTTATGCGTGCAATTACACGTATAACGTGATTTTCAACGAACAAATTTAGTAAATTAATACAATAGTTTCAAAATTTCATTTAATTTTTACGCACTTTCAATGTAAAATTACTCATTATTTATGTACCAACTTAAACATTATGTGCGTATTTCTTTTTCCAATTACACGCATGGGGTAAATTTACCCAATTTATAGTAGGAGTACAGTTTTATACTAAGAGTAAGGTAAATTTTAACAGAATTTAACCCTAGTTAGATAACGTTATTTTTTTGTACTGAAAAGATAACTATACGTCTGACAGACGTATGATGTTCAAAATCCTTGCAAGGACATTAAAAGAAAGAATATTGAAAATTTTCTTAATGAAATAATTTGTGTTATTCAGTTTACTTTTATGTAAAAACATATTTAAAGAAAATTTGAAAATAAATATGAAATTAAGAATGAAATTAACTTTGCCTTTAAATATAATAAGAACATATAAAATTTTCTCTGAAAAGCTTAAATTTCATTCTAAAAACAATAAAAATATTTCCTTTCTGCTCCAATTAAGTTATAACATCTGTGTCAAATTATATAAACAACAACAAATTAATTCGACAAGCATTATATGCAAACTAAAAATTCAAGATTATTACATTTAAATTATACCATTTTGGATATACGTCCAATTTTTGATGGATAGGAACCAGAGTGCCTTCTATCTTTTGCGACAGGCTGATCTCCACTTGTTGTCACTTCTGACATCCTCATCCTACGGCATTTAAATTCGCTCACATCTTCCGATGAATTTGAGTTGGCCAAAACGCTTCGCAAACGATCAGATTTCGGTGTCATATAAACTGATTTTTAGGAGAAAATCCCAAATATTGACCATATGGGCGGTAGGTCTGAATATGGACTAATTCTATCAAAATCAATAAGCTTTGTCACTGGCCCAATGTGAGTCAGTCGACCATATATCATTAAAATATGTTTATATTTGCGACCTGTAACGTACAAACAAAGGGTTAATTTTTCGCGTCCCTTTATAGGCGAAAAATTAACCCTTGGACCGATTTTGACCAAAATTAAAGTCGGTATATCAAATTTCATCAAAATATTTGTGACATTTAGCGTGCGCACAAGAATAAACACGCAGACAAATATGTATCGCTAAATCGATTCAAAAAGTGATTCTGAGTGGGTCTAAGTAGTTCCAATATTTGTTGATTCTACAAAAATCAGTCCAAACTTTATATTCCCTATCCGCGTAGTGTGTAGGGCAGGGCTGGCAAAACTATGACACGCGTGCCAGTAGTGGCACGCGAGTGGATTTTTGGTGGCACGCGACGTTTGTTTAATGTTGTAAAAAAAAATGTAATTTTCGTTGGAAGACCAGCGAAATAATATGTTAAAAATTTACGTAAATATTTTGTAAAAAAAAAATTTTTTTTTAAATGATAAAAAAGCGTCTTAATTAGGGTTTATGTCCCGGGAATTCCCGGGACGGGATTCCCGGGAATCCCGCCCTTTTTCGGATCCCGCAATCCCGGGAATTTTGTGCGGGATTTCCCGGGATTTTTTTATTCTTTTACAGAAGTTTTAGCTTATATTATTGCAATTTTGGAAGCTTTATTTAAATTTAAAGCATTGTTTTTTGAAATTAATTTGATCAAAAAATATTTAAAATTAAAAAAATACGATTTAAAATTTAATAAACTGAATTAGGCCAAATCGTTTTTAGATGCCAGTTGAATTTGGTTTAGTTAAACCGAAAAAATTTTATCAGCCATTACCAAGTTTACCAACAAAAATTCTTGTACACAGAAACAAATTTATTCATAAATTGTATGAATAGCATTCATTCCATTCAATTCATAACATGTATGAACAATTTCCTATCATTTATGAAAGAATTAATTTACAAAAAATAAAAATTTTAAACAAGTTAGTTTGAAATCAAAATAGAAAAAAATTGTCAATTTCATTTATTTTTTTTAATAACAAATTTTTAAAAATATCAAAAACCGCTAATTGTGGGAAATTTTGCATTTGTTTTAACACTATTATTGAAAAGGTTTGTACAAAATTGTTTTTCTAACAAAAATATTTTACTGCAATAATGGCTTTTTTATATTTCAAGATAACTGCAAATTTTGTAATGGTATCAATAAACACCCATGGAAATCGCGGTGTTGAACATACTTTATTTCCGATCAGTCAGTTTGACCGTTAACCATTTATACATAAGTGCAATTAGCGTTATAATTGTATCATCTAATTATTTCCTATGTTCCGCGATTAATGTGCGTAATGGTTTTTATGCTTGCCTGGGATAATATATTAACGATTAATATTTGTGTTATATTTAATTTATTGTAGCTCCTTATTAATCCTTGTTAAATCGCCAATATAAACGTTTTTTTTAGAAAAATATAATTTTGTGTACTTTTAATTCATCCCAGGAATAAAGATGTTCATATAATGTGGGGAAAGTCGATACGTTTTCAAAAATTACACAAAATAATTTTATAAAAAAGTTCCTAACATGTATGAACAAGTTCATACAGTGAACGAACAAGTTTTGGGAAAAAAATTCCATGTTAGATTCATACAGTTTAGTAAAAAAATTATTACATGTATGAATTATTTTTTCCTGTGTATGTACTTCGGAAATTTTTTTCTTTAAAATGATCTTTGTTCAAATAAAGAAATATTTGTATAGGCTGGTTTACACTATATATGTTTTGCATGTGTACTAAAGTAAAATCGTACCGAAAATCTTATAGTGTAAACCAGCCTTATTCGACATTCCAACATCATTATTTCAGTTCCAAATACCTCCAAAAAACTAGACATTAAAATTAAAAAATTTGTGATGTTTTCATATTTTCAATTGACAAGTATTTTGAGTTTCTTTTATTTAAAATAATTTAATTTTAAGTTCAATTGTTATTCCTTTATTTCAATTGTATTTTTTAAATATTATTTGTTTTCAAAATAATCCATCAGATGCTTTTTAAAATTATTTTGGACTTTTTATATGTTAATTTAAAATGCAACTAAATACGAAAATTAAATAATTTATTTTTAAGTAGCTGTGGCATAAAAAATGTCTATTC
This sequence comes from Leucophora obtusa, assembly GCA_949987735.1. Classification (NCBI taxonomy): domain Eukaryota; kingdom Metazoa; phylum Arthropoda; class Insecta; order Diptera; family Anthomyiidae; genus Leucophora; species Leucophora obtusa. The sequence goes on along the minus strand of OX465295.1, from coordinate 122,229,613 downwards.
AAGAAAACCAATTAAAGTTAAGAAACTATTTAATAATGTTGTAGTGTCTTTTTTTATAAAACGATTTAGGCGAATTTGTCTAAAAATTTATGTGAAAAATACTCACTTTTAAACTTTTTTATAAAAATAATTCTAGACGGATACTTTTGAAAATCTGCATAGAAAGGTATATATAAAATATCTAGAAATAGAAATTTTTTGATTCCATATTTAAGAAATATTTCAGCAACAAATCGATCTTATTTCTGACTATAAAACTGGTCCGACACAATTTTGCACCCATTAACAATTCCAATATATTCTGAAAAATGGGATGAAGATAAAATACCTATGTCTTTCACTTTTTCTATATCAATTGGTTTAACCATTTAAACGGCGAATTAATATTTAATTAATATATTTCTAAGAGTATTTTAAAATTAAGACGGCCTTCCATATAAATATATTACCTAAATATTAATTCACAATTTAAATTGTTAAACGAATTGATCCAAAAAAGTGGAAGACATGGATATTTTATATTTAGCCATCCTTTCAGAATATATTAAGTGCATTTTCTCATGGGTACAACCAAAAGGTGAACTTTGTCGGACGGTGTTTGAACACTAATCGAGTTTTTCAAGTGCAACATATGTCGAATTTATATATTTTCTAACGAGCGGGAATTCCCGGGATCTCGGGAAATTCTGAAAAAAATCCCGCTGTCCCGGGAAATGAAAAAGTCCGGGAAAAGAAAAACCCTAGTCTTAATACTATTTTTTGTTTACTCAGTTATGGTTAATAACTCAAAAATTTATTCTTTCGAAAGTATTTCGGATCAAAAGTATCGAAACTTATCTGCGATAGATTCATTAATAAATCAAAAAAGTTATTAAAAATTTCTTAGCCTTCTACGAATATATTGATAGTATTTTAAATATTTCGATGGGAAAAGGCTCTAGAATTGAAGAAATCAAAAAGTGACAGAAAAGTTTTTTTTTTTGCTAAAGTTACCAAAAATGGGTTCAAAAGGGCCCGAAGAAAAAAATGCTCGAATCGATTGAACCTGTTTGCTAAATATTAGTGAAATAAAAACACCAAGGTAAAATCTGTTTAATTTACAAAATTTTAGATGAATTTTAGTTAATTTCAAATGACAATTGCAATTGAAAAAATTTTGTTTAATAGTTATTTATTCGACCATTCCAATTGTTAATAAAACTTCAGATATTTGTGCTCTAGGTCAGTTATTTTATTATAAATATTATAAGGAGAATATTTCTGAACTGTAACAGACGACGACTATAGCTAAAAGTTTGGTTATGTAAACATTCACTGGAAGAATCCTGAGGATATTCAAATAATACAGAAATATTAATTTAAAAGGAGAATATTTATAATAAAATCATTGACTTCGAGCTGAAATATCTGAAGTTTTCTTAAACTTTGTTGAATATTAGTAGATTTAAACCACCATAAAAAGTTTTATATTTCTAAATTTTTTTTTTTTATTTCTTTTTGAATGTAAATAACAATCTAACCTTCTAATATGAATGTTTAAAAGATTTTTCGCGCGGTTTCTATTACTAATATTCAGCAAATATATTCTGATACTGATTTTAATAGATATTGCTGTAGGTTTCTTTTTAACTAATTTTCAACTAATTTTTTTGCTATTTATAACTATTTATTTCTATCAGTGTAATTATAAATAAAAGAAAAATCTAAAAAGTAGAATTTATATAAGGATTTTTTTATTACAATACTTGCAAGATTTACGAATGAGAAAAATTTTTTTTCGATATCAATTGCGCGGAAAAATGATAAATGTAGGAAAATGTTTCCAATTTAAAAATTTTTTAAAATGAAAATATACTTAAGGTGGCACGCGACAAATTTTTACAAAAAAATGTGTCTGTTTTTGGCACGCGACGAAAAATGTCTTGCCACCCCTGGTGTAGCGCATAAAAAGTTGTAAATAACTTTAAAAATCAACAGAAAAATAAAATAAAACGCTAATCCAAAAAAATGGAAAAGTTACACAAAAGATAACGATACGTCGCTCAGACGTACGATGTATCCATTTCTCAAAAATAAAAATAATTTTTCGCACAAAAATAACTATTATCGACAAGCTGCTACTGACGACTGGGATAATTAAAAGTTATCCACTGCAACCGATCCTATATGGAAGGTGTGACTAACGTAGAATTAGTTCTAGAACTGGTTTCAGAACTGATTCTACGGAAATTGGTTCCACTTTGGAGTTATAGAAGTGGTTGCTTTTGGGACAATTTCAAACAAAAATAATCGGTGTTAGAAACGACAGCAGAAGGGGTTGTGAATGAAAAGTAGCTATTCTACAACCGATTATTTGGAACAGAAAATTTTCATGGGCTGTTAACAATCCAGGTAGAGAGGGCACAAAATTAAAAAAGCGTACGTCTGCCAGACGTACGTTATCTAAGCAGGGTTAATTAAAGTGCAATTCTATGAAATTCCTCATAAAATAGAGGTGCTTCGCGTAATTCACGTGGAGGATTATGTAAATTTACTAGATTTGACAAAGCTTCGCAATATATTTCATTAGTAGAAAAGTTACACACAGAGAAAACATAGGCCATTTTCCAACTGAAATTCGGTTACATCTACTAAAATAGGTTGGTACAACTGAAAATTGGTTATCACAACAAAATTCGGTTTACACAACTGTTGCAGTACCCAAAATATTTAGGAATCACATTCCAATATGGCTTCACCAACCGAATTTATTGGTTGTAGCAACCAAAATAGGCTTAGCAATTCGGTTGGCAATTTTTTTTCCTGTGTGTATAAATCATTAAAGAAAATTATGACCTACGATCCCTTAAGGATTGTAGGCCAAGTAATTTACGTCTACTATCATATGAATATACTTTCTCAGGCTAACTGATCCTCTTAAAAATAAATTTGGTAAACAATTTCTGAATTCTTTCAATTCGATTGGAATGGACTTCTGAGTAAGGGTTCCAAATTAGTGAACAATACTCCAATTGGTTACTGACAAAAGAAGTATACAAAGTTCTAAAAGTAGAAGGATCCTTAAAATCATTGGAATATCTTCTAATGAATCCCAACATAGAATATGCATATGCAGTTATATAACACTGCTATACAAAAAAAAAAGGTGAATGTTATTGCAGTGGTTTTAGGATAATTAGGGGGTGCTGATTTTGAATCTGCAACCAGTTTGTTCAAATTGGCTCTAGGTTTCGTACAATTCGTGATTTAAATTTTTTCAATTTTTCAGCCGATTTTTTCAATAAAAAATTTATAATTTAGTAACTATAGCTTCGAAAAGAAAACGCTTTAAACAGTTTAAGCTTAATTCCGTGTCCTTTTTTTTCAAAGTTAAGTGTGTATCAATATCTCAATAACTTTTCTGAATATAGTCGCTTAAAGTCAAATTTTCAAAATTTTTTAAGGTTTTTTTTTAAAAAAATTTAAACATAAGACAAAGTCCGATTTTAAATATCAAAGCCAATTTAGAAAGAAAAAGGTCCAAAATTTATATATGTTAGTTTTAGAGCCTTTTGTAATTAAAATTATACTTAAAATTAACAAAACAATATTTTACTGTATTAAAAATCTACTGTAGGTACTATTACAGAATTTTTTTTCAAAAAAGCATCATCATCAAAGATAATTCGGTTGTCGCAATTCAAATCGAATTCGGTTGCCACAACTGAATTCGTTTGCTGCAACCGAATGACGAAGTTGCAGCAACCGAATCAATTCGGTTGGTAAAAAATTCCGTTCCCCCAACGGAATTGTTCTGAGAGTGTACACTCTAAAAAGTACTTTTAATATAACTATTATAAGGTGTATAAAATTTCGTTTAAAATAAAGCACTGTGCTTAAATTTATCCACAAAATGTTTAAAAAACTAGTGTAAACAGTTTTATCTACAAAACAAAACTAGACACAAAATATAGTATTTTGTATGTTCATAAACATGTTTCAGAATTTCTAAGCATTTACTTTTTAAGATTAAACACATTGTGCCTAAACTTTCTTATTAGGCATAAATTGTTTAATTGTAAATAATTTGAATAGGAACAGCTAAAATGTCAAAACATTATCAAGGAAAATTTCGTAAAAGAAATTCAAGAAATCAACACATTTAAACGCTAATTGCAGTTCAAATGCAAATTAGGATAATCAAGTTATATAACCAAGCGAGGATACTTCAATATTTAATGTATATAATTAGCACAATAAGGATTAAAATTAAGTATATTAACATTCATATTTTATAATCACTAGTATTAATTTTTCCGCAATTAGATTATGATTCAATCTTTTTTTCCAACTCCAACAACTGCAAAGGCAGCCAAAAGGGTCAAGCTTCTTTCATCAATACCATCGGATTTTCTTCACATAAATACGGCATCAAAATTCACGCGTTAAAGGATTAAAGGCACCTTACGAATAACACATATTTGTTTACGAATCCTTTTTTTCACCAATTTCACATAATATTCAAAAATATTATATATTAAATTTCTATCGAAATCGGTGGGTACCAGGTGGTTCTTTAATATCTTCTGCAAGCGATATCCTTAAAATACTACAACAAATTCAAAACCCTTTTAACAGAATACTGTTAAACCCTTAAAGCATGGCAATTTTAATAAGTTCGAAAATAGTTATCCTTTTCGTTTAAAGAAATAGTTATTTCGTTTAAGAAATAACTTTTTTTCCTTAACGATATTGATGAAACAATCACTTGCCAACCTTGGGTAATACTTCAGTTCTGAGATTGCCAAAATGTGCATGTGGTTTAGAATTTTTTTTGAGCATTTAGTTTTTGTTATAATCAGATTTAAATGGATATTTATTTTTCGTAATAGCCCTCATAAATGAATGGCTTAAAAAAAAACTGATTCTGGGAACTTTTTCTTATCGAAAGACAAAAAAATTTTCCACGCTTTATAGATAAACCTTTATATGCCAAGAACTTATTGCCAAAAACTCCTCGATTTCTAAGTTTTCCTATACTGAAAATTCAGATTTTGAATAGTTTTCCATATAGAAGAACTCCCAGATTCAGTAAGCTTTTTTCTGTGGAAAATCTTTGATTCTGGAGACTTTTCTACAGAAAGAAATGCAGATTATGTACAATTTTTCTATATAAAAAGCTTCGGATTCTGAATATCTACTTCGTTGCAAGGAAAAAAAAGTCCTTAGAATATGAGGAGGTATCTTTAGGAAAAATGTCTCTGAGTGTAACAATTTTTCTTTTATAAAAAATCTTAAGTGTACTTTATAGAAAGAAAAAAGTGCTGAGAACTGAGATTTGTCTAGGAAAATGCCCTTTGAGCCTTAGTGTTTTTCTATAGAAAAAAGTCCACAGAATCTAGAGAGTTTTCTATTTGGGATTTTTTGTTTTTTTTTCGTACAAAAACAGTACTTAAGATCTGAAAAGACTTTTCCTGTAGTTTTCTGAAAACCTTTTTATAAAGCAAAATTAGGATGTTTTTCCCCTACAGAAGGCTCTTAGTTTTTGAGGTCTTTTTCTAAAGAACACTCTCTGACGTTGGCGACTTTTTCAAAAGAAACCTTCATACATCTCATATTTGCTTTCATATTTTCTCGCTGAGATTGTTTCAGAGACATCTTTACACTCTAAAGATTTTTAATATAGAAAACTCCCAAATTCTGCTACAGAAAAATTCTCAGTAATTTTGCATACAAAAAAAAAACTTTAGAAAAAAGTCTATAGAGAAAAGTTCTTTAAAAAAATCTCAATTAAAACAAATAGTTAAAATGTATATCAAGGCCTATAGAAACCTAAAGATTTTTTTGCATGAAGTCCTTAGAATTTTTATACCCTACACCACTATGTGGTCAGGGTATTATAAGTTTGTGCTGATGTTTGTAACACCAAAAAATATTGGTCGTAGACCCACCTTATAGTATACCGATCGGTTCAGAATTTTTTTTATTTCGATTTAACGATGTCCGTCTGTCCGTCCGTCCGTCCGTCTGTCTGTCTGTCCATGCAATCTTGTGCGCACTCTACAGGTCGCAACTATTAAGATATTCTCATGAAATTTGGTATGCAGACCTATGTTGGCCCAAGGACGAACAAGTTTGATTTTGGTGAACATCGGTCCATGTTTAGACCTAGTGCCCATATAAGGGTCCTACCAAAATTATACTGTTTATACGCTGCAGGTCGTAAATATTAAGATATTTTGATGAAATTTGGTACACAGACCTACATTGGGCCAATAACGCAGCCTATTGATTTTGGTGAACATCGGTCCATGTTTAGACCTAGTGCCCATATAAGGGTCCTACCAAAATTATAATGTTTATACGCTGCAGGTCGCAAATATTAAGATATTTTGATGAAATTTGGTACACAGACCTATATTGGCCCAATAACGCAGCCTATTGATTTTGGTGAACATCGGTCTATGTTTAGACCTAGTGCCCATATAAGGGTCCTACCAAAATTATACTGTTTATACGCTGCAGGTCGCAAATATTAAGATATTTTAATGAAATTTGGTACATAGACCTATGTTGACCCAAGGACGAAGCCTATTGATTTTGGTGAACATCGGTCCATGTTTAGAACTAGTGCCCATATAAGGGTCCCCCCAAAATTGGCTTGGTTACAAACTGCAGGTCGCAAATATTAAGATATTTTAATGAAATTTGGTGCGCTGACTCACATTATAGAAAATTTTGACATAAGCCCCATTCGAATTTCGGATCCAAACAATACACCAGACTGGTGTAGGGTATTGTATAGTCGGCATGCCCGACTTTAACCTTTTTACTCGTTTTTTATAGAAAAGTTCTTATTATATCGGTGTTTTTTTATAAGGAACGCTCCTTAGAATTTAAAGTTTTACAAAGGCGTTTTATAATTTATAGAGAAAATTTACAGTTTTCTATAAAAAAACATAAATTTTAGTCCATTTCGGCAATGATCTACTGATCTAATTTTTTTTTTTTTTTTGTAGTTGAGAATATTAATGATTACTGTTTATGTTGTTATTCCGCATTTTATCTTAATTGTTATGGTTTTCTTTTATTAATAAAATAACTACCTTTCGAAAATGCATTTTGTGTTATTTATAGGAACAATATGATATAGTATTAAAATAAGCATTTTCATTGTATATGTTCGCATTATTACATATTATTATTACGCCAACCGAATTTTGGTAGTCACATGTACTATCACATTATTCGGTTGTCGCTACCGACATTTACAATTATACCTACTATACAAACACATTGTAAAAAAGTAGTCCCAACCGAATGACTTTGGTGCCCCCCGATAGATTTCATCATTCTGTAGACCTGACCGATTTTTTTTGGAATTCCTATCGAATTAAATAAAAGCACTGTTTCCATTTGAATTGTTTTATTTACTAATTATTTGAACGTAAATACAGATCAGTATTACAAAATAAATTAAAATACCATATTATATATGTATATTTAAATTCATTAAAGAAACATCAATAGAAAACATCCTCAGATGCTGAAAAAATTTTCCTCCAAAATTGTCTTGAGAGTTTGATAATTTGTTCATATAGATTGTAAACAAATTTTCCTAAACAGAAAACCTTGCATTCTGAGGAATATTCAGATAGAAAAATCCTCAGATTTTAAAAACTCTTTCCTACACCCAGGAAAAAGATTGGTTGGCTTTCGATCAAAACCATTAAAATGAATTTGCCAGGACTTTATTTTATTTATAATTACCTATAATTGAATACTACATCAAAAATATTTTACTAGGTATTAAACATAGGGAAAATGAACTAAAAAAGAATCCTTTTAACAAATTATTGGTATCTCCAATCAATTTTAAAATTAGTATCAGTTTAGTAATTCTATGCAGTAGAAGCAGCCATTTATTTAGTGAATATACAAGAAAATTGGTGTTATCTATAACCTTTTTTAAAAAAATTTCAATATTCGAAAGTGGTAACTACAAATACGGGTATCCTAATCAAATATGACATTAAAAGCAAGTTTCTATAGAACCAACCGAATTGTGGATTGTATTGATAACACACACAACTATTAATTGGTAATGTTAAACGAGTTTTATACTGTATTAATAAAACACATAAATTCAAAATTAGTCATTAAAATTATTAAGTGTTTGTGGTGTAGTGGGTGAGGAGTTGGCCTAGCACGCCGGATTTCCGGGTTCGAATCCCGGAAAAGACAAAAATTTAGATGTTTTTTTTAATTAAAATAAAATATTCATATGTATAAACAGTAAATATGACTAAGAAATTTAAAAGTAGTTGTGGTGCAGTGGGTAAAAGTGTGAACTATTAACCTGAAGAGCCGGGTTCAATACCAGAAAATTCAAAAAAAGTTTTTTAATTTCAATAAAATTTTGTAGAACATAATAATATTTATGTGGAACATAATATTGAATTAGACAACCGAATATTGGCTTTCACGACGAAAAATATAATTTAATATAAAGAGAGTTGTCGTAACCGCACGAATTCGATTGGCAACAAATTCGGTGGCCACAACTGAGACTGTTTTCTGTGTGTACGAAAAAATTCTCAGATTCTATATACACTTTTATATAGAGAAATTTTTAGATGTTGGGGACTTTTTCTTTAAGGAATTCCCCACAAAATTTATTTTTAATAACCAAGAGTCCTTATACTCTAAGGTTCTCCTTTTGAAAAAATTCTCTATAGGAAAAAGTTGTCAAAATCTAAAGGATTTTCAGTAGAAATAAGTCTGCATAATCTGATACTTTTTCTAAAGGAAAACTCCTCAGAGTCTATGGGCTTTACTGTAACAAAAACTCCTCACCATCTGAATGTTTTCTTTTAGAAAATTGTCCTCATAATCTGATTTTTTTTATAAAAAAAGCCGTCCAGGATTTGTGGGTCAAAATCTGGGTTTTTTGGTAGTATCTTATATTTAATCGCAGATTTTAGCTTATCATTTTTATACACGAGAATAAACAAAAACCCTCACCCTGGGAGAATTTTCTCACAAAATCAGTTTCTTTCATCGGAACTGGATTGTAATTTCGTGCTTTTCCCACTTTTCCACATAATAAACTGATTGGAATTTTCGCAGTTGAAAATAAAACTTAAAATAGATTCAAAACCGAATGAATAAAATTAGTGAATTAATAATTAACTAATCTTACATAAATAATCTTACAATATTTACATTTAAATATAAATTTTTTCTTTTGTTAAATTTTTGTATTTATATATTTGACAATTTTTAAAATTAAAATAAAAGTCTTTCGGTCATGATGACCAAAACTATTTGAAGAAATTTTAGAATTTTTCCAATTTGGAGTAGTAACTGAAAATCTATTGGATTTGATTTTTTAATTCGGAGTTTGTAACCATCTTTCGGTATATATATATATATAAGATATATAATAGGACGTTATTAAGTATTATTTTATAAAATTTGATTGTTACAACTATCATATGATTTGTATATCAAATTTATAATGGAAATTGCTACGTTTTTAATTTCTAAAATAGAACCTACTATCGAATTATTTTAATAAGTTTTATGTTTGCTTAAATTGGTTGGGAAACCCGAATTCGATCGAAAAAGCATTTCAATTCTGTTACTCTGCTAAATTCTCAGACACATTCATTAACAATTAACTTATACAATTGAATTTGTATAATTTTAACTTAAATTCTGCTATAGAAAAAAACTTATTATATATGCAACCATTTTCTAACTAATATTTTCCCTGTGTGTAAGCGTGTTTCTAAACACCTTTAATGTCAGTTCACGCATTTTATATAGCTTTTTTAGGCACTTAAAATTTAAATGTTGCTAAAGTTTTTCGATACAATTAAGAACGTACTTTTAAACACATGGTGTCTATTTACTTTAAACACATTGGGTCTATATATTTTAATTTTAAATATTGTGCCTATTTTTGCCCAGTTTATAGTAGGTATCAAGTTACCTCTTTTTAATAGAGTAGATTTCAACAACTATTTATTAGAGTACTACAGAATTTTTTTTAAAAAAATGAAATTTCATTCACTATTGATTTTTTTGCGAAATTATTGCGATTTGCGAAGTATATATTTAAATCTCAATATTTTCGTACACATTCAAAAGGAGTTCGTCGAGTAATAATTCTAAAAGTAGTCCGAAGGCATTACTTGAATATAAACTTTGAAAATCGCAATAATTTTGCATAAAAACCAATAGTGAATGAAATCTGATGTTTTTATAAAAAAAAATACTGTAATAGTACAGTAGATTTTTAGTACAGTTAACTATTTTTTTTTGTTCATTTTTAGTCTAAATTTAATTACAAAAGGCTCTAAAAGTACACATAATTTGTTAACGCAATATCACATGTATATAAATTTTGGACCCTTTCCTTTCCAAATTGGCTTTGATATTTAAAATCGGACTTCGTCTTATATTTAAATTTTTTTTTAAAACCTTAGAAAATTTAAAATTTTGAACTTGAGCGATTATATTTAGAAAAGTGTAAGGAAGCTCCGGTTACTCCGGGTCTGAAGCTGGGATAGCTCAGCTAGTCCAAGGTCCTCACACTAAATTTATTTGTTGCCTGAAGTTTAAATAAAACACCTTATTTTTATTTTCGGATTTCATGCTGGGTTTTATTTATTATTTAACACTTTCTCTTAATTTTCATTTACAATAAATTTCAACTCCGACGTTCTCCCGGTGATAGTTCGACTGTGACGCCTCCTTGCTGCTCGTCCAGGCTGCAACGTGTGAAACCCTAGCACTCCTGTCTCTTGCTGTTAACCTGATACATGTATTCGAATGTAATCCGAGTTTCGGATGGAAATTCAACTGTGGTGGATGGTAATCCGCCCCTAAAACTGCGTCGGATGAGTATCCAACCCCTTCGTCCTGGTTGTAAAACCGGGAGCCTTCTCACTATACCCTGTGTTTAAACTCCTGAACTCTTAGCTGGATGTAAATCCGGCGATTGACAGATGTAATCTGCCACTAAGCTAGTTAGATGTAAATCTAACTCCCTAAACTTTCACACTTGCAATATCTTACCGCTCCAGGTGTTAGCTGCTGGTCGGCTGTCGAACTAAGAGCCTCTGCCTTCAAAACTCCTGCTTATATACCGTCCTCCAGCTGCAGTTGTGTTGCTTTGTGGTTACCACATTCTCTAAAATATTATTGGTCCAACGGTAATGCTTACGGTGCCACACTAATACTCCTATGGTTGTTTTCAAGATAGATATTGCTGATTATGTGTAACGGTTGTTGTAGCCAGTTGTGTGTCAGTTTTAAGTTGAGTTACACATGATTTTCGTGTTTGTAATTTTGTGGCGTGAAGTTTTAGTTTCGTGGTTGTTCTTCTCGTATTCATTCTCTTTGTAGTTCTCTCTTTGTAGTTTCTCTCTTTGTAGTTCCTTCTTTATAGTTTCTCTTTGTAGTTTATCTCTTTGTAGTTTATTTCCTTGTTGTTTCCCTCTTTGTGGTTTCTCTCCTTGTAGTTTCTCTTTCTGTAGTTTCTCTCTTTGTAGTCCCTCTTTGTAGTTTCTCCTGGAACGTCGTGCCAGTTCCCTATTTGGGTCTTCGATGATCTAACTACCCTACCGGTCCGCCAGTCCGGTAATCCTGCGGAGAGACAAAACAGGGGAAAAGAGCCCTAAAATGTCAAATTTACCGGTTCCTCCATCCCTCGCCACATCTTGCTAACAAAATGAAAAAAGAAACCACACACATTCCCCAACAACAGAAAACTAAAATCGAAAACCCCCCAGCACCCGTGCAATAACATAGCCGTGTAGGCACTTCGGCAATTCCTGAAGCGCTTTCGTCCCCTGCTAAAGGGACTCATCAGCAGGATTAACCTAGTGGTTCCATATATACACCTGTGAGACGTATATATAGTATGCTCCCGAACATAACAAACCAAATCCTAACCAGTCCCAAAAAAACCATAAATCAAAACAATCCAAAAAGCCTACCCCATCCCTCCCAGTACCACGCCCGAGAATCAATAGCCGCTGGTAACAACACCCGCGGACTATAACACACACTCGCGAAACCACACAATAAAATTCGAACAACAAAAATAGCCCATGAATACCCCATATACAGATTCCCCAAAAAACAACAAATCCAAAAACTCACCCCATTGACTCCATGCAGCACCCAGAAACGACACCTTCCGCTTCCATAAAGATAGTCTTTATACACGTTCCCACTAATTATAATCGCGACAAGAAGAATAATAAAAATAAAAACACAATACCGAAAGGAACAATTCAAATGAAATACAAAAAATATTTCCAAATTGTCAAAAAATAACAACCCCTATGTGATCAGGTCCCCAAACACAAATCACAATCAACCCTGTGGCAAAACAGGGGTCAGTTGTAGTGAGAGTACCTGTCCCGTGACCAGTGAAAATAGGCCCGGTCTGAAGAAACCTGCCCTGTGAACCGTCGCGTCACGGGTGAAAACAGGACCGGTCTGCATGGACCTGTCCCATGACTAGTGAAAACAGGACCGGTCTGAAAGTAGCTACCCGGTGAGCTGTCCCGTAACCGGTGAAAACGCAACTGGTCTGAAAGTACCGGTCCTGTGATTGGTGAAAAGAGTACCTGTCTGAAAGTACCTGTCCCGAGACAGGTGCAAATGGGACTGAACCAGTGGTACAAATATTAGAGTTGTCAATTATTTGGATTTTTATTTTGATCGATTAACCCTTACATGCCTGAATTGTAATGGCAGAGAATTTTCCGACCAAACTTCGTGGAAATATAGATCCATGCCAAAGAAATATTTTTATTATTTTTATAGCTTTGCAGCAGCCCCTAGCGGAGATATTGGGAATTAAAGTTCGAACGTTAACATGCTGCTGGACCCGAGCGGGTTAAGATTTTTTTAAATTTTATTTTTATATTATTTCCATAACTAAACTCTACATAAAATTTGAAGAGTTTTGAATTTTATGCAAATATTTTATTTTGCTTTAAACTTTAATGTGAGAACTAGGGATGCCAAACGGGAAATCCCGAAATCCCGGGATTTTCGGGATTGGCAAAATCCCGAATTCCGGGATTATTTCTCAAAAATCCCGGGATTTTCTTATTTTTTAATATTAATATAAACGCAAATAAACAAGGTGAGCAATTTTAGATTGCCTACGTTTTTTCTTGAATTTTCTCAAGAAATTGATTCCAAGATATTGATTATAACTTAAGTAGATTATTCGAGTAAACTATGCAAAGACTTTGCAGAAAAATTTGAAATTTTGGTAAACAATATTAAGTTTTTGAGTAATACATGCGAAAAATCAAGTTTTTTTGTTATTTTACCGATTTATTCTTCCAAGCGAAATTAGATTTCTGAAACTGGGACTGTAAGCTTTGGCTGGGACTGTAAGTTTGAATTCTTCCATTAAAACATTTGATAACGATAACTAAATAACTTTGTTGCTCTAATTACACGATTTAGTGGGCAAGGTTATCGCAATGAATTTGTTTTAAAATCTGCTTACAAAATACTGGGCGCAAGTGTACTTAATGACAGGCCTTCATATATTATCCCAGCCAGAAAAATAAAAACGGGAAAGCGATGGCAAGGTATTTTAACAGGCGATACAAGTACTGACAAAAATTGCTTTCTAATTTCCAATATGATAACGCCAATAGACAAAAGGACCGGCAGTTCAAAAAGCGCCGGAAAAGTACTGGAGAAACAAAATTTTTAACTTTGGTAAAACGCTGCCAAAACCAATAAATAGGTGGTTTGGAATTATATTTTCCAAAATAAAATTTCAAAAAAGTTCATATGTATCTTTTTTTGCCCTGCCGTGATGTTTTGTAAAACAAATACTGGCAAAACGATTTTTGCAAACGCTGGCAAAGCGTCCCAAATGAGTGTTCTGCCAGTTATTTATTTTTAACATCGCGGTTACCCAGTGGTATGCAAGTACTTGATTTTTTGTACCACTGTCAATTTCTGACTGAGATTTTTCAATATTCATAAAATGTACCACATTATTAATTAACAACTATTAAATAATTATAAAACGCTTTATTCTATAAAAAAATTAGTTACATAACATAAAAATTTTTACAAATAAAGGAAAATTTAAATCCCGTAATCCCGTAAAATCCCGGTATCCCGTAGTCCCGAAAATCCCGGGATTTTCAAATATCAATCCCGATTGGCATCCCTAGTGAGAACATTTGAAAAATAGTTCGCTAATGAACACTATCAAAGAATGTGATATAAAATATAATCGCCAACGTTTATTGTTAACTCTTAACGTTACTAATGCCAAATTTGTATGGGAATGACATAAGACAACGCTGATAGCTTGCCGCACAAACACAGCTATTGTCAAGTTAAATTTTATTTGTTGTTCCAAAAAGATTTCAGTTTTTTTTTTGTTTTTTTTTTTTAAAGAGGAGCAACACTCAGGAAATTCTTCCTATTAATTAACGTGTTGCTTCCTTTGGAAAGGGGATAGAGAAGAAGTGAAAGGTGGTGAAAGATGAAGGGCTTCAAATATGGCAAAACTCTAATTGCGCGAGATGTTGAATTTTTAGAACAGTTGTTGCGCGCCTCATACATATTACTATTTTTCATAAATTGATGTTGCCTTGGTTGGGGCTCGAACCCGCAACCTCACATGTAACAGTCCAACGCGCTAACCATTACACCACAGTTGTCTGCAATAAGAAAATGATGATTGGAAAACTCAAACTTGAGGTAGAAAAATATTTTATCTAAATATATAAAACTTAAAATTTTAAGGAACAGTTTCCTATACAGACGGAGGTCCTGGTTCCTCTGGTGGAGCTATTCGGTGTGATAGGGGATATATCGGATAGGGAGACGAGGACAAGGTGGACAACCTTGACCAATTGTAGGATATCTCGGACCCTATGGGCACAGCCAGATCCGGGGAGGACAAAGATTCTTCTTGGACTTGGCAAGCGGACGGTCGGGATGCTTGTAGGAGTTCTAACGGGACACTGCGCGATAGGCCGAATGGCTGCGCGTTCGGGTTACGCCCAGGCGGACTACTGCAGGGGCTGTGGGGACGAGGAGGAGGAGGAGACAGTGCATCATCTGCTTTGTGAATGTCCGGGACTGAAGGAACGGCGACTCAGATATCTGGGGTGCAGGTTCTTCGACGACCTGGACAGTCTACGCGATGTTTCTCTGTCTGGTCTTGCGAACTTTTTAAGGGGATCGGGATGGTTCTAGATTTCTCGGGTCGTGGTATTTCTTTCCATGTGGGGAAAACTAAGGGAATCACAATGGTCCCTATGGCCTCCGAGTGAACTCGCCGTTCTGGCGGGCTCCCATTCAACCTAAACCTTCCTTTAAGAAAATAAATGAGTTTTGTTGTAAGTAGATCGTGTAAAAAAGCTTTCACCAAACGACAGGTTCTTTTGCGTCAGTTCTGTGACATGTTCATCTGCACCAGTCCCGTGAGAAGTTCATTTGCGCCAGTCCTGTGATAGGTTATTTTGTATCAGTCCTGTGACAGGTTCTTTTGCTTCAGCCTTGTGACGGGTTCTTTTGCACCGGTCCTGTGACACTTCACAAGGGGCAATTGACCCCCTCCTAGGACAAGCCCATGTTAAAGTTACCGGCCCTTTTCATATAAAAGAACCGGTCCCAGGACCGGTCCTCATCCCCAAGGAGCGGTTACGGGACTTGTCCTGGGACCTGGGATGGAGGAACCGGTAAATTTGACATTTTAGGGCTCTTTTCCCCTGTTTTGTCTTTCCGCAGGATTACCGCACTGGCGGACCGGTAGGGTAGTTAGATCATCGATGACCCAAGTAGGGAACTGGCCACCCAAAGAATCATCTCCCCTTAGGTGTACGTAGGGGTCTGCATTGACACATTGAGTGAGTTATCTGCATGATTTTAATGAATTATCCGCATGATGTTAATGAATAATTGCGTAAAGGGAATTCATTGAAATTTTATCCAAAAAGCTCCCTCTATGCAGCTTTTTCCCTATTGAATAAGAGGACCAGAAGGTAGGCCGCTATCAGTACAAACGTGCCCGTAAGGGGCTGATATCAACACCGCCTTCGAGTTGAATATTCGTCGTTGGATATATGTCAATTAGGGGAAAAAGAACATCGCAAGCAAACGGTAAAAACGTGCTCTGCGTGAAACCAGGAGCTGAGTGGATGCCTTGATCTGAAGCCTTGATGGATATGTGGACATGGGTTAGAGGGATCTCTGTCAACATTTGACCAACCTGGATAATAGTGGGAATATGTTTTGGGCACTCCTATCACGTTGTGGCATATTTCCTGCTCATTCATTCTTGTATGGGGATTTAGGTGATATTAGTATTGGAACATTGTTCCGGTCGTGTTTCATGTACACATCTGTTTGCATGTGTACGGACTATGATGTATAACTAGGGATTTAATAGGACCAATTATTATTCCGGAGATGGCTCCCGTACCTCCCTCTCATCTCCATGTAGCTTTAGGTGGGAATTAACACTGCCTATTGACTTTATAAGAATTTTTGCCTTGAAAATGTTATTGAGAAAAAATCATGTTCATCAATTGGATTTTCTTGAGCGATAGACTATATAAAGTTTGTGTACAACTTTCGTTTCGCTAGGTATCTCTCTCAGGTCCTGTGGATGTGTTGATTATGTTTTATGGACGGGTTTTAGGGATTATTTTAATTTTATCAATTTATTGGTGACGTCCATTCATTGTTTTTTTGCGGTGAGATATTTTTATGTGTTTTTGTGTAATTTTTTGGAGTGCTGATTTTTGGCATTTTGATTTTTAATTTTGTTTCTTATACTGCCTGAGTTGGGCTGTATTCCTTGGCTTTGGATGTATTGTGTTAAGGGGATGTGATCGATGGAATTTTTTGAGTGTAGGATCCGCTGAATTGATTGGGATTGTCACTGGGATATGGCAGAGGTTATGAGGTTATTGCACTAATTTCCCGGGATTTGGCAGTTTGATGTTACCGCCGCTGCTTACTGGTACGGTTGGTATCTTGATTGTGAATTGTGTTTGGGGACCTGATCACATAGGGTTTGTTATTTTTAACAATTTGGAAATATTTTTTGTATTTCATTTGAATTGTTCGGTTCGGTATTGTGTTTTTATTTTTCTTCTTGTCGCGATTATAATTGGTGGGAACGTGTATGATGTCGTTTGTGGGTGTTGCATGGAATCGATGGGGTGAGTTTTTGAATTTGTTGTTTTTTGGGGAATCTGTATATGGGTTATTGATGGGCTATTTTTGTTGCTCGAATTTTATTGTGTGGTTTCGCGAGTGTGTCTTATAGTCCGCGGGTGTTCTGACCAGCGGCTATTGATACTCGGGTGTGGTACTGGGAGGGATGGGGTAGGGGTTTTGGATTGTTTTGATTTATGGTTTTTTTCGGACGGGTTAGGATTTGGTTTGTTATGTTCGGGAGCATATTATGTATGCATCTCATAGGGGTTCCACGGAACTAGTAGGTTAATCCTGCTGATAAGTCCCATTAGCAGGGAACGAAAGCGCTGCAGGAATTGCCCAGGTGCCTACACGGCTATATTATTGCACCGGTGCTGGGGTTTTTTCGATTTTAGTTTTCTGTTGTTGGAATGTGTGTGCTTTCTTCATTTCATTTTGTTAGCAGGGTGTTGCGATGGATGAAGGAACCGGTAAATTTGACATTTTAGGGCTATTTCCCCTGTTTTGTCTTTCCGCAGGATTACCGGACTGGCGGACCGGTAGGCTAGATAGATCATCGATGACCCAAGTAGGGAACTGGCCACCAAAGAATCGTCTCTGGGCCCCTTAGGTGTACGTAGGGGTCTGCTATTACACATTGAGTGAGTTATCTGCATAATTTTTATGAATTATCCGCATAATGTTAATGAATTATTGCGTAAAGGGAATTCATTGAAATTTTATCCAGAAAGTACTCTCTATGCAGCTGTTTTCCCTATTGGATCAAATTTCTAAAATACATTTCATAATTTATGAAATACAATTGATAATTTCTGAAATACAATTCATAAAACTGAAATACAATCCATAAAACTGAAATTCTATTGACTAGTTCTGAAATACAATTCATAAATCTGAAAAATAATTGATAAGTTCTGAAATACAATTGATAAATCTTAAAAACAATTGATACAATTGGAAATGGTGTAGAGCGTCAAAAAGATGTAAATAAAATTATTTACTTAACAAAAATTCAATTCCCGAGTAAAAAAAATTATATAGGAAATTATATAAATTAATATGGACTAATATGATTATATATAGTCAAATGTGGCACTATATCTTTGTGGATATAATTCTGTATAGCTTTGAGTTTTTCAAAAATTTCTTATATGATGTCATATATAGATCAGTATAAATATACATGTCCCCATATATATTAATATATACCATATTTAGTTACATATGCTATAACAATTTTAATACAGCGTCATATATAATTAAAAATGGCGCAATGTAAAAAAAAAAATTCTATGTTTTTCTGAGATATATTTACGTATGTATGTACAATGTATGATTTCTAGTATCCGACCGAACAGTTCGGCCAAAAAGTGAAAATTTGTCGATTTTCTGTTATTTGAAAGCATTAGGGAGAAACTTTCATACTGCTAAAATATTTGTTGAGCCGATCTAATTCGATTTTGAGTATCAGATTTAAAGAAAACACGGTAGTTTAGCCGTAAAGTTAACTGTTCGGCCGCCGAACTTTTTTCAATTTGGCGAAACTTTCGGCGGCCGAACAGTGAATTTGTTGCTTAACCTCAGACTTTTCCTTAAATTTTACACTCAAAATGCACTCTAATCGGCCCAACAAACATTTTTCCATAAGCAAAATTTATCCCTAATGCTTCAACATACCAAATAACAACCATATACATTTTCAGGCCGAACTGTTCGGTCGGACATTAATGATTTCAAAATATAAAAGCGTACTCATTATAACTCCTAAATTCCTTGTAAACCTTGTATAAATACAAGCCATATTTTTTATGTATGGAATTTGACATTAAACTCATAAACATACCAGGTTTACACAGTTTACAGGTAGAATACAAGTTTATATGAGAAAGCTTAAAATGCTTGGTTACAATTATGTACAACTACTTCTAAATACTTATGTGTAAATTCATAAATGCTTTATAAAGTTATAGGAGGCTTATGAAACAAATTTTGTATGGAAATTTGTTTTGTAAACCTCCTAAATTTTATAAAACATTTATGAATTTACACATTAAAGCTTTATTTAAATTTTGAATTCTTAGCTTAAGGGTGTTATTTTTTTAGTACTTTTAAATAGTTTTTGTTTTGAGCCTGAAATATAATGCGTTATATAATTATGTCTTTCTACATCAAATTAGATATGATTATATCGGGTCAAAATCCGGATAAGATTCTATATGATTTAATATATTTAGACCTTATCCGATATAATTTTATCCACCATTTTTCGGATCATAGCATATCTCCAATTATACTAAATTAGATATCATTACCTATGACATCATATTATTTTTTTTACTCGGGTTTAATAAAAAAATACAATTTTATAAAAACATTTATAGAAGAAAAATTATAATTTTATAGAAAGAAATTAACTTCCCAGCTGAAAATGTTCATATATATTCATATATTGTCATATATGGTTTCATGTATGAGCATATATGGTTTAATGTATAATCATATATGAACATATATGTTATTTATGGAAGCATTTATGGGTAAATACATTCAAATGTATGAATCCATATATGATAATATACTGCATTTATTGGTCCATATATTGGTTCATATATTCCATATATCTTCATATATGAATTCATATATTATTCCATATATGGGTAATGTTTTAAGTTTTTTTTGTCATGGGGGTAATTACGTGAGCGGATTCAAAAAATATTGAAATACAATACATTTGATAATTTCTTAAATACAATTGGCAATTTCTAAAATAGAATTGCCAGTTTCTGAAATACAATTGATTATTTGTAAAACACATTTGATAATTTCTGAAATGCAATTGCGAATTTCTGAAATACAATTAATAAATTTCTGAAATACAATTTTCAGTTTCTGAAATACAATTCATAATTTCTGAAATACAATTGGTAGTTTCTGATATACAATTGATAAATATGAAAATCAATTGATAATTTATGGAAAGCAATTATAAAGCTGGAAATAAATTGATTATTTCTGAAATACAATTGGTAAATCTGAAAAACAATTCACAACTTCTACAATACAATTGAGTAAACTGAAATTCAATTGATTATTTCTGAAATACAATTGATAAATCAGAAAAACAATTGATAACTTCTGAAATAAAATGATAAATTTTGAAATACAATTGAAAATGTTGCAGTAAGATAAAAACAGCAAAAATAAAACTTTTAAATTTAGAAAATCTGCAGAAAATTTTGCAAAATATTAGTAAACTAAAAATGGCTAAATCAAACTGTTGTATCTAAAAAAATATTTGTTAAATTTTGTTCAATGCAAATAGCAGTTTATAAAATCAACAGAAATATTTGCTAAAAATATTAAACTGTTGATTTCAGAAGGCTAGATTTGTATTTCCATTAAAAACAAAAAAACGGGAAAGAAACTTTGAAAATTTTAAATTTTATTTGATGTTTTTTTGTCTACTACTACAATTTAATTTAATTTAATTTCCTAATCACTGAAATTTAGCTCAATTATAACTCAAATTTTGTAAATATATTAAACAGTTTTTTTTTTGCTGTTCCTATCTTATTTATATTTAGCAAATCTACTCTGATAATTCTGCAGTATTTCATTTTGAACTAATTTTTAGTAGCTTTAACTAAAATTTGTACACACTTTTTCATTAAATAATCAAAAATCAGTCATAAAATATTTTCTAAACTTGAAGTAAAATGTTTATGTCCATTAAAAATTTCATAATTTCTCAATTTCATTCAAATGTACAAATTCATCAGTAACGTATGAATAGAATTATAATATTTACATTTAATTTTAATAAAAAAAGGAATATTTTTATTAAAAAATAAAAAAAAAATTTTATATGAACATTCATATATCTCCATATATGGCCATATACCCTCAAATTTCGGATCCGAACCCATATATGTTGCCATATATGGCCATATATGAACATATATGGGTTCGGATCCGAAATTTGAGGGTATATGGCCATATATGGAGATATATGAATGTTCATATAAAATTTTTTTTTTATTTTTAATAAAAATATTCCTTTTTTTATTAAAATTAAATGTAAATATTATAATTCTATTCATACGTTACTGATGAATTTGTACATTTGAATGAAATTGAGAAATTATGAAATTTTTAATGGACATAAACATTTTACTTCAAGTTTAGAAAATATTTTATGACTGATTTTTGATTATTTAATGAAAAAGTGTGTACAAATTTTAGTTAAAGCTACTAAAAATTAGTTCAAAATGAAATACTGCAGAATTATCAGAGTAGTTTTGCTAAATATAAATAAGATAGGAACAGCAAAAAAAAACTGTTTAATATATTTACAAAATTTGAGTTATAATTGAGCTAAATTTCAGTGATTAGGAAATTAAATTAAATTAAATTGTAGTAGTAGACAAAAAAACATCAAATAAAATTTAAAATTTTCAAAGTTTCTTTCCCGTTTTTTTGTTTTTAATGGAAATACAAATCTAGCCTTCTGAAATCAACAGTTTAATATTTTTAGCAAATATTTCTGTTGATTTTATAAACTGCTATTTGCATTGAACAAAATTTAACAAATATTTTTTTAGATACAACAGTTTGATTTAGCCATTTTTAGTTTACTAATATTTTGCAAAATTTTC